>OX031062.1:38811961-39546961 GCA_943736015.1 Tridacna crocea
GCAGGTTATATTTCCGTTCAAAGGTTCGAATCCCGCAAGATGCAGTTTGTATTTGAGCTATGTATTTTTTTGTATCATTGTTACAGACTTTGTTCGTAAGGTATAATATTATTATCTTTGAAAAATCTGCAACAATAATACTACTTAACCCACAAGAATACAAAAAATTATCCTTAACTCCCAAAGCCTTATAATTTTCTATTATAAAACCCCAGTGGTCGAAAACCATGCGACAACAAGAGAAATTAGAGATTTACTACGGCCCAGGTCGACACCGACGGGAAACACGGTCTATTTCTACATGAGCAACTCGTTCATTTACATACCGGAAATATACAGACGAAGCTTCAAACATAGTGTCCGAAGAAGACATTATGGAAAATAATCATATGTTTGTTATTTTAATCAATTTCAGCATCATTAGTCACGTGCCAGTCACTTAGCATTCCCACAATGCTTTTTGTTTATTTTTGGCTGGAAATCTAAAAATTGCTTAAAGAGGCTACGCAGCCTTTTAAGGAAATACCATCAAAAACATTTTATTGTAATTTTATGATTCTTAATTATTGATGATTTGTATTATTTTTTTTCATATACATTTCAGTGATACATTTTTTTTTAATTTGACGGTATGTGAAACTTCTAAATACCCACCTTTAAGACATTTGCGTAAAGTGTCGTGATGGATCAGCGTGCACAGCCCGTGCAGGCTGACCCGAGACGAAACTTTCCAATCTTGTGTGATTTTTCTGTTTCATGCAAGTCTACTGTAGGTCAAAAACTAACATTGATTTAAGGTATTACCACCCCAACGCTTCTAGTGCAACATGGAATGAAAGTTCTTATTAGTTGATAAATAAAGATTTAGACTGATGTAATATTTTCTAACCGACCAGAAATTCCTTTGATATCCATCTTGAAATAAATTGTTATCTCCCCTTGTAATGAAAATAGAGTGGCCCTAGATTTATAATTGATAATTCTAGGAAGGAAAAAAATGGAAAAAGTGGCTCGGTCAGAGTAGTACAATAATACTCATTTTCAATCATAGCAACTTTTTTTAGGATAATATTATAGTGGAAGTAGCTGTTTTCTATTAGAATGGTACTACCTTAAAGTGCCGCCTCGGGCGATTTGACCGGTGATTGTCGATATATATACGATTCCTGCTTTGACCGACCGTACAATAAGAATAGTCTACTTCATAATAACTCCAATACTTTTAAATGCCATGCTTTGAATTTTAGATGCTGTTTAACACCCGCTTTGTTTACTTTTGACACCTATTGGGTCTTAAACGGTTTTGAAAAAAAACCCAAATGATTGCAATTTCATGGTTGCTCTTGTCTAGTACGTGACAGTCAAGCGTGCACTGTAGATTAAGATCAGCCAGCACGTTTTGTTCAGTCTGATCTTGATCGACACTGCCCGTCAAAGCAACTCGCGTTCTGAAAAGCGCGGTAAAGTTGCTGTGGTAGTTAAACCTTATCTTTCTAAATAACAGAAATGAAATTTATAGTTCGAAAGTAATAATTCAAATGTACTGATATTTTAAAGTTATGTTATGGGGAAAACTATCTTCATATCGGACTGTGTATCTAAGATCAGACTGCACGTCCTGTGCAGTCTGATCTTGATCTATACTGTCCGTAAAAGGCCAGCAAGTCGTGTTTAGCAGTCAAAAGGGTTAAGATCGGCCATTTTCGGACGAAATACTTGCGAGTAGGATCGGCTTACCTCTATCACTTCATTATGTAACAGTTTTCACTTGGGGCAAATACAGCTGATAACATAGGCAGGCTTTGAAACCCTTTATCAAATATCGATCATTGGTCGCCCGGCAGAAGCCGGCGACCTTATATTTAATATAGTTCGGAAGAGATGTTCATGGAGAGTGTAGGTACTTCCGGTTAAAATCTTTCATCATATTCGCCAGGTTTAATTTGGTAAAATAGGTGTGAATGTATGTGAAATTGTTGTGTGGGGTTTTCTTCACCTTTTTTGAGGTTGTTTACTTGTTTTTAAACCGATAAAGAATCGTGAAAGAATTATTAACGGTCTGCTGTGCAACATTTTGTGAAACAATTAATGTTCTTGTGCAGAATCCATCTATTTTTAACGCAAATGAACTCGTCCAGTCACATGATCTTAGGAACCAATGGAAATGCAGAACTACTCCTACTCTCTACCGTTGTTTGTGCATGTCATATTCTTCGATGATTCGAGTATTTATAGAATGCCATCTAGCGGGAGATAATGACTCTTTACCGGCAGGCCTAAAGAGCGGAATGGAAATATTTTAGAGCAATGGACGGAATGGAAAAGAATATACGCATGGAAATATATCATGCCTGTTTATTAAATAGAATAACAATAATGATTTGATTTTTTCTACCCATTAAAGGTAATTTACAAGTGAAAACCAAAAATTATGTTTTTTGTACCGCTGAAAAAATGTACTTGTAGTGATATTTTTCCTTTATGCACGTATTCCTAGATGGCGAAATGAAAAATTTACCAACAGTATATTGTACCTAAAGTGTTACAGGTCTTTAATGCACATGTATTTTCTTATGGGTAGTAAATTGAAGAAAATGATTAGAATTTCTTTATGCTTATAAGTACTGATGTTAAAACCTTTGAACCCTTTCCAAACGACAAACGTTTGGACTAGACCAAATTGAAAGCATTAGAAGACGAAATTTAAACTCTTGCTGAAAAGATTATTTCTGTCTATGATAGGGTAGAAAACATTGTGGGAAAAGCAGAAAATGCTGGTTACCAGCATTTTCTTCTTTTCCCACAATGTTTTCAAAAGGCTACTATTCTTGATCCGTAAAAACCAGGGATTGTTTGGGAAAGGGTTAAATTTCCTTTGTGCGGGACTGGCGCAATGGAAAAGAAAACCTGTACGCAATAGACATTATACATTTGTTACTATATAAAGTAAATATGTATGATTTCAAACGTGTGTATTTGTACTCGTATATCTTTCCTAGGGTATATCTGAAGGAATATTGAAATATAAAGTTTTTACTGTTAAAAAAATATATTTGTAGCAATATTTCCTTCTTTAAGCAGGTAATCTCAGAAGGGGAAATGGAAAAATTACCAAGTTCGAACAAGTACAATATAATGCACCCAACACAGGTCTTAAAGTTCAGATTGAATTTTAAAATGGATAATAACTTGATTTATATATCAGCTAACATGCATTAGACTGCGTGAATCTAGGATCAGAGTTCATTTTTGGTAAGTCTGATCTTGATCTACACCCTCTTCAGATATTTCACTGATCGGCTTTGGTTACATGTATCATTTTATATACCGGTACATTACATTGCGTGAATCTAGGATCAGATTGTAATTTTGGTAAGTCTGATCTTGATCTACACCGTCCTCAGATATTTCGGATTGTTCTAAAAATTTTGTCATTTGGTGGGCAAAATAAAGATTATGTGTTAAGTTATAAGTTATAAATTAAATAAACTGAAACTTTTTTTTCCAATACCTATTGAGTACCCAGATAATAAAACTTCATTTCAAATTTCCATTGCGCGGGATAGGTGCAATGGAAAAACAAAATTCGCATCGGAAATATAATTTACTATATTATAAGTTGTAAAGTAAAGTATTTGGTAACCACGTATGGTTTCAAATGCGTTTATTTTATTTGTAGTCATTGACCAATTATATCTCCAGTTATAAACGAAATACAATATCTTTGTAATCATGGCTGAAAAAATATATTTGTCGCATTTTTTTTTTCATTATGCAGTTATTCTCAGATGGCGAAATTGAAAATAGACATAAAAGTAGCATAAAATGTAAATGGGGCATTTGAACGTTTTCCAGCTCGAAAACCCATACTTTATCTTGACAGTTTGTTATATGAGAATGTAGGTCACTATTGTCATGTCAGTTTATTAGAAAACAATATCTACTTTTTTCTCAAATGAAGAATAACTGAAAAAATTGAAGTCGGATATATTCTCTTGACTGCATATTTGTTTAATAATGGAAAGAAAAAAAATCATTTTCGGGCGACCTTTGACGCTCTTGCGTCTTCTTTTTCTCTTGTAATTACCTGAAATATATATCGATTTATTTGTCTGGTCTGTAACCCTTTACCACACAAGAAATTTTAAGACCTAGCCAAGTTGAAAGCGTTATTTTTTTTGCAGACGACAATTTCATTGTGGCTCAAATGATGCAATTTCTCTTTGATAGGGTCGAACGCTTTGTGGGAAAAGGAGAAAATGCTGGTTACCAGCATTTTCTCCTTTTCCCACAATGTTTTCAAAAGGCCTCTTCCTCAGGGTCGTTGAAAGTCATCATTGTGTGATAAAGGGTTAAATCATCGCGCCGAGGTCCGATAGCTCAGTCAGTAGCGTACAGGACTTGATAACAGGATGTCGCTGGTTTGATCCCAGACACGGCAATTTTTTTCAGAGGACTGGTGATAGTCATTGCGACAAGATTCATTCCTCTCTGACCGTTGACCATTGTTTCGACGATGGTCCTTCGGAGAAGCTGCCGGTGGTTTGGAAAGGAATTTGTGCGAAGTAATGTTACCAGAAACGCCAGGAAAGCATGAATAGGTGCAATGGCCGCCGTGACATAACTGGAATAATATTGGACCATATAAGCAATCAGTAAATTCTGAATCAGTTTGGTCCCTTACGAAGGAAGATCTCCAACGATAAAAGAAATTAACACTTTTCCAGAGGGGAAAAAAATTGAAAGCAACTGCAATTAATAAATTAAATGCGTGCATTAGTATTTTCTCTGTAAGAGTAAAAACCATTGTTGGATAAAGAGAGAGAAAATCTGGTCACCGGGATTGCCTACTTTTTTAACAATGTTTTCTACATCCTTTTCTGTCAGCGTCTTTAAAACTCGGAATTCTGTTTAACTTAAATACTTAATGTCTGATTCCGTCCTACTCTGCTAAAACGAGACAAGTTGTTCTGTTCTGTTCTATCCATAATTTGGCGCCCAGCTAGCATTACAATGACGAACCAACCCGCATACCTCAATAGATAGAGCGTAGTTCTCGTAAACGTGATCTTTTGAATGTGTTGAGGGTGTGGGTTCGATTCCCCACTGCTGGCCATTTAAAATTACTAACAGTCTTTCGGATGAAACGTTCAACCGAGGTCCCGTGTGACGGGGCGAGCATGTAAAAGAACCAGGAGTAACTGAAGATCGGTTTCGTCCTGTACCTGTACTATGCCCCGTAACAATACAAACGGCCTTCAAAGGGCTCCACCATAAGGGCAACCCGTGGCGAAGATGAATAAACGCATAAAGAATTCAGTCAATTACAATGACAACAGCAGCTTTATACAATCGTGTTTTGTAATTTATTGTGTTGCATCACCAAGTGTTTATCTTTAACAAATGACATCTATTATAGCTATAACATACAGCTGTGTTTGCCCACTTGTTTTAACAATAGTATGGGGGTATTGTGGCCTTAACTCTACCAAACATCAAAATTTAAGACCAGCACAAATTGAAAGCATTTGCAGGCAACGAAATAAATGTGACTCAAAAGTTAAAATTTGCTTTTGGAAGGGTAGAAAACATATCACCAGCATTTTCTCCTATTCCCACAATGATTTCTAAGAATTTCTTCCATGGGGTCGGTAAAAGATTGGATTGTGTTGTAAAGGGTTAACACAACGGTCCCGAGATTTTTCGACCTCAAAGGAAGACGTTCTTTCTCGATATTTCGGGAAAAGGATAAAATGCTAGCAACAACAATATTTTCTTTTCTCTTTCAAATATAAATTTCATTATTTCATGCACATATACCCGTCAAATAAACCCAACGAGCATTAATCTCATAAAGATAAATAAGAACGGTATGGCTCTATGATGAATGTAGGACGTTTTGGCCGCGGACGTTTTGGCCACCTAAATGTACAATGTAGGACGTTTTGGCCGCGGACGTTTTGGCCACCTAAATATACAAGGTAGGACGTTTTGGGTAAATGTTAACTGTGTGAATTTTTGCTCCATTAAATATAATTGAAAAAAATATTGTAGGAATCTGAAAAATATATATATATATATTTGCCATATATGGAGAATTGGGTTGGTAGGCCTATTTTAAAATATATCATCGAAGACAAAAATGATTATAAAATACAGTATAACAAATCTAAACAGTTTGTTATAAAGGTGTGTTCTCTGAACGCCTACCAGATTTAATTAACACCTATCTAGGAGGGGGGATTAGAGGGCCTACTGAGGGGCACTGATAATTATAATTGTCTTAAAAGCCTTTTGAAAGCATCATGGAAAAGGAGATAAAATCATTTTCTCCTGGTTCCTCACTGTTTTCTAAACCTTTATGGATAATTCCATCTAATGAGCTTTGATGTTTGATTAACTGTGTACCACAGACTTGAATTTTCTGAAGAGAAAACCTTTTGATAACATTGTGGGAAAAAGAGGAAAATCTCTCTTCTCTTCGATGTTTTCTAAACTTGATAATTGTATTATTTGAATAAGCATCAACTTGTCTTCTAATGATTTCAAAGGGAACAAGTCTAAATTTTGTGGTTTGGTGGAGAGTTGAAACAAATAAGATAAACTTTTAATAAAACTGATGCTGTGCTGTTTGGTAAAGAACTAAAGAACTGAATCATGGCCAAATTACTTTCTTTGTCACATTGTTTAAATCTATATGTTTGTACAATTTTCCTTGAAAGGAAATCTGCATGATAAGTAATTATTGCTCATAAAAGCAATGACTTCCTTGTCACATTGTTTTCTTACAATGCTATCCCTATATTATAAAATATATATCTCAATCAATTTGAAAAAAAAATATACATTTATAAACAATTAATTTTCATTAAGAAGAAATCAGTATGATAATTTAGTCATTGCTCATATTGAGCAGTGCTGCCTTTATCACACTGTTTACTTCTCTAAGTGTCCTAATAGCTGCTGGAATCTAAGTGGTAATTCTTTCTCTCAAATTCAAGATATAATGATCATGTAATAATTAGCTAAAACCATTTTTTTTTATATCTTCTTATGATTAAAGTTAAATGAAATTAAATTATTTAATTTCCAGTTTTAAAGAGATGTTATTTACCTGTAGTTTATCATCATAACTATTCCCCAAATAGACCCCCCTCATCCCCATTTCACACCCTATGTTATTTCATAGGAGTAGGCGTTCGGTGAATAAACCGTTATAAAAGATTACAAATGAAAGTCAAACTATGTTTTGGCCAACAGATTTTTAGAGCAAACAATGCATGAAATGAACTTAATGTTCTTTTCTACATCAAAATAATGTATACTTAAATGGCATAGAAAGTCTATCCATTTCACTGTTCTGTATTTGGCCAAAACGTCCTACTTGGCACATTTAGCTGGCCAAAATGTCAGTGGCCAAACCGTCATTGGCCAAAACGTCCTGGCCAAAGTTTCCGTCCACTCCCTAAAATCCCCATGATGCATTTGAAATTTTCAAACCGAATTATGATTTGGGATAACAATCATTACCTGTGTACCTTGACATAAAAATTCTTTATCATTTAAAAAGAAAGACCTTCATTTTACTCGTTACCAATCATAAAAAAAACCTAAGCATACCGACAACTCTTGAAAACACAGCGAGACAAGGAGAAATTGCCGGTAACAAATTATTTCTCCCTTTTCTTACATTTCAATTTTAGGTACATTCGATTACAAAATGCTTTACATTCATTCGAGCCCAAATTGTTTGTTGTTTGGTAACGATTTAAGCTTTTACCACACCATTCCGAGTTAAAACGACCCTAAGGAATGTGAATTTAGAAAACATTGTTGGAAAAGGAGAAAAAGCTGAAAATTTGGTCGGGTCCAGAATGGGGGGATGGGGGAGGGGGCGGCGCCCTTACGGGAAACCGGGTGGCGACGATAAATAAACCCAAATTCAACCAATAATTTCTTCTTTCGCTGGAAAAGAAATGTCACCAAATCAAACAGTGAAAATCAAAGATCAGATTACACGTCCCATGTATAGTCTAATCTTGATCTACACTAACCACAAACGCTCATTTAGTCGTGCTATAAGCAGTCAATGGTTAATTTTGTACTTTCAGCTATTTAAAACAACTTCAGAGACAGTTTTCATACAGTGTGAAATGGAAACAGGACCTATGGATTAACCTTTATTCAGATAACCGTTATCGAACGAGATTGACCCTTTACCAAACAATCCCTTGCTTTTACGACCCTCGGAAAGAAGGCCTTTGAAAGCATCATGGGGAGAGGAGAAAATGCTGAAAACCAGCATCTTCTCCTTTTCCTACAATGTTTTCTACGCCATTAGAGAGCTCGAGTTTATTCGCACAGTTTTGAATCCATTGTCTGCAGATGTTTCTGAAATATAAAGAGTCCAAAGTTCGAGGTTTATGAAGGTTAATAGTAACAATACAAGTGCTTTGGTTTTCCAGCCTACGTGCTTTTTATGTCTGGTTTTTTTGGAGGAGGGTAGGGGGGAAGATATGAAACGTCATTTTCAGTCATAATGAAGTTTTCGGTAGTTATCAGATGTATAATTGGAAATGACACATCAAAATTCATTGAGTGAGGCCATCGATCGTGGAATACTAATTTTTTATTGAAAATAGCTTCAGTCGCTCAAAGTCTTCTATTGGCGCAATGATACAAAACTTGCCTACTGATCCCTTCGTCCTGGGCTTTTTCGTTCCAAAACCAGTTTTTCCAATATCTTGTTCATCCTATGATTACGTGCTACTCCATTTGATTGGGCAGTAATATTTATAGATCGAAATAATTAATTGTAATATTGGGAATTTAATGTTAACGGCCAAAGATTTTTCAAATGATACTTTTCTGGTACAGATTTAATTTTATTCCATATATTCACATGGTTCCTTTCTCTATCCATCATGCAACCTACTGTCAAGGGGCGTTACTCCTGATACCTCCTTATAATCAAAGGGAGACCACTAATACACAAATAATCCTAACTTAGTCATGAGTACTCACCCTTCAACCAAAATGTATTCATATGCTTAGTTGGTTGACTTTCAAGCCAATATTTGAATAATATTTCTCTTTTGCTTTCAAATTATTCTTTCCATGCCTTCCGTGACAAATACCACTTCAGTGTTCTAAACGCTTTGATTCATAAAAATTGTCATGCATAATATATAAATTCTAAAATAGACACCGTTAGAGATTTCTTACTACATATGTATACAATTCCAAATGATCTATTATCAAACATCAAATAAGTGAATGTAAAAATCATTCAAAAATGATGGTAGTAATTACGGAAGGGATCAATCGTTTTGCCACAGATCGTTGTCTGCGCATGTCATATTCTTCGAATATTCGACCGATCTTATATGACACATCACTCTCCCCGCTATCGGGGAGACAGTAATAATACGCGCTATAAAGTAGCAATGGAGAAAATGGCCTTTATCAATACATTTGGGGAAAAATCATGCCTGTTTTAGCTCAAGATTTCTCTAAACTGCTGATCACAGCTGAGTGAATCGCACCAGGTAGCTTTTTATTGAGTAAACTTTTATTTTAGTTTGAAATTCAAAGTAACGGTTGTGTACCCAGGATGCCCAAATTAGATAGATGAGTATTTATAGAATGCCATCTAGTGGGAGATAATGTGCCACAGATCTGTATAGACCGTCAACGGAGACTTCTATAAGGAGTGAACAAAAGATTCCTACCGCCTGGACCGGGGCTACGCCTACCTCAGTTTACATGCCCGCAATCAAACCCCCAGAAAACGACACAATAGTAGGTTTATTCAAATCAAAAGCATTTGCAGACGACAAAATAAAAGTGGCTAAAAAATTTGAAATTTGTTTTGTGAAGGGTAGAAAACATTGTGGGCAAAGGAGAAAATATTGGTTGCCAGTATTTTCTCCCTCCTTTCCCACAATGTTTTCTAAAGGCTTCTTTCTCAGGGTCGTTAAAAGTAGAGAATTTGTGGTAATGGGGGGGAGGGGGAGTGGGTAATCAAGGGAAGTAACTATAGGTGATCTTTTAATTGCATAGACCTAATTAATGCCCTTGATTTCATGATCTGCTTCCTAATTTTATTTTCAGGTTAAAATAATGTCCAGCTGAAGCATCACAAGGAGAAACAATGGGAAAGTGCCAATTTGTTACAATTTTTACATTTCTTATTCATTAAGAATTTCATATACAGAAGAGAACCCGCAGCAACGAAAACAGTGAGGAGTAAGAACATGTTTTTTTTTTTCTTGTAGCCCTTTACCCAAAATTACGTATTCAAACGAGCCTGAAAAATAAGAGATCTTTATTTTCACGATATTTCAACAAGTCTTATGCCACAGGAACGTTAAAATCGTCACTGTTTGGCAAAAGGTATAGAGGCACCAGGTGAAATGGCTGTTCATGAAAAATGTCCGCTATTGCTAGAATCTGTCCGAAAACTCGTCCAATGCGTAATGAAAAAAAAAATCGTCCATAAATACTAAGCTTGACACTCGTATAACCTATAAGCTGTTAACCCATTACCAAACGACAATATTTTAGGCTTGTCCAAGTCGAAAGCATTTGCAGACGACAAAATAAAAGTGACTTAAAATTTGAAAGTTGTTTTGTGAAGGGTAGAAAACATTGTGGGAAAAGGAGAAAATGCTGGTTACCAGCATTTTCTCCTTTTCCCACAATGTTTTCTAAAGGCTTCTTTCTCAGGGGTGTCAAAAGTAGGGATTGTGTGGTAATGGGTTAACAAAGTTTAATTTTAAGCCGATTGTAAAAATCCCAATTGTTCCTGTTGCAAGATTATTTTTGGGTGGGGGTGTTGTTGTTTTGTCTTTATGAGAATGTGTAAATCAAAGATCAGACTGCACATTCTGTGCAGTGTGATCTTGATCTACACTGTCGGCAAAAGATCCTTTAGTAGCACTTAGCAGTCGCTTATGTTTTACACATAATTCTATTCTAACCCTTAGATTGACTGATAATATTTAAACATGTTAGATATTTACCCTCACTTGTAAACAACAACAACAACAACAGCTCAAAGTATTAAAAACAAAAGAAGTAAACTCAATATTTGAGTAATAAAGAACACATATCAATGATAAACATATTACACGAGTTCGCATTTCCTCTTCGTCTAAAGTTTTTCTCAACAACAACAACAGCAACAACAACAACGACGACGACGACAAAAATCGATTTGACAAAAACAAACTGCAGATTTAATGCTTTAATGTTTAAAAGGTCTAGCTTTAATTTCTAAGAGGAGAAATTTGTGAGACATTTGTTAGGATTGTATTTTATTTTTTTTTAAATTAAAGAAAGCCGGAAAAGGAAAGCACTGGCAATTACAAAATGACCTGCAACACGCGAAAAGGGCATACAAACATTTGCGTAAATTGTCGTTTCGGATCAGGCTGTGCAGTCCGCGCAGGCTAATCCGAAACAACACTTTCCTTTTTGATGTAGTTTTCTGTTTTTGTAAGTCCAATGTAGGACAAAATACAGTGTACGGACTGCACAGGCTGATCCGAGACGACACTTTAACCCTTTCCCAAACAAGCCCTGGTTTTTACGTGTATGCAGAACAAGTCTTTAGAAAACACTGTGGGAAAAGGAGAAATTGCTCGTAACGAGCAATTTCTCCTTTTCCCACAGTGTTTTCTAGCCTTTTGGAAAACTTTTTGTTATCCTCATCAAATTAAAAATTGTCATCTGCAAACACTTTGAGTTTGGGACAGTCAAAAATTGGTCGTTTGGGAAAGGGTTAAACGCAAATGTCTGGATGCCCCTTTTCGCGTGTTTCAAGCCATTGATTATAAACCACTAATTTCAATAAGCTTTATTTGGTCATAGGTCAATACCCAAAGTTGATCCTTTACCAGAAAGTCTAGAGTTTCAACTTACCTACAAAAATGACCTTTGCTGACATTGTTGGGAAAGGCGAAAATCCCGGTGTACTTCATTTTCTTCATTTCCCACAATGGTTTCATTTTCTTCCCTATTTAAGAAAATCCTCTATGTCACGTTAAGTCACGTTTTTTTTTTTTGTCTTCTGCAACTGTTTTCGAACAACTTGATAGAGTCGAAAATTTGTTGCCTGAAAACAGATTAACCCTATAGGCCTTTCCGAAAACCGTTGTTATCTCCCTTGGAAGGGTTTCTTCCCTTGAAGAGTAACTACTTCCGGTGAGGTAATATTTCAAAAATGGCGAACAAAGAAACACACACAAAGGAAATCAATCAACCGTTTCACGCGCAGAATTCGACAACAAAACAGTTAAAAGAGTTTTTAAAAGAAAGAGGAGTTCAAGTTTCGGGTACGCGATCTTGTCTGTTAAAAAGAGTCGAAGGATTGTTACTGTTTGAAACCAGAAAGCCGCGGACAGAGGAAAGGCGTATTGACCCTGAAAGAAATACAGCGAGATTTTTAACGCCTCTTGGAGAAAATCTACCCCAACCTGAATCACTTTGTAATTGGGATAAGGACTTAAATAAAGTACCAATGTTTACGGATAAAGAACTTTATAATTACTTAGTCCTGAACAAAGAAAGAACTTGTGATGGGGCCTCGAACAACGCTAGTAGACAACTGAAAGCCAAAGTTTTCTACGAAGACAACCACGTCCACAGCATTTCTTACCATGGAATTAATGAATCGATGAGTCACTGCTACGTGTCATGCAAAGTCATCCCATCTTGCCCAACAGGAAAGAAGGAAGACTATAGAGTTTGGGTCTGCATGTCAAAAGTCACAGGTCATGTTCATTCAGCTTGCTGTACATGTACTGCAGGGTAAGAGATTTATTGACTTTATTTATTTAAAGTTCACATTGATGAATGGGGGATCAAAACAGCCCATTTCTGAAATGGTCTACTTTGTGATGATTAAAGTTGAATATGATATGCTGCTTTGAACAATGCTGTCATATATATCACTGCAGAGCTCACATGTATTTCCTCAGTTCAACCAGTACTAGGTTAGGGCTCTGAAGGGTCTTTGCAGAAGGATATTTGTACCTGGATCCTCCAGGTCATGAGCCATGCAGGACCCTCCATAATTACTTAAAATTCATTGAAGTTCCTTCCGTCATTTTGTTTGTGAACTTATTTCTTACTTATAATGTGAATCAAAACTTTAAAGCAGAGTTTTTGTATGAGAATATCATTGTGTTGGTGCAAAGTTCATAATGGCCACAAAAGAAAGTTAAAGAAAATCAGCAGTATACTTTTATCATAGTTTTATTTCACAAAATATGGGTGATTAACTTTGTTTTGCTTGAAGCAGGCACTTCTGAGACTTAGTAGAAAATGAGTAATTTGTAAATAAATCTACTTTTGCCACATTTTTGACACCTTAACTCTACCAAACGACAAAATTGTAGATTGGTCCAAATTGAAAGCATTTGCAGATGACAAAATAAATGTGAATCAAATAATGAAATTCGAGTTGGGAGGAGTAGAAAACATTGTAGGGAAAGGAGAAAATGCTGGTAACCAGCATTTTCTCCTTTTACTACATTGTTTTCAAAAGCTTTCTTTCTCAGGGTCGTTAAAAGTCGGAATTGTGTGATAAAGAGGTAATATACATAACAAACCTAATGTATGATGCATATTTCTAGTCTTGTTGGAGGTGGTTGAATCCACCGGCTATACTTTTTTTTTAAAATGTTTACCACACAATAAAATTTAAGGCGTGTCCTAATTAAAGGCTTTTGCAGACATCAACATAAAATGCGACTCAAAAAAATGAAATTCGTATTTGAAGGGTTAGAAAACATTATGGGAAAAGGAGAAAATGCTGGTTACCAGCATTTCCTCCATTTCCAACAATGGTTTCTGTAGGCTCCTTCCTCATGGTTGTTAAAAGTTGTGATTGTGTGGTAAAGAGTTTATACAGTGCAGAATAAACATGGATATTCTAGGCAAAAGAGATAAGAACATAAGTTTACAAACAAGTTCCTAGAAAAACAAATAATTATTTTTTTTATTCTCTACTTTTCAGGGAAGGCGAGTCATGTAACCATATTGCTGGACTGCTTTATGCTCTGGTAGATGTAAATCAGAAAAAAGACACAGGCCTTAATTCAGTGACATCTGAAAAATGTAAGTGGAATCAACCAAGGAAAAGAAAGTTGACACCTAAAAAGTCTCAAGACCTAAAATTCAAAAAACATAAGTTTGAGAATGTACACACAACAAGAGGAAGAAGGCTGGTCTTTGATGAAAGAAAGAACATAAGACCAGTAGATAAGGAGTGCTTTGCTCAGAAGTTAATAAAATTGAACAGCAATGCATGTTGGTTATATACAGTCAGTACAAATACCAATAATAATGAAGATGAGTATCGGTTATTTAATGTACCTTTTATGTACAGAGACTCCATTTCTTTGAGAAACAGTGAAATACAGAGAACTATGTGTGAAGAGTTCACGAATTTGTGCGAATCTGTGACCAGAGAAAAAATAAAACAGATAGAGGCAGACACAAAAGGTCAAGCTTTGAATGGGAAATGGAGTACAGCACGTACAGGGATTCTCACATCATCAAGCTTTGGACTTGTCTGTAAACGACGGGAAACAACTGAAGATTCTATCATCAGAAGTGTTTTACACTACAGAGACTTTAAGTCAAAGAGCACTGACTGGGGGATAAAACATGAGGCAGCTGCAAAGAGAGTCTATCTTAGAAAGGCTAGAGAACTGTACAATAAAGTGGTATTGCAGGAGTGTGGTCTAGCTTTAGATGAGGACAATCCTTTCCTAGGCAGCAGTCCTGATGGGTTAATAGAGTGTGATGGACTCTCAGGGGTTTTGGAAGTTAAATGTCCTTTCAAATATCGATTTCTAGATCCTCTTGAAGCAGCAAAACAATCTGACTTTTTTTGTAATATTGAAAATGGACAAGTAGTGCTCAAAAGAAACAGCAACTATTATTATCAGATTCAGGGCCAAATGGCAATAACGAAACGGAAATTTTGTGACTTTTTTGTGTGGACATTAACAGGCTCAACAATAGAGAGGATACATTTTGACTCAGAATTTTGGGACAGTACCTTGAAGACATTAACCTCATTTTACCTGAAATACATTGTTCCAGAATTGTTTTCAGAAAGAGTGAAGAGGGGAAAGTCATTATTTCTTAAGGCTATGTAATAAAATGTTTCATCGTAAAAACCTGTTACAATCACTGAATAAGCCACTTCTACATGTAGATAAAACAATTTGGAAAAAGAAAAGGTTTTGTAGCAACTTACACTTTGTACATTCACTCTTTACTGAACTACAAAATTTCAAACAGGTCCAAGTTGAAAGCACTTGCAGACAACAAATTAAATGTATCTCAAAAATTGAAACTTGTTTCCAGCAGGGTAGATGCTTGAAAGCATTGTGGGAAATGAAGAAAATGCTGGTTACCGGCATTTTCTCCTTTTCCCACCATGTTTTCAAAATGGGAACGCAAATACATGTACTGTATATATACATGTATGTAGTTATTAAAAAAAGAAATCTAAGTTTGTAAATAACAAACCAATCAAGATTGATGGTTGTGACACAAGGAAGAAACAGTTCAGTCTATACCAAAGAAAAATGTTTCACTAGTCAACATCCTTAAGCATTTTTAACCAACCAGTTGAATGTGACTCAAAAACTAAAGATTTTCTTTGAAAAAGTAGAAAACACTGTGAGAAAAGGAGAAAATGCTGGTTACTAGCATTGTTCCGATTTCCACAATGATTTTTAACATTTTTTTCCATAGAATTATTAAAACTTGGGATGGTGCAGTAAAGGGTTAACTATTACGAAGAGAATTTGCAGATGAAAAACTGAACATAGCTTCTATGAAGGATTCATTAGTATGTTGGAAAACATTATGGGAACAGGACAAAATACTGGTTACCAGCAATTTCTCCTTTTCTCAAAATGTTTTACGGGCACTTCCATCAAAGTTTTTTTTAGCTTTACATTGATTGGTTCAGGGTTAAATCTTTAACAAATAACAAAACTGTAGACTAGTCAAAAATGGAAGCATATGCAGACGACAACTTAAGTATGGCACAGAAATGATTTCCATCGAAGTTTTTTTTAACTTTACATTGATTGGTTAAGGGTTAACTCTTTAACAAATTAATGACAAAATTGTAGACCAGTCCAAATTGAAAGTATTTGCAGACGACAACCTAAGTATGGCTCAAAAGTGAGGTTTGTCTTGGGAAGGGTAGAAAAAATTATGGGAAAAGGAGAGAATGCTGGTTACCAGCATTTTCTCCCTTCCCTACAATGCTTTCAAAAGTCTTCTTACTCGGGACCGTTAATTCGGAGATTGTGTGGTAAAGAGTTTAAAAAAAGTGAATTATTTTCTTGTATTGTGTGAAAATCATTATGGCATTAGCTTTTGTACTCTAGTCTTATGTTTTAAGATCAGTGCATAGGTTGTAAAAAGTCTTTATGTAGAAGATGCCTTAACTCTGCCTCTAGAAGCCCTTTGAAAACATAGTGGGAAAAGGAGAAAATGCTGGTAACCAGCCTTTGCTCCTTTTCTTCAATGTTTTATACCCTTTCCAAAACAAATTTCACTTTTTCAGCCACATTTTTTTGTTTTGTAAAGAGTTAATAAATACTGAAGAACATGTGAATCATTACAATTCAGATTGATTTAAATATACTTATTATTCCTATGGATAAGCAAGAAAAAATAAAGTTTGTTTTATGGAAATTGAGTCTCTTATTTTATTTATTGTAAAGATGAGAATGATGATACATATATGAGCTTTGCTGTATAAAAAGGAGGCTTAATTTATCTACAGAAAGTATGCAGGCTGACCTGATTTTTGTTATGCCCATGACATGAATGCTCACTTTGATAGCTACTATATAACACAAAAATGAAACTGACCCAACTTCCTTGTCTACTTTCATACAATTTAAAAAACAGTAAGGGAAAAGTAGCACTTGCTTATGTCTTCACCAAAAAACAAAGTTTTGGACTGAACTAAATTCAAAGCCTCTACAGACACAAATTAAATTTTGGTAGATTTCAAACTTTGATAAGGTTGAAAATGTTATGGGGAAAGGAGAAAATGCTGGTAACCAGCATTTTCTCCTTTTCCCCACAATGTTTTCTACACTAGGCTTCTTTCTAAGGGTCGTTAAAAGTTTCGATTCCATGATAAAGAGTTATATTACAAGCAAATTGCACATTTCCCATAATCTTTTTCACCCATTACCACACAATCCCTACTTTTGACGACCCCGAGAAAGAAGCCTTTGGAAAACATTGTGGGAAAAGGAGAAAATGCTGGTAACCAGCATTTTCTCCTTTTCCCACAATGTTTTCAATCCTTCACAAAACCAATTTCAAATTTTCAGCCACTTTTATTTTGTCGTCTGCAAATGCTTTCAATTTGGACCAGTCTAAATTACTGTCGTTTGGTAATGAGTTAAGGGCTTTTGAATGCAGGGTAATATAGTCAGATTTGCACAGAAACAGTTTATCTACTCCTTCTTAACTAAAGGTGGTTGAAGATTTGTTAGAGCGGCACATATTTTCCAAATCTGACTGACTTGCTGTGACAGAGTAATTGGCATAATTCCTTGCATTATTCGAAAGTTTTTGATTCGCTCAATGGCCATTTCTACATATATCCTCAGGTTTGCAATCCTCCTGGTTTCTTCAATATCCTGTCTCATGAATTTTTTGTTCTTCAAAGGAGGTATAATTAATTGTATGCCACGTTCAGCCAAGAGATCAGATATCAGGAATCCTTTGTCTGCCATAACTTGGTCTCCTGGCTCAAGCAAATCTAGTAATCCACATGACTTTGTAAGCTGTTTATCACTGATACTACCTCCCCATAAGTCAGACACAAAAGTAATAACTCCGTTTGGAGTTATGCCAATTAATGATTTGTATGTCATATGCGATTTGTAATTTGAGTACATCAAAGATCTATTTTTTAATGACTGGGGAGTTTCAGTGTAAATCTCTGTACAATCAATTATCACCCTACAGTTAGGATATTTCCTGAACCTACTGGGAAGCATGTTTTTAATCATTTGCTTTGGTGGCCATGCTGTAAGGAAATTAAGTTTCACTGAAAGATAGTCGATCCATCTGTTTATGGTGTCTCCACATGTTGATTTGGAAATATGAAATCTCTGTGCAAGATCATGTATCAGGAGTCCAAGACGAAGCCTCATTAAGGTCATGAAAAATTCATCAATTAGTCTTAATGATCTGGGGCGTCCACTGTTGTTGTCATTTGTATGAATGTCGTTCATCTCTTCAAAAAGAGCAACAAATGTTTCAGCATCGGGTATCCCGGTATAAAACATAACATTTTGTCTATCATGTTGTATGTCCTCAAACACCAATTCCGGCTTTTCTACTTGTACACTTTTAGATTCATATGCTACTGTGTTTGTTTGTACTGAAATTTCTGCAGTCTCTATAATTGTTTGTGAAGAAGCATCACAAAAGGTTTTCACTGGCACACTGTTTTCAGTTTGTACTTCTTTATTCAAATGTTTTGATATCACCGAGTCACGGCAAAGCACATAATCATGTAAAAGGCAGGAGATATGTTCATTCACACATGTTTCGGTCATATGGAGTGGAGTATTGTCATATGTTTCAATATCACCTTTGATTAAAACTTTCTCTGAAATTGTATCCACATCACTGTTTAGAGTTTCATGGAATTCCACCTGAAAAGACATAGTAAGAAATAAATAAATCTGTGAGCCTGGGGGGATGCCTTTCTAATTAATGACAATCTGAATATACATTACATACACTGCAATATATATAACATAAGGGTTTGTGATTTAAGGACTGACAGGCTAGTATTTTGCATTTTCTCCTTTTTCCACAATGTTTTTTTTTTTCAAATACAAACCTGATCATTTCAAACACTTTACTTGTTGTCAGGAAATGATTAAAAAGAGCAAATTGAATGATACTCATGTCAGTTAGATAGTTAAATTGTAAATGCAGACAGCAGGAACAGTAAACTGTTGCTTGTAAATGGACAAATTCTGATTTACACATACAAATCAATGTTACCACACAAGATATAAGTGAATAGTTCATTACAACAATAATCCAAAGCAAATTTCCCTAAATTTCAGAGATGGACCCAGCCTGTCTAAATAATTCAGTCCACAGACAGACATTTTGGAAAGCTGTAAGTTAGCTACATCCGGCCTTACCGATTTTAACAAATGATCACACACACGAGCAAGCAATTGGGGTCAGAATGAAAGACAAGTATTACCTTTGAAGTTTTAAAAACTTTACGAGCTCCATTCACAAGAAATATATTTGGCACTGGGTTCTTTCTGTCGTAGGTGCCGTTCACAAAATGTTCTGAGCATAATCTATCGTTAGTCTTCAGGATGAAATTGGGACTGACAGTTTTCAATCGTTTTATCCACGCCTTCCGTAATTTGTCCTCGACAGGAAACCGATGTAACGTAATTTTCCTTCCATTTACTATTTTCCCACGAAAGTTGCTACAAATACAGCAGTAATGGCGTTTTTTCTCCGTCGATTTCGGTGTTGCGTAATCCATATTGTGACTTGAACTTAGAGTGACGCTAGGTAGTTTGCTCTCCACCGGAAGTCGGCGTGCTTACTTCACGCGAAAGAGTAAACAAGGGAGGTAATAATTCAAGGGAGATAACAACAGTTTTCGGAAAGGCCTATTCTAAATAACTCTGGTTTTTAACGACACTGGGATATAAAAAATTTGAAAAAAAAAAATGTTAAAAAAAAAATTTATCGCTAACCACCGTTTTCTCCTGTTCTCACATCGTTTTCTATCCCATTAAAGGCAAACATTCTCATTGTAGCCTTTTCATTGGTCGTTTCACATCTAAATTTGGAATACCCCAAATTTTGTCGCGAAGGAAAGTATTCCCCTCATTACCTTCTGATTTCTTTTTTAATTATTATTTTTTTGTTTTCAGACGGTATTGAAAAATCAGTTTGAAGTATTTAATGTGAACATTTATTAAGGTTTAATACACAATAAACCGTTGTCACAGAAGGAGAAAGTAGTTGACGGGACCATTTTTTTTCCAGTTCACCGATTTGTTTCAATATATGTCCACTACAGGACAAAAAGGTCGCTTGCAAATCGAAATGTATTAACTCTTTACCAGACGACAATGTTGCAGACTGGTCCAAATTGAAAACATATGCAGACTAACAAAATCACTGCGTCTAAGTAATTACACCTGTAAGTGCAAAGGTTGAACACATTGTGGGAAAAGGAGAAAATGCTGGTTACCAGCATTTTCTCCTTTTCCCAAAATGTTTTCAAAAGCTTTCTTCCTCAGGGTCTTTAAAACATTTAACTGCCTCAAAAAGGGATAAACAATAGCTTAACTTTTTTGACGGTATAGGTTTGTGCTTTGGATACCGGTGGCAAACTCGGGTTATTTGCTATGTCACTCTTTCACTATTCATATATGATTTGAAATTATAGAACCAGTGTTGAAGGAAAGAAAGTAAAGAGCAGCGAGGATGGCACATCCAGGTAATTTTCTTGTCAGTCCGTTTGTATATATTGTTTGTGTGATGGTTAACGTCGTTGTCAACATTATTTCTATTACATCGCCGCGACTAGTTGTCCCATCCATTGGTTCCCGGAATGTCTGTTACTGGTAACAGTACTTCGCAAATACTTGTATTCCTCCAGAGCCAATGGCTGATTAGACATATTACCGGAATCGAAACAATTATCCGAACTGAGATGGGAAGGAATCCTTTTCTAATGGGTGTCATCAATCCTAGGAAAGAAATTGGCCTAACTAATTGGGATTCAGACCAGCGAGCCTCTAGTGTCAAGGACTTCATATTACCGACAGAGCTACCGAAACAGGTTTGGTTGTAAATCTGCGAGCCCTGCCTTCACGTATGGGTCGATAAAGACTTGAAATGTCTAGTCGATTTTGTTACATTTTTAACCTCAAGTAAACAATTGCATGCATGTATGAGAGTGTTGTAGCGAAGTACTTTAACGTTCTACTAGGCGATTGCAGAAAGGGACACATAAATAACGGCAGAATTGTTCACAGAACGACAAAGTTGTCTGAATTGAAAGAGTTTTCTGACGACAAGCTAACAGAAAGCCAGGGGACGGTTTCTTTCTTTGAAAAGGTCGAAAACCATATAGAATAAGGAGAAAATACTTGTTACTAGTTTTCTTATGATGTTTTCCGTCTTTCTTCTTTTTCTCAAAGTCATTATATAACATGAGATTGTTTGGTAAACGGCTACTGAAAAATAGTCTGAAAAGGGTGACAAAAATTGTTACACTTTGTTGATAGTCCGTATACTGTGGCAACTACAACTACTAGTATATGGTCGCTTGGAATAGGGTTGATCTTTGCTCTGACAAATGGAGGCTTAGTGTATCTACGTGATGTATTATAGTAAGCAGGTCCTCTCATAGGTATGGATCAATAAAATCCATTTTGTCTTTAAACTAATTGAAACAGGAGGGGAACAAGACAATTCCTCGACAAGACAGTTCCCCGACAGAGACAGTTCCCCGACAAGACAGTTCCTCGACACAAGTTTTAGAGACAGTTCTCCGACAGATTTGGAGATAGTTCCCCGACACCTTTGAAGACAGTTCCACGATACTTTTGTTCGATGTCAAACTATAACTATCATGATAATAATTAATAACTGATGACGAATTTTATGAATAAATTATCTTTTATGACTGATCGAAGTGTTTGTATCTGTGATTGACATGTACATTTGGTCACTGTGAGATCATCAATTTCCTGTGATGGCTTCGTGAAATATAATTCATGCTTTTCTATAAACTTGGCTTCGTTTTAAGGAACAGCTTTACGGCATTTTGTTGCTAAATACCAAACAATATCGAAGTACAAGTACTAAATTTTTCTCGAATGGTTCCTACAGGGTTTTGAAATATTAAGATTATAGACCGAGAGTAACACATAATGTATTTCTATAACACAAAGGAATACACACACATGTAATAAATTACTAACTATCAACGGAATTTGAAGAATTATCTTCAAATAATCTCGAAACATTTTTTCTTAATAATTTTCACGCTGGCTAAAAGTCTTTTTTCAAGTGCCCTCATATTTATAACAATCTTGGGTCATTGTCAATTCACCCATGGGGAAATAAGTACCGAAAATATATATAGAAATCGTCTCCACCAGGTACAAAAAATCCGATCACAACACGAATATTATACAAATATTTCTAGTATCTCAAGTTTTTCAATCATAATTGTCGATAAAAAGTTTATTAAGCATGACATAAAAGTGTCGGGGAACTGTCTTCAAAAGTGTCGGGAAACTGTCTTCAAATCTGTCGGGGAACTGTCCCGAAAACATGTGTCGGGGAACGATCTTGTCGGGGAACTGTCTTGAAACCAACAGGAGTACCAGGGTATGTATTCACCAACCATTCTTAAGACCTTTCTTGGTCTTATTCTTCAAGATTTCCTGACTGTGAAAGTAACAGAACCAAATGGTTTAGCTAATCAGAAGTTTTGTTACTTTCACACTCACAAAATTTTACAGAATGAGACCAAGAATATTTTTAAGAACGGTTGGTGAATACGAATCCCGGAGTAATCTTTTGGTACACAGAAAATTTACAGAAAGTAAGAGTTTTCGACTCACGTTAGTCTGTGCGGACCTCGCAGGTAGACCTGAATCTGCTTCTTTTTTTTTTTTCCATTTTCCCCCCCCAAAGGCATCAGACCTTCATTTCCCAAACTATCGCTCAGTTATATTCGTCGACTTTCTGCTGCGCACAATTGTTTCTTTTTTCAGGTGGATTCAATCCTAATATGGCTCCGCAACGTAAGTATATAATTATATGCACGGATTCTATATCACTTACAACAAGCGAAGGGCATTCGGACTTTTGCGCAAAGTGTCGTCTCGGATTAGCCTGCGCAATCCGCTCAGGCTAAACCGAGACGGCACTATACGACTACATTAAATTTTATCCTTTAGTAGACTTGCACAAAACAGAAACTTTCATAAAAAAGGAAAGTATCGTCTTGGATTATCCTGCGCGGAGTGCGCAGCTGATCCGAGACTACACTTTACGCAAATGTTCGAACGTCCCTTTTGGCGATTTGCAGGCCATTTATACGAAAAATCTTGATTTTAAAAATGCAATTCTAGATTCAATTAATTCTTTAAAATTCATTGATAACTGTTAATTTTAAGATAGACATCTCATTGGCACAAAACGTGCAGTCTGATCTTTGATCTACACTGTCCGATCAGGAGGAAGTTGAAGTTTTCTAAAAATATCTTTGAAATAGTAACTTTGGGTTTTAACTATCCACTTGAGGGTATCGTTTAACTTATTCAGCAGGACAAATGTTCAAAAAAATAAAATCAGCATTTGGGTGATATCTAATTTGTTGTCTGCAAATGCTTTCAATTTGGACAAGTCTTAATCTTTGTTGTTTGGTAAAGTGTAAATACGAAAACTAACCAAAAGTTCTAAAGTCACATGGCAATTTCTTTACGGCAGCATTGCATACATCGGTTTTGCGTAAGCAGTTTCTACGCTTATCCTCCCTTCCACAACCTGAGAAATATATGTATACTTTGAAGTTTACCAAAAGAATGGAGAATATTTGTGACAAACATGGATGTTGACAAACTTCTTTCTTTTTTCATGAAAGCATCCGGCTTTGCATTTTAGATGGTAAAACAGAAAGTAATATAGTCGGTTTACTTCAAAAACCTCGTAACTATACAGCTTGTTTTTCAAGCTGTAGTTACGAGGTTGTTGAAGTAAACTGACAATGTACCAGATAAAGGGAAAACAATCGAAGGATTCCTCGGTAACTTTTTCTCCCGATTCCAAAAATTACCCAGCTTGTAATTTACAGCGCAGATCGACACCGACAGGAAACACGGTCTATTTTTAGATGAGCAGCTCGCTCATTTTCATACTGGAAATATACAGACGAAGCTTCAAACATAGCGTAAGAAGAAGACATTATGGAAATTAATTACATGTTTGTTATGTTCTGGAATTGAAGCGTCTTTAGTCATGTCCAGTCACTTAACATTCCCACAATGCTTTCTTTGATTTCTGGCGCTAAATCTAAAAATACCTTAAGAGGCTACGTAGCCTTTTAAGGGAACACCATAAAAAAGAATCATTTTTTGTAATTGTATGATTCTTAATTATTGATGATTTTTTGTATTGTTTTTTCCAAATAAATTTCAGTGATATATATATTTTTCAATTTGATGAGATGTGAAAAATTTAAATACCCACCATTAACGCACCTAGGTATTGTAGTATATCATAAGTGATCACATAATTATGAGTCAATATGTCTATATTACTACCGACCAAATCATAGTAGTCATCGAACATGCAGAAAATTGACTGGTAGAAAAAGTGTCGATGAAGGTCAGCCTGTGCTGATTATACAGACTGATCTCGGTCAG
Organism: Tridacna crocea; assembly: GCA_943736015.1. Lineage (NCBI taxonomy): Eukaryota > Metazoa > Mollusca > Bivalvia > Cardiida > Cardiidae > Tridacna > Tridacna crocea. The sequence continues at coordinate 38,836,468 of OX031062.1, forward strand.
TACTATTTTCGATGAATTAAACATTCTTTTAAAAAGGCATAGCTCCTATATTAAAAAAAATATGTAAAATAATTATAGAGTGGAGACCAGGTATGGATCAAGGACCAGCAGTTGATCCCAGCGCCCCTCGACTCCAACCAGGGACCGGTCCCCCACCGATGAGTCATGCTAACGATCCTGCCTATCCCCCTTTACCTGGGTATGAGGGAGTTGGGTATGGTCAACCAAGTAAGTGCCTTAAGACTTGAACAAGCTACAAAATCTAAGGTATGACGAGATTGACATCAGCAGGCAACCGACTAAATGTTTATCAACTGGGCCAGTATTCACAAACCATTCTTTAAAGGTATATTCTTAGTCCTATTCTCCAAGATTTTCTAAAGTTTGAAAGTAATACAACTTCTGATTGGCTAAACTAAATGTTTTAGCCAATCAGAAGTTATGTCATTTTCAAATTTATAAAAATTCTGGAGACTAAGACCAAGAACGTTCTCAAGAATGGTTGGTGAATACTGGCCCCTGATTGAACTTGTCTTTGGAAGGACAGAAAACACATAGTAAAGAAGAACATGCTGGTTCCCATAATATTTACCTTCATCTAGTAAGTTTTTCAAAAAGCCTATTTCTTCATGCTAGCTACAATTTTAGATTGTTTTGTTGAAGAACTAAGTTTTAAAGTTGCGTGATTTTGAGTGTGTGTATGAGAGAGAGAGAGAGAGAGAGAGAGTGAGTGGGAGACAGACAGACAGACAGACAGACAGACAGACAGACAACAATAAATCAGCAGGAAAAACGGGTAAATCTGTATGAATACAGTAGAAAGTAAAGCGTTGATATTGCTCCAAGATTTGCTCGAAAGATATGGCAAGTCATAGGTGCGCACCACTCTAATCTCTTAAAACATCCATGGCTGTTCAACTGAATATTACTTCCCCTATTGTCCCAGAAAACAATTTCATTTATATGCATGGATCAATACTCTGGTAGTCATATTGTTTATAGTAGTATTAAACACTAGACAAACAATACATGGTTAGACTATCATTGTAGTCAGTGACTTGTTGAATTTCAGAGATGATGCCCCCACCGCCCCCACCCGCATTAACCGGTGATCCACCTGTCATGACGTTTCATGAGTAAGAATAATTTTTCTTTCCTTTTTTGAATGTACGTAACTCATTTTCTCTCCATCACTGTATTACAATCTATACATAGTGATAAACCACAAATATGACTAGACCCAGGGTCCGTATTCACCAACCAATCTTGGGAACACTCTTAGTCGTCTGTTCTTGTGGTATTTTTTGTGTTTTTGTGGTACTTGTCGAAGACGATACCAACATGAGTTCAATATTGAAGTTTGAGGACCATATATATCGCATTTTGTGCAAAGCCTGAGGAAATAGACCCGATTAAATTCAAATTTTCACACACAAATGATCTTTTCAATAGCACTCAGATATGTAATTGAAAGTTGTATTTTAAAATACACTGGGTGAGGCCATCAAAACAACTGATTTTTGATTGAAAATAGCTTCACTCGCTCATAGCCTTCTATTGGCGCAACGATACAAAATTTGTCTACCGATCGCTTGGTCTATATTTTCGTTGCAAAACTACTTCGTCCCATGGCTTGTTCATCCCATGATTGCGCTCTACTTCATTTGATTGGGCATGAATATTTATAGATCGATATAATTGATTGTAATGTTGGGATTTAAATGTTAACGGCCAAAATATTTCAAAATCATAGTTTTCAGGTACAAACTTAATTTTATTTGATTATTCACGTGGTTTCTCTTTCTATCCGTCATGCGTCGTACTGTCAAGGGATGTTACTCCTAATGCTCTTAGGGAGACCACCAATACACAAGTAATCCTTACTTGTTATTAGTAATCTCCCTCCAATAAAAAAAAAAAAGGTATTCATTTGCTTAGTTCGTTGAGTTTCAAGCCAATATTTTAATGAAAATATATCTGTTTTTCTTTCAAATTATTAATCCAACACAATGACTTTCTTGATAGCGTTGTCAGTCCTTTGATTTAACTTGAGAGCAACAAAACGTCTGATTGGCTTAACCATTTTGTTCAGCCAATCAGAATCAAATGTAGAAAATCTCAGATTTAAAGACTAAGACTGCTCTAAAAATGTCTGGAATGGTTGGTGAATATTGACCTAGACTTGCATTTTTTTTTTCAGTGTGTTCAGTTTGACATTTACAATGTCCTCATAACATTTTTTTGACAATTGTTATGCTGGAAAGCAGCCAAATAATTAGAACGAATAGGAAACTCAAGAAAAGCATGGATAAGTGCAGTGGTAGCTCTGAGGTGACTGAAACAATGATTAAAACGGCTTTAAACACAGAACAAAGAGCAAACATTGTTGTTACTGTATAAAGACCCCCTGATTTTGATACTGTTTTAGAAATTTGACTTAGGTTATATTAAAATCCGAAGCTGATGAATGACAAAAGAATACTCCTTGAAAAGGGGGCTTAATCATCTGTGACATGGGTCGAAACTTTTTGCCATTGGTCAACTGTTTGCATATTGAAGCACAATTGTTTGGTATAGTATATCACGGAGATGCAATAAGCCCCCTTTTGCCAGAAAACAGCTTGTTCATAAAGTAACCATTCAATCTATTTACAGTACAGGCAATTTAGACAAACAGGACTGTAAAGACGCTATTCTGCAGTTTGTTAATGAACATTGTTGTTATGGCTCCAAACCTGCCAAAGAAATGGACATTCTGAGCCATGTTGGGGTCACGGCCTTACACGTAAGTATATAGTCATTCGGCATAGCACGGCTGAGGGGAGCCATCAAATCTCTCGGCTGTATCTAGTGTATCTATTAGATTGATATGCACCAAATCGATACATTTTACGATCGGAATTACGCTGGTTTACCGTTCTACAAATTATTAGGCTCCTCTTAAAAAAGAAAACTTGAGTTTCAACTTCATATCGAAATCTTTCTAACTATATTTCAGTTGACAAATAGTTCGTACATTCATTTTTGTGATATTTGTCGAAGACAAATCCACTATGAGTTCAATATTGAATTTTGAAGACCATATTTTCGTATTTTGTGCAAAGCCGAGGGAAATAAACCCAATTAAACTCAGTTTTTCTCAGGCAAATGAGTTTTTTTTCGGTAACACTCAGATATATAATTGGAAATGGAATTAGACTGTGTGAGGCCATCGATCATGAAAATATTAATTTTTGATTGAAAACAGCTTCACCCGCTCATAGCCCTCTATGGACGCAATGATATACACAAAATCTGTCTACTGATCGCTTGGTCCTTAACTCTTTCCTTTCAAAACCAGTTCGTCTAATGGCGTGTTCGTCCCATGATTGCGTGCTACTTCATTTGATTGTGAATGAATGTTTATAGATAGAAATACCGGTAATTGATAATAATATTGGGAATTAAATCTTTACGGCTAAAGATATCTCAAACTCATAGTTTTCAGGTACAAACTTAATTTTGTTCGTTACATTTTCGTGGTTTCTCTCTCTATCCATAATGCATCCTACTGTCAATGGGCGTTACTCGTGGCTAGTCATAATCTTCAAAGGGAGACCACCAACACACAAATAATCTTGTCATTGCCATGAGTACTCTCCCTTCAATCAAAAAGGGTACTCATTTGATCAGTAGGTTGACTTTCAACCGAATATTTTAATGATATTTCTCTTTTTCTTTCAAATTTAAATTTCCACACAGTGGCTTCCTTGACAAATACCACTTCAGCATTCTCAACGCTTTGGCTGATTTAAGTGGTATATCAATTCCGATTGACGCTTTCACCGACAGATAGACAGATGTGCATAACTTCATTGAGGTTGTTTATGTCGTTGCTAAACGACTGACTGAATTCCGAACTCTCTTTTCATTTACATATACACGTGCGACCTCTTATTTTTAAATTAGATTTTTAATCCTATATGTGGTTAAAATGATAAAGCTATTATTATGAAACTTAATATGTGTAAACAGAGCGAAATGAATTTTACATATACTGTGTATATATGAGCCACGCTCTGACAAAAGGATGTTTGACGCATCTTCATGATAAATTATAACAAGCAAGTCGCTACATGATTATGGATCTACGCACTACATTTTGTCCAACAAACCTATTTAGTCATGAGGTAGACTGGTCCTTTGACAAACAGAAAAATGACTAACCTGTGAAGTTTGTATGGGAAGGGTATAGGTATCAGCATTTTTTTTCCTTTCCACATAATGTTTTCAACAGGCATTTTCCTTTGGGTCAGTAAAAGTGCGTTGTCTGCGCATGCCATATTCTTCGAAGATTCGACTTGTCCTAAATGACGCATCACTGTCCCCGATATTTGGGAGATTGTAATAATACGCGCTAGAAAGTAGCCGGATGGAGAAAATGGCTTTTATCAATATGTTTGAGGAGAAAAAAGGCCTGCTTCAGTTCCAGATTTCTCTGAACTGCTGATCATAGCTAGATGAATCGCACCAGGTAGCGTTTTATTGAGAAAATGTTAAATTTGGTTTGAAATTAAAAGTAACGGTTGTCGCGTAGAAAAGTAGTCCGGTTCTGTATTCAGGATGCCCAAATTAGATATATGTGTATTTGTAGAATGCCATCTAATGGGAGAATGATTAAAAGTGCGGATCTTGTGGTAAAGACTAAAATTATTATTTAACAGCTGACACTAGAGACATTCGGTGAAGGCCGTTCGACGAAAAATAAGTGTAAACCCTATAAAGGCGGGGTCGTTGACGGACCCGAGAACGGACCCCCACCTCCACCATGGGCTATTCCATGTGAACCCAACCAAATGTTTACCACTCATAAAATTAAAATTGAAGTTCCCCATACCTCGGTCGTAAAGGTAGGTTTTTGATTTTATATGGATCTAACTACAAAATTAACACAGCCATGTTTGTTCATTACATCTTTAGCCCCTTACCACCCAATGACGAGTTCTGACGACCCTGAGGAAGAAGACTTTTGAAAACATTGTGCGAAAAGGAGAAAATGCTGATAACCAGCATTTTTTCCTTTACCCACAACGTTTTCTACCCTTCCAAAATCAAATTTCGATTTTTCAGTCACATTAATTTTGTCGTCTGCAAATGCTTTCAATTTGGGCCAGTCTATAAATTGGTCGTTTGGTTAAGAGTTAAATCAAATTTGGTGCAGCCGGCTTCTAATACTTTCTAATTAAATACATTTCGTCGGTTTACTTCAAAAGCCTCGTAACTACAGCTTGAAACAAGCTGTAGATACGAGGTTTTTGAAGTAAACCGACGGTTTGTTTATCAACTTGACTGAAAATATGATATGATACAGGAACACAACATTGAAACAAAAGGAAAAATCACCCAATTTGAACATTATCTTAGGCCTAATGGTTTTCAAAAAAGTACTATGATCCACTAAAACATTTTTCTTTTTTTTTTGAAAAAGGCAATAACCAAAATATTTAACAGTACAGTGTTATTTTTCACGGTTCTTTAAATTATTCCCTAAAGAATTCAAAGTGTCATTGTGTTGTTTTCAAAAAGCTCTGCAAGGACTTTTGGTTTCCGTGGTAGTAATGAAGAGCATCTATGTTACATTTATAAGGTCCTGAGTTTGATACCCGGAAGTGGGTATCGACTTTAGGTCTGTTCATTGTCTCACACATTCGACGCGAGTTCGGGTGTAGTTCACAGGAAGCAGATAGCCAAGAAAAACCACATATGCAGGGCCATTGATCTAGGCTGTTAAAAGGTCGTGCATCAATCAATCATTCAATCAATCAATCAATCAACCAATCAATCAACCAACTAACCAATCAATCAATCGATCAAACAAACAGTCAACCCATCAACCAACCAATCTATCCATCCATCCATCCATCCATCAATCAATCAATCAATCGATCAAATCATTCCATATTTGACTGCACAGTGTAAATCCAGCTATTTTTAACCATTCTAGCCTTGCGGTCACTGTGGTGCACGCGGCTGGAATACATGTTGGCGTTGCCATGGACACGGGAACTGTCGGTGTGATATGTGTGACGGTCGGGGGTGGAGGCACGTGTATATAGAGGGTCAGCAGCATGACGAGCCCTGTCATTACTGCCACGGATCGGGCTTTAGAAGGTATCAACATTAAATGTGCATTGCTCTGTGAAAAGGGGTCTTAAAGCATCTACAAAAAGTATCGACCCAGGTCAGCCTTCACAGTCCGCGCAGGCTGACCTGGGTCGATACTTTTTGCTATGTGTCAATATTCTGCCTGCACGTCAAAGGACCAATTTTCCTCATGATCGAATTAGTTCTTACATAAAAATCCATGATAGTATGATGTCTTGGTACAATGCATTTCGGAAATGCAATAAGCCCCCTTTTGTTAAGGCACTACCCATTTTCTGCTATTAATTAATTTTAGACGAATTTTAGGACTAAAGCATAAATAAGTATCAAAACGACAATTGGGCTTGATAGCGTTGGCAAACGATGAATTCAATATAATTTGAATAGTGTGACTTGAGAGAGTGTAAAACATTGTGGGACAAGGACACAATGCTTGTTTACTTTTTCTTACCCACTTACCCACCCAAATATTTTTAAAAGCCAAATTGCTCAGGATCGCCAATAATTTGGATTCTTAAAGTAAAAATACCTTTCAGATTTAATATGTTTGAGATATTTAGAAACCAAGGTTTCACCATTTTCTCTTTTTTTTTTCGCAGTTGTTCGACCTGTGGCGGGGATGGGAGAATAACCTGTGGTAAATGTGACGGATACAGGATGTTGCGATGTTTTATACTGCTTACAGTAAAATTGTAAGGTTTATCTCTCTTCCAAACGAAAAACCAAAAAGAAGAACAGACTCGTCCAAATTAAAAGCATTAGCAGACGACAAATAAATTGTGGCTGCAGTGTAAAGAATGTTACAATGTTTTATGTAGCATACAGTCACATCACAAGGGTCCAAATGGCTTAGCCAATCAAAACTTATTTTAATTTTAAGGTCTGGAATAAGACAAAGAATATTCTGTAGCATGATTGGTGAATATTGGCTCGATAATACTATTATCAGAGCACTAGCTAAGTTGAGCCCACTTGATACAATTGATATTTATACCGTTGATAAACTTTTTTTTTTAATTATTAGATGAAAATACTACTACAGGGCGCCTCTCTAGAGTTAAAAAAAAATCGTCAAAAGAAAAGTTTTGTAAAATTCATGTCAAGTGAAGATATCGTTTGTTCTTGTCAGGATGGTTATCATTTGTAATTTATTTCCTGTTTTCGCTATTCATTTACACACCCATATAGAGGATATATGTTTTTTTTTTTTACGGTGAAATTTATTTCATCGAGAACATCGGTAATATTTTCACGAAATAAATTTCGATCCTTCACCGTGAATAACAAATATTCTATTTTATTCATGCTTTTAACCCATCCTAGCGGGAACTTTATAAAAAATCCAGTAGACTACAGTGCTTTTGTGATTAACTCCGTGGCGTACCCCATTGAGCATAGAATTACATACATTAGAAATGCATGACAATACTACGTCAATCGCGAGAAATGTAAGGTAAATGACGTCATTTTCCATTATGGTCGTGAGGCAAGCGCATTTTGCCCAGGAAACTAACTAGTGCGCGGCAACAACTGTTTCTATCTTCAACTGACAAGTTAGAATATAAAAATCGGTATTTTCACTGATCGTAAACATGAAATACTGACACATATTACACCTATTTCTCAATAACCTACCGGAAAGCATGAAATAAACCAAGTGTATGTAATTCATAAAAAGAAACTGTATGTTTACTTTTATATACATTTGCATTCCTCAAACCTTTTTATGCTTGTGAACAATGGATCATGGCAAGTGGTGTCCAAGATTGCTTTTTGAATTACTCATTTAAATTACTCATGCCAGCTTTTGAAAAGAAAAGACTGAGAAATAATTAAGGGATTGAATGGTTCCTTATAGGCTATTGCTCCTTTTCCATCAACCCTTCCATACCATAAGAGCAAATCCTATGTCAATACATGACTTTTCCTTTTTGTCAATATTGCACCCGAGTAAGATAAGACCCCTTCATTAATAGCGATGACTTATCACACAATTCTTTGTTTTTAACGACCCTGATGTAGTCTAAAAATGTTGAAAACAATGTGGGAAAAGGAGAAAATGCTGATAACCAGCATTTTCTCCTTTTTCCACAATGTTTTTTGCATGGTCAAATTTCGTCATTTTCAGCCACCTATACTTTGACGTCTACAAATCCTTTCAATTTGGAATAGTTTAGAATGTTGTCGTTTGGTAAGGAGTTATTCCTGTTTTATTTTACCTGTGACACTACAGTGAGAACCATCTTGACGACTTCATACTTGAGACAACTGACATGCCTGATGAGCTGGTGAGACAAGTGGGGGGAAGTGTGATATTTGAAGACATTCAGTTAATGGTAAGGTCAAACTCTTATATTGTCTCTTGTCTGTATGCTTATTGCTAAATTAATATTAATATCACAAAAACATATTTATGTCCTTAGTCACATCTTTGGCAGCTAGTGTAAGGTATACTCATCATTTTCAGCCAGTTAATATTTTTACCAAACAGTCCCAATTTTTGACAAACCAAGAAAGAAAACTTTTGAAAACATTATGAAATTTCTGTATTGGAGCTTTTAACACAGTTTAAACCCTTTCCCAATCAACAAATTTTAGACTCTTCCAAACTCAAAGAGTTTGCAGACAACAATTTCAAATTTGATGAAAATGGCAGAAAGTTCTCCAAATAGGTAGAAAAGACTGTGGGAAAAGGAGAAATTGCTCGTTATGACCAATTTCTCCTTTTTCCACTGTGTTTTCAAAAGACTTGTACTGCAGACAAGTAAAAAGAAGGCCCAGGCTTGTTTGGGAAAGGGTTAAACAGCATAGGCCAGATCATGGAGGTCCGTGCACTTATGCAGGTGTTTACTGGCTTTCTCACACCAGTCCCGACATAACTTTCCTTCCAAGTGACTTGACTACTTTTCTGACAGGTATCAGAGGTGAGAGGGGAGAAAAAAAAACAGTGGAAAGAAAACTAGTCTATATGGGAAAAGGAGAAAATACTGGTAGCCATTACTTTCTCCCTTTAGCACAATGTTTTCTTCTGAAGTCAAGTCAAGTCAGAAGAGCATGGTAGGGCTTTGCTGGTTTTTTTCATTCCAAGGATCGAAGATAGTCACTGTAAGAAGATTCATTACTCTTCCATCACTGATCATTGTTTCAATGATGGTTCTAGTGGAAAGCAGAAAATGTCTTATGAAGAAAATTGTGCAAATTACTGCTAAAAGAAACTAATGGATAGGTGCACTGGCTGCAGCTATATGACTAAAAAGGTTGAAAAACAGCCTTTAACACATTACAACCAAAGAATAAATTCTACCCCCAACAATTTTGTCTTGCTTAACCCTAAACAAACAATCTCTGATTTTTACGACATAGAGGAAGGAGCCTCTGAAAACATTGTGGGAAAAGGAGAAAATGCTGGTAACAGCATTTTCTCCTTTTCCCACAATGTTTTCTACCATGCTGGAAACAAATTTCAATTTTTGAGTACAAATAATTTTGTTGTCTACAAAAATTAATGCTTTCAAATTGGACCAGTCTGAAATCTTAAATTGTTGGTTGGTAAAGAGTTAAATTCAATTCTTTTCTTTCACCAGGTGTGGCCCATAGTATCTTACCCTGTCCCAGAAATCAACAAAAATTCTGACAGGTTGATAAAATCTCACAGAGGTAACTGGCCGGGTCAACGAATTTTGAAGCAGGTTTGTTAAGTTCTCCTTGAAACTTGTTTGTAAATCGCTTACTTTACAAAAGCTCAGTGAGCTATATTCTGTGAAAACGGGGCTTGAGGCATCTGCAAAATAAAAAAAATTAATCCAGATCAACCGGTGCAATTTGCACAGGCTCTACCTTGGCCAAAAGTTCTTGCTATTCATCAATTCTCTGGATGTAAAATGACCAGTCTACCGCAAGACTCTGACGCTAGTGAGACAAAAATGCATTTCATGGACTCAATGCTATGTGATGAATTTCTGTGTTTAATGCATCACAGAGTTGCATTAGGTCCGCCTTTGCAAGAACTATTTAATATGCCTCTTCATCTTTGCAGGGAACAATTTTTTAGGAAAAAGAAAATACTGCAGTCAATGTTTTCAAATACTCAGGGGAAAAAAAACCCTCAATTTCCAATATATATCTTACAAATTACATGTATGTGCTCTTTTTCCACAAATTTCTTTCCTCTTCTCATGCATGATAAGCAGTGAAAAATTCAAGCAACAAAATCTCTCAATTTTCATTTTTCCTTGAATGGTAATAGAATTATTTCTAAAGGAAGAAACTATGATATCCTTATATTACATGTATATCTGGTTCGCACTAAGCAAGACTCAGGTGCGTCTGAGCATCTTGCGCATTTTTGTTCTTATTAATGCAAGTCCGGATTTATTTCAACTTCAGCGTCAGCGACTGAGAGGTGTCCCAGTAACTGAGGTGACCTATAGGTGGGAGGATATGAATAACATGAGATTCTGGGTGTATGGCAATGAGAGAAAGGTGTATTGTCCTGACTATCCCCATCAGTGTTGCTGTGGATGCGAGATTTTGTAACCAATTATCTGATTGGTCAGACACAAGAGTACTAAATGAAATGATAGATTGGTTTGGCTTATACTCTGAGATCCTCATTAGTGTACGAAATGAAACCATAGATTGGATTGGCTTATACTCTGGAATGCTCACCACAACAGAAAGTGAATCTTTTTATTAGTGCAATAATGTTGACCCCTAATTAAACAGTGTATTTTTAAGCAAATGAAAACTTTGGTAAGTAAGATAGGGTAGAAACATTAATAAAGGGGGATATGTGTTTCAATAATAAACTACTGTGTAATGGTGTGAAAAGTTGACCTTGTAGGTTTTAACCCATTATCACACAACCCCTACTTTTGACAACCCTGACAAAGAAGCCTTTAAAAAACATTAGGGCAAAAGGAGAAAATGCTGGTAACCAGCATTTTCTCCTTTTCCCACAGTGTTTTCTACACTTTATGAAAAAGAATTCAATTTTTCAGTCACTTTTTGATTTTGACAAGCCTGAAATATTGTCATTTAATAATGAGTTAAACAGAAATGAGTCCGTACAAAAAGTATTTTTTTTTTTAATTGAGTCTAATGTATAAAACACAATAGACTAGTTAAGGTCCATGATATCTTGTAATACTTTTATTAAAAGAACAGCCATTTCTCTCTGCTATTCATCGTACAATCTTGTGTTTGAACAATGTTTATTGCCTATTTAATTAAACATGATCCTAACCTTTATGCTGAATATGCAAGTGTGCATATACATGTATATAGAACTCCCAACTATGATTTGGGAACTTACATGTATACATACATATACAGTAAACGCAGGAAAGTACAGGCAAGCAGTTCAATTTGCCCATACCATACTATTTCCGTGACCACTCCGGACAGCCCCCAGTGATGCTGAGAGTAAAAATAGAATTTTAAAATATGTAATTGATGTTGACCTGGGTCAGGTTAAATGAAATAGACAATATTACATATTAAGAAAAAGGCCTTTTAATGCATGGCTGGTATGCAGCATTTTCTCCCTTTTCAACAATGTTTTCAGTTCTTTCCAAGACAGGTCCAATAAATCTGGAGTAACACAAGTTGTCTTTGAAGAGGTAGAAAAACTTGTCAGAAAAGTTTAAAAGTATTTTCTCCTTTTCCAACAATATTTTCAAAAGTCATTTTCTTCACAAATTTGTTTGGCATGGGACTAATTAGTCATCTGCAAATGTTTAGGATTTGAAAAGTCTAACATTCAATCGTCCTGCAGTAAATTAACTCATACCATCCATACCATCAATGACACCAGAAGCTTTTGTGGACAATATAAATCAAGATCAGATAGCATGGAACATGCAGTCTGATCTCTGATCTACACTCTCCACTGCTACCTTCTAAATTATGACCAAACCGTCCCTTGATCTTGCAAAGGAAATAAACATGTATTTTCCCCCTTTGAGAAAATGGAGTTTATTTATTCAGTAGTGAAAAAATTTAACTCAATCACACAATCCTGACTTTTAACAACCCAGAGAAAGAATGGCTTTGAAAACATGGTGAGAAAAGGAGAAAATGCTGGTATCCAGCATTTTCTCCTTTTCCAACCATGTTTTCTACCCTTCCCAAATTGAGTTTTAAATTTTTGATTCACATTTATTTGTCATCTGTAAGTGCTTTCAATTGGGACTTCTCCAAATTCTGTCGTTTAGTAAAGAGTTAAGATATTGAAGGACTTGTCCATTTTTTATCAGTCTCATCCAATGACAACAAAAATAAAAATAAAACAAGAGGACCAAGATGGTCCTATATCGCTCACCCGAGTACCAAGCAGCAAAGGTCTAAAATAAATATAAATACCAAATATCAAGGTTCAAGGCCAAATGATAATAAAACAAGAGGGCCAAGATGGCCCTGGTTCTCTCACCTGAATTTCTGAGAGAACCATAGCCATTTTTTTTCAAAATCTAATCAGCCATTTCAGACAAGAAGAATTTTCAAGAATTTCTTCATGTCTGTAAATAGCCCACAGCCATCAGAGCCATGTTTCTTGATGGATCAAAATTTCTCAAGCAATATTTGTTCAGAGAAAAAGAATTTTAAAGACCAAATAGTGCAAGTAGCCCCCATTCACCAGAGCCATGTTTCTAGACATATCAGCATTCTGCGAATACTTTTTGAAAAGGGTTACCAAAAGAACATTTCTGTAAGATTATTTCAAAATCTGATCAGCCGTTTCAGAGAAAAAGACTTTTAAAGAATTTCTTCATGGCCATATAGTGCAAGAAGCCCCCATTCACCAGAACCATGTTTCTTGATGGATCAAAATTTCGCAAACACTTTTTGAAAAGGATCATTCAAGAACATTTTTGTGAAATTATTTCAAAATCTGACAAGCAGTTTCTGAGAAGAAGAACTGGTCCAAATTGGCCCAGCGGTCTAGGAGAAGTTGATGTTTAAAGAATTGTTGAGAACGCACGACGCATCGAGGCACGACGGACACCAGGTGATCCTAAAAGCTCCCCATGAGCACGTTGTGCTAAAAATAAAACAAAGAAAGAGGAAGCATGTCATAACAGCACTTTACTGTCTCAATTTCTTGAAAATTTAACAATGATTGAATAGTTTAAAACCAACTTGCACAAATTAATGAACTTCAGAGAAGATTTGATTAGCTTTTAAGTCCATTAGTTTATCGCAAGTCTTTTACCCTTTACTACACTGCAAAATTTCAGACCAATTAAAATTGAAAGTATTTGCAGATGCCAATTTCATAGAGGCTTAAATAATGCAATTTTCTTTAACCTTTACCAAACGACAAAATTTTGGACTTGTCCAAATTGAAAGCATTTGCAGACGACAAAGTAAATGTGAATCAAAAATGAATTCTGATTTGGAAGGGTAGAAAACCTTGTGGGAAAAGGAGAAAATGCTGGTTACCATCATTTTCTCCTTTTCCCACAATGTTTTCTTCTTTCTCTGGGTTGTTAACAGTCCAGAGTGTTTGGTAAAGGGTTTAAATGGGTAGAAATTTTTGTGCGATTTTCTCCTTTTCTCACAATGTTTCCAAAAGGCTTCTACCTCAGGGTCATTAAAAGTCAGGAATGTGTGGTAAAGAGTTAAAATACATGCTGTTTTCAGAAATAATATTTTGTACAATAGATGTAAATTAGGTATATAGAGAATATGTTTTTTTTCCCCTGAAAGACAGAGATTTCATCAAGTAAACATCATTGGTAATATTTTCACAAGAGCCACTTGTATGAGTGAAAAATTACCAATGATGTTTGTTGGATAACATAAATTTCTATGTTTTTCTGAAAAAAAAAAAACAACAACAGCAAATATTCTATTTCACCCGTTTTTACCTTTCTAATGCTTCTAACCTGTTTTTTACTTCTTTGTTGGCACTTTAATAACTAGAGTTATCACTAAATGTGATTATACCTCCCACCAGCACCTTGTCACAAAAACAGGCCTTTGCCATAGAATGCAGTTTAGTACTACAAAAAACTGCAGGAGTATTGCCCCAGACAAATTTGTTTCTACTGACGAACAGATGGACAGATGGACAGACAGCTATGGCCATTCCACTTTGTTGTGGGGGGTATAAAAATCTACTACAGTTGTTTTGGGCAATTACCCTCTGCTTACCCCTCCAACACAAGAACTCATTACAATATTATGTAAAGTGTAAGAAATGTAGGGTAAATTCAAGTAAATTTTGTCATATTCAGCCCGTTTGATTCACATTTATTTGTCATCACTCTACAAAGTATAATGTAGATTCTGACAAGACATCCTAATTCGGCTCTGTAAACACTGTGCAACAAAAGCATGGTAAAATCTGTGACATTCCATGCAGAATGACATCATTCTATATCGAGTGACGTCATTCTGTATACAGTAAAGTAAGCAAGTTATTCAATGGAAAGTAATAATTTTCATCCACATTTTTTTTCTCTAAACAATCATACCATTTGAGACACAATGAAATTACTATCGTCTGCAAATGCTTTCAATTTGGACAGTGGTAAAATTTTGTCATCTGGTAAAGAGTTAAAGTGGCTAAAACAAGGGAATTTGACTGGGTAGGATAAAAAAACACATGGGAAAAAAGAAAATACTGGATACTTGAAACTATTTTTCCATTAGGATCAATGAAACCCTGGATTGTTTGGTAAAAATGGAAAGTTCTGTTTTGAGGGATTTGAAAAAATGTGTAAAAAGAAATAACTGAATGGGAAAAGAATCCTGATTCATATAATGTTTAACTTTTTACCAAACAATCCAGACTTTAAACAACCCATGTAGTGAAGACTTTTGAAAAGAAATGAGGGTAAAACAAGAAAATGCTGGTAGGCAAGTTTTCCTTGGTTGGCAAAATATTTTCTACCGAGTCAACGACAGTAACATCTTTTGAGCAACTATGAATCTTGCACCTGCAAATGTTTTCAATTTTGGCTATCATGCAATTTTGTATGTGAAGTACAGAGTTGAGTGATATGATCAGGGCCCATATTCACCAACCATTCTTGAGAATATTATTTGGGTTATTCTCCAGAATTGTCTACATTTGTAAGTAACATGACTTCTGATTGGCTAAACCAAATGATTTCAAAACATTTAAAAACATTGTTAGAAAAGGAGAAAATGCTGGTAACCAACACATTTTTTCTACCCTTTCAAAAACAAATTTCACCATTTAGATAACATATAATTTGTCGTCTGCAAATGCTTTCAATTTGGACCAGTCTAATATCTGGTCATGTAGCAAAGAGTTAATTTACTAAAACAGCTGCACTTCCACAGGTCTATTCTCTGTCTTCATTCATATCTGTGTCACTATCTGGGGAGAGTTCTGAGTCATCCTGGTTAAAGTCCCAAAGGTCTTGTATTGCCGTCACTGGAAGTAAAGGTAAGAGTAGCATATAACTCTTTATCATATACTTAGCGGTGAAATCCTGGAATTTCCTAGTGTAATAAATTTTGATATCATCACTAGTGTTAATTGTAAGTTCTATATTTTCAACCAGTAATCTCGTTTTGTTCTTTTAATTTATGTATTCATCCGCACCATGTCCCTGATTTCTTCTCTCTATCCAAAGAATTGATTTCGATTTTCAAACGAAAAAATAATAATGTTAATATGGTATATAATAAATAATATAATAAACTAGTTATTTTTGACATGAAAAATATTTCACTAAGATGCGTTGTAAGGTTTTAAAAAAAACCTTGTGTTACACACTCGTTTTTTCAATGCCTAACAACGCATCCTTGTGAGATATTTTTCATATAAAAAATAACCAGCTGATTATCCTCTATATATCACTCAATCCTGACTATTAATGATCTTCAGGAAAAAGCCTTTTGAAAGCATTGTGGGAAAAGGAGAAAATGCTCGTAACCAGCATTTTCTCCTTTTCCCACAATGTTTTCAAACTTATAATGGATGAATTCCATCATTTGAGTCACATTTAAATTGTCGTCTGCAAATTCTTCCCATTTGGAGAAATTCAGATTTTTGTCATTTGGAAAAGTGTTAAATCTAAGTCATTCTTTTACTCTTTACCAAAAGATAAATTTTTAGAAAGTTTCAAATCGAAAGCAATTGCAGATGAAAAAACTGAACATTGCATGACTGATGAAATTCATTATCAGAGAGGGTAGGAAACGTTCGGAGAAAAAGAGAAAACGATGGTTACCAGCATTTTCCTCTTTTTCCATAATGTTTTTAAAAGCTTTTTTTCTTGGAGTTTTTACATTACACCCATCAGTCATCATCATATCATTATGGATTTACATCATCAACTCTGTCAAACAACCAATTGATTCATAGCGTTAAATTGGTTCTTTGCATGCAGAAAATTGACCAATAGCAAAAGGTTTCAACCCATGTCTGCCTGCGCAGGCTGTTCATGCTGACATGGGCAGGGTTTTCCCTCGGCTTTTAAAATTGGGGGGTCATTGTGACCCCCTTCCTCATTAGTTGAGGGTCATTTCATTAACCCATTACCACACAATCCCTACTTTTGACGACCCTGAGAAAGAAGCCTTTGGAAAACATTGTGGGAAAAGGAGAAAATGCTGGTAACCAGCATTTTCTCCTTTTCCCAAAATGTTTGCTACTGTTCACAAAACAAATTTCAATTTTTCAGTCACTTTTATTTTGTCGTCTGCAAATGCTTTCAATTTGGACAAACCTAAAATTTTGTCGTTTGGTAGGGTTAATTTGGGGGATCAAAATAAATGGATCTCTTCATCATCAACCTTAAGCACAATTTACAAACTTCCGGGGAAACCCCCAGTAGACTGACCTAAATCCACTACAATGCATCTCATCTTCAAATTCCTAGATATAAAAGTTGGACAGTCATTTCCGACAGAAAGGATCATTTTACTTTTTGGCAAAGCAAACATTTTTGTCTGAATTGCTGCTTGACGTGGCTTGATCAGCAGTTGAAGGAAGCAGATGATAGAAGAATGCTAGTTTTCTAGGTCGTGACATTATTTTCCACAAAAAGTTCAGACTTGCATTGTGTACTTTTATATACCGGAAGTCATATAAAATATGCTCTGAAATACAGAGAACCCAACCAAGACTTTAACTGGGCCCATATTTACGACACATGTCCATGATAGTTTATGGAAGTAATGCGTTAACCAGTCTTTTTCTATAAATAAATTACCGGAAAACCACTTTCATATAAAACATACCTTGTAGATAAAAAGAGAGTGGTGTTCGTCCGACACTGAATCAAGAACAGACTTGGATTTATGACGCCTTTTTCCACTTTGTACATAATTTAGATTTTGGTATTGGTAAGGTGCGTCACAAATGACGCACTGTCATTTATTTTGGGGTCATTTGAATTAAAATTGCGTCTATGACGCAGGATTTGTGCATCATGGAAACCCCTGCATGGGTCAATACTCTTTGCTAATACATTAAACCTCCTTGTTGAAGAGCATAGCTTATATGTATTATGATAATCGTAAGATTCTATATCTGAATCCAAAAATCAGAATACAGCCGTATATTAACAAAGAAATACAAGGTTTTGTGTACTCACAGACACTTTCACGTTTTTCTGCTGGTAAATTCTTCACACTTTGACTCATTCCGCATATTAAGAGAACATAACTATGTTGGACTGTTCCATGTCTACTCATAAATTCCGGGTCATGCTGAGACATTAAATGTAAAAGCTGTAAACCATTCTCTAAAATATCTAGGCAGGTTCCCTGTATACTTTCTTGTTCTTTTTCTGAAGTCAATACTGTTGAACCAGACAATCTATTGTCCTTTCTGTGTAGTTCATAGATCAGCATCACTTTATATAGGAGAAGTACAATACAACTCACAACCTGTAAGTAAAGTATCTGTTATTTAACCCTTTAACACACAACCAAAATTTAGACTTGTCAAAACCAAAAGCATATGCAGAGGACAAATTAAATGTAACAAAAATTATTGAAGTTGTCTTTGATAGGGAAGAAAACAATGTGGGGAAAGGAGAAAATGCTGGTTACCAGCAGTTTCTCCTTTTCCCACAATGTTTTCAAAAGGCTTCTTTCACAGGGGTGTTAAAAGTTTGGATTGTGTATAGTGATAGATTTCACCTACTTATTGCTACATAACTGACTTTTAATGACCCAGAAAAAGAAACCTTGGAAAACATTGTGGGAAAACAAGAAAAGTTATGGGAAAATAAGAAAATGCATGTACGAGGGGTGATCAGAAAGAACGTAGACCAGTGCTGATCGGAATATTGTTATAAAAAGCGACATGGAGTGTTCACTATTTTTGAAAATAACCTCCTCTGATTTCTATGCACTTATTCATTCTTGATTTCCATGAGCGAAGCACGTGCAGAAAGGCGTCACGTGACGTTACCATCATGGACCCGGATTTAACGAGGGCTAGCTCCTCTCTGCTCTCGTAGTAGTGCGTGCCACATAGAGAATCTTTCAAAACAGTTATTAGTCAAAGGCCACATTGAGTAAGGACTAAATTATACGGAGCATTGCTAAGTTTTTCCATGTTTAAATTTTGCAAAGTTTCCAGTACAAGTGTGGCTCTGTGAGCTAGGGCGTTATTCTGGTGTAAAGTGACGTCACCCTGCAGGACTTCTGGCTAAGTTTTTCGTACCATGTATTTGAAATTCATCTGAATAGTGTGAGCATAAAACTCACTATTGACTGTAGTATGTATAGATAAAACATATAAGAAAAAGAGGGGAATAGAGATACTTGATATAGATAACTTTGCCAAGTGACTTAGAAAGGTTAGCTTTACCAGTGGAAGCGATGTTGAATGTTTCAAAACACTGCTTTGTTGTTTATATTCAGTCTCGTTACGGTGTGCCTATCTTTCATAGCATATAATCATACGATCAGTAAAGTTTGACCCCTCTACCCTAATGCATTCAGAAATTTCTTCAAAGATTTCGATCCTAACTGCAATTTTCTCGGGCGTCAGTTGCCGAGGTACCCGCATTGTGCAATTACGCTACACTCCAAGATTCCCTGTCAAAATCCGGTGGACATTTCTGTATGAAAGGTCAAATGTATAAGCTATTTTCCTGACAGCATCTCGGCGATCTTGTTTTACATGGTGCTCTACAGCCGTTATGGTTTTGTCTGTGACTGATGTTGATGGACGGCCAGATTCAAGGTCATCTTTTACAGTATCGCACCCTTGTCTAAACCAGTCCGATCAATGTACAAATATCAGATTTCTTGAGCACAGAGTCCCCTCTAACTGGTTCTAAATCCGTTTTGATTTCCGATAACACTTTTCGAGTTCGACGTAAAACTTTATGATTACTCCCAGCTCAAATAAACGTCGTCCGATATTTTAATCTGCTAATGCGGTATATGATGTCATTAAGATGACCAGATAATTGGTGCTCATCTATGCAAAATCTTGTAATTCTATGTGTAGTAGTTTTCAAAATAACGAGGTAGTCCCCGATCTTTTTGATCACCCCATGTAGCAGCAATTTTTCCGATTCCAATGATGTTTTGTATATTTTCAAACACATATCTTAGCATTTAACTTTTAAGAAGAAAACAGAGTATTAGACATATATACAAACTCAGAGCATTTATGGACAACACATTAACAAATGCTTATAAGACATGGTGGGAAAAGGAAAAATGCTAGAAACTATTATTTCCTCCTTTTGCCACATTTGTAAAGCCTTCTTGCTGGGCATCTTCAAAACATGGAATTATACATTAAAGGTTTAAATAAGAATTACTGACAACAAAGCCTATTTCCTTTTAAGATCATTAAAACACCAGACTGTTTCGTAAAGGGTTATACAATTAACCCCTTACTCCATAGATACTCAATTCTACGCATTGCTTGTAAGAGCCTTTGGAAAACATTGCGGCAAAAGGTGAAATTGCTCGTGATGAGCAATTTCACCTTTTGTCAAAATGTTTTCTATGCTATCAAAAGGTGTCATATACCCATAAAAAACGGCTTCATCCTTGCTGTAATTTAAGGTCAATTAGAGATACCATAGAAATGCCCTATGGGGTAAAGGGTTAAGAGAAAACATACCTCTTGACTACAGGGGCAGTCAGAGTCCATCAGAATCATTATTCCACCACTGTGTGAACAAGCTATGTAAAATATACTCTCTATCACCTTTTCACAAAAAAAAAAAAGAAGAAAACTTAATATTAAGATAAGATGCAGCTACTTTTTCATTTTTACAATTCTGACTTCCCAAACAAGAGTACTTGATACCAGTACCAATGCACAACTACAGCTTTTAGAAATACATGTACAAGCAAATACAACAGTACTGCCCCATTTGTATGTTCTCTTTTTGAAAGTAACTGATTGATTAAAGTATATTTAACCCTTTACCACACAATAAAATTTTAGACTTGTCTGAATTCAAAGCATTTGCAAATGACAGTTTCAATTTGACTCATACCAAATTATTTTTTTTGATGGGTAGAAAACACTGTGGGAACAGGAGAAAATGCTGGTAACCAGTATTTTCTCTTTTTCCCATATTGTTTTCAAAAGCTTTCTCTTTCAGAGGTGTTAAATGTTGTTGTTGTATTGGGGTTTAACGCCACTTTAACAACTAAGGTCATATCATGGCGGTTGGTGACGCACATGTGTTTCCTGGCTTTCTCATACCAGTACAAACACAACTTTCTTTCCAAAGCCACCTACTACTTTTCTCACATGCTTCAGCAGACGTGAGAGGAAAAAAAAAAAAAACTATGGAAATTGGTCATGAATTTCCTAGATCTAAGTTTAACCAGAATTTGGCTGGAGCTCTGATGTGTCTGACCTAAGGATACTCCTACAAGAAACTCAGTGCTTCCCATGAGGAATAGGAAGCAAAGCAAACAAACTTAACCCTTTCCCAAACGACAAAATTTTAGACTGGTCCAAATTGAATGCACTTGCAGACTACAAAATAAATATAAAGTTCTCAAAAATTGAAATTTGTTTCCAGCAGGGTAGAAAATATTGTGGGGAAAGGAGAAAATGCTGGTAATCAGCATTTTCTCCTTTTTTCGCAATGTTTTCAAAAGCTTTCTCTTACAGGGGTGTTAAAAGAGGTAGTCATTGTGTGGTAAGGTGTTAAGATACTACTATACTTGTTTTTAAGCACTTTTCAGCCAGTTTTCAACCAATATCATCATCACCTAATTTATGAAACGACAATCATTCCTGAATCTTTATGCCAAATATTACCCCTAATGGCTAGAGGATAACACAGGTTACAATGTATAGAAAAGGCAATTCATGTATTAGAGGCCTTAAAAGCAGTTGCTGCTGTCATTTTCTCCTTTCCTTACAATGTTTCCTTCCTTTCAAAAGGCAAATTTTAGTTTTTAACCCTTTCCAACACAATCTTGACTTTTAAAAACATTGTTGAAAAAGGAGAAAATGCTGGTAATCAGCATTTTCTCCTTTTCCAACAATGTTTTCTTTCCTTCCTAGAATAAATTTCAATTCTTTAATCTTGTAATCAGCATTTTCTCCTTTTCCCACAATGTTTTCTTCCCTTCCTGACACAAATTTCAATTCTTTAATCACATTTATTTTGCTGCTGCAAATGCTTTCAATTTGGACCAGTCTAAAATTTTGTTGTGTGGTTATGAGTTAACTCATGTTTCACAAACCATCTGCAGGTACTCTCAGTTTTGACAAGTCTCAAATTTGGAATAGAAATACATGTAACATCATCTTCATCCTTACCATTTTGATAATTGAGAGTGTATGTCTGTCTCCTCGCTCTATGTAACTCTTTTTTCCTGTTCCTATTGAGTATATAGACAGTAGCACACAACCTGTCATGCAGAGAAAAGTAAAAACCTTGCATTGCTATGTAATGGATAAATAAACCTCTTATTAATTTAACTCTTTCCCAAACGACAAATTTTTGGACTAGACCAAATTGAAAGCATTTGCAGACGACAATTCAACTCTTATTGAAAAGATGATTTCTGTCTATGATAGGGTAGAAAACATTGTGGGAAAAGGAGAAAATGCTGGTTACCAGCATTTTCTCCTATTCCCACAATGTTTTCAAAAGGCTACTATTTCAGACCCGTAAAAACCAGGGATTCTTTGGGAAAGGGTTAACAAGACATGACAAATTCCAGAGCCTCAGAAAAGGTATCTTTGCCAGCCAAGGTCACGATCACTATATGGATCTTACCTTGGCAGATCGAGCCTGATTTTGATATTCCCGGGATATTCTCCTATTGGATGCTGGTTATTATCCCCCTTCACATCTCATTTCTGATAGCCAATGAAATATCATTTTACAACCCTCTTATGTATACCTTAATTCAATATGAAGCAATAACAACCAACATTCTTTTACATTCCATCATCAGGTGCTGAAATATAGCCTTAAACCTTTGATAATTGATCGGTCAAACTGAAACTTTCTGTAAATATTGTTTATGTTTTTGGTAACAAATCATTACAGATCCACGGAGGTATACATGTTTACCTTCTATTTTTATCTGAAAGGTCGCAACCTTGTTCTATTCTTATCAAAGATGAAATGCTACGAGCGATTTGATTCGTGCAGTTGGAGCTAGCTGCAACGAATGAAAGTGCGTATTGCGGGAATGTTGAAATCAAGCTCGATCCACCAAGGTAGAGCAGCATAGTGGATCATTGCCCTTGGCTTGCGAAGATGCATAGAAGGAGTAGTGATAATATTCCAAATCCGTTATTCTTTCAAACCCTGTGTTGTGGGAACTCATTAGAATTGTCTTGATGAGTACCCATAACATAGGGTTTGGTAGAGAATAATTAATACTTTTAATTTTAAAATCAAGATCACTGCCTTTATCTGGAGCTCTGACTTCACCATCATTTCAGTCATAGCATGGGTCATATTCATACATGTCCTGGGTTTCGACACATCTACGCTCGTGGAAATATTTCACCCTTTACAAATTCATTCCTTGTTTAGCCTTAGTTTAACCATTTACTGCATGACAAGATTTTAGACCTGTCCAAAGTGAAAGCATTTGCAAATGACAGTTTCATGTGGCTCATATGAAAAGACTTTTCTTTGATATGGTAGAAAACATTGTGGGATAAGGAGAAAATGCTGATAACCCTAGTTTTTATGACCTTCATGGAGGTTTTCTGAAACACTGTGTGAAAAGGGGAAAAATATTAACTTTCCTACACTGTTTCAAAAACCTGTCTGAGTGAGAAGTCTTTGAGTCACTTTTTTACAGTATCCAACCCTTTACCACGAAACCACATGTTACAGTCAACCTCAGGAAAAACCTTTAAAAGCATATGAAGGAGAAAAAGCTGGTAACTAGCTTTCTCTCCTTTCCCCACAATCATTTGAGACTTTTACAAGAATTCCAAAATTTCAGCCATACTGGAGCTTTTGACTGCAAATCCTTTCAGT
The DNA here is from genome assembly GCA_943736015.1 of Tridacna crocea. Lineage (NCBI taxonomy): Eukaryota > Metazoa > Mollusca > Bivalvia > Cardiida > Cardiidae > Tridacna > Tridacna crocea. The sequence continues at coordinate 38,860,050 of OX031062.1, forward strand.
TTAGAAAGTCTGGAATTTGAAAGGTAGTAAAAAGTTAACCCATTACCACACAATTCCTACTTTTGACATCCTTGAGAAAGAAGCACATAGAAAACATTGTGGGAAAAGGAGAAAATGCTGGTAAACAGCATTTTCTCCTTTTCCCACAATGTTTTCTACCCTTCACAAAACAATTTCCAAGTTTTCAGTCATTTTTATTTTGTTATCTGCAAATGCTTTCAATTTGGACAAACCTAAAATTTTGTCGTTTGGTAAAAAGTTAAAGCAAAAGGTTTCTAAAAATGAAGTCCTTTTATCTAAGTCACTTGTCCCTGGCAGATATAGACAATTACATTGCTTTACTGTTTGGCTAAGTTTTGTCTTCAAAATGATAAAGAAAAAGGGAGAGGGGATTGTTTTTACCTCATTTGGTAACACAAAATCTAGACTGACCTGAAGAATTGGAACACAATGAGGTCACAACAAGCTTGCTTTTACACAAAGCTTTAAACAACAACAGTCCATGTAGAACAAAGCTTGGGTCCTCCTCAGTCTCCACACAGTGTTGTATAACATCCTCTGTTAACACAGGTAATAAACTGCAAAGTAAACAGTTTACCATATAATATGGCCTGCAACAGGTGAAAATGAGCCTTAAGACACTTGCATAAAGTGTCATCTCAGATCAGCCTGCACAGTCCACATAGACTTTTCCGAAACGACACCCTCCATTTTTACCTGAACTAACACCATACCATACAATCCCAACTTTTACTAACCCTGGGATAGAATGCTGTTCAAAACACTGTGGGAAAAGGTGAAAATGCTGGTAAATCACTTACTTTTCGACCTTTCTCAAAACAACTTTTAATATTTGGGTCATGGTTCTTTTTTTCTGTCTGCAAATTAATGCTATCAAAAGTTAAAAGATGGGTGATCTATGAACTCTGCACTAGACAAAGATACTTTAGACTTACCTAAATTGAGATAATTTGCACAGAACAAAATGAATTTGCATCAAATGGTCAAATTTGTTTTGAAAGGGTAGACAACATTGTCGGAAAAGAAGAAAATGCCTATGCTGGTATTTTCTCCTTTTCTCACAAAAGAACACGGGACTGTTCTGTGAAAGAAAAGTTGAAAATGACCATCAGCATGAAATAAACTTGGCTGACTTGACTCTTTACCAAATGACAAAGTTTTAGACTTGTCGGAATTGAAAGCATTTGCAGACAACATAATGAACCTAATTCAAAAATTAAAATTTGTTTTGGGGAGGGTAAAAAATATTGAGGGAAAAGAAAATGCTGGTTACCAGCATTTTCTCCTTTTCCCACAATGTTTTCAAAAAGCTTCTATCTCAGAGTAGTAGAAACAAGGGATTGTTTGGTAAAGGGTTAAAAACACAAGTCTTTAAATGCTGCCTCCATTAGCTTTAGCAATGACCATCGTCTTTGTCCCCCTTCCCAAACAAACAGAGAAAAAAAAAAATAAGAGAAAAACCATTCTAAATTAAAATTTTATTAAATGCAATTAAAGCAGACTGTCACATACCTATTTACATCACATCCCTCCGCATGTCTAGCTAAAATCTCCAATATGGTTAAGCTTGTTTCTACTACATCTTTATTTGCTAACTGGCCCTGAAATAAAAGGAGCTACTCAGCATCACATTTGCGTATAGGGGCTATACAGGTCAGTGTCCTGATAACAATGACCTTTCACTCTTTACCAAACAACAAAATTGAAGACCAGTCCAAATTGAAAGCATTTGCAGACGACAACATAAGCATGGCTCAAAAATTGATGTTTGTCTTTGGAAGGATAGAAAATATTGTGGAAAAAGGAGAAAATGCTGGTTACCAGCATTTTCTCCTTTTCCTACAATGTTTTCAAAAGGCTTCTTTCTCAGGGTCGTTAAAAGTTGGGATTGTGTAATAAGACCAGGCGTCCACTAGGGTCAAGACAATACGTGGATAGCATGCGGACAACGTATTCAGTACTATATAGGGCGATAATTTGAAGTATTTCAGTAGAGGGCAACTAGATTATGCTACATGCCAAATATGAGAGCTCTAACCCTTACGGTTTGGGAGAAGAAGATTTTCTAAGATTTCCTTCTTTATATCTATGTGAAATCTGAGAACCCACAACATAGGGCCAATTTCAACACTGGAGCCATAATTTGACGTATTTTGCTAGAGGGCCATTACATGATGCTACATGCCAAATATGAAAGCTCTAGCCCTTACAGTTTTAGACGAGAAGATTTTTAAAGTTTTTTCACTCGGTTGCCATAGCAACCAGAGTTCTTCATAGAATTCAAATCTTTGAAGTATTTTGAAAGTGCATCACCTAGGGATCATTTCTGTGAAATTTGACTGAAATCTGATTGTTAGTTTAGGAGGAGAAGATTTTTTTGTAATTGTGAACGGACTGACGGACGGAAGGACGGATGACGGACATTGATCGATCACAATAGCTCACCTTGAGCACTTTGTGCTCAGGTGAGCTAAAAACAGCTGACTGAAGTTTGTGATACTTTTAATTCTTGCTTGTCTAGAGCGACGTTATTTTCTCTGATACACTGCTAATTAGTCTATGTCAGTCTATGAAACGAGAGATCCAAGCGCTCTTATATCAATTATGAATGCAACCGCTACATTTACCTACAGTCTCCACCTAGTGTCATGCAATGAAAGTGGTTGTCCCAAACATTTCCAGGTGTAATCCTAAACTTGCCCGCGTTGTCCTGAAATGATCCGCTTTCACGCCTGAACATTCGGTACCACTCCGGATTGTTTACGAGGACAATCCTAAGTATGCTAGCAAGAAGTCCGTGAACAGTCCGGGGATAAATACATTTCTGTACTGAATCTATATTTTCTCACAGGAAGTTATGCCGAAATGAATTTATTTTTACCGCGAAGCTTCCTTGTCCCCTCCGCGTCCTAGTGGACGCCAGGCATAAAGAGTTAAAGAGTATTAAGTGAGTATTCATCAAAACACATGTTTCATTATTCATTCTTCTATGACAAGATTGCCTTTCGAATGTTATCTGATTGCTCCTACCAGCAGATAACCACTGGGAGATTGCAAGATTAACATACTGTACAACCCTTTAAATTATTACCCACCATTTTGGTCCAGCAACACTTCTTAAAGTCTTAAATAAAAGTTTCCAATATAGATGTGTTTAACTCTTTGGTTCAGGGTGACATGATTCAACACAGCCGTGAACAAGTTCCCAAGTCCCCTGCCACCTAACCGTACAACTAATATTGTACACTAGATGTCCCTATCTAGTTGGTAATTAAAGAAAAAAATTGACACAAGTATACATCAACATACGAGGGTTGTTTTTTATATTCGTAGACTTTTCCTCTCGTATTTTTATTTCTCACTAATTCCAATATTAAATGTGAAAAAATTAAACAGTTATGTCTTCTTGTTTTAACAATGGTACATTTTTAATAATTTTTATCATAACTTGCATAACAATGGTCTCCATAGCAACCTATGTTGCGCTACCTAGGGTACGCCATATTTTGAAACATCGTGAAGTCACAAGGGTTTGCAAACAAGCTTACAGTTACCGTAATACAGATCAGAATTGGCGTGAAATCACACAACGTCTTTGTGACGTAATAATGTCATCTCCCTTAAAATTTTAGAACGTTATATTGAAAACTTTCCAAGTTACATAGAAACTAGCACTGTGCATCGCGTTTTGTTTTACCGAAAAATGGCGTCGACTGACGACGTTGGAACCGGGGCGGAGATAAAATTTTGTGTCGGACTGGAGAAAATGCCTATAGAAACATTCAATTTAATAAGAAGCTCAAGTACAAGGCCAAAATGCAGTCGTGCCCTAGTGTTCAAGTGGCATGGCCGGTTTAGAGAAAGACGGGTGTTAGTTGAGGACGCCAGCTTCGAGATTTAAAATTTGACTCAGTAGAAGGCTTAGTGAAAAGTACCCAGAAAATTGTGTCCTCATTTTTTTTAAGATTGGTACAAGAGCATATACGACAAGTGGGTCTTCCGTCACGAGAAGTGTGTAAAATTGAACGGCGGATATGTTGAAAAAGAATAAAATATGCCGCGCAGGTGAGTCAAAGTTAGTTGTGACATGGTTTCTGTTGATGCTGTTTTGACGTCGCGTTGACGTCTTTTTATGCCGTGACGTGCCCCAGGTGACGGAAGGTGGCATGCTTGTAACTCTTGTTATTTGGAAACAGTTAGCTGTAAAATTTTGTCGAAAAGATCATCTGAATGAAAAAAGAATACAGTTTCTAGTCATGTGAATTTCATTTATCTGAAAAAAATATTGGAGCTGTTATAAAGAAAGTCTATGAATATAAAAAACAACCCTCGTACACAGTACTAGTTGTATGGGTTTCCCTTTTGATAGTCAACACCTAGGCCCATATTTACCAACCATTCTTGAGAATATTCTTAGTCTTATTCTTCAGGGTTTTCTAAATTTGTAAGTAAGACAACGACTGATTGGCTAAACCAAATGGTTTAGCCAATCAGAAGTTGAGTTACTTACAAATGTAGAAAATACTGGAGAATAAGACCAAGAACGTTTTTAAGAATGATCGGTTGGTTGGTTGGTTGTATTGCGGTTTAACGCCACTTTAACAGCTAGGGTCATATCATGGCGGTCAGTCACGCACATGTGTTTCCTGGCTTTCTCACACCAGTACTAACACAACCTTCTTTCCAAAGCCACCAACTGCTTTTCTCACATGCTTCAGCAGAGGTGAGAGGCGAAAATACGCCAGAAAGAAAGTTTGCCTCAACTGGGTATCGAACTCACAACAACCAGGTCACCACTGAGCCATCCGGGCGGGCAAGAATGGTTGGTAAATATGGACCCTAGTCTCTGTTTAAACTACATACCATATGTGATGATAAAGATTTTACAAAATGTGAAAGTTTCAGTGTGTCAGCAATGACTCTGACCGTGACAGGACTATGACTATACCTTGGCATTTTCTACAAACACAGCAAAGCTAAAAATAAATAGCATCTATGTTACCTTTGCATTTGGAGTAGTCAATTTTATAACTTTTGGTATCAGCCTTAATTTCAATAACATTGATAATGGGAAGTTCTTGATTGGGGACGATGGCCTTGAACTCTAAAAATAAAACAAGAGAAACATCTTAAAGCTTGATATTAAATAAAATATACAAATCATGATTCCTTCAAGTTCACAATTTTAAAAAGAATAATACATTTTTATCACATATCCTCCCTTGTTTTCAGTGTGATATAGCGCACATTTACAAGTTCAAATTTTCTATTCTAACCCCTTTACCAAACCATCCTGCGTTCTAATAACCCTGAGGAGAGTGGCTTTTGAAAACATTCGGCATTTTATCCTTTCCATCATATTAATCCTTTCTCTAACGGCAAATTTTAGACCAGACCAAATTCAAAGCATTTTGCAGATGACAAATTTACAGTTGCTAACAAGATGATTTTTCTAAATGATAGGGTAGAAAACATTGTGGGAAAAGGAGAAAATGCTGGTTACCAGCATTTTCTCCTTTTCCCACAATGTTTTCAAAAGGCTTCTATTCCTGACACGTAAAACCCAGGGATTGTTTGGGAAACGGTTAACATAGTTTTCTACCTTTCCAAAAACTAAATTTAATTCATGAATCACATAAAAGTCCTCGTTACACCAAACAAATTCTTATAATGTCTCATCCCATCCTGACGATTTAGAAAACGGGTTGCTGTCAGGGTAGAACATACAATTTTGGTCTGATAATGTTTGAAGCTCCTGTCTCACCAAAATTGTTCTTAGAAATTCTTACCCCATCAACAAAATTGGAAAATGGACTGCAGTTGAGATAACACATTTAGTTTCATTCGATAATTGATATCCGACGGCACCATGTCTCTAGTAGGATTGAAGTACAGCAGTTCTGCTTGTAGTATATCCACCTCATTTTAAGTATGTTGTTACTCCCTCTAATTACAGGACCGGAAGGAAGGCAAAAAACTTTGAGCAGGCTAGCAGTTCTGGAGCACCTTTCTCATCCTAATACACCAATTAAGTTCGTAAACAGATCGTCTAGGGCCGTTAATACGTCCACCCTGTCCATACGCGATTTAACGGTTTGGCAAAAATTCTCTGAACAAGATGGGAATGAGTTTGGTGTGACAACGGTTTGAGAACAGGGCATCGTAATGGGATTTGTGTAATATCAAAACTGGGAAGCAGCATCTACGGGCCAGTCATTTACTGATTATAATTTAATTAACACTGTTTGTTTTTTAGGGTACCCTATCCTTTACCCTTTACCCCATAGATACTCATTTCTACACATAGCTTGTAGGAGCCTTTGGAAAACATTGTTGCAAAGATATCACAGATACCACAGAAATGCCTCATGGAATAAAGGGTTAATTACTTTGTCTTCAAAATCTTACAATTTAAACAAGTCTAATATTTAGTCATCTGTTAACCCTTTACCACAAATTCCCAAGTTTCAACCACATTGATTAACCCTTTACCCAATAGGCATTTCTAAGGTATCTCAAATTGACCATAAATAACAGCAAGGATGAAGCCGTTTTTTAAGTGTATATGACACCTTTTGATAACATAGAAAACATTGTGACAAAAGGTAAAATTGCTTGTCACAAGCAATTCACCTTTTGCCACAATGTTTTCAAAAGGCTCCAACAAGCAATGCGTAGAAATGTGTATATATGGAGTATAGGGTTAAGAAGAAGCCTTTTGAAAACATTGAGAAAAGGAGAAAATGCTGGTAACCAGCATTTTCTCCTTTCACCACAATGTTTTCCACCCGATCAAAAAACAATTTCATCATTTGAGCTATATTTGAATTGACATCTGCAAGTGCTTTGAGTTTGGACATGCCTATTTCTAGCTCGTGTGGTAGACTGCAAAGCAGCTAATTATAACATTATAGTTGGTTTGTGACTGAAGCACCGACCACTACATAGGTCTGATAGGATACATTATTCATGCTTTCACTAATTAAGTACTTTACTCTTTACCACAAGACAAAATTTAAGACCGGTCCAAATTCAAAGCATTTCCAGTCGACAAAACAAATGTGGCTCATAGACAAAATTTATTTTGGTAAGGGAAGAAAACATTGTGGGAAAAGGAGAAAATGCTGGTTACAAGCATTTTCTCCTTTTCCCACAATGTTTTCAAAAGGCTTTTTCTTCAAGGTTGTTAATATTTGGAAGTGTGTGATAAAGAATTAATTAAAAGCTGAAGAAAACTTTTTTTACGTCTACCTCTATGTAACTTACCTCATTAGAAGGTGGCAGGTCATCGCTCTGTTTATAATACAACACTTTTCTAACACAGTCATAATTCACAAGTGTGCACAAAGTTTTGAGTGATGCAATTGCTACACTTTCTAAATTATTGGCATAAGTAGTTGTACTTCTTAGTAAAATACCTAAAGACCCTGTCGGAGATTCTGAAGAACTCTCAAAACTTTCTGACGAACTGGATGTACTAATGGCTGAAGAAGAACTAGGAGTTTCTGAACTGGTTTGAAGCATATCAATATAATGTTGTAAATAATCTTGTAACATGGGGAGAAGTAATATTGCACTATCTAACTGTGATTTTCCTAATGTAGATAAGAGTCTTTGGAACTGATCGCTTTGATCACTCTGAGAACTGTTTGAATTCTGGCTGAGGTCCAAGTCTAGCAAAGTCATGTGACTGACACTTCCTGTATGTGTCAGACTGGTATCAGGCACATTCAACAGATCCTTTAACCCTTTCATTGCTAAATTAAAATGGTCTGGGTGTACCAGTCTAATCATTTCAGTTTCCTTTCCTGCCTCATTCTGTGCCATGTTGATTTCTGACAATCTGCAAAAGAAAACAAGGAAGATGTATCTGAAAAGCTCTTTTTCCAAGAATTAACATTTTACAAAACCATTTTGAGTTTTAACAATCCTGAGAGCAATGGCTTTCTCAAAACACTGTGGGAAAAGGACAGAAAATGTAAGTAACCAAGCTTCTAATATCTGAGAAGCCTTTTATCTATGAACTAACCCTTTACAAAACAATCCCAAATCCTAACGACCCTGAAGAACAAGGCTTTTGAAAACATTTTGGGAAAAGGAGAAAATGCTGGTTACCAGCATTTTATCTTTTTCCCACAAAGTTTTCTACCCATTCAAATACACATCTTAGCATTTTAATCACAGTTACTTTGTCATCCACAAATGATTTAAATTTGGATATCTTTAAATTTCTATATCACTTTTGTTAACTAAGCCAAAAAAAAAACCAACTGCAGACCACACAAAGGAGCATTGTTTCAAGGTAAGGTGGGGGAAAAATTTCAACCTTTTACAACATTGTTTCTAAACATAACAAGAGGGCCAAGATGGCCCTGGATAGCTCACCTGAATTTTTGAGAGGACCATAGCCTTTTTTTTTTTGAAGGTATTGAAACACTGGAAACAAAATCATTATTTTGCCAAGCAATTTTTAAAAGGTCACCTGTAAAAGTCCTTTCAAAATCTGACCAGAAGTTTCAGAAAAGAAGAATTTTTAGGAGTTTCTTAATTTCCGTACAGTGCAAGTAGCCCCCATTTACCAGAGCCATGTTTCTTGACCTATCAAAATTTCGCGAACAAATTTTGAAAAAGGTAATTCAAGGAATATTTCCATGAAAAAATTTTCAAATCTGACCAGCCGTTTCAGAGAAGAAGAATTTTCAAGAAATTCTTCATTTCAATATAGTGCAAGTAGCACCCATTCACCAGAGCAATGTTTCTCGACAAATCAAACTTTCACAAACAATTTTGAAAAGGGTCACCCAAGGAACATCTCTGTGAAAATTTTCCAAAATCTGACCAGCAGTTTCAGAGAAGAAGAATTTTTAAGAATTTCTTCATTGCCCTAAAGTGCAAGTAGCCCCCATTCACCAGAGCCATGTTTCTTGACGAATCAAAATTTCACAAACAATTTTTGAAAAGGGTCACCCAAGGAACATCTCTGTGAAATTATTTCAAAATCTGACCAGCGGTTTCAGAGAAGAAGAATTTTTAAGAATTTCTTCATTTCCCTATAGCAGAAGTAGCCCCCATTCACCAGAGCCATGTTTCTTGACCAATCGAAATTTCGCGAACAATTTTCGAAAACGGTAATCCAAAGAACATCTCTGTGAAATTATTTCAAAATCTGACCAGCAGTTTCAGAGAAGAAGAATTTTTAAGAATTTCTTCATTTCTGTATAGTGCAAGAAGCCCCCATTCACCAGAGCCATGTTTCTTGATGGATCAAAATTTCGCGAACAGTTTTTGAAAAGGGTCACCCAAGGAACCTCTCTGTGATATTATTTTAAAATCTGGCCATTGGTTTCAGAGAAGAAGAATTTTTAAGAATTCCTTCATTTCTGTATAGTGCAAGAAGCCCCCATTCACCAGAGCCATGTTTCTTGACGGATCAAAATTTCGTGAACAATTTTTGAAAAGGGTCACCCAAGGAACATCTCTGTGAAATTATTTTAAAATCTGGCCAGCAGTTTCAGAGAAGAAGATTTTTAAAGAATTTCCTAAAAAATTACATTTCATTGCCATGGCAACCAGAGTTTTTGACAGAATCAAATTCTGTGAACAATTTTAAAGAGGACCTCCCAAGGAACATTCCAGCCAAGTTTGGTCTAAATTGGCCCAGCGGTTTAGGAGGAGTTGATGTTTAAAGAATTGTTGACGACAAAAGCTCCCCTTGAGCATGTTGTGCTCAGGTGAGCTAAAAACTGATGTGGCATTAAAACCTTCTTACCCCTTTATCACATAATTGTATCCACCTCTTACAAACTTTGGAAGAAGCCTTCTGAAATTATTGCGGGAAAAAGAGAAAGCAACTGTAACCAACAATTTTTCTCCTTTTCCTGCAATATCTAGTAACCAGCATTTTCTCTTTTACCCACAGTGTTTATAATTTTGCAGCAAAATTCCATTATTTCAGGCCCTTTTCACAAGTCCACGACAAATGCTTTCTGTTTGGACAAGGGTAAAATTCTGCCATCTAGTGAGAAGTAACATTTTTTAAGTTAGTTTTAAGTTTTAAGAAGGCGAGATAACGTTTCTATGTGTTGCAAATTTAATGTGATGCTAGTGTGCTTATAAATTTACCAGTCCAGGAATTTTCTTACTGCATCTGGTATAACACTCGGATAAGTAGGCAATTAATTTTATACTCCTCTGAAATGGGTATAAAGTAAACAGCTACCTGCTTTTAACTGGTGATAGCAGACTGGTATCTTTATCTCTGTCAAACTGAACATTCTGTAACACAGAGCTAATCCACGGTGTGTTCAGTAATCCCACAATACTTCTAGAATCTGTCTGTCCACTCACACTGGGTGTGATATCTAATGACTTAGAGACAAGCTGACATTCCCTTGGACGTCTTGAAAACTTCACATTCAGCTTCAACTGGTTTTCTCTTTTCACAGGATCTTATGAAATACAGTTGTAATATATAACTATAAGAAACACTTGCACATATTTTGCACATAACAGAGGACTATTTTATAAAAGAAAGGCTTGGAAAAAGGAGAAATAGTTGGTTATTTTACCTTTATCAATAAAAGGAAACTCTGCACTTTTAAAATTCTTAACCCTTTACTGGTTGACAAAGAAGAAGACATGTTCATTTCAAAAGCTTTCGCTGATGAAAATTATTAATTAAATACTAGTAATTTGTTTTAAAGGTTTGAAGCTTTTTTCCTTCTCCAGTAATATTTTCAAAAGCTTTCTTCCCCCACGTCAATTAAAGCAATTGATTGTTTGGTAATAAATTGATAAGTATGTCTTGAAAATCTTAAATAATTCAACAGGTAATGTTTAACCCATTATCACACAATCCCTACTTTTGATGACCCTGAGAAAGAAGCCTTTACAAGACTTTGTGGGAAAAGGAGAAAATGCTGGTAACCAGCATTTTCTCCTTTTCCCACAATGTTTTCTACTCTTCAAGAAACAAATTTTCAATGTTCAGTCACTTTTATTTTGTCGTCTGCAAATGCTTTCAATTGGGGACAAACCTAAAATTTTGTCATTTGGTAAAGAGTTAAGCTTTTCACATGATAGATACATCTAGTGATCAATAGTAAAAAATGATCAATATGGAAATACAATTGAGTCTTTTCAAAATTTGCCATATAACCCTTTTAACGACCCTAAAAAAAGAGAGCTTTTGAAAAATTACAGGAAAGGAAGAAATACTAGACACTGGCAATTTCTCCTATTCAACCTGTATTTTCTCTCCCTGAAAAAAGAGAGCTTTTGAAAAATTATGGGAAAAAGAGGGTGATACTAGTCACTGGCATTTTTTCTCCTTCCGCAGACAGTCTCATCAATTGGGCCACATGTGATATATCACCTGCAAACACTTTTAATTTGGATGAGCATGAAGTTTTGTCACTTAGTAAAGAGATAAGCCCAAGCAGGTGACAGATTTGGAAAACATTTCGAAAAATGGAGCAAACTCTTGTAACAAGCTCTTCCATTTAACGACAAATATTCAAATATTCAAACATGTCCATAATAAAAGCATTTTGATAAATGACAAATTCATTGACACTAAAAACATGAAATTATTCTTTCACAATACAGAATACAATGTGAGAAAAAGGAAGAAAATGCTGATAACCAACATTTTCACCCATGTTTCCAAAAGCCTTCTACCTTAACTCAGTACCAAACGACAATATTTTAGGCTTGTCCAAATCAAATGCATTTGCAGACAACAAAATAAAAGTGACAGAAAATTTGAAATTTGTTTTGTGAAGGGTAGAAAACATTGTCCGAACAAGAGCGGCAAATTGTCGCATGATACGCCCGTCTTACCCCAAGTTGTAAAAATGGGGCATGCACCGGACTAAATTCAAGTATGAAAAACAACAAAGGGCAATAACTCAAAAATAAATCAAGCAAGAGTTGTGATTCCTGTGCACTGCACTCCCCATGGATGAGATCTATCCAGCCATGAAATTTCATAACCCTAGCTACTATAGTTTTGGAGATATGCTCCGCACAAAGATCAAGTATGAAAAATGACAAAGGGCAATAACTCAAAAATTAAGCAAGCAGGAGTTATGATTCCTGTGCACTGCACACACCCTCGGTAAGATCTATCCAGCCATGAAATTTCATAACCCTAGCTAGTATAGTTTTGGAGATATGCTACGGACATAATTCAAGTATGAAAAACAACAATGGGCAATAACTCAAAAATAAGCGAGCAAGAGTTATGATTCTTGTGCACTGCACTCTCCCTCGATGAGATCTATCCACCCATAAAATTTCATAACCCTAGCTAGTATAGTTTTGGAGATATACTCCGGACAAAATTCAAGTATGAAAAACAACAAAGGGCAATAACTCAAAAATTAAGCAAGCAAGAGTTATGATTCTTGTGCACTGCACTCCCCCTCGATGAGATGTATCCACCTATGAAATTTCATAACCCTAGCTAGTATAGTTTTGGAGATATGCTCCGGACAAAGAACTGGACGCCGCCCGCCCGGACGCCCGCCCGCCCGGACGCCCGCCCGCCCGCCACGGGTGATCCCATAATACGTCCCGTCTTCGACGGGCGTATATAAAGGAGAAAATGCCAGTTACCAGCATTTTCTCATTTTCCCACAATGTTTTTCAAAGGCTTCTCAGGTCGTCAAAAGTAGGGATTGTGTGGTATTGGGATAATAACACAATTTAATTTGTTGTCTGCAGATGTTTGGAATTTGTTCTAGTCAAAAAATTTCTTTAGGTAAAGAGTTAAATCCCCCACTTTATGGCCCCTAGTCTCTTTCTGAGGAATAATAGAAGTAAGTGTGACAGAATTAGTTTCTCTCTCACTAATTCTGATAATGGTAATGTCTGAAAGCATCAAGTATCTTTGGAAGAATCCTTGCAACTCACCTGATGTCTGTGCCCTAGAAGTACTGGGGGTTTCAGTTGACACCTTCACTTGTTTTCTAGGTGACCCTTCTGGTGCAAGGAATGTTCTTTTTGTTGGAAAACCTAACTTGGAAGGCTTGTCTGGACTAATGTCTTTTACAAGTACTTTTGATAGCTTGGGGCTTAATTGCTGAGGAACTGTCTGATAAGCAAAGAAAGAAATAAATATAGGCATACTACATCAACTCAGTAAGTTTGATAGATGAGGTACTGCATTTAACCCATTACCACACAATCCCTATTTTTGACGGCCCTAAGAAAGTAGCCTTTAAAAAACACTGTGGGAAAAGGAGAAAATGCTGGTAACCAGCATTTTCTCCTTTTCCAACAATGTTTTCTACCCTTCAAAAAACAAATTTCAAATTTCCAGTCACTTTTATTTTGTCGTCTGCAAATGCTTTCAATTTAGAGAAGTCTGTAATATTTCCGTTTGGTAATGAGTTAAGCAAATAAAAAGAAACATATAAATGTATAAGTCATAGTGTGCCAAACAGGTTTACTGTATCTCCATGTTGCATTATACCAATTTAGTCATCACATAATAAATAAAATCTATTTTGTCTGAAAAACAGTTAAATTCTGTGGCAGAATAGTCCTTTTACATGCAGGAAATTTACCAAAAGCATGAAGTTTACCATACTAAAATTTCATTGTGTGGTAAAGAGTTAACTTACATGTGATGTAGATGGGGCAGTCTGTAGACCTGAAATCTGAGTTTCCAGTTCTTTTACACGATTACTCAGCTCTCTCTCGTCCTGCTCTTTAAACTGTAATTGTGTCTGAAGTCTAGTAACCTCATTCTAGAACAAAAAAGGAAGACATTTTTACTTTTAACCCTTACAACACAATCCTGAGTTCAGAAAATTCAGGAAGAGGGCTTTGGAAAACATTGCAGGTAAAGGAGAAGCATTTTCTCCTTTTCTCGCAATGTTTTCTACACTTTAAAAGACAATCCCTACCATTTGAGCCACATTTATATTTTGCAATTGCTTTGGATTTTGACAAGTCTACTGTTTCTTTTGTTCGATAAAGCTTTTAATTACAGATCCCAAAACATGAAGTAGATATTTCTTGTTTTGAATTTACTGAAGTACCTTTATATAATTTCTTTGTTTTATTGATCTTTCTTTAACTCTTTACCATACAATAAAATTTTGGACCAGTCAAAATTGAAAGCATTTGCCGACGATGCAATTAATGTGAATCAAAAATTGCAATTTGATTTGGGAAGGGAAGAAAACATTATTGGAAAATGAGAAAATGCTGGTTACCAGCATTTTCTCCTTTTCCCATAATATTTTCAAAAGCTTTCTTTATAAGGATTGTTAACAGTCGGCATTGTGTGGTAAAGAATTAAAATACAGTATATCCAGCTTGTTTCTGTGTCCCAAAATTTTGGCGAGTTTGGTCAAAATCAATTTTTCAAGTTTCTTAATTTTACGAATTCAGTGGGATGTTTCTATTTTTTCATTGTGTAAAGATACCATCATTTTCAAAGTTATTTCTTACAATTTCAGATTTTTCCTATAAATGAGTGGAAAGATCTGTTAACCACTTTGCAGTGTGAAAATTAAAGTCTGGCAAGAGTAAGATCCACTCTCATGGACTCTGTTTCATACCAAAGAAATGGTTAACAGATAGAAATATGAAATATTTCGTGAATACCATTTTAGCGGGAATGACCCACTCACAAAAATAGTGGAAATTTCATTCATGCCAAAAAAATCCAAACATACATTATGCCAGTTAAGTTCATTTTATTTTTAGATACCTCTATTGAAATAAATTCCAAAATCTACTGTAATTCTATAATACTTATCATGTAAATTCATGTGACTCTCTTAGGAAATACAGGAAACTGAGAGAAGAACTTTTTTTCTTTACTTTCAGCAAGATAGCTGAGAAGGCCATTAACATTTGTTACATTTGGAACTTACTGATTGTTTGACTGATTGTATGGTGGTGTTTAATGCCGTTTTCAATATTTTTTCATTTATATCATGGCAGCCAGTGCACCTAACCATGTGTTCCTGGAGTCTCTTGCACCAGTACTTTGCACAATTTTCTTTCCAAGCCACTGGCTGCTTTCCCACAAACAATGGTCAGCAGTGGGAGAGGAATGAATTCTGTCGCAGTGACTATCATCTATCCTCGTAAAAAATTGGCTGAGCCAGGGTTTGTGACCATGGATTGAACCCTGGACGCTACCGACTGAGCTACCGGGACTCCACTTGGAACTTATTAAGTCACATACAAGTCAGCATGCAGGCGTAACTTTGTCAAAAATCTGTTGATGGTTACATGTATCTGACCTTATTGTATTGGCTCTCCTTTAAATAGATAACAACTTGTCCCAGATTTAAGTAAATATCTGGCTGGCTGGCTTAAATACCTAAAGTAATGACCGACATATTGTAAATGTCCAAGATTTTGTACAACACAGCAGATGCCAG
This sequence comes from Tridacna crocea, assembly GCA_943736015.1. Taxonomy (NCBI): domain Eukaryota; kingdom Metazoa; phylum Mollusca; class Bivalvia; order Cardiida; family Cardiidae; genus Tridacna; species Tridacna crocea. Next base: position 38,875,478 of record OX031062.1, read on the forward strand.
ACAAGCTATGGCTAGGACAATAACTAAGATTTTTCTTTTACAATTTTGAAAACAGCGGAGTTAATCAGTAATTTACTTACCTGTAAATTTTTCTCTTTCTCGCTCTGTTGCTTATTCTGTTGGTGTATCAAGTTTACCTTCTCAGATTTTATAGTGTCTAGTTCGCCCTCTTTTTTAACAAGATTGTCCCGTAGTAGCTTATTCTCTCCATCTTTTGCAGACAGTTCTTCATTTAGTTTAGATACCTGTTTCATTGTTGGAGGCAAACAAAAAATAGAAAATTGTGCCAACCTTTCAAAATAATTTTTTTGCTGCTTCAGCAGGAGTGCAATTATCACTGTAACACCTCGTTTATTAACCGTTTACCAAACAATCACTGGTTTTTACAACCCTGGGAAACGGTCTGACGAATCCCTGAAATACCACCGAAACACCCCTAATTTTTTGTTCCTGTGTTATTATTACTATTGAAGTTCTACAGATTTGTCTTTTTTTTGTGGAATTTGACCCAAATAATGTCAATAGAGATGAAGGGTTGTTAGTTTAAATCATAATTACAAAATAACAACGTATCACTGAGGTCCGATGTAAACAATGTAAGTCCACCGAAATACCCTCTTGACGTTGTAAATATGTGTTGATTTAGGGATTCAACCTCCGCAAGATTTGGATCTTTTTGCATAAAATACGATTAATTATGATCACTATAGAGAAGATTAATGTTGAAAAAAATGTCGTTAGTATACACTGATCATTGATTCAGGTGGAGAACAATCACCGAAATACTTGTGTGTCAAGTCCTGACACAACGAAATACCTGACATTTATTACACAAAATGCAGACTTGAGAGTTATCAGATGGAATTATCACCTTTATTTTATTTCTTTAAATCATAAACACAAATATATACACCACAGGGCATGCAAGTGCACTCCATTTGCAAACGAAGTACACAAATTAGGTATTGCGTGATATATCCATCGTCACGCGCGTGTCGCCTTTGACAACATTTTCTGCTTTTTCCACTATGTTTACGGAACTATAGGGTGAACTACAATTATATCTACATGTAGTCTTACGAACAAAGTCCGTAACAAAGAAACAAAGGAATAAATGCATGGCAGAAATAAGGGTCCGAGCGGGATTCGAACCCTGGAACTCCCGGACGCAAGACCAATACCCTAACCACTGAGCAAAAGAGATATCTCTCTGACGCAGTAGCCAGGTATTGTATTTAAATCGGGAGAATGCCATGCAGGAAGGAGTGGTCTCCCGTAACACACCCCCTCTTAAAGTCATCATTTATTGATGACTCAAAGCCTTATTACACAGGAAGTCTGATTTTGGACAACAAATGGGATTAATGGCTCAATGGCCAATCCCGGACGAGCCCCCATCTTACGAACAAAGTCCGTAACAAAGAAACAAAGGAATAAATGCATTGCAGAAATAAGGGTCCGAGCGGGATTCGAACCCCGGAACTCCCGGACGCAAGACCAATACCCTAACCACTGAGCCAAAGAGATATCTCTCTGACGCAGTAGCCAGGTATTGTATTTAAATCGGGAGAATGCCATGCAGGAAGGAGTGGTCTCCCGTAACACACCCCCTCTTAAAGTCATCATTTATTGATGACTCAAAGCCTTATTACACAGGAAGTCTGATTTTGGACAACAAATGGGATTAATGGCTCAATGGCCAATCCCGGACGAGCCCCCATCTTACGAACAAAGTCCGTAACAAAGAAACAAAGGAATAAATGCATTGCAGAAATAAGGGTCCGAGCGGGATTCGAACCCCGGAACTCCCGGACGCAAGACCAATACCCTAACCACTGAGCCAAAGAGATATCTCTCTGACGCAGTAGCCAGGTATTGTATTTAAATCGGGAGAATGCCATGCAGGAAGGAGTGGTCTCCCGTAACAGTAGATCTAAATCAATATTTGATTTATCGCCAGTAGACGTGGAATTTAGACAGACACGTCTACAAATTAAGGCTGGGTAACATGTTTACCCGATTCAAAATGGCGGCCAGTTGTCTTTCTAGATCCGCTAATTTTTAATTTCATTCTCCAAATATTATGAAAGAAAACCATTTTTTCTCTGAGCATATTTATGGATATAGATCTGACACATCAACCTTGTAAAACAGCTACTGTAGTAGGAACTTTAAACTCCCTGAAGCGATGTATTTTACTATGTCATGTAGGTATTTCGGTGGACATAGGGCTCGTATTTCGGTGAACATCCATTACGTCGGATGTCAATGGGATGTTGTTATTTTGTCACTTTGTTTTAAACTAACCACCTTTCATCAATACACACATAAGTCTGTGTTAAAAAACCAAAAAAAAAAAAGACAAAATTTTCGCACTTTTATTAGTTATTTGGTGTTTCGGTGGTATTTTGATGATTCCGCGGACCCCTGGGAAAGAAGTATTTTGAAAACAATGTTTTCTAGCCTGCCTGAAAACAAATTTCGATTTTTGAGTTATGTTTATTTTGTTGTCTGCATGTGCTTTCAATTGGACCAGTCTAAAATCCGTTGACAATAAAATATTTGGCAAGTCCAGAGATGGCATTAAACTTTTGCAAATGACAAGTTAACTGGGGCTCAAATCATGGAATCGGTCTGTGAAAGGATAGAAAACATTGTGGGAAAAGCAGAATATGCTCATTACCAGCATTTTCTCCTATTACAATCCTGTACCACCATGCTTTCAAAACCTCTTTCTGGTTCATCAAAACTGCAGATTGTACGTGTCTTCTTGGCTTCATTGATAAAAGGTTGTGATTTTGTAGTGCCTTGCCCAAGGAACCAGGCCCTTTATTTTTCAAATTCCAGACTTTACCCCTAGCCATAGACAGTGATCTGCCGAGGCTGCGTTTTTGCGCCCAGGACGCAGTAAAATCATCTAGGGCGCATGAAAATTCCAACAGGTGCACCAATGACGCAACACAAAATCGGCTGTGTCCAATTTCAAAACCGAAAGAACTAACCTTTTCAAAGCGAAAGTAGGTAAACAGAAAGGTCAATTTGCGGGTCAAACCAAACTGAATCACTAACAATTGCGTCAGAGGAAAGCCCATTACTTCCTCTATACCATAGTTTCTTTCGGCAATTGTGATTGCTACTATGTAGCTAGCTACCAATCAAACTGTTTTTGACGACATAGCTCGCAACAACAGTAACTATGGCCGACAGAGACACAAAGCGGAAAAGATTGTCCACGAGGGACATTCAATCATATTTCACTGCTTCTACCAAGAAACTGACAACACAATGCGATGTGGAGTCAAATAAAACTCAATCTGATACTGATCTAGATTGTAATGAATTAATCCAAAATCAAAAGGAACTCCGATTGCCTCTGAAAGTGAAAAGACCCCCACCCAGTCCTCCGCTAGTGTTGACAATGACAATAACCAAAATCATAACGAATGCCCGATCACCTCTGAAAGTGAATAGCCCTCCCGCCCAGTCGTCCTCTAGTGTTGACAATAACAAGTACGATAAAATGTCTGGTCTAAAAAACTGAAGAGTTTTTAAAAGGAACTCGGGTGAAAATGTCCCCAGTTTTTTGAAAATGTCCCCACTTTTTTCAGTCAAAAGGGACATTGTCCCAGCATCTTCAAAACCTCGGCAGATCACTGCATAGAGGACCACTGTTTTTGAAAACATTGTCAAAAATCCAAAAACTGCTCAAAATGACGGATTATTGCATTTGTCACAATGTTTTCTGTCTTGTTTCAGTATAAAAGTTTTATGATATAATAATTATACTGGTGTTTTTTTTTAAACAAGAAACACAAGAAGGCTTATTTAAATTGTCATCTGCAAGGGCCTTCGATTGTGACAATTCTAAAATTTTGAAGGCTGGTAAAAAGTTAACTGAAAGCTATCTAAAACACTTGAGATCATTTTTCATGATCAAAGCTGACATTTTAACTCTTTACCACACAATCCCAACTTTTAATGACCCTGAGGATAAAGACTTGAGAAAACATTGTGGGAAAAGGAGAAAATACTTGTAACCAACATTTTCTTCTTTTTCCACAATGTTTTCTACCCTCCCTAAAATAAATTTATAATCTTAAATCACATTTATAATGTCATCTACAAGTGCTTGCTATTGTAACAAGTTTAAAATTTTGCTGTCTGGTTAAGAGTTAACAATCCTTACCAAGGTTACATTTGTTGAGAAAATGTATAATAATAATAATAATAATAATAATGATTAATAATAATCCTCCTCATCATCATCATCATCCATATAACAACCAACCTTTTGTTTCAGTTTTTCACATTCCCTTTTATATCTGCTGATTTCATCTCTAGCTGTTGTACCTTCTGAATCAGAGCTTGAGCCATTAGACAAATGTCTTCTGGTAATATTCTGCTCTCCTGTTATCATAAAAATACATAGTATGCTCTTTTATTCCTTTAACACACAATCCCCAGGAAGAGGGCTTTTGAATACATGGTAGGAAAAGAAGAAAATGCTGCTAACCAGCATCTTCTTCTTTTCCTGCCATGTTTTCTATTCTTTCGAAGACAGTTTACACCATTTGAGCCTGGTTTAATTTTTGTTAGCAACTCCTTTAGAATCAGACATGTCCAAGCATTTGTCCTTTGGCAAAGGGTTATAATTATTTATTATTTATCATTTATTAAAACAGCTTCGATATGCTTAGCTAGTAGGCCAATAGCTTCAATATAAGCCATACTTTTCCCAGGTATTAGGAGGATGGGTTACCAGCATTTTCTCCATTTCCTGCAATGTTTTCAGAAGGCTTCAATTCTCAGGGTTGTTTAAAGTTGGGATTGTTTGGTAAAGAGTTAAAACTGCTGCTTGCTTAGTGCAACTACTTTCAACATATTTGATTTAAGCTGGGAGGTAAATATATGCTTTCTAAACCTTCTACTAAAAAATCTCTATCTTTAATAACCCTGCATGTGTAAGCCTGGAGAAAAGAAGAAAATGCCTTAAAACAATTTATACTCTTTCAAAAGCACATTAGAGCATTTGAGTCAAATTCAACTTTTAATCCTCAAAAGGCTTGTAAAGGGGAAATGCAGGCCGCTACCTTAACCAAACCATAAAATTTTGACTTGTCTAAAATAAAAACATTTTCTGATAAAAAATTAAATGTGAAACAAATGATGAGTTTTGTATGTAATAGGTTGGAAAACATTGTGGACAAAGGAGAAAATGCTGGTTACCAGCATTTTCTCCTTTTCCCACAATGTTTTCAAATGGCCTCTTTCACAGAGTCATTAAAACTTTGAATTGTGTGGTAAAGCCTTAATCCGTTGCCACACAATCCCTTCTTTTTACGATTCTGAGAATAAAGCCTTTAGAAAACATTATGGGAAAAGGACAAAATGCTGGTAAATAGCATTTTCTCCTTTACCCACAATGTTTTCTACGCTTCACAAAAACAAATTTCTAATTTTCAGTAACTGTTGTCATCTGCAAAATGCCTTCAGTTTGGACAAACCTGAAATTTTGTCCTTTGGTAATGAATTACCGAAGATAGCCACTATATTGACAATTTTCACAGAATTATCTGTTATCAAGTAGATTTTACAAATACCTGATCTAATACTAGACGAACTCGTTCCCGAATACCCAGACAGAGAAGCTGGATAAGACGAATCACTGTTGTGATGACCAGGTATCGAATTGTTACTTAAAATAGAAGATGATCTCGACTGACGTGAAGATGCACTGGTGCTATGACTACCAAATGAAGAAGATGAGCGTGACAAATGAGGCTTCAGAAACGTGTCAGAAGTATCCCTCTCTAGGATCGATACACTACTGGGTTGGTGGCTTGTGCTAGGTCTGTATGCCTGGTAACAATAGAGACGTGGTTTGGTTTGTATTGGAGTTTAACCCTTCACCAAAATTTTAGTCTTGTCCAAATTGAAAGCATTTGAAGATGACAATTTCAGTGTGGCTCAAACGGTGTGATTTTTCTTTGATAGATTAGAAAACATTGCAGGAAAAGGAGAAAATGCTGGTTACCAGCATTTTCTTCTTTGACCACAATGTCTTCAAAAGGCTTCTTTTCCTGGGGCATCAAAAGTCGTCATTGTGTGGTAAAGGGTAAAAGCCATTTTCACAGCTTAGGTCATATCATGGAAGTCAGTGACGCATCCATGTGTTTCCTGGCTTTTTCACACTAGTACTGACACAACTTTCTTTTAAAACCCATGGACACCTTTTCTCACAAGCATCAGACATAAGAGGCAAAAAATTACCGGAAAGAAAGTTTGCAGCAACTAGATGTTGAACCCGTAACCTCCTGGACACAAGTCTAATACGCTTATCACTGAGTTACCTGGCCCGGCTGAATTCTTTCCCACAAAATCCCGACTTTTAAAGACCCTGAGAAAGAAAGCCTTTGAAAGCATTGTGGGAAAAGGAGAAAATGCTGGTATCCAGCATTTTCTCCTTTTCCCACAATGTTTTCTACCCTTTTCAAATCAAATTTCAATTTCTGATTCACATGTATTTTGTTATCTGCGTATGGTTTCAATTTGGACTAGTCCAAGGTTTTGTCGTTAGGTAAAGAGCTACCAATAGAGATAGGCACATTAGCCTGTACACACAGTACATGGATGACTTTTAACTCACATGTTATAGACCACTTTCTAAAAACATTGTAGGAAAGGAAGAAATAATTTGTAATAAGCAATCACTTTTTTTTTCCAAACTTTTTCCATATTCATAATGTACTAATTTTTTTTTGCTTCCATTTATTCTCATTTCACTAGCTCTATAGAAGTGATTTTGATTTCAAAACTGAAAATGTTAACAATTCCACTCTAAACCCTATGTTGTGGGTACTCATTAGAATTGTCTCAAGACGTTTCTAATGAGTACCCCACAGCAAAGGGTTTCCAAGAGAAACAGTAACTTTAGAATACCATTCCTCCCTTTTTTCTTGAGCTCTGCGGAAATAGGCTAATAATAGATAGTTGGCAAAAATATGTCCTTCGATTTTTTGCCACTCTTAGGATGAAGTATAACTGGTCTAGCTCTTTACCAAATGACAAAACTATGGACTTGTCCAAAATGAAAGCATTTGCAGACGACAAATTACATGTGGCACAAATGGCGGAAAATGTCTTTGATTGGGTAGAAAACAATGTGGGAAAAGGAGAAAGTCCTCTTGCCACAATGTTTTCAAAAGGCTTCTTTCAGGGGTTTTAAAAACTTGGAATTGTGTGGAAATCGGTTAATGCCGACTGAAGTTTCATTTAGAAATGTATACCAAGATATTGTTGCAAAAAGAAAAATTTCTTGTAACAAGCAAGCTTTTGTCATAATATTTTCAAAGGCAGTCAACTGCAAAATGAAAAACAGACTTGTCCACTGGGGAACAATTGAGTTCATGAAACAGTTCTTCAATCCAAAACCAAAAAAAACCATGAGCAGAGAAGAAATGGTAATGAATACCTGTGATGCTCTAATTTCTTGATCTGTTATATCATCTAAATCTGCAGCTGTGAAGTCTTCATCGTCCCATAGCTCTGCATTCTCCTCCTCCTCCGCAAATGATTCTGTCTTTCTTTTCTTGCTAGGTGGCTCCCCTTCAACACAAATTACTCTTTACCCCACAACAAATGTTAAATTGGTCCAAATTTTTACAGGTTAACTCTTTACTAACAAGCAAATAATAGACGTGTCCAGATTGAAAGCATTTGCAGACAACATTTTAAACATTGCTCAAACGATGGATTTTGACTTTGATAGAGTAGAAAACAGTGTGGGAAATGGAGAAAATGCTGGTTACCAGCATTTTCTCCTTTTTCCACAATGTTTTGAAAAGGCCTCTTTCTAGGGGTCGTTAAAAGTCAGGACTATGTGTTAATGAGTTAAAAATGGCTCAAATGGAGGAAATTGACCTCGAAAAGTTAGAAAATATTGTGGGAAAAAGAGAAAATGCTGGTTTCCAGCAGATTCTCCATTTCCCATCAATGGTTTTCAAAAAATATATTTCTTTTCGGGCTGCGAAAACTTGGGATCGTGTGATAAAGGGTTACCTCTTTCCCTATCAACTATTTACCAAAGATTTCAAAATTTCAAAGACTCTGTGGAGTTGGCTTCGGCAGTGAAGCTCTTTTGTACCAATCTTGAATTTGTTGTGTGCAAATGTTCTTATGAATAAGAAAGTTAGAAATAAATACATAGCTGAAATAAAAATCACATCTGGCAGGATTCAAACCCTTGACAGGCAAATATCCTCATTTTTCAATGTTTAACTCTTTACCAAATGCTAAAAATTTAAACTGGTCCAAATTCAAAGGATTTGCAGACAACAAATAAAATTTAACTTTTTCCCAAACGGCAAATTTTGGACCAGACCAAATTGAATGCATTTTTCAGGTGACAAATTAACCCTTTCCCAAACGACAATATTTTAGACTGGTCCAAATTGAAAGCATTTGCAGATGACAAAATAAAAGTGACCGAAAATTTGAAATTTGTTTTGTGAAGGGTAGAAAACATTGTGGGAAAAGGAGAAAATGCTGGTTAGCAGCATTTTCTCCTTTTCCCACAATGTTTTCTAAAGGCTTCTTTCTCAGGGGCGTCAAAAGTAGGGATTGTGTGGTAATGGGTTAACAGTTGCTAAAAAAGATGATTTTTCTATATGACAGGGTAGAAAACATTGTGGGAAAAGAAGAAAATGCTGGTTACCAGCATTTTCTCCTTTTCCCACAATGTTTTCAAAAAGCTTCTATTCCTGACCCATAAAAACCAGGGATTGTTTGAGAAAGGGTTAACTGAAAGGATGATTTTTATTTTTGATAGGGAAGAAAACATTATGGGAAAAGGAGAAAATGCTGTTACCAGCATTTTCTCCTTTTCCCACAATGTTTTAAAAAGACTTCTCCTACAGGGTCGTTAAAACTCGGGATTGTGTGATAATGGGTTAAAATACCAATACCACTACCCCTGAGCTAAAGACACATCTCTCTAATGCAGTTTTTAGGTTTTGTATTAAATTGGGTCAAAGCCATGTAAGAAGGAGTGGTTTCCTATGACATTGTTTTTAATTTGGAAGAGTCAAAACTGTGTGATATTGGATAGGGTCTGATTCTGAAATTTTCAGCATTTTCTCCTTTTCCAGCAATGTTTTCTATCTATTTAATATTCAAGGAAAAGTACTATTAAATGAAAAGCTATAGTCTACTGTAGATTCTGCCATCATGAACAAATTTCAAATTCTGCCACGTTGAGAAGGGTTAAAAAGAAAGTTGCCAACTTAACCCTTTACCAAACGACAAAATTTCAGACTGGTCCAAATCAAAAGCACTTGCAGACCACAAAGTAAACATCTCAAAAACTGAAATTTATTTCCAGCAGGATAGAAAATATTGTGGGAAAAGCAGAAAATGCTGATTACCAGCATTTTCTTTTTCCACGATGTTTTCAAAAAGCTTTTACCTCAGGGTTGAAAAAACCAGGGATTGTTTGGTAAAGGGTTAATAGGAGCATGTGCCTCTTCCTTACCTTTACTTGTAGATGGCTGATTACCTTTTCTATCCATTCAAAATTCTCTGTTTGCAAAATGCAGTTGTTCGGTAATTCATTTACATCTACAAAAGAAAATGCCCAGTTTATATTAGCAAAGCTGCATTAGTTGTTTTGGTACATGAAGGCAACCAATTTCCTATTTCATAATCCTGAGCAACCAGTAGAAATGTTTAGAAAATATATGGGGAAAAGCGGAAAATATTGGTGACCAGCATTTCATCCTTTTCCCACAATGATTTTTATCCCCTACGAAAAACTCAATCATTGCAACCTCATGTTATTTGTTGTATAATGAAAATGCTTTCAAATATGTTGATTGATTGAAAGATGTTAAATGCCATTTTCAAAATTATTTCAGTTATATTGTGGCGGCCAGTGCATCTATCCATGCTTTCCATTATTTTCCTGGAGTTTCTATTATCAGTACTCCGCACAATATTCTTTTCACTAATTGCCATGATTATCTGTGGTCTTAGTGGTCCAGTGGTTACAACACTCCGCCTACCTTCAGTCTAAAGGTCTGCTCCAATGCTTTTTTTGTTTCTGGTCTTCGCCAGACCTTCAGAACAACATTCATTAAACACATCTGGAATAAATACGATTTTACCAGCATCTTTTCAAACGGCTCTATGTGACAAAATTTTCGAAGAAAGAATACAATGGGCATGGATTGTAAGATAAATGATTAACCCATTACCACACAATCCCTACTTTTGACGACCCTGAGAAAGAAGCCTTTGGAAAACATTGTGGGAAAAGGAGAAAATACAGGTACGACATTTTCTCCTTTTCCCACAATGTTTTCTACCCTTCACAAAACATATTTCGAATTTTCAGTCACTTTTCTTTAACATCACACAAACTGTGCTGCAAAATACCAATTAAATCAATGGAAATTAACATTTTTTCCCAACATAAATAAAACCAGTGTAATTTGTAAACAACTAACATGGCAACTTCTGTTAAATAGGCATGCGCACTCAACGGAATTTGAATTTTGTACAGTCTGGTTCTCTAACTCTAATAACTATTTTCATACAAGGTGACTTAGTCAATTCGCAAAGTTCTGTAGTGTGTCAGAGATATTGGGATTTTTGTCGAGACATTCACATTGATGAAATCACCATGTCTTGATTTCTGGTGAAGTAGGTCTACGATTATTTATGTTGAATAGTAAAGATTTGCATGAAGGTAAGATTCTGATGTTAACTAACATTGGTCTTTTTGTAAAGATTAATCATTTTAATTTTATCTAACCATCCATGCATATTTTATTAGCTGTCATTAGAAATTTTGTCACACAGTGTGGTTTGAAAAGATGCCGGTAAAATCGTTTTTATCCCAAACATGCTTAATGAAGGTGATGTGAAGGTGTCTGCCAAGACCAGTAACAAAAGTAGCAACAGAGCAAACACTTTCAGACTGAGCGTACCCCGGTTAGAACATGAACCGGCCACATTTTTTCCCCTATGTGTTTACTTCACGAAGCCACATAGGCCTATGTGCATGGAACTGGATAGTGGTGGGGTTCGCCAGTTTTATGAAAAATAAAGAAAGTTGTTACATTATGAAGTGATCAAATATTTTAAACACACAAAACGAAAACCGTTTCTGGTTTTGAGTTCAGTCAATATCAGCAAGGCGCGGAATCTCATGTTGTATCACATTCAGATCAAACCTGTAAGAAAAATTCAACCGTGTACATTTAAGAATTAATATTGCATTCAAATCTAAGACAAACGCTACGAAGGCAAGACTATCAACGTACTAATGTAAGATACTTTGTGTTTCATTCAAAGAGTTTTCACTGCCGCCGAATTGTTTACCCTTCGGGCCAGGTGAATTTCACAGCCAATGGTATTCCCATCGTCCTCAGTGCTTTGGTGCGATGAGTTGGAATGTTTTGCAGACGACAAAATAAGTTGCTCGATTGATGAGGTTTGGGATAAAATGAGGATATAAAACAATGTAGGAAACGGAGAAATTGCAGCCTGCTAGATGTAGAATTCAGGAGTATTGTCGCACAGTCGTGGCGTGGTACCTGATAATTATCAATTAGAAAACAGCTATTTCCACAATAATATCGGGGGCCGTGTCACCTGTTTTCGACGGTACAAGAGATGATGCTCCGTTTCTCACAATGAGTTAAATAGCTTTGTTAAAAAATCTAATAATTTGAAAAAATAATTTCTTTCTTACCTTTTTAAGTTTAAATTTCCTCACTGTTTACATTTCCATTCTATAAAAGATAAAGGTTTTCAATCTCTGAGCAGAGTTGTCGTTCGTTACTCTCACATACATGAGTGATCCGGAGTGCAAGAGAGTGAAAGGTTTTATGCTCGGGATCACACAGTTCAGATGACGTCACCTTTTTTCGACGGTCAAGGTCAACATGAAATATGAGGGTTGTTCAATATAAATTTTTGAAGGTTACACACCACTATACATTTTAAACGTTTTATCTGGATGAATAACTAGTCAATAAGTTAAATTTAAAGGTGGCCCTTCAGGTTTTGGGACGAAAATTTTACAAAAATAGTTAAAATAAAAAAAAAAAAATCAGCCATATAGATCTACTCCCAAAGCCTTATAATTTTCATTCATTACACCCCAGTAGTGGAAAACGATCCGACAACTAGATAGATCTATTAGAGATTTACTACAGCGCAGGTCGACATCGAAGGGAAACACGGTCTATTTTTACATGAGGAACTCGCTCATTTACATGTACATACCGAAAATATACAGACGAAGCTTAAAACACAGCATCCGAAGTTCTAGACATTATGGAAAATAATTACATGTTTGTTATGTTATGGAATTTAATAGTCATTGGTCACGTGCAGTTACTTAACATTCCCACAATGCTTTTTTTTATTTTGGCGGGAAATCTAAAAATAGCTTAAGAGGCTACGTAGCCTTTTAAGGGAATACCACAAAAAATTTTTTTTTTTTTTTTTGTAATTTTATGATTCTTAATTGCTGGTGATTTGTATTGGTTTTTCATATAAATTTCAATGACATATATATTTTTTAATTTGGTGTGATCTAAAAATTCTAAATACCCACCTTTAACAAGTCAACAACTATTTACAATTCAGATACACAATTTCAGGGTCTGTGTTTTATTCCTCACTTAGACACTTTGGACACAAAAAAGAATCTCCTCTCCTAAGAGTTTTTACTTTTGAACAAAATCCTAGATGAACCCATCTATCACAGAGGTCACACTGACCCCATTTCATCAGAGTTAGGCTAACACAATGTTTCAAGTCAGATGGGGTAAATAGGTTGCAAATTAAACACTTTTCTGATTCTTGTATTTCTGTTTAAGAATCATCTGATACAGCCTGGTGAAAAGAACTATCATTTTTACCCAAACCTGAAGTACCTGGTTTTGGAACAAATGTAGCTGGGGATTTATTTGAAACATTAGACTTTTTATTGGGCGTTTTCAAAAGTTTCTTTTTATGCTTCTCAGATGTTTTGGATTTTGATGGTTTGTTCTTTTCTATGTGGTCCTTTACCTGGTCTAGTATATTATCCTCAGTTATTGGTTTAACTGCCACAACTTTACTAAGAGTTTTACGAGTTTTAGCAATATTGACATTGTTTAAAACTTCCCCGCACCTATTTTCTAAAAATAGTGATGCACTTCTGGTATTTTGTTCGCATGTTGTTGTGGATGGTTGTACTCTATAAAAGGTCAAAGAAGTACTATAACTGAATCAGTCACCACTTTATTATTGAATGGGAATACGCCACATCTTTTGAATCAGTGTTTGGGAATAGACTTTGCAAGCGATTTTACAAACATCATAACGAGTGATAGATCTAGTAGTACCACCAGAGGCCCTAAGGTGTTGATGAAGTGCTGCATTCCAGGCATTCTCAAAAGGCCCATAACATTAGACGTCCATAGGCTGTAGGATGTGGCTACAATGGGGTGGTAAAACAAATAATATGATGTGATTTTCTTTTGCCCATTGAATTAATCCTAGAGAAACATGACTCATAGATTATGGCCATCATAGAGAACTAAGATAGGATTATCTGCATCACAAAATGGTAAAATAGGCTGCAAGTCATGCTTCATGTAATAAAAAAATATGTCAGTATTTGACCATCCTGACGCAGAGACCGTTCCTGAGGCACCAGGTGAAGCACCATCTAACAAAGATGGTTGCATTCTTCCACCAGGAAATACAAAAAATGGGGGAACCTGATGTCCAACTCCATTTCCATCTCCAATGACAGTTGCATTTTTAGATTTTCCTGCAGTAATGGCCTGTGCTTTATAATGTTTACCTGCAACAATTTTTGGAGGGTTATGGTTCATTGAAAGGCCTTTTTAATCAATGTTGTATACATATTCTTGAAGGTTTGTCTTTCAGATTATACTTAGTTAGAATGGCATGCTGCTCATGAAAATACCTGTCGACAGCTTCCCTTGTAGCACTTTTTGCCCTAGCTACCTCCAAAGCACGGGGCTTTTTAACTTTTAAATCTGGCCACCGATCTAGATAACCATAAAGTCACTTCAAACTAATTTTATGTCCCACTGGTTTAAGACCCAAGTGAATTGCATAGTCCGATGCCAGATTCAATGTCTTCATTCTTGAATATCTATAGCTTATTTCAGCCAAAACAGTCAAGTGATTGTGAAATAAAGCTTCCTGTTCATTTGAATATACTGTGCAAGGCCCAGACTTAACTGTATAAAGCTCTACTCTCCCCCGAACTCTGTCCTTCAGGGTTGAGACTGGTATAGAAAATGTTTTAGCAACCCTCTATGTACACCGGAAGCGAATAGAACCTAATCTACTATACACATTCTGTAGGCGTCTGCTAAATCATCTGCAGTGTGTGGATTTAGCGGCCTCTGTTGGCTGGATTGGTCTGAAAAATAAGCAAAAGTATTAGATTGGAAGAAAATAGCGTAAGGATCATAAAATTTTTGAACATGCACAAAAGTTCGCTACGAATCAAACGACCATAGCGTATCCTTACTAGTCCGTATTAGACCGTACTGGTACGTTCTGGTCCGTATTAAAACCATATCAGTCCGTAGTTATCCGTAGGCCCAAAAGTTTTTGAGGATTTGTTACGGACAAAGTACGTATTAGCACGGTTATACTACGTATTAGCTATGGTTATGATACGGATTTGTTACGGAAAGTCACGATCTTAATACGATGTACTACGGAGAGGCAGGGATTCGCACGGTCTTTTACGGTTTACGAGAGTTGATCCAGAAATTCATACAATGGGTTCATAAAACTTTAGGAGTGTTGACTATCAAAACAAAAATTATACAGTCATTAAATGTGACATCTGTGCAATAAACATGGAAATTTCTAAATGTGTACATGCAACAGTGATTGTCCAGTGACAAATTTAAGACATAGGCCATGCACCTGGGCAGGGGAGCAAGAACGTCAAACGTGACGTCAACTTGACGTCATCATTAACTCCTCTCTACATAGTCACTATTTACTCTCACACACTTCTGTGCCCGACATACCCACATACTGAAAGTGTCCTCATACCATTTGGAATAAAAACTGTTGAACAATTCTCTGTGTGGCTGTTTTTAGTTCCATAAGATGCTCCTATTTTATCAGCCATTTCACGTACCGTCATGCGTCTATCACTGTTTACCACAGTTCTGACGTCGTCAATCAGGTTGTGACGCAATGCAGGTTGTGACGCAATGCAGGTTTGTGACGTAATGCAGGCCTACCTTGGCGTCTATCATCCACTATTGAAGTCCGACCCTCCTTGAACCTCCGGTGCCACTTAAACACAAGTTCTCTACTGCACTTTATTCTCATTTTCATCATCATCTTAAATGTCTGTGTTGGTGTATGACCAAGATCATGGCAGAATTCTATAACTGACCGGCGTTCTAATTTTGGTATCAATTGACGTCATGTCACTATTCCCTTGGATTTTTCTATCTCATGAAAAATGCTGTGTCTTCATAAAAACTTCCACAACAATGTATACAAAATGTTGTCATGATGTCATACTAGCGTCTTACTAATTTGTGCCAAAAAATTCAAGCTAAATTTTAAGAAAAATTGATTTATTTAACATGTATTTATTTTTTGTTTTGACGTTCCCCCGCTTAAGCGTACATATGTTACCACGGTAACGCAGTTTAAGGCAGCTAAAGATAATTTGGTAATTTTTTTAAAACTTTTATGGAGTTTGTAGATACTGAACTACAATATTACCAAATTATACACTGAATAAGCTAGTAATACGGAAGTAATAGGCCCATTGTACGAATTTCTGGATCAACCCTCGTATTACGTTGCAACACGACACAGTACGGAATTGTATAAGGACCACCACTGTTTAGTAGGATAAATTGCAATAAATTGGCTGCAATTGGATATGGCACAAAATGTCAAGGCACTGGTCCAGCAGCTTGATGACATACATAGATGTATAATTATATTCTTATCGTACTACTAGTATATAATACCTTTAATTTAAGGTTACATATTTTACAACTGATTGTACGAAAATGAATAAACATCAGTTTTATAATGTGACATTCTATCCAAACAACGATGGGAGGTCAAAGATTCGAGCCCCGCCGGGAGCTTGTTCTAATAATATGGGTGGTTGGTGAACCGCCAGCTGGTTAAATGTATGGTTGCCTGCCTGGTACCAGGTATTAAGGATAGGAATTGGGAGTAAAGACACTCAGAGAATGAGGTGTCTCATAAACCCGGGAGGCTGGCCATTTCGAAATTAGTGATACTAACTATAATAAACAAGCTCTTTACTTTTAAAACATAAACATTTACGATAATCAGTGTAATTGTGAAATAAACAGCAGATTTTATTAACTTAAGAGAAACGTTATTGATCAATATTTTTATTGAACCCTTTGCCATTCACTCCCCATTTTTATGGGTCTGCAACAGACAAGTCAAGAAAACATTCTGATCCTAGGAAATCGAAAAAAAAAAAATGATCAAAATGAGTAATTTCTCTATTTCCCACAATGTTTTCTACTTAATTGTAGAACTGAAGCTCATTTGTACCAAATTTACAGTTGTTGTCTGCAGATGCTTTCAATTTCGTGGAGGCCAAAATTTGTCAACTTGTGATGGGTTATTGATTATAATAATCTGGTAATAAAAGACAGAGAATATGTGGACTAAAGATTGGCTTTTACGAAGACCCGTCCATGGCCAGTATGAGGCTCTCATGGCCGAACTTGTTGCATTTTGAAAGTGAGTAGGCTAGAGGATTTGGACGGAATGCTAAATCGAGGTAGGTCCGTATCGATCCGTGGCGATTCCTACTACTACGTATCGGATCGTTCTTATTCGTACTAATCCGTACTTGTACCGTAGCAAATCGTAGTGTATCCGTATACAATCGTCCTGATTCGTGTCGCTCCGTATTAAACCGTGTCTTACCGTAACAGTCCGTATCTCTCCTGGAACTCTGACCTACATTTTGGCTGAAGATCCGTCAAACTCCGTACTCACACCTTTGTGTATCCGTATTGAAACCGTAGTGGACTACAGAATTTGACATTTCCGTAATCATCCGTGAGCGTTTAGACCGTAGCTCTTCTGTGGTGGTATTCCGTGAATATGTGACCGGGGCTTAACAAAAGTATCTACAAATAATTTCAAGATAGGCATAAAGAAATTTCTAGTCGGTTAAAAATGTTTAAAAGTATTATACCTGTATAAATCCGTATTTATCAACTATCAAGAAAACTTTATGCCATGCAGCCCTAGAGGTATTACGGGTCTACTACCTTAACTCTTTACCACACAATTCCTACATTTAACGACCCTGAGAAAGAAGCCTCTTGAAAACATTGTGGGAAAAGGAGAAAATGCTGGTCACCAGCATTTTCTCCTTTCCCAACAATGTTTTCTACCCTTCTCAAAACAAACTCCAATTTTTAGCCACGTTTATTTTGTCGTCTGCAAATGCTTTCAATTTGAATAATTCTACAATTTTGTCGTTTGGTAAGGAGTTGTAGCGGTAAACTTGTGCTGAGCAGTATATCATGCGCGGATCCAGAGAGGGGACCAGGGGTCCGCTCCCACCCCTTCCCCGCTGGACTTTTGGCAAAAATGTGGTTATCAGATTCGTGAATGGGACCGGTTTGATTTTTAATCCTTGATAGTCCTTAAGCAACAATTATGAAAAATTAGAGTGTGAGGTTCTGCACATGTAAATATGATAGCGGATAATGACCACAGGGCTTTTACAATATTAAAAATATCTGTTTCAGTAATAATGCAAAAGCACAAGTCAAAGATCTGACCAGGTTTTTCTTGTGTCTTAATTAAATCGTATCAAAATTACAGCATTACAAAATTACGTCATTGAAACATCAATTGAGATTTCCGCCATCTGTATGCAAAAAGCAGTTAATACGAATGCATTCGTAAATACAGTTGATATCTCTTTGACAAATAATTTAAATGTACTGTATTTGAACCATGCAAAAAGCGTTGATAAAAAGACAATCTGCAAAATGTCTTGTGTGAAACATAAAAGGCGAATGTTCAAATCATGTATATGATTTAGATACGAGTGGCTGACAATGTGTGTCAGGTTACTGGTAGGTCGGTCGATCTATGGTCAGCATTATTCCCCAGTCACAAATAACCAACTGCCGAGGCTTAAACAAAGTTATATTTGGAAAGCGACCAGACGATTTTTTGGCCATCGGAGAGCCCGTTAGCTCATCGTGCGGGCACCGTCCGGGCGCTGTGTAGTGACTGGACTATACCTTCAGAAATCGGACGGCGCCCGGCCGATTTTTATGAAAATGTTTATCTCCAAATCATCCAGTGACTGGACGGTCATCGGCTGGCGACCGGACTGCCTCCGTCCAAGCGCCGGACGGAGCCCGGACGGGTACCGCTCCATTATGAATATTTGCACGGGCACCGTCCAGTGACCGTCAGATTTCCGTGCGACATTGATTTTGTTAAATCTTTCCGGACGGCGACTGGACGGCAAACATATACTTTGGCGACATGAGAATATTAATACAAAAGTGTATTTTAATATCTTACCTCATCATAATTTATCAGTTCTGAAGTGAAAATGGCAGTTATACCGTAAAAATCTGTGAACTTTTTCCTTCATCAAAAGAGATTGCAAGCTGCTCGCCGAAGGCAAATAGATGTAAAAGCACCTGCTGCTGTTTACGATCAGGAGCCTGCTGGGCGAGGCCGCAGAGTGAGGACTGTGTGGGTCAAAACGTGGCTTCAAAGGCGTGTCATCCTCGGACAATGTGACATGCCTCTGTAGCTAGCCGGGCGGCGACACAAAGTCCGAAAGATGTCCGTCCGGTTGCCGTCCGATGACCGTACGGTTGCCGCCCGGTGCCTTTCTGAACTGAAAACTGCACGCACGTCATTTCCGAAGAAACTGCCGTTCGATGCCCGTTTGATTTGTGACTGCTTGAGCAAAATGTCTTAAAATCGTGCGGCGACCGGAAGATGTCTCAAATCTTTGAATCGGCAAAGTTCGAAGAAATCGTCCGGTGCCCGTTTTATTTGTGACCTAGGCATAAGGTATACCGTCAGCAACATTTCTTTTCAACAGATCTATGAAAGAAATAAAGATTTAACATAAATGGTAAAAAGAAATACATAAATCAATAAACAAGAGGGCTATAATGGCCCTAAAATAGTTCATCTGAGTCTATTGACCAAACTTGAACCATTTTCAATCTACTTTCCCAGTGACCTAGTTTTTTATCAGACATTATCCATTGTCAAACACTTTGAGATATCAATAAGACAAACATTCTGGCCAAGTTTCATGAGTATTGAACTGAAAATGTGGCCTCTACAGCGTACAAAAGGTTTTTCTAAGATTTGACCACGTGACCTGGTTTTGGACCTGACAATTACCCATTATCAAACTCTTTTGAGACATCAAAAACAAACATTCTGACCAAGTTTGAAGAGTATTAGGAAAAAAATTGGCCTCTAAAGAGTACACAAGGTTTTTCTAATATTTGATCTAGTGACCTAGTTTTTAACTCCACATGACCCATTTTCAAACTCATTCAAGGTATCACAAGACAAAATATTATGAAAAAGTTTCAGGAGTATCAGACTTAAAATGTGTCCTCCAGAGCATACGCAAGGTTTTATAACATTTGACCTATTTACATGTACCTAGTTTTTGACCCAACATGACCCACTTCCAAAGTCATCCGACATATTATCAAGGCAAACATTCTGACCAATTTTCAAGAGTGTTGAACTGAAAATGTGGCATCCAGAGCATATACAAGGTTTTTCTAAGATTTGACCTGGTGACCTAGTTTTTTAGGCAACATGACCCATTTTCAAACTCGTCTGAGATATCATCAAGGCAAACATTCTGACCTAGCTTTTGACATGACATGACCATTTTCAAACTCGTCCGATATATCATCAAGGCAAACATTCTTACCAACTTTCAAAAGTTTTGGACTGAAAATGTGGCCTCTAGAGCGTACACAAGGTTTTTCTAAAATTTGACCTCGTGACCTAGTTTTTGACATGACATGACCCTTTTTCAAACTTGTCAGAGATATCATCAATGCAAACAATCTGACCAACTTTCAAGAGTTTTGGACTGAAAATGTGGCCTCTAGAGCGTACCCAAGGTTTTTCTAAGATTTGACGTAGTGACCTAGTTTTTGACCCGACATGACCCATTTTCTAACTCGTTCGAGATATCACCAAGGCAAACATTCTGATCAACTTTCATGAGTATCAGACTGAAAAGGTGGCCTCTAGAGCGTACACAAGGTTTTTCAAAGATTTGAACGAGTGACCTGGTTTTTGACCTGACATGACCTATTTTCAAACTCGCTTGAGATATCATCGAGGTAAACATTCTGACCAACTATCAAGAGTTTTGGACTGAAAATGTGGCCTCTAGAGCGTACACAAAGTTTTTCTAAGATTTGACCTATAGACCTAGTTTTTGACTCGACATGACCCATTTTCTAACTCATCCGAGATATTATCAAGGCAAAGATTCGGATCAACTTTCATGAGTATCAGACTGAAAAGGTGGCCTCTAGAGCGTACACAAGTTTTTTCTAAGATTTGAACTAGTGACCTAGTTTTTGACCCGACATGACCCATTTTCAAACTCGTCTGAGATATCATCAAGGCAAACATTCTGATCAATTTTCATGAGTATCAGACTGAAAAGGTGGTCTCTAGGGCGTACACAAGGTTTTTCTAAGATTTGACGTAGTGACCTAGTTTTTGACCCGACATGATCCATTTTCGAACTTGTCCGAGATCTTATCTAAGCAAAAATTCTGACTAACTTTCATGAGTATCAGACTGAAAATGTGGTGTCTAGAGCGTACACAAGGTTTTTCTAAGATTTGACGTAGTGACCTAGTTTTTGACCCGACATGACCCATTTTCTAACTCGTCCGAGATTTTATCGAGGCAAACATTCTGACCAAATTTCATGATTATCGGACTGAAAATGTGGCCTCTAGAGCGCACACAAGGTTTTTCTAAGATTTGAACGAGTGACCTGGTTTTTGACCTGACATGACCATTTTCAAACTCGTCCGATGTATCATCAAGGCAAACATTCTGACCAGCTATCAAGAGTTTTGGACTGAAAATGTGGCCTCTAGAGCGTACACAAGGTTTTTTGTAAGATTTGACCTAGTGACCTAGTTTTTGACCCGACATGACCCATTTCAAACTCGTCTGAGATTTCACCAAGGCAAATATTCTGATAAATTTTCATGAGTATCAGACTGAAAAGGTGGCCTCTAGAGCGTACACAAGGTTTTTCTAAGATTTGACGTAGTGACCTAGTTTTTAACCCGACATGCCCCATTTTCGAACTCGTCCGAGATTTTATCTAGGCAAAAATTCTGACTAACTTTCATGAGTATCAGACTGAAAAGGTGGCCTCTAGAGCGTACACAAGGTTTTTCTACGATTTGAACTAGTGACCTTGTTTTTGACCCTACATGAACCATTTTCAAACTCGTCTGAGATATCATCAAGGCAAATATTCTGATCAATTTTCATGAGTATCATCAGACTGAAAAGGTGACCTCTAGAGCGTACACAAGGTTTTTCTAAGATTTGACGCAGTGACCTAGTTAATAACCCGACATGTCCCATTTTCTAACTCGTCCGAGATTTTATCGAGGCAAACATTCTGACCAAATTTCATGATTATCGGACTGAAAATATGGCCTCTAGAGCGTACACAAGGTAAAAGTTGACGACGGAAGACGGACGACTTACGACGCACGACGAACGCCGGACACAGCACTATCGCAATAGTTCCCACCCTTGGGGCAAGACGCCCCTGTTTATGGGGCAAAACGCACCAAGAGGGTGTTTTACCCCTTAGTTTGAACTTATTTATTTTACATCTATTGAGAAACAAGTTCTTTACAACTTAGAAAAATTCCACTTTCTGGACACTGCATCAGTACTCTGGCTGAGTGAGTGAGTAAATGAAAAATCCCCAATGTTGATACTCGCCTCACATGCGATTCGAACCCGGGACCTGTTTATTAAGAGGCCGACGTTCTACCTATAGACCACGGACACTACTAAAGTTGTAAAACACTATTTATTTGATAAATTATATTGATTGGTTGATTCATTGTATGGTGTTTAACGCAGAGGCCAGTGCACCTATCCATGCTTTCCTGGAGTTTTTTTAACTCCGAAAAATATTCTCCCCAAGCCACTGGCTGCTTTTCCACGAAACAACGGACAGCGGTGATAGAGGAATGAATTCTGTCCTGATTAATATCCTCGGAAATGATATTGGCCGAACCAGGGGATTGAACCCGTGACCTCCTGTTCCCAAGTCCTGTACGCTACCGACTGAGCTATGGGGCTCGGCATTTAATTGTAACATGTGTTACTGTACGGGACAACCAAATGTCAAGAAAGTAAAGACAGAATTCCATTGACATAAAGCATGCACACACAATAAAATACCAGTTCGTTTAAAAACGATTTAATAATTAACATCAAAGTGAAGGTAGATATTTCATTCTTGTTCAAATTGAAAGCAATTTGTTCTTTTATTTATTTATTTTACTAATATGGTAGAAAATGTTGTGGGAAAGGGAAAGTAAACCCAATTCAAACCTAAACCATTTCATATGAAACTGTAAAAAAAGGAGCACAATAATTCAGTCTTCATCAGATTCATAGGTTGGACACACAAATGTAACATATCCCGGGGTACCCTCGTCGTGGGCCCTTTAAAGGTGGCCCTTCAGGTTTTTGCGACAAATATTTTACAAAAAGAATCATCCTTGTACTCTCAAATTTATTTTCATTCATAAAATCCCAGTGGTCGAAAACTATCAGACAACAAGAGAAATTAAGAGATTTACTACGGACGAGGTTGACACCGGCGGAAAACAGGGTCATTTTTGTGGTATTTGACAATACCACTATGAGTTCAAGATTGAATTTTGATAACCATGTATCTTATTTTGTGCAAAACCGAAGGAAATAAACCCAGTTAAACTCATTCTTTCTCAGGCAAATGAGAGTTTTTTGGTGGCACACAGATATATGTAATTTGAAATGGCATTTTAAAATACATTGGGAGAGGCCATCGATCGTTGAGATACTTATTTTTAATTGAAAATAGCTTCTCTCGCTCATGGCCTTTTATTAGCGCAATGATACAAATTTGCCTACTGGGCTTTTTCGTTCTAAAACCAATTCGTTCCGTGGCTTGTTCGTCCTATGATTGCGCGCTACTCCATTTGATTGCTCATGAATATTTATAGATCGAAGTAATTGATTGTAATGTTGGAAATTAAATGTAAAAGGCTAAAGATATTTCAAAATTATAGTTTTAAGGTACATGAGTACTCTTCCTTCTACCAAAAAGGTATTCATTTGTTTTTAAGCCAATATTTGAACAATATGTCTCTTTTTCTTTCAAACTATTGATTCTACGCAATGGGTTTCCTTGACAAATACCACTTCAGCGTCCTCAACGCTTTGATTACATGAGCCACTCGCTCATTTACATACCGGAAATACACAGACGAAGCTTCAAACATAGCGTCCGAAGAAAACATTATGGACAATAATTATTTGTTTGTTTTATTACGGAATTTAAGCGTCATTAGTCACGCGCCAGTCACTTGACATTCCCACGTTGCTTTTTTGTATTTTTGGCCCGAAATCTGAAATTAGCTTAAGAGGCTACGTAGCCTTTTAAGGGAATACCATATTTTTGTGTGTGTAATTTTATGATACTTAATTGCTGATGATTTGTATTGTTTTTTCATAAAAATTTCACTGATATATAAAGTTATACACATATATTTTTTTAATTTGGCGAGATGTGCAAAATCTAAATACCCACCTTTAAGACAGATTAAGGCTCCTGCCTTAAGGATAGTAAGCTCGGATTGATGTTTCGGGAGTTGAAAATATATAATTTGCTACTTTTCCGCCTCTTTATCCAAACTGCTTGTACAGTTAGCTATTCTTTGTTATTTTGTTGTGCTTTGGATCATTATCGCATTTCGTCCGTTTTCTTTACACCCTTCACTGAACCCCAAGGGAAGACGTGTCCATATTGAAGGGAGTTATATACGACAATTTAATTTTGTCTCAATTGTATGAATTTGGTATGACATTGTACAGTGAATTTTTGGTCAGGGAGAGGATGCTGGTTGCCAGCATTTTCTCCTTTTCCCATAATGATTTCAAAGTGGTTTCTTCCTCGATGTGGTGGTGGGGGGGGGGGGTTAGAAAACTGATGGTTAATGTGTGTGTAATTTGGGTGTTTTATTTATGTTAGTCTGGTGGGACTTTATTCCTGATCTAAAAATGCAAGTACATTTATTCCCTTTGCAGTATTTTCCAGTCTGAAAAGGTGATATTTGTTCCATGAATAAAGGAGTTGTACTCCTAAATAAATAAAAAAATCTTAACTAATATTATTCAAGTGAAGTTGTATAGACTACACTTCTATACTTTATAAAAAACTTTTCCTTATAACTCACGAAAGATGATAATAAGCGAACCTCAAACCACTTGTAAAATAGTACATGATTATTATCATTTGTCTTGTATCTTTTTACTACATATTTTTCTTTCGAGTTGTCACATCTTTTTCTTCTTCTTATCCTTCTTCTCCTTCTTTCTTAATGGAGGACATACACGGTATATTTCTAACAGTTTGCTACAACCTTGACTTAACCTGTATAGCTGTTCTTATGTATATTCTCCTTAACGTCAGTGGGTTCTACCTTATTTCTTTCATTTACTTTTACAAGTACAGGCATGGCTATATATAAGAAAATTAAATTGAATTATGAGATAGGACCCACTGCTGTTTCAAATTTCGATATCGTTTTCTTGTAATCATGTTAAAGAGGCCCTAATACTCATTTTAAGCCAGTTTTAACTCATTTTGTTCTTATTTTTACAAAATATAGTCATTCTTATATATTTATGCCAAATAATGCGCCTGATGGTTGCAAAGCTGTTTAAATTACGGTCGATAGAAAATGTATTTCGCGGACTTGCGACCTTCAATGTAAACATACTCGTCGTTTCCGGTTTTTGAATCGAAGACTTTCGATATCCGTTATACACTCGGGTAGATTCGTATGATGATCATGCATTCTGTCATGTGACCATATTTGACCTTCGCCCTGCGTATACTGAGGAAAACAAAGGAAACTGTAGGCTTCTCTGTTGCAGCCTCGATTTTCAGACGGAGGTCGAGGCCTATATGCAAGTTACACCGTATCAGACTCTAGGCGGAAACCAACGATAAATTTCCGTGACTCACCGCCCTTGTTTACAGCCTCGATCGTCAGCCAGTTTTCTTCTGGCCAATTTTCGGTTTCTTACACAAACCCCCGTGTTTTTTTTTCAGTTACACCATATATGTCAGTAATTTATCCTTGTGTACACAAAGGACAGATTTCTGTACCATTCTATTTTTCTTTTTTAAATTTAACAGCGTTTCTGCTCACCGGCTGTGGACAGGCATCTTTAAGTATTCTGATTATACATATTTCCCTTATGTTTTCATTTTCCATATGGCTAGCAGTGAAGAAAACTAATACCCCCATTCCACTAGGGTGTGATCCACGGCGCTCTGACGGAGCCCCGTGGATCGCCATGCAGAGCGCCAAGAACGCCAAGCACGCTAACAGATCTTTAACGGATTGCCAAGATCGCCTAGATCGCCACCAGTTTACTCCCTTGCACAAAGATCCGTGGCGCTCTGGTCAGAACGCCGTCACATCGCTACTTAATCGCTTAAATCGCTATCGAAACGCAACTTGAACGTAAACATCGTAAATGGAGCGCTATCGGATCGCTCAAGAGCGCAAATGTTCCTCCAGTATGCCGGTCATTGCGCTCCTATGTGATCCTATAGCGACTATTAGAGATAAAGTAGCGCTCCGTTGCGGTCAAGTGGCGATATGATCGCGCTCCCATACGATCAAGGGGCGATATGATCGCGCTCCCATACGATCAAGTGGCGGTATGATAGCGCTCTGTTACGATCAAGTGGCGATATGATAGCGCTCCATTACGATCAAGTGGCGATAGGATTGCGCTCCGATCGCGCTTTTGGAGGACTACATAATTAAGAGAGTGTCTGTCTCTCAGACCGGTAGTTCAGTGGTAAAACGCTGTACTTTCAATCCTAAGGCCCGAAGTTCGATGGGACCTTTCTGAGACATCTTGTGTTTCCCACAAGGTGGACTGGTTTGGAACCCAGAGGTAGCCTCGCGTGTATCGGTGCTTTACATTGGGCACCTTAAGGAACCAAGGAGGTATATTCAAAGAAGAGCTCGTGACTTGTACCCGGATTTCCTTGTATCCGATTCTTTTTCTCCAATGGTCCATACCATATATGCCTCGATCACAGAGGGACCTTAATCCTACAAAGTCATCATATCATCATTTCGCATTTGGAGACCCCCTAGTGTAGGTACAATAAATTCTTTAGTCAACTACAGTATGCCACCCAGGAGAAGGAGCGAAAGGAGGGTCTAGGCCTCGGGTCGCTAATGGAGCAAAAACAGGTCATATAAGGTCGCAACACCTAGCGAGGCTACGACAGTGACTATGTACCGTTCAATCGCTATCGGATCTCAATGGTCGTTACTTGATCGCCAGCGGAGCCTCATCTGGTTGTTATCTGAGCGGCAGTGTCCTCATAATCACCAATCCGGCAGCGATCTGAGGCGATGTACGGCGGTCTGTATGAGCGCACAAAGCGCCGTAGATCGCGGCCTAGTGGAATGGGGGTATTAGATTTCAATACGTTCCGATTTCATATGTAAATATATTATGAGCGTTAATGCGCAGTCGAACGTGATATATACCCATCGCCTTTTAACGAGCTTTTCTCGCGCATTTATTATAATTTGTATCATATGGCTAATTATATACTCTTTTACTCAGTTCGGGAGATGTTCATCCTAATCCCGGTCCTTCAGACTTTGATGCCTTATCAAATCATACAAGTACCACCTCAACTTCGTATGACTTGTACAACTTTTTTAAATTTCCTAACCATTTATCTACTGTACTCTATACATGTGCAAAGTATAAGGTTTAAAATAGGTCTTCTTATGACAGAGTTCTCACAGTTTGATATAACATCTTTTACTGAAACATGGCTGAGTGATAACTGTCCTAACAGTGATTTATTATTTCCATCTTTTTACGCCCCGGAGAGGAAGGAAGTAAGAAGTCGACCGACTGTCCTAGGAAGGCAACACGACTACGTGAAGTCCTCGCAATGCCGCCGTGTAGGCGTCGTATTATTGCACAATGACATCGAGATGGCACCACGGTGTGCGCGAAGACAGCTTAATTTAGGTAGCTAAAGCGTTTCACCTGTGTCATAGTAATGTGGATATATAAAAAGGCCAGCTTTTTTCTACAGAAAGTCCTCAGCAACTGTTCTAAAGCTTCAATTACAATTAATCATAATTCATTTCCAGCAGGATGACATACTTTGATGACGAGACAACCAGGAAAAAGAAGGCAACAGCATTGCTTCTTTTGATACACTTAAGAGAACAACTCTTACAGGCTCAGACAGCCTCTTCCCTTTGTCCCGTCCTACCTTTGGTGGCATGATTAAGTTGAATGAAAGATTGATAAGGGTTGAACTAAAGAAAGAATACTGCACATTCTACTCTAGTAATCTCTGATCAGTGATTGAATTTTCCACTGTCTACTGGAGGTTTTATACCATCGGGAGGTCCCGTGACGTCTTCAAGACTTATACCCCCGTCGCACCAAACTCGTTCCCAATCCGTTTCAAAAAAAAAAATGCCAAACGGACTTAAACTGTGTTCGGACGGAGTGGACGTATTAGCAACCTTTTACGATCTGTTCACGAACTTAACGGACGGGTTAAGGTGGGAATCCAGAACTTTGAGCTTCCTCTAAATTTCTTACCGTCCATACGTTCTGTAATTAGGCGGAGAGACAACGTTTTTAAAACGAGATGGACACACTACAAACGATACTGCCGCACTGCTGTTCTGATACAGACACGGTGCAATTATTGAGCATTATAAAAAACATAGGACAGTCTGGTATAGGGCATCGTTAACCCTTTACTCCATAGATACTCATTTTGATGTATCAACAACAGACATCTGTTGAAAACATTGTGGGAAAAGGAGAAAATGCTCGTAACGAGCAATTTCTCCTTTTCCCACAATGTTTTCCATTTGTATCCTCATTTTCCATATTTTTGACATCATATCTTTATTTTGCTGCTGAAGTGGAAGAACCTCAAATTGGCATATCAGGTAAAGGGTTAAGTAAAGAGTCTACGTAATCAGTGTCAGAGAATATATTTTAATAGAATAAAGCTGAAAATATATTAGCAACGTAAAGCATAACATACTCTGAAAGTTTTTCAACTTATTTTGGTCCCAGATTGACGGCAAATTTGATAAAAGTCTGATCTAGATCTTACACTCCCTATCTGTCATTATATCCCCTTTTTACACAATCCGAATTTTTAATCACTCTAGAGAAGGCTTTTGAAAGTTGTGGGATAGGGAGAAAAATGCTGGTAACAAGCATTCTTTCCTTTTCCCATAATTTTTCAACACTTACCAAACAGATGTCATTGATTAACTCTTTACCAAACAACAAAATTTTAGACTGGTCCAAATTGAAAGCATTTGCAGATGACAAAATAAATGTAACTCAAAATTTGAACTTTAATTGTTATCAACACGGGAGAGAACATAGTGGGAAAAGGAGAAAATGCTGGTAAACAGCATTTTCTCCTTTTCCCACAACATTTCCAAAAGGATTCTTTTTCAGCGTCGTAAAAACAAGGGATTTTTTGGGAAAGAGATAAACTGCATTTTATTTCCTTGGAAATCCAAAATGTTCGTTGTTTCGTTGTGTTCAAAATTTATCTTTTGGTAAATATCAAGTGAAAGCATCTTAACATAGATCATGTTGTGACACACTCCACTTATAAATAATGTTGCTTTTGCTGATCGTGTAGATCAAGGTCAGATTCACAACAATTTGCAGTCAAATCTAAAGACTACCCTGTCCATTACATAGTAACGTTATCACAAAGTTCTCTGAAGTTGCAAAATTCATTGATTTAACCAACCCCTAAAAACCATAAATTTTGTGAAATAAGGGTTTATCTTCAAACATCCTTAACCTTTTCCCAAACAGACCCTGGTTTTTACAACTCTGAGATAGAAGCTTTTAGAAAACATTGTGGGAAAAGGAGAAAATGCTGGTAACCAGCATTTTCTCCTTTTCCCACAATGTTTTCTACTCCGATGGAAACAAATTTCAATTTGTGAATTAAGTTTTATTTGTCGTCTGCTAGAGCTTTCAGTTTGGACCAGTCTAAAACTCTCTTGTTTGGTAAAGAGTCTAAGTATCCGAGATTTTCTAAGTTTGAAGGTAAAACAAACTTCTTACTGGCTCGTCATTTGGTTTAGCCAATCAGAAATTTGTGTTGCATTCAAATTAGAAAATTCTAAGAAGACTAAGAACATGACCTACAGATAAACTCTAGTTAGACAACAAACATTTAGACATACAGGTACCATTTAATTTCTCCTAATAAAAACACCCTCCCTATAAATAGTATATTTCCCTCAGAAAAACACTTAACCAAATCTTTACCAAACAACAAATTTTTGGACTAGCCCAAGCTGGAAACAATTGCAGACACAAAAACAAATGTGAATCAAAAATTGAAATTTGATTCAGAAAGGGTAGAAAACATAGTGGGAAAAGGAGAAAATGCTGGTTACCAGCATTTTCTCCTTTTCCCACAATGTTTTCAAAAGGCTTCTTCTTCAGTCGTTTAAAGTCATCATTGTGTAGTACAGAGTTAAATCATGATACCCTCATGAACCTTAGCTGATTAAAATGACAGCATTTGAAGAATTTGATTAATACTTCTGCTTTACAATCGCTAAAACACAAAGAAATACGCATTTACAAAATTGGACAGACTTTCTGCTGTGTAAATTTGGCACATCCTCGGACATCCTCGGATACCCCAAGGTCTCCCTATTTGCTACGCTACATCGACCCCTGGGACAATTAATTGAATTTCCCTCGCTTTACCGCTGGCCGAATGCTGGCTTTTCATTGGTTCCATCATCATTTTGTGATGGGCGAGTGGACTGTACGCTATGACGTTTCGTATCGATTTTCGGCGGCTCGCTTTACCGCTGGCCGAATGCTGGCTATTCATTGGTTCCATCATTATTTTGTGATGGGCGAGTGGACTGTACGCTATGACGTTTCGTATCGATTTTCGGCGGCTGATTCAAAGTTTTATTAGTCAATTGTCCCAGGGTCGATGTAGCGTAGCAAATAGGGAGACCCCGGGGTATCCGAGGATGAATTTGGCACAATAAAGACTCCTTATCTATGTTTTGCATAGCTCCTGGGAGCCTTTAAGAGAAATACAGTGTGAATATTGAAAGCCTTAACTAATTTTCCGGCGACAAATTAAGCTTGGCTTGAGTTAAGAAGTTTGTCTGTAAAGACGTAGAAAATGTTGCTAGTAAAAAGCAGTTTCTCCCTTTTCCACAGGTTTTCTAAAGTTTTCTCTGTCAGGGTGTTTAAATTTTTCTCAGGATTGTGTGGTAGGGGTTACAGTTTTGGGGCTAAAATTCCAAAATATAGGAATGAAAGACAATCATGTTCAGTCTGTTCCTGATTTAACCCTTTCCCAACCAAGCCCTGGTTTATATGTGTCTGCAGTACAAGCCTTTTGAAAACACTGTGGGAAAAGGAAAAACTGCTCGTAACGAGCAATTTCTCCCTTTCTCACAGTGTTTTCTACCCTTTAGTAGTTCACAAGTCCTACACTCTATAGATATACCAACTGAGCTATGCAGGCAGGTCCTGATTTTAGTTCCTCACAAAAAGCTCTAAATATCGCTCCACCCTTAATCACATAATCACAAGTTTAAACGACCTTGAGATTTCAAGAGGCCTTGAGTGCCAAGATAGACCAAGCAAACTTTTTCATCTAGATTAAAACAATGAACTCTTTACTTAAGGACAAATATAATTTGAGAATTGTCAAAATTAAAAGCATTTACAGACAAATTTAATGGGATCCAAACACAGATGTCTGTCTGGGAATTTGTAGAAAACATTGTTGGAAAAGGAGAAAGTGCTGGTAACCAACATTTTCTTCTTTTCTTCCAATCCTTTCAGAAGCTGATGTTGTAAGGGTTTGTAACACTTGGTTTTGTGCGGTAAAGGGTGAAAACACACAAACAAACAAAAGTCATTATCTATTCATACTAAATCTATGTATACATGCAATTCTTAGAATTCCTATCCATAATGTTAGCCCATTACCAGACAATAAAATTTCAGCCATGTTTTAATTGAAAACATTTGAAGACGGCAATTTAAACGTAGCTCAAATGAACCAATTTTTCTTCAATAAGGTGTAAGAAAAGGAGAGAAAGATGGTTAACAGATAGGCCTACTCTCCTTTTCCCAAACTTTTAAAAAAGCCTCCATCGTTGAAAGTCGTCATTGTGTGGAAAAGGGTTGAATTAACTCAAACATCAGACAATATTTTTGGTGAAAAATTGTCCAGAGCCACATTATTACAGTACAATTCAGGTCAACTTGGTTTGCAAAATTGTAGTCTGATCCTGAGCTGTATTGTTTCTAACCAAGAGGTTTATGTTAAGCACTCAATACGCAAACTCATCCTTCATTAAACTTTAGCAAACTGAACTGTGAATAATCATCACAAATTAATAACTAAACACATGAATACATATACATATGAAAATAGAAACATGCGGCACAATGACTTATTTTTCATCTATGGGGAACATTATAGGTTGAAGTAACTTGCCTGATGCCTGCATTGACTTCAAGCTGTGTTACAACACATTTTGTAATAAACCTGCAAAATGTATTAAGTATAACAAAATGCGTTGTGATTACATGAAATGTAATAAACAATTGTTACAACGCATTTTGTAATAAACCTTCAAAATGTAATAAGTATTACAAAATGCGTTGTGATTACATGAAATGTAATAAAAAGTTATGCAACGTGTTTTGTAATAAACTTGCAAAATGTAATAATCTTTGTTCCCTGGGCCCCATTTCTAAGATGTTGAATGGAAGGACTTCTTTTAACTTTAATAGATTAATGCATGTTTTGTCATATGCTTAATAACTTCAATCACATTAAAACGCCTTGAAGAATTATTTTCTTTCATTATCATGCATACTAGCTATGATCGAATGAAGAATATCTAATATCATCATATAGAACTATTACAAAATATGTTGCAATTATATGAATTGTTATAAATGTTTTCACGACGCATATTGTAATAAACTTTCAATTTGTAATAATCTTTTATCCCAGGACTCAACTTCTAAATTTTTATTGAAAGACAGAGACTTTGATCGATTAATGATTTGTCATAAACTTATAAACTTCGATCACATTTACACACACTGATTTTTTTTCATTCATTATCATATTAAGTAGTTGCATGTATGATCAAAACAAGACAATCTACTATCAGTCATGATTTAGAATTATTGCAAAATGCGTTTCAATTGCATTAATTGTTATACATGTAAATGTTTTCACGACGCATTTTGTAATAAACCTGCAATTTGTAATAATCTTTTATCCCAGGACACCAGTTCTAATTTTTTTTTTTAAAGAAAGACAAAAAAACTGGCGATTAAGGATTTGTCATAAGCTTAATAACTTCGATCACATTTGCACAGATGGAATATTTTTTTCATTCATCATCATATTTAGTAGTTTAGAGAAAAATCCAACAAACAGTATGGGAAAAGTAGCGATTCTTAAAAATTTTCGATTCTTGTTTACGCTATAAAGTCTGCATTTCTTTTCAAATTTTCTTGAAAATCACACAGTTTGTTTATCTTATAGATAGCTTCAACCCTATTGATTTTGAAAAAAAAAATTCAGTAAACAATATCAGAATAGTAGCCAATTAAAGTTCAAAATTTCAAATTCTTGTATATATGTGATTAGGTCAGCAGTTTTGGTTGAATTTTCACGAAACTTGCACAGTTGCTTTGTATTTTAAACAGCTTGAACCCTATTGATTTAAAAAAAAATCTGACAATCAGTTTTGGAAATGTAACCATTCGAAGTTGTTGATCCAGTTCTTTTGAAGATTCATCAAGGGATTGAATATCTAGTTTGTCTGTTTGCATCACGAATTCATAATGTATGCTATCATCAAAGCAAGCTCTGATAGTAGAGCATATTCAGGTCTTTCAGGGCCTTCTAGTTTTTCAATGGCGTCAAATACAGTTCCCCTGCAGTATGCGAAGTAAGTTTCAGTTATGATCTAGAAGAGTGGACAGTCTTGACCAGCAATCAGACTGAAGATTCTGTGCAGTTTGATCTTAATCTACACTACCCTAAAAAGCCTCTTGTGTCATCAACAACGAGATTCATTTGCGTCAGTTTTGAATTTGTCATTTACAAATTGCCTTTAATTTTAGAGTGTCTAAAATTTGTTGTGGGTCAAAGATTTAAATCAACTCGATCAACCTGGTTTTCTATTTTCTAGCAGGTTCACCCTATACCAAACAATCTTGTTTTAACTCATTAAAATTTTTGGACTAAATCATACTGAAAGCATGCAGACAACACATTTAACGAAGCTCAAATGATGATTTCTGTTTTTGAGAGCCCTGGTTGAAAAAATTGCGGGAAAAGGAGAAACTGCTGGAAACCAGAATTTTCTCCTTTTCCCACAACGTTTTCAAAAGTTTTCTATATCAGGGTCGATAAACCACCGGGTCATGAGCCCGACACGCTCACCACTGAGCCACCCGGGTAGAGCTACTGAATGATTAAGCAATGTGAATATTTTCAAGGGTATAATTGTTGTCACGGCAACCAGAGCTTTTAATGAAAATTAATTAAGTTAGTTTGAAATTTGATTCGAGAAAAGCATTTCACCAATTACTAGTGGACATTTATAACATTTGCAGTGAGTACTTCTCGGAGGCGTTCAAAATCTTCTTGTCATTTTTGCAAATAGATCTCTTGCTGACAGAGGCAATGCCAATAAATGTCGGAGACAGTCAAATTGTAACCTTAAATGAGCATCACATTATATGATTGAAAAAAAAAAATCCCAAAACTTTTTACTTCCCTGTACCTCCTCTTAATTTGACCAATGAAAACTGTAAAAAACATGAAATGTCATTTTGAGAGTTCTTAATCAAAAATGGCTTTCTTGGCAAAATGATCTGTGAAACTGAAAATATCATACTTGTATTTTTCAGGGTTGTATTTTGTTAAATCTATTGAATGCACATAAAGGTTTCTTTTATAGATTTTAAAGAGCAGAGCATTTGATTCTGAATGGGAAAAAATATTCTGATCCCGTCCAAAATATATAAGAACCCATGCTAAATCTAAATTATCAAATGACCGGTTAGGACTTCTTACTAGTTAAGCTATTACCACACAATACCTACTTTTGACGACCCTGAGAAAGAAGCATTTGGAAAACATTATGGGACAAGGAGAAAATGCTGTTAACCAGCATTTTCTCCTTTTCCCATCATGTTTTCCATCCTACCAAAGACAAAAAATATAATTCGAGCTACATTTATTTTGTTGTCTGCAAATGCTTTCAATTTGGACCAGTCTAAAATTTTCTTGTGTGGTAAAGTGTTAAACAAGAGGGCCATTGGCCCTTGAACGCTCACCTAGACTATAGCTTATAAGTGAAATTCAATGCTTTGAACAACTTTGGTAAAGTTTCACCCAAGGAACATCCCTACCAAGTTTCATCAAGATTGGCCCAGTGGGTTAGAAGAAGATGTTTAAAGAAATTGTTGATGGACGAGAGACGACAGACGCGCGACATAGGGCAATCAAATATCAAAGCTCTACACCTTCCAGTTTCAAAGAAGAATTTTAAATTTTGCTTTTTTGTCCTATATTCGAACTTGTGGTCCCCGGGGCTGGGTCAGTTTTGACCAAAGCAGCATCCTTGGGACAGGCTTGGTAGAGGTCCACTCAGTTTCAGGGTAGAAGATTTCTAAAGATTTCCTTCTTTGTTGCTATGTTCGAACCTGTGACCCCCGGGCAGGGCCAGTTTTGACCCCAAGGGCATAATATGAACAAACTTGATAGAGGTCCATTAGGAATATCATAGCTCTATGCCTTCTAGTATTAGAGGAGAAGAATTTTAAAATTTTCTTTCTATGTTTTGACCCCAGTTTTGACCCCACGGGCATTATTTAAATAAACTTGGTAGAGGTCTACTAGAAGATGCCACATACCAAATATCAAAGCTCTACGCCTTCAAATTTCAGAGGAGAAGATTTTTAAAGTTTTTCTTCTTTGTTCCTATGCTCAAACTTGTGACCCCCGGGGCGAGGCCAGTTTGGACCCCAGGGGTATCATATGAACACTCTTGGTAGAGGTCCATTAGGAGATGCTACATATCAAATATCAAAGCTCTGTGCCTTCAAGTTTTAGAGTAGAAGAATTTTAAAGTTTTCCTTCTATGTTCCTATGCTCAAACTTGTGACCCCCTGGGGTGGGGCCAGTTTTGACCCCAGGGGCATAATTTGAACAAACTTTGTAGAGGTTCACTAGGAGATGCCACATACCAAATAACAAAGCTCTATGCCTTCAAATTTCAGAGGAGAAGATTTTAAAATGTTTTCCTTTTTTGTTCCTATGCTCAAACTTGTGACCCCCAGGGTGGGGCCAGTTTTGACCCTATAGGCATAATTTGAACAAACTTAATGGAGGTCAACTACGAAATGCCACTTACAAAATATCAAAGCACTACACCTTCATGTTTAAAAGGAGAAGATTTTTAAAGTTTTCCTTCTTTGTTCCGGGGCGGGGCCAGTTTTGTCCCCAGGGCCATAATTTGAACAAATTGCTAGAGGTCTACTAGGAGATGCCATATACCAAATATCAAAGCTCTACGCCTTCAAGTTTCAGAGGAGAAGATTTTTAAAGTTTTCCTTCTTTGTTCCTATGCTAAAACTTGTTGTCCCCCGGGGTGGGGCCAGTTTTGACCCTAGGGACATAATTTGAAGAAACTTGGTAGAGGTCCATTAGGAGATGCTACATATCAAATATCAAAGCTCTACACCTTCTAGTTTCAGAGGACAAGATTTTCAAATATTTCGTTTTTTTTTGTTGCCATGGCAACCAAAGTTATGTGTGGAATTAAATGCTTTGAACAAATTTGGTAGAGCATCCCCCAAGAAACATTCCTGCCAGGTTTCATGAAAATTGGCCCAGCGGTTTAGGAGAAGAAGATGTTTAAAGAAATTGTTGACGGACGACGGACATTGGGCGATCACAAAAGCTCACCTTTAGCACTTTGTGCTAAGGTGAGCTAAAAAGTAAGCAAGAAGTATGAACTCTAAAAGGATTAAAATAGTACAGATAGATATCAAATAGAGTACTCGTATACAAATTCTCAAAAATCAGCTCTATACACATGAAGTTAAACAAGAGGGCTATTGGCCCTGGAACGCTCACCTTAGACTATATCTTATGACTTATGAGTGATATTCAATTCTTTGAGCAACTTTGGTAAAGCTTCACCCAAGGAACATCCCTGCCAAGTTTTATCAAGATTGGCCAACTGGGTTAGGAGAAGAAGATGTTTAAAGAAATTGTTGACGGGCGACAGACGCCGGACATAGGGCAATCAAATATCAAAGCTCTACACCTTCCAATTTCAAAGAAGAATTTTAGATTTTCCTTCTTTGTCCTATGTTCGAACTTGTGCTCCCCGGGGCTGGGTCAGTTTTCACTAAAGCAACATCCTTGGAACAAACTTGGTAGATGTCTACTCAAAGATGCTACATACCAAATATCAAAGCTCTACACCTTCCCGTTAAAGAGAAAAAGAAATTTAAACTTTTCCTTCTTTGTTCCTATGTTCCAACCTGTGACCTCCGGGGCATGCCCAGTTTTGACGCAAGGGACATCATATGACCAAACTTGGTAGAGGTCCACTAGAAGATTCTGC
The DNA here is from genome assembly GCA_943736015.1 of Tridacna crocea. NCBI lineage: Eukaryota > Metazoa > Mollusca > Bivalvia > Cardiida > Cardiidae > Tridacna > Tridacna crocea. The sequence goes on from OX031062.1 coordinate 38,912,623, forward strand.
ATACCAAATATCAAAGCTCTGCACCTTCAAGTTTCAGAGAAAATTTCTAAAGTTTTCCTTCTTTGTTGCTACATGTAAGTTCGAACCTGTGAACCCCCGGGGCAGGGCCAGTTTTGACCCCAAGGGCATAATATGAACAAACTTGGTAGATATCCACTAGGAATTGCTACATGCAAAATATCATAGTTCTATGCCTTCTAGTTTTAGAGAAGAAGAATTTTAAAATTTTCTTTCTTTGTTCCTATGTTCGAACTAGTGATCCCCGGGGAGGGGCCAGTTTGGACCCCACGGGCATGGTTTAATCAAACTTGGTAGGTGTCCACTAGGAGATGCCACATAGCAAATATCAAAGCTCTACGCCATCTAGATTCAGAGGAGAAGAATTTTAAAGTTTTCCTTCTTTGTTCCTATGCTCAAACTAGTGACCCCCGGGATGGGGCCAGTTTTACCCCAGGCACATCATTTGAATAAACGTGGTAGAGGTCCACTAGGAGATGCAACAGACCAAAAATCAAAGCTCTACGCTTTCCGGTTTCTATAGAAAAGAATTTAAAAATTTGCCTTCTTTGTTCCTATGCTCAAATTTGTGACCCCGGGGCGGGGCCAGTTTTGACCACAGGGACATAATTTGAACAAACTTGGTCAAGGTCTACTAGGAGATGCCACATACCAAATATCAAAGATCTATGCCTTCAAATTTCACAGGAAAAGATTTTTAAAGTTTTCCTTCTTTGCTCCTATTCTCAAACTTGTGACCCTCGGGGTGGGGGCCAGTTTTGACCCGAGGGGCATAACATAATTTGAACAAACTTGGTAGAGGTCCACTGCGAGATGCCATATACTAAATATCAAAGCTCTACGCCTTCAAGTTTAAGAGGAGAAGATTTTTAAAGTTTTCCTTCTTTGCTCCTATGCTCAAACTTGTGACCCCTGGGGTGGGGGCACTTTTGACCCCAGGGATATAATTTGAACAAACTTGCTAGAGGTCTACAAGGAGATGCTACATACCAGATATCAAAGCTTTACGCCTTCAACTTTCAGAGATGAAGATTTTTAAAGTTTTCCTTCTTTGTTCCTAATGCTCAATCTCGTTATCCCCCGAGGTGGGGCCAGTTTTGACCCTAGGGGCATAATTTGAACAAACCTGGTAGAGGACCATAAGGAGATGCTACATACCAAATATCAAAGCTCTACGCCTTCTAGTTTCAGAGAAAAAGATTTTCAAAGATTTCGTTTTTTTTTCTTTTTGTTGCCATGGCATCCAGAGTTATGAGTGGAATAAAATTCTTTGAACAATTTTGGTAGACCTTCACCCAAGGAACATTCCTGCCAAGTTTCATGAAGATTGGCCCAGTGGTTTAGGAGGAGATGTTTAAAGAAATTGTTGACGGACAACGGACGACGGACGCCGGACGTAGGGCGATCACAATAGCTCAACTTTAGCACTTTGTGCTAATGTGAGCTAATAATTGATAAGTTTCCTTAGATAACTAGCTCTAAATGGCAGTCCCCCATTTCCCCATTTCCAGACGGACTGATTCTCTTTTCAACAAATCTACAAACATTTATTTTTGTTGGATTTAAACACATTGCCGATCGATGCACAACTTATATTCCTGCGACAAAGATGCTACCTTGATCACACACATCAAACCTTGCCGTCTACTTAACTTTAAAACTAGAAGGCCCTGAAGGGCCTGAATATGCTCTACTGGCAGAGATTTTGCTTTTAAAAAAGCATTCATGAGGAATTCATTATGCAAAAATACAAAAAATTGACATTTTCAACTCAAAATGGCTACTTTTCCATTACTGTTTGTTGATTTTTTTTCAACTCAACAGGGTTAAAAAGCTATTGATGGGATAAACTAGCTGAAAAATTCACAAAAATCTGACCAAAAATACAGACTTTATCGCGTAAACAAGAAATGGAAATTTCAAACTTGAAATGGCTTCTTTTCCCATACTGGTTGTCGGATTTTTTTCAAAATTGATAGGGTTAAAGCTATTGATAAGATAAAGAAACAGCGTAAGTTTTAAGGAAATCTGACCAAAAATGAAGACTTAATCGCGTAAACAAGAAATGAAAGTTTTCAACTTGAAATGGCTACTTTTCCCATGCTGTATATTTGATTTTTTTTTCAAAATTATGAGGGTTGAAGCTATTGATAAGATAAACAAACTCTGCAAGTTTCATGGAAATCTGACCAAAAATACAGACTTTATCGCGTAAACAAGACATGGAAATTTTAAACTTGAAATGGCTACTTTTCCCATACTGTTTGTCGGATTTGAAAATCAATAGGATTAAAGCTATTGATGAGATAAACAAACTTTGTAAGTTTCACGAAAATCTGACAAAAAATAAAGACTTTATCGTGTAAACAAGAAAAAGACTAACGGACGGATGGACGGACAAACGGACCACAAACGATCCACGGGAATGCGAAGCTAGCCCAAAGTGTAAAAGTTCTGTGCTGTAATCGATCACGTGATACACACAGAAGAATCTGATTCGTTCTCCGCTCAGTTCTCACTTGTATCATGTGACTTCTATTTTGCCAGAAACCTCCACCTAAATATATCACGTGACTATTCCTTCCCTTTACGTCGGAAATTTTTAATTTGTTGACTAGTATCTAGAATCTATGCAATAACGTGCTGGTATTTAGAAGACGAGTATCATAATTCATTATTGTACGGATTGATAATAATATGTCATATTCACCATTCAAAGAAAATGAAAAACAAAGTAAATCTGATGTTCCTTGAATAGTAGCTAATCTAACAGTCCTTATACAAATTATGTATAGTTTGTATGCGTCCATTCCTGTAAAGGGCCTTTTCGGGAATTGGGTCAGTTTGGATTGTGGAAAACGCCGTCTCTAATCGGTCTAACGACCGATTAAAAATGTGATCCAATTCGGAACTTGTCAGAAATGTTGTCAAGAAAAACATCCAAAGTTTCATGAGTTTTGTTCTGAAACGTAGCCCCTAGAGTGCAAACAAGGATTGTATAGGATTTGTACCTGTGACCAAATTTTGACCTGTTTTTTCCAACTAAGGATAAACTGTCATGGCCTACTGGATTTTCCTTACAAAATAGCATCTTTCTCCCCCTGAAAACTTTCTAGAATAACATCATTTTTGATGTGGATTAATAATATTGGGGACAACTTCAAAGTTCTTCACAAGAGGAGCCAGTATTGAGTAAGGGGGCTTTTGAAAACATTAAGAGAAAAGGAGAAAGTACCAATTACCAACAGTTTTATCTTTACCCTCGATGCTGGTATGCTCCAATGCCTTCGTTTTTTAAAGGGTGCAAAAACAAAGGATTATTTGGTAAAGGATTGAATTTGAAACTTTAGGCTTCTCAGTCATCAAATCATTAATTTTATTAATTCAGCCCTCTAGGAGTAGAAGTTTGTCAATACGTATTAAAGCTTAACTTGGCTTGTATAACACTATGAACGATGGACTGTGGCTATAGATAGCATGCACACAAGCAGTGAAATCAATTTTTGGTTCATTTAATGCAAGAAATGAGACTGATATGCTAACTTTACCATGTAGAAGAAAATGAAAAACTGTTTCTCTTTTTTTAGTGATCATGTGTGGATCTGCTTTCAACTCTAATAACTGCTCTACTACATCAACATAACCTCTCCTACATGCAACATGTAAAGGGGTGCAACCATACTTATCCTGTGCATTCACATTACTCTGTGGTAATAACAACTGAACTATGGTTCCATGCCCTCGATGTATTGCAGCATGCAGTGGTGTATATCCCTGCTTTTCTGCCTGGTCAACAAGTGAAAATGGCAGCAACATCTTGACAAGCTCTTCTTTGCCTTCCAAAGATGCAGAGTAGAGTGGGGTTCTCCCATAACAGTCTCGCACATTGCAATCTGTACTTCCATCAAGTAAAGCTTTCATCATATCTTTGTTATTTTTCCATACAGCTATGTGAAAGAGTGTCATACCTTTGATTTTCGAACATTGCCCATAAGAAGCAACTCTTTGTTTAACTTGAGATGGATTATGCAACACCAGCTTTGATACAATGTCGATGTTTTCTCGTATTGCTGCACAGTGTATTGGATAATGACCTCTATGATCTTTAATATCTGTCCTTGCTCCAGCTTTCAATAACATGTCTACAAATACAACAAGCCCCATGTCTACAGCTGTATGTAGTGGGGTTCTTTTAAATTTTCCACCCTTTTCATTAAGTGGTGCACCACTTTCAATCAGAAACTTGGATACATCCTCCTGTTTGTATATAATAGCTTTGTCAAGTGCAGAAACATTAAGGTCATTTCGCAGAGACAAATCTGTGTGGCTTGCCAACAGTCTTACTGATTCAAGCAGTCCCATTTTGGATGCCACCATTAGCGCACTGTTATTCTGCTCAAATGTACATCTTGTAATCTTTCTTGCTGAACTATTTAAAAGAACCTCCAAAATCTCTAAATTCTGTTTAATGGCTGCGACATAAATTGCCTCTTCTGACACATCAATTCTTTTGCTAAGTAGAGCTTTGACTACATCAACATGATTTGCATGTGCTGAAATTAGCATGGCCAGGTACATCTCATCTTTTAAGCATTCCCCATTATCTTTAGTAGACAAAACACCCTGGTTTAACATCTCCAGAAACAGGACACCATCACTATGGAAAAGAGTGTAAGATGGAAGATAGATAGCCATCTCCTGTAATTTGACTCCATAGGAAAGAAAGAAACCAGACATGTTCATGATTGGGCTTTCTCTAATCATATCAAGTTTTCCAGTTTGGGAAAGGTGTTTAACAAAATTGCACGTGAATTGTTTGTCAGAAAATGCATCATGGAAGAAAATCCCAACATCAATTGTTGAATATGAGTGTATTTTGTTCGGACGATGACCTCCTCTCTTCAGGGTTAACTCATTAAGAATTAAAGAAGTTCTGGATGGAATCTCCGCCAAACGGATAAACGAATCCATTAAGTTTGGTTGTAAATACTCCTCCACAAAGAAGCGAAATTCAGTCCCTTCACTTTCTTGTATAGTTACATGTTCTAATACAAATTCTCTATCAGCAAATTCCAGACAAGCTTCTGGATAGTCCTCACTGATTACTAGACCAACCATATCACTAATTACATTGTGGCTGAATTTATAAGCCCCTGATGACTTTGAATACCTCAAAAAGCCATTGGTATGGTGCTTCAGAGACATTCTCAGTATCTTCAAGAGTTTTCCCTTTAACTTGAATCCAAACTTTTGTAGGACAAACTCTATATCTTTTGAAGTAGAGGACAGTTCAAGGTCACTCTGAAAGAGTGTCTTCCCTGGTTTACACCATATCATCAACAAAGCAAGAAACTTCTCCTCATCTTTCCTAAGATCTTCTATACAGTTTCGAAAAAATGTATCTGGGTTTCCAAAAAACTCTGCACCTCTTTCACGCAAATCCTTGTTCTGGACAAATATGCTAACACATTCTGGAAACCCAAATAGGAATGATGGTTCTCCAGTGAGAATACTATCCAGAAATGAAGTAGAAAACACTACGCATGTATCGATTAAAGCTGTGATGGCATCAGTATCCACACCATCATGTTGCAAATGTCTAGTCAACATCTGTGTTCGTTCCTTTATGGAAAGGTACTTTGATGATAAGGACTGCAAATGCTCTTCTTTAAAAAGTGACGATCTATTGAATATCTGTCGAGCTCCTTCTAGGATATAGTGCCTGGTAGCAATGATTAATTTAATCTCTTTTTTCTTGACAGCTTGCCAAATTCCTGGCAGATATTTATCCCAACTCTTTACCAGTGTTTCATCAAGGACCCCAGGTCCAAATATGTCGTCAATAAAAACAACTTCAAACTTGGTAAAATCTACCAGTCTCCAATCAGACGGTTCAGCTAGTTTCAAACATTTCTCTGCTGTTGCGACTTCCAGCATTAACTTCAATGACATTGTTGTTTTGCCTTCACCAGGGTGTCCAGTCAACACCACTACATTGTTAGACAGTAGCTTTTTCTTTGCTTCTTCATGTTGTTGAGTATGTACATACAACTCATCAGACAAAGTGTCTTGATCTAGAAACATTTTGGTGATGGCTGTAATAAAAAGAAGTGTGTTTTCATTTCTTCTGCCCATAGTTTTAGTGATAATTCTTACATAACATATAAACTCAGAAATTTAGTTTTAAAACACAAATACTTTGTTGATTAGAATGAATACTTACATGCAAGGTTCTTCAACTCTTGAGACATCTTTGTTTCTTCTTCCATGGATGCTAGTAAAAATGAAATTGGAAAAGACGGTTAGCATTTGAAACTTCAAATAACAAGATAAATGTCCAGGATTCCTACAAATACTAGTAAGATTATACCTATAATCAGATTTTACATAGAACTATCTATCATAAATAAGTTAAAATTACAGTGTTATAACTGTCACAAATTTGCAAATATACACTTGTAAAGATTTCTGTAATCTGTAATCTATGGTAAGTTTGTGAGGTGGCACAAATATGTTAGAGATGTATACAGAGTGGCAATTTAAATGCATGAAGAGAGAAATAAATCTGTGCTAAATTTTTTTGTGCATTATGTCATCTAATACACGATGGAAACTGTATTTGTGAAAGGCAATTTAAGAGTTTAAAAATCTCCTTCAGACAATTAAAGAGGTTAAACTTGTACCATCATGATACTGTGCCACACTTTTAGGTACCTAGAGGCTGTTTTTCATAGGCCCAGTTGCGGCCAAAAGTAATGAGCGCAGGTGTTGAATTTTAAAGTAAAGAGTTTATTGAGAATCCGAGTATCTCTGTTCTTGTATGATTGGTTCGAAAGTTAGCATTTACGCGATTAATGCTCAGGACAGCAAAAATCTATCATGTCAACAACATTATATTTGTGATCTGCAAGTGCTCCCAATACTGAAAAGTTTCAGGTTTTGAAATGTCCTAGACCCGCTGGATTTAAGGTTGATTTTATGAATACTAGTATTCCTGTTTGTCTGTCTCTCCATTTGCGTGTCATTTGCTTGCACTTTACATTTTTAAAAAGAACTGAATTTGAATTTCGCGTATAGCATTGCTTTGCGTTTGGTCGATCGGCAGGACAAATCAAGCTGCTTTCAGACTTTCCAAATATGATGCAATAGACTATTTGCCAATTACATTTGGTATAAGCGATATTTCCTTTTCATCTTAAGCGGCGCACTGGAAGTATCACTTGACACCGGTCAAACAAAGCATTATTTCAATGAAAAATGCTGTATGGACCCTTTGCAAATCCTTTTTGAACTTGGACAAATTGACGTAACACGAAATCTAGAGGAAGTCAATTCTAATACAATTTAAACATATTTCATGATGTTGCTTTTGTAAAAAATAATCATGAACAGACAAACTTTGCATTTTATGAGATTGTATTGAAATAAAAGCATGTGGAGACCAAGAATGAACTTATCCTCTATAACCTGTGAAAAATTCACAATTCAGTCCATTAATGATCACCACATGGGTAAATTAATATGAAACAAAAGATATGAAGAGTCAATATAATGTGACACATGTGAAATAATCTGTAACAAGAGCTGTCGGAATGAGAGCAATGCCCCCCCCCCCCCAGCCCTATTTGCAGAAACTGTGACCTTAAACCTGTTGCTGGGATCAGATGACCCTATTTATTGTAATTTCAAAATGGTCCCCAGCTGGCCACCTTATATCCAGTCCAAGGAAAAAAGAGATGTTTGTAAAACATGTGTGCCCCCCTAATGACATCCAATTCTAAATATAACAGGTGATTATAAACTGTTAAGTTCAAAGTGTAAAAACGAACAAAGAGTAATTACTCAAAAATTATTTATGATAAATTAACAATTCTTTGCCACTGCACTTCCCATTTAATATGTGAACTATCAACTTTTGAAGTTTCATGATTTTACCTCACATACTTTTTGAGTTATGCACCGGAAAAAATTAAGTACGAAAATCAACAAAGGGCAATAACTCAAAAATATAATGGGCAGAGTTATGGTTCTTGTGCAGTGCACTTTTCCTCAATATGACCTATCAACATATAAAGTTTGAAGATGATACCTGAAAAACCTTTTGAGTTATGCTCCGGACAAAAATTAAGTATGAAAATCAACAAAGGGCAATAACTCCAAAATATGGTGAGCAGAGTTATGGTTCTTGTGAACTGCACTTTTCTTTAATAAGATTAATCCACCTATGAGGTTTCAAAGTGATACCTGAAATACTTTTTGAGTTATGCTCCGGACAAAAATTAAGTATGAAAATCAACAAAGGGCAATAACTCCCAAAATATGATGGGCAGAGTTATAGTACTTGTGCACTGCACTTCTCCTTAATGAGATATATCCACCATTGAGATTTCAAGATGATACCTGAAATACTTTTAGAGTTATGCTCCGGACAAAAATTAAGTATGAAAATCAACAAAGGGCAATAACTCCATAAATATGATAGGCAGAGTTATGATTCTTGTGCACTGCACTTGTTCTTAATGAGATCTATCCACCTATGTAGTTTCAAGATGATACCTGAGATACTTTGTGCATTATGCTCCGGACAAAAATGTGGTCTACGGACCGACCGATGGACCGACCGACGGACCGACCGACAAGTGCAAAGCAATATACGCCCGCTTCTTCGAAGGGGGGCATAATAAGCCATTACATTACATCTCTCCTAAGGATCACCCACCCTGCTGTGCAATATCGAAATCAAAGCAACACTGATTTAACACTTTACCCATTTTTTTGTGTGTAAAACTTCATTAGACACATTTTTTTAAATACTCAAATTGAAGTTTGAATAAATATTTTGTGAAGAAGGTATGGAAGGTTAGAAATTTGATCTGAAGCCACCTTTCTTTTGTCCATGATCTATAACACGAAGTTATTCGGCAATAGGAACATGCCTGAAAGTGCAACAAAGACGGTTTGATAATAGTGCTGTAATATCAGTAAATGGACTGTCCTTGTCTCTCTGAAGACAATGGACAGCTTTTTAACCTTTTACCAAAGTATTTCGAGTTTTAACGACCCTGAAAAAAAAGGGGCAGACATGCTGATTTGTCCCACTTTCTGTTTTTTTTCTCACTTCCTCAACCCTACCCCCCCCCCCCCCAAAATAAAGAAAAAAATACTGATAACAAAAAATAATCCATATATAGTTCAGAAACATCAGTGAAAAAATGAATTTTCAAAGTGTGAGAGAAAATACTGGGAAAAAAAGAATGGGCTTGCAACTAGCATTTTTTCCTGTTTCAACAATATGTTTTTTCAAGGACAATTACAACCATTTGGCCAACCTTTATTCTATTGCCCACATATGCTAAGTATCTGGACAAGTCCAAAGTGTTATCATCAGGTGAAAGCATTTATGGTAACCCAAGCTTTTTTCGACCTTGAAAAATATAGTTTTTGTGGTATTTGTCGAACACAATACCACTATGACTTCAAGATTGAATTTTGATAACCATGTATCCTTTTTTGTGCAAAGCTGAGGGAAATAAATCCAGTTAAACTCATTTTTCCTAGGCAAATGAGTTTTTCGGTGGCACTCAGATATGTAATTTAAAATGGCATATTAAAATACATTGGGCGAGTCCATCGATCTTTGAGATACTTATTTTTGATTGAAAAGAGCTTCTCTCGCTCATAGCCTTTTATTGGCGAAATGATACAAATTTGCCTACCGACCTGGGCTTTTTTGTTCCAAAACCAATTCGTTCCATGGCTTGTTCGTCCTATGACTGCACGCTACTCTATTTTACTGCTCATGAATATTTACAGCTCGAGGTAATACATGGATCCGCAGAAATCGATATTTGACCAATCAGGACATCGCATTTATTCTACCCGAGGTCCTGCCTTGGTTTCTGCTATTTCGGCCCACAAATATAAACGACTGTTAACGTTGGAAGGATGCAATTGTCTTTATTTATGTTGTGTTTTTGACGTTTGAATTTTAAAAAAAGCTTAAAAAATGTGCTTTGCGAACATGTTCCAATGACGTGAGATCACGCAAAGGCTACAGACAACTTTAAATTGTGATGATTACCGAAAATTTGAACTTATGCAAAGAGCTGATCAGCACTGGATAATGGATTAATTTAAAGTATTCTATAATTTTTCCCCTCTGAAAGAGAAAACTGGAAAACAAAGGTAAAAACAGACCTATATGAAGTACTAATAAAAAAAGTATGTTTACTTGAATATCTAACTTTGTTCAATAACCTATGCATATCCAAACAGTGGCATGTAACGTCACCAATGTTTCAATTCGACATTAATCTTAACCCATTGTGCATGAGGAATATGCTGAATGTGTTCTGGGGTCATATATACGACCCCCGATGTGTAGATATAGATCAGATTGTAAATTACATGATGATTAGTCTTGGATTTAAAGTACCTGCTGATTACAAAACGCACTTTGACGTGTAGTTCTTCCTCATTAGGAGTATATTTCAATTAAAAAAAAAGTCTAACTTCTGATCTGGTGGAAGTTTAGCGCAACTTGGAAATTTTTCTCTTGACATAGCTGTTTTAACCGTTTACCATATATCACTGAGTTTTCACGAACCGTAGAAAGCTTTTAAAAGCATTGCGGAATAAGGAGAAAATGCTTGTAACATTCATTTTATCCTTTTCTCACAGTCTTTTGTGCTCTTTCAAAAACAAAATTCAGTTTTTGAATCATTTATTTTGTTGTCTGCAAATATTTGAGTTTGGATTGCTCTGAAAATTTTGTCATTTTGGTGAAGAGTTTAAGTGGATTGGCACATCTGCACATTAGCACAAAGGGTGTGTTGGTAAACTTTTAATTTGATAGGAAGTGTGTTTGATTGCAGGGGTGCATGGGGTGTCCAAGCGCTCGGCACCACAGCCAATGGAGTTGGGACCGGCTAGTTTAGTTTTGGGGCGAAGAGCGAAAATTAGTAGCCTGTCGGTGAACCGTAGGGCACTCAAGCCATCCTCAACCTCCACGTGGTGCACCCTGGAAACTAGCACCTTGCGGTACTAGGCCAACGAGGCTCTGACTAAGGGGAGGAAAACCCCGAAAAGAAACTTGCTGCGGAGGGCCAACTCCCCTCCCAGTTCAATTTCTTGTTACGGAAACTGTAAGTGAAATTCAAACCCAGCTGACGCTGGAAGTGGACTAGGTGATGCGACGGTTCAAATACCAGAAGATGACGATATCATGTATGTTGATAGTATGACGCTTCTGGACCAAAACCGAAAGGACGTCCAGCGGCCAACAGCGTCGATAGCCAGGCCAAAACAAACATTAAGCATTGGATGTTGGAATGTAAGGACACTCTACACTATTGGGAAATCAACTCAACTTGCCAAGGAAATGGATAGGTATGGAATAGATATACTGGGCATAAGTGAATGTAGGTGGACAGGGCATGGAAAAGTGAAAGTTGAGTACTGGAGAAAGTGTTTTATTTTCTGGAAGAGATGACAACCTACATCATCATGGAGTCGCTTTAATGATAAGCAAGGAGGCTGAGAAATCATTATTGGAATGGAAACCAATCAATGATAGAATCGTATATGCTAGATTTTTCTCCAGATATGTTAAACTTTCAGTTATACCAGTTTATGCTCCAACAAATGAAGTCAATCAAGAGGATAAGGATAATTTCTATTACCAACTACAATTTGTATTGGATAGTGTTCATAAACATGACATGCTCATCGTAATGGGTGATCTGAATACAAAGGTGGGAGAGGACAACGAGGGGTGCGAAAACATTATGGGCAAGCATGGTATTGGTGTGAGAAATGATAATGGAGAAAGACTGGTGGACTTCTGGCTCAACTACCTCGTGGTTACAGGTACCATCTTCCCCCACCGTCGAATCCAGATGGACAGACGAAGAATCAAATAGACCATGTGCTAGTAAGCAGGCAGCATAGAACATCTGTCAGGGATACTCCGGTCATGAGGGGAGCAGACATAGCTAGCGACCACCAACTAGTACGCACCAAAATCAAGTTGAAACTTAAAAGGAAGCAACAGACGAAGGCAAACAGAAGGAAATTTGATACCATCAAACTCCAACAACCAGCCATCAGGTTGCAATTTTCTATAAAGTTGAAGAACAGATTTGATAGGCTGCAGGAGTGTGAAGAATTAGAGGACAATGCCGAAAAGAAATGACAGGAATTTGAAAATGCCTACAAGGAAACTGCAAAAGAAACTCTTGGATACAAGCAAAAGGGGCAAAAACCACGGATCAGCAAAAAGTCATGGGAACTGGTAGAAGAGAGGAGAAAGCTGAAGAATGTTATCGAACAGACCAAGTCAGATAGAATTAAGAAGAACCTCAAAGACGACTATAAAAGAATGGACAAGGAAGTAAAGAAGAGTATGAGAAGGGACAAGCGGAGGTGGGCTGAAAATCTAGCAACAGAAGCTGAGGAAGCTGCGGGAAATGGGAGAATGAAAGAATTATATGAGATTACAAAGACTCTCAGCAATGAAAAAAGGAAAGCAATCAACACAGTGAAGGACAAACAAGGTAATCTCTTGACAGAAGATTCTGCTAGAAAGGACAGATGGCGTGAACACTTTGAAGAAATATTGAATCGACCAGTTCCCGATGATCCAATCATAAAGGAGGAGGCAGATGATACTGTGATAGAAGACATTAGTATTGATCACATTTCTAAAGCTGAAATTAGAACAGCAATTAAGAGGATGAAGAAGGGAAAATCTGGTGGTAAGGATGAAATTACTGCAGAGTTATTAAAAGCGGACTAAACACAACAGTGGATTGGCTTCATAACATCTTCAAGACCATATGGGACAAAGAAGAAGTTCCAAAGACATGGAAACAGGGGCTCATTGTGAAAATCCCAAAGAAAGGTGATTTGACAGAGTTTGGCAATTGGAGGGGGATAACTTTAATGTCTGTCCCATGTAAAGTATTTGAAAGAGTGATTATAGACAGGATAAGAGATGGAGTAGATATCAAATTGAGGGAAGAACAAGCTGGATTTAGAAGAGGAAGGAGTACTGTTAAGCAGATATTTATTTTGCGTAATATAATTGAGCAAGTTGTAGAGTGGCAGTCAACCATATTGATTACATATGTGGATTTTGCAAAAGCGTTTGACTCTGTACATAGAGAAAGCCTTTGGAAAATCATAGCGAGCTATGGAATCCCGCACAAGATAATTAAGATGGTCCAGATCTTGTATGAAGATAGTGAGAGTGCTGTGCTGGATGAAGGAGAAGAGTCGGAATGGTTTAAGGTTAAAACTGGAGTGAAACAAGGCGATGTCATGTCCGGTTTCATATTCCTAATGGTGGTGGATTGGATTATGAAGAGAACAACTGAAGGCAATAACACTGGAATCAGATGGAAATTTACAACCAAACTTGAGGATTTGGACTTTGCCGATGATATTGCTCTTTTGTCATCTAACCTTCATCATATGCAAACAAAAGTAACTAGTCTGGCCAAATTTTCTGCAAAAACGGGTCTCAAAGTGAACAAGAAGAAAACTGAAGTCTTGCGGATAAATAGTAAAAATAACTCCAGCATTGATATAGATGGACAACCACTAAATGAAGTTGACAAATACACTTATCTGGGCGCCAATGTTAGCACGCAAGGTGGTGGGAGTGACGACATTGATAACAGAATACGAAAGGCAAGGACGGCATTCATGAAACTCAAGCAAGTTTGGAGTTCCACAAAATACTCAAACAGGACTAAAATAAGATTGTTCAACTCACTCGTAAAATCAGTCTTGTTGTATGGATGTGAAACATGGAAGATGAATGAAAGCGACAATAAGAAGTTAGACACTATTCAATTCAAATGCCTCAGAAGAATTTTGAAAATTAGATGGCCTTATATCGTGTCTAACGATGACATACTCAATAGGACAAAAGTTAAAAGAATCAGCACAGAAGTAACAAGAGCCGTCGGAGACGGGTTATGCTCCCCGAACAAGTGCTTGTCATAAAATATATATTCACTTCTTTTATCCTAAAAGGACCAGTTCATGCCCCCCAAAATTTGAAGTGAAAAGGCAATTACTATCTTAGAGATAGCCAACACAAACTTGTAGAGGACAATAAGCCCAATAAGCCCCCTTTAAGCTCCCTTTTCCCATCAGACAATATTGCATCATTGAAATAAATACAACGGGTGTGTGGTCTGTGGCATTTTTGAACAATACTTCAAAATTCGAAATTTCATAAAATTTTGAGCATTCATGTAGATTTGGGTAAATATTACATAAAACAATTTTTTACATGAAGCCCCCTTTTTCCGAGACGCAGCCTGAAATTGAGAAACAGGATGAGAGGTACCTGGGTAACGTTCCAACAAGTTCAGATTTGAAATTTCACAAAGTTTTGAGCACTGATAAAGGTGATACAAGTGAAAAACAATTTTTTCCATGAAGTCGCCTTTTTTCGTGATGCAACCCCAATTTGAGAAACCAGGAAATACATATTTGCGCATTTGTAATTCATAGATTGAAAAAAAAGGGCACATGTTGAAACTTGTAAAACAAGATATAACCATGAAATTTCATGAAATTTTGACAAAAACTGAACAAGATATTAGTAAAAATTGAAATTTTGCATTAGGGCCCCTTTTTCCTTGTCATTATACAAGAAACCCCCTTTTTCCATGACAGACGGTCAAATTGAAAAACACATAGATAAAGAAACAAGAGCACATGGTGAAACTTTGAAAAAACAATATAACCATGAAGTTTAATGAAATTTTGAGCAAAACTGAATGAAATGTTAGTAAAAATTGGAATTTTGCAAGAAACCCCCTTTTTCCATGACAGAACGTCAACTTAAAAAACGCCAAGATTAAAAATAGCAAGGGCACATGCTAAAACTTTCCATAAACAATATAACCATGAAGTTTCATGATATTCTGACAAAAACTGAACGGGATATTGGCAAAAATTGCAATTTTGCATTAAGCCCCTTTTTTTCAGGCCCCTTTTTCATTGTCATTTTACAAGAAACCCCCTTTTTTCCATGACAGACGGTCAAATTGAAAAACACATTGATAAAGAAACAAGAGCACATTGTGAAACTTTGAAAAAACAATATAACCATGAAGTTTAATGAAATTTTGAGCAAAACTGAATGAAATATTAGTAAAAATTGGAATTTTGCAAGAAACCCCCTTTTTTCCATGACAGAACGTCAACTTAAAAAACGCCAAGATTAAAAATAGCAAGGGCTAATGCTAAAACTTTCCATAAACAATATAACCATGAAGTCTCATGATATTATGACAAAAACTTAATGAGATATTGGTAAAAATTGCAATTTTGCATTAAGCCCCTTTTTTCCATGACACGGGGTCAAATTGAAAATCCGGGAAAGATACGTCGGCGCCTTACTTCAAAAAGTTCATATATGAAGTTTTATCCAATTTGGTCCAGGGGTTGTGGAGAAATCGCTTCGGACGGACGGACGGACGTTCTTACGAGACGGACCTTGTGGGGTCGAATTGTTCTTTATTCAATGCAAAAAAATAACCCCACAAGCGCACTTTTTTAACCCCACAAGCCTAACCCTAACCCCATAACTACCAAATGGACAGAAGGAACCCCATAGAGACTAAATGTACAGTCACCTGTAACCCCGCAATGTCGGGCCTGTCTGTACAGACGGACGGACGGACGGACGGACGGACAGACGGACAGACGAAGCTGCGACTATATGCTCGCCCTTCGTAGCATAAAAATAAGAAGATGGAGATGGATTGGCCATGTACTCAGAATGGAGAACAACTGTCACTGCCAGACAGCAATGGGTACCAGAAGGCAGAAGGAAAGTGGGCCGCTCAAGAACAACATGGAGGCGTACAATAGAGAAAGAAAGAAAACAGTTAGGATGGGGGTCTTGGAACCAAGCCAAACCGATAGCCAGAAACAGGGCAGACTGGAGAGAATTCACTGCAGCCTTTAGGGCCACCCGGCCCGAAGAGGATAGGTGAGGTGAGGTGAGGTGAGATGTTAAATTGCAAAGCAAATTGCCGCTCTAATCAACTTGACCACCCGTTGTCATCAGTATGTCATATAAGATAAAACAAACTACCGTCAATGATATTAACAATTCATTTAATTGACAACACACTTAACACATTTTATAATCCATCAGACAACCCTTTTCCCCTTAACCTGATATTGAAATTTTTCATTAACCTAAACCTGTCTGTAGAATCAGACATTCTGTAAACTTTTCGAAAGGTTTGTAATTCAGTGTTTTTTAATTTGGTATGATGCTGAGATGACTTTATTAGCCCAACGAAAGCAATAAGTATCGTTAATTCTATTATTCTGTGGCAAAACGGAGATTTGTTGATGTTTTTATTCGTTCCAATTTGAATTCAAATTTTTGTTTAAACAAGTAAATCTGTTACATTGTCCGTCGCCCCCGTAATTCGCCCTTTTAATACATCTCCGTATGTAAATTAGTTAAGCATTTTTAAATTGCTTACTGAGAGTTTATCATCATTAGAAATATATGATGAAAATACTTTTTTCCGTGATTTTATTAAGAGAAAGTCATGACAGCACGATTTAAGTAGCCTATCTGCTATACTGTACATGTATTGGCTACGTTTGTTTGTGAGACCTTGGCAACAGTAGCTAAGGTAGTCGGTTTACCACCACGGATCCATGTATTGATTGTAATGTTGGAAATTAAATGTAAAAGGCTAGAGATACTAGTATTTCAAAATTATAATTTTCAGGAACAAACTTAATTTTGTTCGATCTATCAACAGCATTTTTCTCTCTATTCGTTATGCATCCTTCTGTCAAGGGGCGTTACTCCTGCTTCCTCCTAATGATCAAAGGGAGACCACATATATAAAAATAAACCAAAGTTTGTCATGAGTACTCACGCTTTAACTGAAAAGGTATTCATTTGCTAAGTGGGTTGACGTTTAAGCCAATACAGTATTTGAACAATATGTCTCTGTATCTTCCTTAACTATTAATTCCACACAATGGGTTTCCTTGACAAATACCACTTCAGTGTTCTCAACGCTTTGATTAATTGGGCGGCGTGAGCCGGACGATTAGAGAGACCACAAATTTCGAAAAACCTACTGCTGAGGGCAAACTGATCTAGATGCAACCCGTGACAGGTTCTACTTACAGTCTTATAACTCTTATACTAGCTGTTCTGACCTTACTACATTGAACTTTTAACCCTGATAACAACTCATGAATGAAACAAGCGAGAATCCAGGAGTGTCAGATTATGTAAGCACATCTTCTAGTCATCTGCTGTCAATAATATCCGGCAAATTTCGAGTGATCGGTTGATCAGTTTATTACGGAATACCGTTAGGGCCATCGCCTTTGAATGTGCTAATTTGAAACACGATACTCGATAGTACGATGACGATAACGCGAAACAACGAAACCACGATGGTGAAAACGCGATAGTACGATGACGATAACACGATACTACGATGGTGAAACCACGACAATACGATAGTACGATGATGATAGTGCGATATAGTATCGTGTTTTCACCATCGTACTGTCGTACTTTCACCATCGTAGTATCGTATTTTCGTGTTTTCACCATCGTGCTATCGTAGTATCGCATTATCATCATCGTACTATCGTATTATCGTCATCGTACTATCGTGGTATTGTCATGGTACTATCGTGTTTTCACCATCGCACTATCGTTGTTTCCGCCATCGCACCATCGCACTATCGTACTATCGTCATCGTACTATCGTGTTTTCGTCATCGTACTATCGTATTATCGTCATCGTACTATCGTGGTTTCATCATCGTACTATCGTATTATCGTCATCGTAGTATCGTGTTTTCACCATCGTACTATCGCCTTCCGGTGCGCATGCGTATCCTCAAATATTCAATACTTACAGGACAACAGTACACATAGACGAGTTTATAAAAAGTCATTTTGAGAGAGGCTATACTAGTCCATAGATATCCGATATTTTTTCAGTACCGAAGTTCTTTAACTCTTCCACTGCCTGTGGGGATTAAAATCGCTTTTGGAGAGCTGAAACTGTGGATTAGAAAGTGCAGTCTGCTTCCTGACGCTTTTTTTTTTTTAGCAAAACCATCTTACAGTACAAGAGTAATGTAATTTCAAGCTATGAAATAGCCTGAATTTATCATTATTTTTCTTTTTGGTGGCAAAAGAATTACAGGAAACATTAACCCAACTAGATTGTGGAACAACACATACATGTAAATTTTTAGAAAAACATTTTCCTGTTCTATAAGTATATATCCTAAACAAAGGTGAATTGGGATTAGTAAATCTAAAAAAATAGCAGGTTAAATATAGGTTTAATTTATTTGCTGAAGAAATACAGAAGTTTATGAAAGGAATATACACATTACCCTTTAGTTGTTTGGTTGTATGGTGTTTTACATCATTATCAGTATTATTTTAGTTTTATCACTGCAACCAGTCCACCTATCCATGCTTTCCCATAAATTTTGTTTCCGGTACTCCCCACAATATTTTTTTCGAGCTACTGGCTGCTTTCTCACATAACCATCATCAGAACAATGATTAGCAGAGAGAGAGAGAGGAATGAATCCTGTCACAATGACTATCATCAATCCTCGGAAAGAAATTGGCCGAGGTGCGGATCAAACCAGTGACCTCTGTTCTCAAGTCTTCTACACTACCGACTGAGATACCAGGGCTTAGAAGATTATGCTCTAGACAATTAGTCGTACCCAATTATGGGAAAAACAAAAGAAGCCATTTTTCCCCCAAACACCCCTTTCTGAAGTCACTGCTAAAAATTTGTTGAAGTCAAAGGCAAAAGTTCTTGATACAAATTAAATTTCTGAACATATCAATGTTTAAAAAAAGTTAAGATAGTGGAGAAAATTTAGTTGAAAAAAAAAAACAGAGTTCTATGTCGGATTTGAACCTTGGTCTAATTCACATTTAGCAGGTGCTTTATCCATAAGGCCATTTTCTCCGCAATTGTCTAAGAGGGTAGATAACCCAATTTACAGGCATAGCCTCTCTCAAAATGACTTTGAATAAACTCTTCCATGTGCACTGTTGTCCTGTAGGTCTTGAATATTGGAGAATGCGCATGCCCACCGGAAGGCGATAGTACGATGGTGAAAATGCGATAGTACGATGATGATAATACGATAGTACGATGGTGAAAACACGAAAGTACGATGACGATAACACGATAGTACGATGATGAAACTACGATAGTACGATGATGAAAGTACGACAGTACGATGACGATAACACGATAGTACGATGACGATAATACGATAGTACGATGACGATAATACGATGGTGCGATGGTGAAACTACGATAGTGCGATGGTGAAAACACGATAGTACGATGACGATACCACGATAGTACGATGACGAAAACACGATAGTACAATGACGATACCACGATAGTACGATGGTGAAAACACGAAAATACGATAGTACGATGGTGAAATTACGACAGTACAATGGTGAAAACACGATACTATATCGCACTATCATCATCGTACTATCGTATTGTCGTGGTTTCACCATCGTAGTATCGTTTTATCGTCATCGTACTATCCCGTTTTCACCATCGTGGTTTCGTTGTTTCGCGTTATCGTCATCGTACTATCGAGTATCGTGTTTCAAATTAACACATTCAAAGGCGATGGCCCTAACGGTATTCCGTAGTTTATACATTGTTACGAGATCAGCCGAGTTTTTGACAAGTCCTGTTTGTATATATGAAAGGTGTTGAAAAGATAACAGGTCATTAAAATTTTGGCCTTGAGCAGGGATAAAAATTGCAATGGAACAAAGTTTTTACGGAAAATATCGCTATAAGATATATTGGACATTTAGATTGTTTTGCCTTAGAGCAAACTGGTGTATATGCAACAGCTGTAAGTTTAAAATAGTATTCGGCTGTTGGTCGTTTATTGTTAGCGAGGGTGAACCTGTGAGGGACAAAGGATGTAAAGTTGTGTAAGGGTTATGACCCTAGTGGAGAGGTTATTACGTAAACATTTTCAGAATGAACTGGTTAGCTCACGCTTGCAACCTTAATTTGTAACAAGACTGTCCATTCACAATACTGACCAGCATAGATCTGATAAGGCATCCTTCAGCTTAGGATGTATGTATTAACCCTTGGGCTGCTAAGCGCGAATTCGTGACCTTTTGTTAATAGTGTAGATCAAGATAAGACTGCACACTACATCCAGTCTGATTTTGGATTTGCACTGTCCTATGAGGAGATATTTTTTCCCAAAAAATACCTGCGATATAATTGTTACTGGGTTTTACTGTAGCTTGAAAATTTAATATCATTCATTTAGCAGATTAAGTATTAATTTTTTTTCATAGCCCCTTTTCCTTTCCTTCTATCCATGCTTCTTTTTGATGATATTCTAAAGACTGAAATTAGTCTATCAAATGTTGACTAAACAATCCTGTTGAGCTTTAAAATGTAGTGAGAAAAACATTCAGCATGTTCCCTTTTTCCTCACAGCGTATTTGTCATCATTTGAAAGAATTTTTGTTTTTTCCTTTTCCCACAAGATTTCCTTTTTTTCTATCGACGATTCAGATCATCCACTGGTCTACACGTGGTCTACATTTGATTCGTATGTGCAAATGCTTTCCATTTGGACAAGTCTAAAATTACATCGTTTGGAAAAGGGGTGAGGGTTGGGACGATATACATTCTTTGAAACAAATGTGGAAGAAATTTGCCAGACAATGTTTTGGACAGAACGATCTTGCCAAGATAAATTTAGCCAGTCAAAAAATTAGGTAGGACACTAGCCTTTGTCCAGATAAATGGGATTGCTTCTTAAAATACTTGCAGCAAAAGGTCATTAATTTGTAGTATGATATATGCATGTCTTATATGACTTACTTATACCATTTTAAAGTATGGATATTACTGAAAATATCAGACATTGTATTACCGTACAGTTGTCAAAGTTGAAAAAATGACAGAAAAGAATATTGCTATATTGTTAAACTTGTTTAAAAGGTTGATAGGTGCTGTTATTCAGGATCAGTGATATCTAAAGCTTGATGATGGGTACTGCAGATCTTATATGACTTATTCATATCGTTTTAAAGTATGGATATATTACTGATGATATCAGACAATTTATTAACGTACAGTTGTCAAAGTTGAAAAAGTTACAGAAAATTATATTGGTGTATTGTTGAACTTGTTTAACCCATTACCACACAATCCTGACTTTTAACGACCTTACAGAAGAAGCCTTTTGAAAACATTGTGGGAAAAGGACAAAATGCATTTTCTCCTTTTCCCACAATGTTTTCTTCCCTTACCAACAGAATTTCAAATTTTCAGTCACTTGTATTGTATCGTCTGCAAATGCTTTGAATTTGGACCAATTTAAGATTTTGTTGTTTGTTAAAGGGTTAAGAGGTTGATAGGTGCTGTTATTCAGGATGAGTGATGTCTGAAGCTTGATGATGGGTACTGCAGATCTTATATGACTTATTCATATCGTTTTAAAGTATGGATATATTACTGATGATATCAGACAATTTTTTAACGTACAGTTGTCAAAGTTGCAAAAATTACAGAAAAGAATATTGGCATATTATTAAGCTTATTCAACCCTTTCCCAAACAAGCCCTGGTTTTTACGGGTCTGCAGCAAAAGTCTTTTGAAAACACTGTGAGAAAAGGAGAAATTGCTCGTAACGAGCATTTTCTCCTTTTCCCACAGTGTCTTCTGCTCTTTTTGAGAACTTTCTGCCATTTTCTCCAAATCTAAAATTGTCATCTGCAAACTCTTTTGGTTTGGAAGAGTCCAAAATTTGTTGTTTGAGAAGTGCAACTAGTACGTGAAATTGATAGACTAGAATTAAAAATTAGCACAACAACTAATGTAAATGAAAATGATATCGCCAATTTGAACACACTGAAACAAGAATCGAAATATTTTATACTGAAAAGATTAAAGGCTGTATTTTAAGAGCAAAAATCCAGCATATTGAAAATAATGAAAAGAACTCAAAGTATTTTGCAAATCTAGAAAAACGACATTTTGAACAAAAAACTATTCATACACTCAAAATAGATAATAAAGAAATTAACAGTAAAGATGAAATTTTGAAAGAGCAACAATCGTTTTACCAAGACTTGTATAGAAAACGAAAGAACATGGACAGTGAAATAGACTTTTTTGATACTGAGTTGCCATTACTCAATACTGTTGATAAAAATAGCTGTGAGGGTGTTTTAACGGAGTATGAATGTAAACAAGCATTATTTGATATGAAAAATGAAAAAAAGTCCAGGATCAGATGGACTTACCGTTGAATTTTATAAAACATTTTGCTATACATTAAAAACCTTTTTTGTTGATTCAATAAATTACTCATTTGAAACTGGTAGTTTAAGCACGCTACAAAAACAAGGTATTATTACTCTTCTCCCAAAACATGGAAAGAATCTAGAAAACTTGTCAAATTGGCGACCTATCACCCTACTTAATACGGATTATAAAATCGCGACAGAAGCAATATCAAATAGGATGAAAAAAGTTCTTCCGACCATAATAAATCCATCCCAAACTGGCTTTATGAAAAATAGATATATCGGTGAGAATAAAGGAATTATTCAAGAATGTATTGATTATCTAAATGATGAAAACAAACCTGGATTTATTTTTTTCGCTGATTTTGAGAAGGCCTTTGACAGTGTTAGCTATGATTTTATTTATCAATGTTTAAGAAAACTTAATTTTGGTGACACCTTAATAAAATGGGTAAAATTATTTTACACAGATATTAACAGCATAGTAATTAATAATGGACATCTCTCTGGTAGCATATCTGTAGAACGCGGCATCCGGCAAGGATGTCCGTTGTCTACATAAATTTTCCTCTGTTGCATAAAAATAGTGGCGCAGTATATAGACACTGATGATACTATTAAAGGTATCAGAATAGATGATGAAGAAATTAAACAATCACTGTTCGCAGATGATGCGACATATCTATTAGACGGTTCAGAAAATTGTTTTAATTCCCTCATATATATTTTAACAGAATTTGGTAAATTGTCAGACCTGAGGCTTAACCATTCTAAATCAGTTATACTTAGAGTAGGGAGCATGAAACGACGTAAAATCCAATTTTGTAAAAATATACCCTTTATATGGACATCTGATTATGCAAAGACCCTTGGTATTGTATTTTCCAGTGATCGTAATATAAACTTGGAGGAAAACATTACTCCAGAATTGCAAGAATTTAAAAATGTACTTAAACAATGGCATCATAGAAAGTTAACATTGCTTGGAAAAGTTACAGTTATTAAGACTTTTGCTTTACCAAAATTAATTTACCCCCTTACAGTTTTATCCAACCCACCGGAATATATTTTAAGGGAAATAAACTCACGTATTTTTGACTTCATATGGAATAAAAAGCCAGATAAAATCAAAAGAGATATTTTAATCCAAACTATGAGTAACGGTGGTATTAGTGTTCCTAATATATATTTTCTTGTTAATTCATTAAAGGCAAGTTGGATAAAACGATACCTTGACGATAAAAACACAGGAATTTGGAAAAGCTTTAACAGAAAAGTATTACGCCCTCATGGAGGTAAACTGCTTTTCGAATGTAATTTAAATGAACTTGACGTACAAAAGACTTTTCCTAAAAATACATTCCTTCAAGAAATAATTATTTCATGAAACAAAATACGAAAACATCAACCAAACAGTAACATAAAAAAGGAAATCGTGTGGAATAATTCCGATATAAAATGCAATGGAAAAATAATTTATTATAAAGAATGGCACGAAAAGGGAATAAAATCATTAGAGCACTTCTTCGAATCAAGCACTAATAAATACTTTAACTTCGAAACTTTCCGTAATAAATACAATATAAAAAAGAGCGATTTCTTAAAATATTATAACATTATCGGAAATATTCCATTAGTGATGAAAGAAGCAATCCAACATGAAAGTACAACTAATGGTGATAATATTCTACTAAATGAATTAATGGAAACTAATCAAATAACAAAAACTCTTTATAAACTTAAAATATGAAAGCAGTCAACGTTAACCAATGCAGAAAAGAAATGGCAACACCTTATTAACGAAGAACTGAATTGGAAAAGCATATACATGAAATCTTTTGAAGTGACATCCGACACATATTTACGAAGTTTCCAGTACAAGTTTATTACACGAATTATTCCAACAAATGTTTTCCTTTATAAATGTAAAATTAAACCTTCAAATATTTGTGATTTTTGTTCCAGTTACCTTGAAACGTTGGAGCACTTATTTTGGAAATGTCAAGTCGTACAAATTCTATGGAATGAACTAACGAAGCTTTTTCAAACAAACAAAATTAATGTCAAGTTGCATTTGAAAGAAATTTGTCTAGGAAGTTTTCAACATGGTGTAGATGACTATGCTATAAATTTTGTTTTACTTTTGATGAAATGTTTTATTTTTGACTCAAAAAATGAAAACAGATTACCAAAATTTCAAAATTTTAATTTGTTTTTAAATAATAGAATATTTTTGGAAAAGGAAACAGCCTAATCAAGGGATCAGTTGAAACTATATGAGAAAAAATGGGGAAAACTCGTCGTATGACACTCATCTTTAACACCTTTCACATATCACAGTATGACTGAATCATGGCTCGTAAAAATACCTCCTTTTGTTTTTTTCGCTTTTGTTCCTTTTTCTCCCTATAATGCACTCTGTCATTCTATCTTGGCGTTTGCCTTTTTTACATATAGAATAATGCATGGCATAATATATTAGATTATCTCTTATAGGGAGACACGGGTGTTTTGGTTAAGTTTGAAACCGATATTTGATTGGTATTGCTCTATTTTCATGTATATAGTCCACATGGCAAATGATAAAGTCTCAAGCTTTCTGATTCAAAGGTGAAAGCTTTTTACGCTTAAATAGAAATATAAAGTAAATCTTATCAGCCAGTGTATTTTTTTTACCCTTTTCATATCAAAATCAGAATATAAAAAAATCACATTTAACTACAAATTGTCTTTAGACCTCGTTTTTGATGTTGATACTTCCGTTTATTTCGGTTATAATTCCGCTAAATACATAGAA
Organism: Tridacna crocea; assembly: GCA_943736015.1. NCBI lineage: Eukaryota > Metazoa > Mollusca > Bivalvia > Cardiida > Cardiidae > Tridacna > Tridacna crocea. Next base: position 38,937,813 of record OX031062.1, read on the forward strand.
AACAAGTTTTTTTTTACTCCAAAACACCATGTGCATCTTCCATCATAAATACTGTATCGTGTATGATGCTGTCGTCGTATTGTGTTATGGATATTGTTTTGTATGTATGAAAGAAATAAAGCTTTAAAAAAAATTTGTTGTTTTGAAAAGGGTTAAAAGGTTGATAGGTACTGTTATTCATGATGAGCGATATCTGAAGCTTGATGATGGGTACTGCAGATCATATATTTAATGTTCTATTGCTGTTAGCCAGCAAAAAAATCTGTAGCATTCCACTGAACTACTAATTTGTGAAGAACAGTTAAAACTAGAAGGCCCTGAAGAGCCTGAATATGCTCTACTGGCAAAGATTTTGCTTTAAAATAAAGCATACATTAGGAATTCATTATGCAAAAAGACAAGAAACTGACATTTTTAATTCAAAATGGCTACTTTTCCATTACTGTTTATTAATTTTTTTCAAACTCAACAGGGTTAAAAAGCTATTGATGGGATAAACAAGCTGAAAAAATCACAAAAATCTGATCACAAATAAATACTTTATCATGTAAACAAGCAATGTTCAACTCGAAATGGCTACTTTTCCCATACTGTTTGTTGGATGTTTCTCAAAATCAATAGGGTATAAGCTATTGATGATATAAACAAGCTATGCCAGTTTCATGAAAATTTGGCCTCAAATGCAGACTTTATAGCGTAAACAAGAAATGAAAGTTTTCAACTTCACATGGCTATTTTCCAGTACTGTTTGTTGGATTTTTTTTATCGCGTAAACAAGAAATGGAAAGTTTAAACTTGAAATGGCTACTTTTCCCATACTGTTTGTTGGAATTTTTTTCAAAATCGATAGGATAAAGCTATTGATGAGATAAACAAACTGTGTAAGGTTCACGAAAATCTGACCAAAAATGAAGACTTTATTGGGTAAACAAGAATAAGACTAACAGACAGATGGACAGACGGAAGGACGGACGACGGAAACCATGCTATGACATAAGCTCTGCTGGCTTTCAGCCAGTAGAGCTAAACAAGAGGGCCATGATGGCCCTCAAATCGCTCATCTGAGTCTATTGACCAAACATAAACCATTTTCATTCTAGTTTCCCAGTTACCTAGTTTTTTTTATCAGACATAACCCATTATCCAACACTTTTGAGATATCAATAAGACAAACATTCTGACCAAGTTTCATGAGTATTTAACTGAAAATGTGGCCTCTACAGCGTACAAAAGGTTTTTTAAGATTTGACCAAGTGACCTTGTTTTGGACCCGACAATTACCCATTATCAAACTCTTTTGAGACATCACCAAAACAAACATTCTGACCAACTTTGAAGAGTAGGCAGAAAATGTGGCCTCTAGAGTGTACACAAGTTTTTTTCTAATATTTGAGCCAGTTACCTAGTTTTTGACTCCACATGACCCATTTTCAAACTCATTCAAGGTATCACCAAGACAAATATTATGAACAAGGTTCAGGAGTATCAGACTGAAAATGTGTCCTCCAGAGCATACACTAGGTTTATATAACATTTGACCTACTGACCTAGTTTTTGATCCAACATGACCCATTTTTAAAGTCAACCAAGATATTATCAAGGCAAACATTTCGACCAATTTTCAAGAGTGTTGGACTGAAAATGTGGCCTCTAGAGCGTACATAAGGTTTTTCTAAGATATGACCTAGTGACCTAGTTTTTGACCCACCATGACCCATTTCCAAACACAACCGAGATATCATCAAGGCAAACATTCTGACCAACTTTCATGAGTATCGGACTGAAAATGTGGCCTCAAGAGGGTACACAAGGTTTTTCTAAGATTTGACCTAGTGACCTCGTTTTTGAGCCATTTTCGAACTAATTCGAGATATCATCAAGACAAAAATTTTGATAAACTTTCATGAGTATCGGACTGCAAATGTGGCCTCTAGAGCATACACAAGGTTTTTCTACGATTTGACCTAGTGATCTAGTTTTTTTGCCCGACATGACCCATTTTGGAACTCGTCCGATATGTTATCAAAAGCAAACATTCTGACCAACTTTCATGAGTATCAGACTGAAAATGTGGTCTCTAGAACGTACACAAGGTTTTTCTAAGATTTGACGTAGTGACCCAGTTTCTGACCTGACATGACCCATTTTCAAACTTGTTCAAGATTTCATCTGATACATTCTGACCAACTTTCATGAGTATCGGCCTAAAAATGTGGCCTCTAAAGCGTACACAAGGTAAAAGTTGATGCTGGACGCTGAACGGCGGACACAGCACTATAACAATAGCTCACTCTGAGCACTTCGTGCTCAGGTGAGCTAAAATGGGGTTCCTACGTGGCCCATTTACAAGGTATATGATTTCTATCCCATACGTAGTTCAGGCAACTGCCATTCAATTTGTGATTTCAACCATTGTGGTGCTGACAGCAATTTGATAAAAAATGTTGTTGAAAAGGGATAAAGTTTTGGTAACCATCCTTTTCTCCTTTTCCATTTGCTATCCTTCCTACAGAAAATTTCATACTTTTAGTCACATTCAAATTACTGTCTGCAAAGGCTTGTAATTTGGACATGTCTCAAATTTTGTGTGGTAAAGAGTTAATGAAAATTCAGTGTTGTAAAAAAATAGGAGGAAAGGGGGAAAATAGCATTAACTCGTTGCTATACGATAATACTTTAGGCCTGTCGAAATCAAAAGCATTGCAGAAGACAAAGTAAAAGTGACTGAAACCTTGAAATTTGTTTTGTTAAGGGTGGAAAACATTGTGGGAAAACCACCATTTCCTCCTTATACCACAATGTTTTCTAAAGGCTTCTTTCTCAGGGTCGTCAAAGTAGGGATTTTTTGGTATTGGGTTAATATAACTGCAACAGACCTTTCCTACTCTTATGTCTGATTGATTAGTGTTTGCTGAATTCCGTAGCTAAGTTTGTAACGTACAGGCTCGAAATCCAGGAGTTGGTGGTTTGATTTATTTAAACTATTAACCCATTACCATACAATCCCTACTTTTGACGACCCTGAGACAGAAGCCTTTAGAAAACATTGTGGCAAAAGAAGAAAACGCTGGTAACTAGCATTATCTACTTTTTCCATTTCAAATTTTCAGTCACTTTTATTTTGTCATCTGCATATCCTTTAAAATTGGACAAGTCTAAAATTTTTTTGTTTGGTAAAGAGTTAAAGTGATATTTTTTGTTTAAAAATTTGTTCCAGTATCTGCAAATAAACAGGGACAGTCTTTTTAAACTGGGAAATTATACGTTTTGAATTTAAAGCGAAAATCCTGACTTTGACATAACATTTAAAATCTCTTTAGTTGCATTTTTGTCATGTTCCTGTTTGAACTACCTTTTCGATTGACTATGGTAATATCAAAGTTCAATTCAAATTTTAAACCTCCTATTCTTTCCAGAAAAATAGAAGTTCAAGGTTCGTTTTCAGTAGGCAAATATGGGTGAGTTAAAAAAGCAAGAGGGCCAAGATGGCCCTGGATCGCTCACCTGAATTTTTGAGATGACCATAGCCTATTTTTTTGAGATATTGAAACATTGGAACCAAATTTATAATTTTGCAAAGCAATTTTCAAAAGGTCACCTGTAAAATTCATTTCGAAATCTGACCGTCAGTTTCAAATAGAAGAATTTTTAAGAATTCTTCATTTCTGTATAAGGGCAAGTATCCCCATCCACGAGAGCCATGTTTCTTGATGAATCAAAATTTACGAACAAGTTTTGAAAAGGGTCACCCAAGGAACATTTCGGAAAATTTCTTTTAAAATCTGACCAGGGGTTTCAGAGAAAGAGAATTTTCAAGAATTTCATCATGTCCATATAGTGCAAGTAGCCCCCATTCACAAGAGCAAGGATCACCCAAGGAACATCTCTGTCAAATTATTTTAAAATCTGACCAGGGGTCCCAGAGAAGAAGAATTTTCAAGAATTTCTTCATTTCCATATAGTGCAAGTAGCCCCCATTGACCAGAGCCATGTTTCTTGACGGATCAAAATTTTGTGAACACTTTTTGAAAAGGGTCACCCAAGGATCATCTCTCTGAAATCATTTCAAAATCTGTCCAGCCGTTTCAGAGAAGAAGAATTTTTATAAATTTCTTCATTTCCCTATAGTGCAAGTAGCCCCCATTCACCAGAGCCATGTCTCTTGACCAATCAACATTTCGCAAACATCTTTTGAAAAGGGTCACCCAAGGAACATCCCTGAGAAATTATTTCAAAATCTGACCAGCGGTTTCAGAGAAGAAAAATTTTTAAGAATTTCCTCATTTCCCTATAGTGCAAGTAGCCCCCATTCACCAGAGCCATGTTTCTTGACCAATCAAAATTTCGCAAACAATTTTTGAAAAGGGTCACCCAAGGAAGAACTCTGTGAAATTATTTCAAAATCTGACCAGCGGTTTCAGAGAAGAAGATTTTTTAAGAATTCCTTCATTTCTGTATAGTGCAAGTAGCCCCCATTCACCAGAGCCACATTTTTTGACGGATCAAAATTTCACGAACAATTTTTGAAAAGGGTCACCCAAGGAACATATCTGTGAAATTATTTCAAAATCCGACCAGCGGTTTCAGAGGAGAAGATTTTTAAAGAATTCCTTGATTTCTGTGTTGTGCAAGTAGCCCCCATTCACCAGAGCCACAATTTTTGACGGATCAAAATTTCATGAACAATTTTTGAAAAGGGTCACCCAAGGAACATATCTGTGAAATAATTTCAAAATCCGACCTGCGGTTTCAGAGGAGAAGATTTTCAAAGAATTTGCTAAAAAATTCCATTTGGTTGCCATGGCAACCAGAGTTTTTGACGGAATCAAATTCTGTGAACAATTTTTAAAGGGGACCACCAAAAAAACATTCCTGCCAAGTTTGGTCCAAATTGGCCCAGCGGTTTAGGAGGAGTTGATGTTTAAAGAATTGTTGAGGACGCACGACGCACGACGGACGACGCACCACGGACGACGGACACCCAGTGACCCTAAAAGCTCCCCTTGAGCACGTTGTGCTCAGGTGAGCTAAAAATGAAGCCAGCATTGATTTTTTTTCTAAATTTTAAATGATAAGATGGGACAACATTTTTGCTTGCATCATACAGCAAAATGGTTCAAATTTAATAAATAAGAAGGGCCGTTGTATAAAATGCATAGATGAATTCACAAAGCTTTTGTTTAAACTTTTATCATTCTTTTTTGAAAAAGGGTACCAGCATTTGGCACTCAATTAAAACATAACAAAACTTGTAATCACCAAATTTTCATTAAGGCAATTTGAGGTATGAATTTGTTAAAATATTTGACTCAAAAAAATTTTTTTTCTTCAACGAAATATTAATATTTGAGTTTTTACTGATTTGTAAGCTGCTTTTTACAAATATGCACCTTAAAAAATTTTTTTTTTCATCAATGTGTTGAGTCATTAAGGAAAAGAAAACTTAATGTACAATAAAATTCAGGATGTTCCTGAGATAATTATATTCAAGATTTTATAACTATATATAAAGGATTTCTTCTGCTATTGGTATTTCAATAAAGGTGCATATTACTGAGATATTTTGTACACTTGGGACAACACAAATAGTATGAGTATAGATTCTTTATGAAACAACTATAATTAATTTTGACACAAATATTAACTGCTACATACACTTGCATATGACAATATGTTCCAAATTACAAATTTTGTCACTAGAACAATTGCTCAGAATTATTAGGAACAAAACCTAATAGCATCAAATATCCAAAATTTCCAAACAAATGATCAAAGCAGTCGAAAATTTGCATTTTCAAATTAAGTATCATTATCCAATCTGTTCTAAAGATACAATCAATGTGAATATGTTTAGAAAAAGTTGTGCTTTTGTTTAATAAACTTAAGATCATTTTTGTACACTTGGGACAATTATGAATAGAAACATAAATTGCAAGAGGTGCAGTGTACATAATTTCACACAAAGTGTGATTGCCCTTCTATAATTTCAAAAGGACTAAGCAAAGTTATATCTTTGGGAAATATCACTCATCTTTTGCCATATTATAGATTGATAGGACCGAGAGAGCGAAATGATTTCAAAGTTCCATCTATTAACCCATTACCACACAGTCCCTACTTTTGACGACCATGAGAAAGAAGCCTCTAGAAAACATTGTGGGAAAAGGAGAAAATGCTGGTAACCAGCATTTTTTCTTTTTCCTATCAACTTTTTCTACCCTTCACTAAACAAATTTTAAATTTTCAGTCACTGTTATTTTATTGTCTCCAAATGCTTTTGATTTGGACAAACCTATAATTTTGTCATTTGGTAATGAGTCAAAAGTTTTCTACCAAACCCTCAGTTGATGCTACTTATTAGGATAATTTCACAGAGATGATTCTAATGAGTACCCACAACATGGATTTTGGATGAGAATTAAGAGAATTAAGGGATTTGGAATGGCATAACCCTCTTTTATCTGTACATTAAAATAAACAAGAGGACCATGATGGTCCTATATCGCTCACCTAAGTACTAAGCAGTAAAGGTCTACAATGAAGATAAATACTACATGTAAGTATCAAAGTTCAAGGCCAAATAATTCTGGCAGGGTATTTTTGCCCAAACTGCTTTCACAACCCTTCTTATTCAGGGTAATTGAAAGTCAGGATTGTTTCGAACTTAAAACGCCCAAGGCGGGACCAGTTTGGACTCCACGGACATCATTTGAACATACTTTATAGAGGTCAACTAGCAGATGCTACATACCAAATGTCAAAGCTCTGCACTTTCTAGTTTCAGAGAAGAAGAATTTTAAAGTTTTCCTTCCTTGTTTCTATGTTTCAAACTTGTGACCCCCAGGGCGGGGCCAGTTTGGACCCCAGGGACATTTTGGACATACTTTGTAGAGGTCAACTAGCAGATGCTACATACCAATTGTCAAAGCTCTACTCGTTCCTGTTCCAGAAAAGAAGAATTTTAAAGTTTTCCTTCTTTGTTCCTATGTTTCGAGCTTGTGACCCCCAGGGCAAGGCCAGTTTTGACCCCAGGGACATCATATAAACAATCTTGGTAGAGGTGCACTAGGCAATCCTACAAACTAAAAATCAAAACTCTGCTCTTTCTAGTTTCAGATAGGAAGAATTTTAAAGTTTTCCTTCTTTGTTTTTATGTTTCGAACTTGTGACTCCCGGGGCGGGGCAGTTTTGACCCCAGGGGCATCATGTAAACAATCTTGGTAGAGGTGCACTAGGCAATCCTACAAACCAATTATCAAAGCTCTGCACTTTCTAGTTTCAGAGAAGAAGAATTTTAAAGTTTTCCTTCTTTGTTCCTATGTTTCAAACTTGTGACCCCCGGAACGGGGCCACTTTTGACCCCATGGGCATAATATGAACAATCTTGGTAGAGGTCCAATAGGAGATGCTATATACCAAATATCAAAGCTCTGCACCTTCTAGTTTCAGAGAAGAAAATATTCTAAGTTTTCCTTCTTTGTTCCTATGTTTCAAAATTGTGAGCCCCGGTGCGGGGCCAGTTTTGACCCCCGGGACATCATAATGAACAATCTTGGTAGAGGTCTACTAGGCAATCCTACATACCAAATATCAAAGCTGTGCACTTTCTACTTTCAGAGAAGAAGAATTTTAAAGTTTTCCTTGTTTGTTCCTATATTCCAAACTTGTGACCCCCGGGGCGGGACCAGTTTTGACCCCAGGGGCAGCATATGAACAATCTTGGTAGAGGTCTACTAAACAATGAAACATGCCAAATATCAAAGGTCTTCACCTTCTAGTTTCAGAGAAGATGAATTTTAAATTTTTCTTTATTCGTTCTTATGTTACAAACTTGTGACCCCCGGGGCGGAGTCAGTTTTAACCCCAGAGGCATCATATGATTAATCTTGGTAGAGGTCTACTAGGCAATCTTACATACCAAATATCAAAGCTCTGCACCTTCTAGTTTCAGAGAAGATGAATTTTAAAGTTTTCCTTCTTTGTTCCTATATTACAAACTTGTGACCCCGAGGCGGGGCAAGTTTTAACCCCAGGGGCATCAGATGAACAATCTTGATAGATGTCTACTAGGCAATCCTACATACCAAATATCAAAGCTCTTCACCCATTATTTTTAGAGAAGAAGAATTTTAAAATTTTCCTTCTTTGTTCCTATGTTACAAACTTGTGACCCCCGGGGCGGGACCAGTTTTGACCCCAACGGCATCATATGAACAATCTTGGTAGAGGTTTACTAGGCAATACCAAATATCAAAGCTCTGCACTTTCTTGTTTCAGGGAAGAGGAATTTTAAAGTCTTCCTTTTTGTTCCTATGTTACAAACTTGTGACCCCCGGGGCATGGCCAGTTTTGACCCCAGGGGCATCATAATTATTTTGGTAGAGGTCGACTAGAAGATACTTCATAGCAAATATCAAAGCTCTACGCCTTCTAGTTTCAGGGAAGAAGATTTTCAAAGATTTTGCTAGTTTTTTTCTTTTTGGTTGCCATGCAACCAGAGTTATTGGTGGAATTTAATCTCTTGAACAACTTTCACCCAAGGAACATTGGCCCAGTGGTTTAGGAGGCTAAGATTGGCCCAGTGGTTTAGGAGGAGAATATGTTTAAAGAAATTGTGAATGACGGACGATGGACGACGCACGATGGACATTGGGTGATCACAAAAGCTCACCATGAGCACTTCGTGCTCAGGTGAGCTAAAAACTAAATACTGCTTTAACTTTTATCTCTATATAGCCTTTTTATCAAATAAGATGGTATCTAATTGCCAAGGTATTCGTTGCTTCTAATTTCTTCTCCACTCTTCAACATCTCATGTCAAAGTTTTTGTATTGTCTAGGAATATAATCAATATTTTTGTTAATTGAACATTTTTATATACATCATGTTTTAACAAAAAGAAAATTAATGATAAATTGGGAACTGGGGCCCCAGTTATGATAATGTTATCCCTCTTGTTGAGCATTACCAGGGAACGGTCTTCTGGGAATGAAATGATTTTACTCTGCCATTTCTCTTTAGTACATTTCACTTTAGAAAGTCTTTGCCTGGACCTTCTTACACCTCTGATAATGACCAAGACTCTTATCTGACCATTAATCATTAGACATTTGAATAAAAGCAAGTTTTCACTTTATTGAGTGTACGTTTCTTGATGGTCTCCCTCACTTCAATCAATTTAACCATTGATTTTCTTTTAAGTGTAACTGTTTAAAGTCTTTACCAAACAAGACACTTAGATCTGTCCAAATCGAAAGTATTTGCAGCCGACAAAATATGTGATGGGTAGAAAACATTGTGGGAAAAGGAGAAAAATACTGGTAACAGAAAATGCTGGTTACCAGAATTTTCCCCTTTTTTCCACGATGTTTTCTAAAGGCTTCTTCCTCAGGGTCGTCAAAAGTAGGAATTGTGTGGTAATGGGTTAAGAAGATGACTTACCGTTTTAGTCCAACCATATGAAATTTTAGGTAAATTCTGTCTGAGCTTCACCTCTCTTTCTTGTAGAGCTAGTTAAGGGTGTTTTTCCTGACCTCTGTTTCTGCATCTTACTTAGATTTGTAACTTATGACTGTGGCCCTTTTTGTGATTTTCTTTTCAGATTTTCTGCTTTCTTTTTTTCTTATGATTAAATGTTTGTCAATTTAAGGTCTGTTGTATGTGGGATCATATTTTCTCCTTTGCAAACAAACCTTCTTTGTGTATGATTTTTGTTCATTCTATCATTCTGGCATTCAGCTTTTCAGCGCTTTCATGAAGAGATGGGTTATTTTTTCAGTTACAACCTGTACTCTTGTATTCTCCTATGTCATAGAATTTTTTTTTACTATTATCAACTTCTTTTTGGATACAGTATCACTTCTCAATGTTCTTTTGAATGGGAATTTGTCCACAAGCTTCTTCGTGATTCAAGTTCTATATTATTTGAGAATTTGTGTGAAACCTTGATTTTATGTCCCAAGTGTACAACATTAGCAGGTCTGGTCCATCTTCAGGAATAGATGGATGTATATGTATCCTGACAAGAAATTATTATTATTTGAACAAGAAAATTGTTTTTCCTTTTCTAGACACATTAAATGATGAAATATAGTTTGTTAAAATCATCCTGATTTTTAAAAATTCCTAACCTTCAAAACTTCAGACATGTTTCATTAGGATGCCATGATCGGTAAATGGTGATGAATATTTTGGTGCTTTGAAATCCTATGACAGAGACAAATTTGATCAATAAAGAGTGAAAACACATTCATTTAAACCTAGACATATTTTCCTTAGAGATAAGCAATGATAGTATATTGTAAGTTTAACCCACAACTACACAGCAAAATTTTAGACCAATCCAAATTGAAAGCATATTTTGCAGACGACAATTTCAAAGTGGCTCAAATGGCACAATTTTGCTTTGATAGTGTAGAAAACTTAGTGGGAAAAGGAGAAAATGCTGGTTACCAGCATTTTCTCCTTTTCCCACAATGTTTACAAAAGGCTTCTTTCTCAGGGGTGTTAAAAGGCATCACTGTGTGGTAACGGGTTAATTAAGGCTTGAAATTTAGGGTTTTGTTAAAATGTAACGCAAAAAACGTACACTTGGGACATTTTTGGTATGTTTTGGTAAAATATCCTTTTACTAGAGCAAGGTATCACAACGAAACTTTGCATGCCTGTTAACCATTAGGTAACTCATTTACAGGACTAAAAAGGTATTCAATTAAAGTTCATACTAGAGAAATATTTGATTGTTTCAGTTAGGTTTTTTTTTAACACACCCATATGTGCTATAATTGTTTTCATTGAAATGCTAGTAAAGGGTTAGCTTGGTGTTCTTTTGATCTCGGTATTTCACAGTCAAAGTGTGTGATCTATATAAAAAGCTGTAATGTACTTCTTAGGCACCGACTAACACACATGTGTCGTAATTATTTATCTCGTTCACCCCTATGTTGATCACTTGTGAAGGTTTGGAATGATTAAAATCTGTTACAGAGGATAAGTCTGTTTTAATTACTGGCCTTATAAGATGCATTTTTCTGTCCGAACTTTCTTTTTTGCTTTCAAATGCATCATAATATAACCTGATTTAACCGGTCCCAGTTTAACTGTATATATGCACTCATTTCTTTTGGAAATGGGGGCTATTTGTTTTTCACGTTATTAAGCATAATCCTACTAAATAAATCAAATGACACTTTTAAAACCGACATGTTATTTTAATGGAATATCTCGAGGAAATATATCTCCATATCGAATAGTGTAGATCTAAGATCAGACTGTACGTTCTTTGTAGTCTGACCTTGATCTATATTGTTTGCAAAAGGTCATTGAGTCGCGCTCGGCAGCCTAACGGTTAATGCAGTCTGCATACAAAAAGTTCTATCAACATGATACCGCTTTACTCTCGGAAGCCTACAGAATGATTGATAAAATTACTCTTTTTGTTCTCTTTTTGTGGGTGTCTTCGAAAAAAGATAAATCATCAAACTACCGGCACGGCCATTTTAGAGTTTTTTTTTTGTCTTCTTTATCGCGTTGAGGGTGAATTCCATTTAAACAAGAGAGCCATGATGGCCCTGTATCGCTCCACTGGCTACTAAGTCAAAACAATACAAGGCAAACATTACAATGTCAAACATTACAATACTTGGCCAATTGGTTTTTAACTAGAAGACATACAAACTTTTCTTCTATAAAATCCTATGAGAAACTTATGACCCCAGGGAAATGCCCTTTTTGGCAACAAAGCTACAGTTATTTGAATCCTGGTGGAGGTCTACAAGATACAGCCCCATAGCAAATATAACAGGTCTAGAATGTGTGGTTATAAACAAGAACATTTTCAAAGTTTGCTAAATAAAAGATCCTGCAAAATTTGAGACCTATGAAACAGGTTAGCCCTAAGTCGTATGGTGAGTCACAAGAAAATTTAGAAATTGGAGTGGGGCTAAACTTGACCCCCAAGGTTATGATTTGGGTCTTCTTGGTAGAGGCACACTAGATAAAGCTAAAGCATGCAACATTTGGTAGTCCCAGGCCTTATGGCTAGGTATGAGTAGATTTTCAAAGTTTCCCTACATAACCCTAATGTAAAAATTGTGACCCCCGGGGCGGGAACAAATTTGACCCCAGAGCTATAATTTGGGCATCCTTGGTAGATATCAACTAGATAAAGCTGCAACATGCAAACTTTGGTAGCCCCAGGCCTTATGGCTATGTGCGAAAAAGATTTTGAAAGCTTTCCCTACATAAGCCCATGTAAAACTTGTGACCCCCCCATGGCAGGTACAAATTTGACCCCGGGGCTATAATTTGGACACACATAGTAGACAACCACTACGTAAAGCTACATGCCAAATTTGGTAGCCCTAGGCCCGATGGCTACATAGAAGAGGAATTTTAAAGTTCTCCCTATGTAAGTCCATGTAAAACTTGTAGCCCCTGGGGCTGGACCAATTTTGACCCCAGGGCTATAATTTAGACACCCTTGGTAAAGGTCAACCAAATAAAGCTACATGCCAAATTTGGTAGCCCTAGGCCTTATGGCTAGGTAGAAGAAGAATTTTATAGTCCTCCCTATATAAGCCCATATAAAACTTGTGACACCCCTCCCCACCCCCCCCTACCCCCCACCCCCGAGGCCAGACCAATTTTGACCCATGGGCTATGATTTGATGAGACTTTGTAGAGCTCCACTAGATAAAGCTACATGCCAAATTTGGTAGCCTTAGGCTCTATGGCTAAGTAGAAGAAGAATGTTAAAGTTCTCCCTATATATAAGCCTATGTAAAACTTGTGAGACACCCCCCCGGGGCGGGGCCTATTTTGACCCCAGGGCTATAATTTGAAGAAGCTTGGTAGAGGTCCACTAGATAAAGCTACACGCCAAATTTGGTAGCCCTAGGCCGTATGATTTCAGACAAGAAGATTTTGAAAGATTTTCCAAATCTTTTAGTTTTGTTGCCATGGCAGCCAGAGATTTTGAAGGAATCAAATTCTTTCATGAAATTCTGAAGAGGACCATGGCAGGGTCATTTCTGTGAAGTTTCATCAAAATTGGATGGGTAGTTTCAGAGAAGAACATGTTTGAAATAAAAGTTAATGCACGCACGCACGGACGACGGAAACCCCGCCATGACATAATGCTCTGCTGGCTGAAAGCCAGTAGAGCTAATAAAGAAACAAAATTTTGATGAAAACCAAATGAAGTTCTCTTAAATATGAAAACCTCAGTGATCAAATCATTGTGAGATACGAATCCACATGTTCTGAAAAATGAAAACTAATGTACAAAGTAAGAGTACTCAGACACTACATCTATAGATCCGAATATATAACTGGCAGTAATTTATGAACTAGGCCACTGAAATAGGGCACACCAGGTGCAAATGAGTCGGAATGATTTCTATTAACTGTGTGCAAAATTTGTTGCTTTTCTCTGGAGTGTAAACATTTTGCTAAAAAATCGAGTTAACAGACCAGACTATGACTGAATTAACTGAGATTGAGCATATAACTTATCTTATGCTCCAATAAACAGTTCAAACAAAAGACCAACGGTACAATTTATGATTTTAAAACAAGAGTATTTCATAAAGTCAACAACAACAGTGACTCACCTTGCTTCTCACACAAATTGATCAATGCATAATTTGTATCTTTTGAAGATTGTTCTAGGGCATCGAGGCGACTTTCACTGTCACATATATGTATAGTTACTTTTGCATCAGTTTTGTGTACTTGCTCAGCTAGTTCTTTGCTAGAACTTCCAACCTCTATCTGCTTCACATTCAGGTTCTGTATTTTTTTATCATGTGACATCATCTGATTTTGCAACTTAGTTGCATCTTCTTCAATATTCTTAATTTTGTCAACATTCTTGGATACTTGTGTGGCAAGATTCCTAGCTTCTGCCTGCATTTGTTCTGACTGATTTTTCAATGTGTGACTGTCATTTTGTATGTTTTTTAACATTTGGTCATGTTCTTGGACTTTTGACTTTACTTCCTGTATCTCCTCTTTTAATGCTTTGTCTAAGTCTTCCCACATCTTTATTATTTCCTTGAGTTCTTCCTCTCTTTTAGGGTCAATAGAATCTTCTTTCAGACTTTCAATGTTTTCTTTCAAATCTGGAATATTTTTACTCAGGCGTACCAAAACCTGAAAAGTTCGTTGATATATACATTTTTATTTTTTCTTTTCAGAGGAATACAATGAAGATGGTAACCAGAAACCTCAGCATCTGTTATTCAGGAATATGAAATTCAATGTCTATAATTCTTATGAACAGAAGTCATGTCGGCCCCGTGTTGGTTTGTAGCCTCATGAACAAGTAAGTCAAGATTGGTTAGCAGTGACACTAATCCATTAGAAGCATATACACTGAACCGCAAAAGAAACGTCGCGATTTTCATAATTCCGTATGGTATCGAAAACAAAACATTTTTTTTATTTTTCTTGATAATACAAGTTTTATACCAACACTAGGTAAAGGTAAATCACCTTTTGTTTCAATTTTTGCTTGACTATTTGCAAAAGATAGTGCATCAGGTTCGTACCTTGGGCTTCTCGTGGGACACACTTGGCGGCAAAATTTGTGAAAATTTAAATGTTCCTGATTTTCGTGCTTTAATAGAGTATAAAAAGATCGAAAATTTTAATCATTGTCAGTATCAATTTTGACACTGAAGCCATGCCACGTTTAAGCCCACAACAGAGAGAACAAGCTATTGGTAGACTGCATGCTGGGCAATCCGCAAGAGTTATCGCAAATGACTTCAACTGTTCTACCCGGACCATTGAACGTCTTCGGACACATTACAATGATACAAACAGCACAGATGACCGGCCAAGGAGTGGTAGACCTCAAGTAACAACACCGCGTCAGAATAGAGGGATTGTCCGTCACCATCTGATGTCTCGGTTCGCGACAGCAGCTGAAACTGCCCGAAATACTGTCGGAACACATCAGCGACCAATCAGTGATGATACCGTCCGTCGCCGACTGGCTGCAAAAAACATAAGATGTCGCCGTCCCGCTAGAGGTCCTGTTCTTACGCCACGACACCGCCAGGAACGTCATCAATGGGCTTTGCATAGACAAAATTGGCGTAATCATCAATGGCGAAGGATCCTGTTTTCTGACGAAAGCCGTTACTGCATATCCACAGCAGATGGTAGAACAAGAGTGTGGAGAAGGAGTGGAGAACGTTTTGAAGACAGTTGCATACTGGAAAGAGACGCTTGGGGCGGTCCAAACATCATAGTATGGGGTGGAATCGGATTAAACGTGAAACTTGGTCCAGTTGTCTTCCAAAACCTTGGTCCAGGAAGAGGCAATGGCGTGACAGCTGCCCGATACATTAACCAAGTTTTGACACCCCACGTTCTGCCACATTTCGCACGTCATCAAAACAGGACATTTCAGCATGATAACGCACGTGCACACACAGCAAGAGTCACAAGGGACTTCCTACAACAGCACAACGTCAATGTTATGGATTGGCCGGCTTTGAGTCCAGATCTTAACCCTATTGAACATTTATTGGACGAAGTTCAAAAACGGTTGAATGTAGAGCAGCCAAGACCCACAACTGCAGCTGAACTTTCGTTAGCATTTCAGAGAGTATGGGCACGTATTCCAATGGCATTCATCAATCGCCTGATCAACTCAATGCATCGAAGATGTGTCGCCGTGATTAGTGCTGGTGGTGGACATACACGTTATTAACTTTAATAGTGCAAGTAAATCATCAAAATGCTATGATGTTGCGCATTCGAGACATTCAAGTAAACATAATAACCCAGAGACAGTAATTTCATCATTGAAAATTTGTGAAATGAGTTTATTAAAAAAATTAAAAAAAAAATTAAATACACGTCTGTGAATCTGTATTTTTGTGCGACGTTTCTTTTGCGGTTCAGTATATTATAATAATATTCTATCAGAATGAAGCTAGCCCAAAAAACTCTTTTTATCCCATTAACAACACGATGTCTGTAATCACACAAGAGGTCTACTCAATGACCATTTATTTCAAATATCGTAGCAATCGGACTTACAATTTCTCACAAGTACATTTACCAAGATTTTGAAAAATATCTTTTTTTTTAATTATGTTGTCATCTATAACTGCCGTGGATTTCCGTATAACTTAGTATGAAAATCCATTCACGTCAAAAGTCCAGTTAGTAACAAACAGTTCTTGAAAGCAGGAGATCACTTATTTGAACTCCTGGCTGTGGTAAGTTCTTTCCAAGGATAAATGGATCCCATTGCAACATCTCTCTCCCCTGGTCATTGTTTTGACATTGGTTGTGCTGAAAAGTAGCAAGACTTTGGAAGAAAATAATGTGAAGCACTAGCCAAAGAAACTCCAGAAAGTAATAGATGCAATGGCTGCTACAATACAAATTGAATATTGACGTAAATGGTGTTAAACATAATACAAGCACACAAACTCAAACTAAACTTTAAACACAAAAATCTATCTATATAAATGTAGAGCCAGTTAGTCTAGCTCAGAATATCATTTAATGCCATAATAACTTACAATCAATTAGTCCCAGTTCTAATAACATGTACTTTATCAATTATACAATGATGACTATGTGCTAAAAAAGTGAAGTCCATTTTCCCGTTTGTGAAAATTTGAAGTCCTTGAAATTCTAAAAAATCAGAAAATTCCACCTTGTTTGAAAGGTAAAAGCAATGTCGTATTTCTTACATGGTATGCTAATGTAACATGGTTTCAACCTTATAATACGCCCGAAGGGTCGTATTATGTTATAACACCGGACGTCCGTCCGTCCATCGGTCCGTCCCTCCGTCCGTTAACAATTTCTTGTGTGTACAACTCCTCCTACAGTTTCCATCAGAATTATTTTAAACTTGCCCTTTGTTAATTTTCAGTTTGAATTTTTGTCTTTCTTTATCATGGAGAATAACTACTCTTCATTCATGGCCCATCCTTCATTTCAAATCATTTCACTGACAAGCCCCTTCGGGCGTATATGTACCGCTCTGCGAAGCTCTTGTTTTCATTTTGCTGTCATGTGTACAATTTCTAAGCAAGTACCAGAGTATATCAATAACAGAATGCAGGCTTTTATGCATTAAACTATTTCAGTGATTTAAATATCAATCCAGATGTGTTCGAAGGGAGGGCAATCTAAATTGTACAGTATGGCCGTTTGGATAGTGTTTTTACAGACTTGTCACTTTGTTTAATCATATTTCAAAATGGCTTGATAATTGGACTTTATATATTCTTTTCACTACATAAGATCTAGACGCACTAAATGACCAAATCTGTCGATGCGCCATAAAACAACATTCATTAAGATCTAGATCTATATTCATCTTTGGTCAGGAGCTGATGGGTATTTAAACATAAAAGAATATCATTTATCCAATATAAAAAGATTAGTCAAAGTTATACGTATATTGTACAAGGTAAACACTTTTTTGTTGTGACAGCAAACAACAATTTTAACTGTAATTGCCAAAATCCTGGATCCTGGCATTTTTTGCAGTTTTCTGAAGCCTACAATGTACAATGTCTACGCTAGACAAAATCCATGGTATAAAGATTTACCAGATAACCAGCCTAAGTATTTTCGTGGCATTTGAATACTTTTTGAATTAATCATATTAACTCTTAACTCTTTACCAAACGACAAAATTTTGGACTAGTCCAAAGTGAAAGCATTTGCAGATGACAAAATAAATGTAACTCAGAAATTGAATTTCATTATGGATGGGTAGAAAACATTATAGGAAAAGGAGAAAATGCTGGTTACCAGTATTTTCTCCTTTTCCCACAATGTTTTCAGAAGGATTCTTCCTCTGGGTTGTGAAAACCAGGGATTGTTTGGAAAAGGGTTAACTTGCTAACAGGGCTCACATGGAAATCCATGGATTTTCCTTTGGGTACATGCTTTAAATCCTTATGTGTGTTTCTTGTGTGTTTCTCTAAAAGTCTGGCGTGAAAATACTTTCAGATCAAAAGATACCAAAATTGTGATCTTGTTTTAACTAGAGGCGCTTGAGCGCCTGTATCGCTCCACAGGCCTGATTTTTCTGTAATGGTGAAGAGAAGTTTTTAACAATTACCATTCATTCCTGCATTTTAGGTCACTAAAGAAAAAAAGCTATGGAAAACATTGTGAGAAAAGAAGAAAATAAAAGTAACCTGCATTTTCTTAGTTTTACACAATAATTTCTACCCTTTTTGATACAAGTTTTACTAATTTGAAGATTTATTATGTTGTCTGCAACATCTTTCACTTATGGCCAGTTATAAAAATTTGGTCTTCTGGTTATAGTTAACTCATTACCAAACGACAACATTTTAGGGTTGTCCAAATAGAAAGCATTTGTAGATGAAAAAATAAAAAGTGACTGAAAATTTGAAAGTTGTTTTGTGAAGGGTAGATAACATTGTGGGAAAAGGTTACCAGCATTTTCTCCTTTTCCCACAATGTTTTCTAAAGTCTTCTTTGTCAGGGATCAGTTTGACTGGATAACAAAATGCCTTATCACAACAGTAAAGCCCTGTCCCTTTTTGTACTAAGTCACCAGTAGGTCAACAAACCTTTACCAGAACTAATCAAAGTGCAGAGGTTCTCTTGTTTTATATGAAAAGGATTATAGATTATGTAAAGCAACCATCTTTAACTCTTTACCAAACGACAAAAATTGGGATGTGACCAAACTGAAAGCATTTGCAGACAACAAATTAAACATTGATGAAATGATGATTTCTCTCTTTGATAGAGTAGAAAACACTGAGGGAAAAGGAGAAAATGCTGATTACCAGCATTTTCTCCTTTTCCAAGAGTGTTTTCCAAAAGCTTCTTCTTTAGGGTAGTTAAAAGTCAGGATTGTATGGTAAAGACTTAACTAACCTGCAATACAACAATGAAATCAAAACAAGTAGTTTGAGAGAAGAAATTTTTCAAAGATATTACTTTATGCCATAAAAGGAAAATGAGTCTCCCATAAAAGCCATGTTTTTTGACGGATCTTTTTTTTTTAAGGAATTCTGTAGACCTCTATCCAAGGAACATTCCTGCAAAAAAATAATGCTATCCAATTAGCGGTTTGGGAGGAGAAGATTTTTAGAGTTTTTTTACTTCGGTTGCCATGGCAACCAGAATTATTCATGGAACACAATTATTTGAAGGAATTTGAAAGAGGACCACCTAAGGAACATTCCTGTGAAATTTGGTAAAAATCCAGTCACTAGTTTCTGAGGAGAAGTTTTTTAAAGAAAAAGTTTACGGACGCACGCACGGACGAACGGACGAACGAACGAACGGACGGACGCACGCACGACGGACACAACGCCATGACAATAGCTCGCTGGCCTTCGGCCAGTGGAGCTAAAAACGGAAAAACATCATGGAAGATAATTTTGCAACAAAAATCAATAGACAATGAGATCTTGTAACTTAATTGTTCATCAAAATGTATGACCTTTAAGGTCAAAATTTATGTTTTGAAACATAAAGTCTTTAACCCTTTATCAAAATAACAAAGCTGAATGAAAACGCTTGATAGGTCATAAGCAACGGTGACTACATTTTACATGTGCATGCATAATATTTTAATCCTGACTATGCCTATGAAATCTGCATGTAAATACATGCATGCATGCCTGAAATCAATCATGGTGATTACTTTGTGATTAACGGGATTATTATTGTTTTATTGTTTTTCCGCCAAAATGGCGAGCATTATACAATAAAAATATAAGAAAAAAAAGAATGAAATAACAAAAAAAATATGTTATTTCATTTTTATTGTTTCCTTGTATTTTTATTGTATAATGCTCGCTATTTTAGCAGAAAAACAATAAAATAATAATTATCAAGACAAACAATCTGACCATGAGTATGGTATGAAAAATGTTGGTTTCTACATACGCTAAGAACTGATGACACATGCTGCAAGACAGACAATGCAGGATGGGAAAAGCATGATCACAAAAGCTCATCTAGTGCACTTTGTGCTCAGGGGAGCTTAACAGAGATTTCAATTTACATTGACCATCACAAAACTTCATAATAGCATATTATTAAATGAAAATAATTCATGCCCTCACCTACCATGATTCAGACGACCAATCAAAATTCTGTCAAAACAGTTGAAAAGGGCCCTCCTGATGATCATTTACACCGATTTGCAGAGAATTCCAACATGTAGTGTATAAAATATTTTAAGATTCTGCGATGGACAAACTCGCAACAAAAACCAGGCCATGATATAACTTGCCTTTATCTTTGGCCAGTGGAGCTGAAATCTGGCACATCATGCACAGGAGCCACTTCTGGGCCTAATTTAGACATACTTCACAATGGAACTGCCAGACAAAAATTGATGTATTGAAAAATGGATGGTCATATTTGAACAGCTTTTGTAAAAATCTGTATTATACTCAAAGACCCTATGAGCACAAAATGAAAATAAGGAAAGACCAAAATGTTATGCTAGGCTATTTTAGCTTTCTTAAACCGAGTGATCTATATGTTTACTTGTCTGAGATATAATCAAAATAAATATTTCAATGATATTCCATGGGCAAACTAGAGGCCCTTAAGGGCCTGAAATAACTTTACTGGGAGTGAGTTTGCTTTTATGCTAACATACATTATGGATTCATGATGCAAAAAGATAAAAAGACAAAAACCAAGAAAGTGTGTTCTTGCAATTGGGCGTGAACCAACTAAGACAGCGTAAGTAGGAATGGTGAATTGAACAAACAGAGAACAAAAAATGATGTGCAATTTCTCAAAACTAAATATTTGGAATCCAGCCAAATTTGATAGGGTTCCAGTACGCCTCAAAGAAATGTGACTTATATTGTGTACATGATACTTAGTCATCAAATGGCTGCTTTTCCTAATTTGTTTACAAGAGTTTCTTCACTTTTGATAGAGTTCAGTACCTTGATGAACCAAACAATCTTTGCAAGTTTCAAAAGAATCGGATAAACACTGTGAACTTCATTGCCTAAACAAGAAATGGAAATTGTCAACTCTGAATGGCTACTTTTCCAGCATACTGTTGGTGGAATTATTTTTTCTCAAAACCAATAGGGTTGAAGCTATTGATAAGATAAACAAACTCTGCAAGCTTCACTGAAATCAGACCACAAATGTAGACTTTACTGCGTAAACAAATATAGAAATTTTTAACTTGAAATGGCTTCTTTTCCCAGACTGTTTCTTAAATCTTTTATCAAATCAACAGGACTGAAGCTATTGATGAGATAAACATACTCTGCAAGTTTCACGAAAAATCTGACAACAAATGCAGACTTTATCACATCAACAAGAAATGGAAATTTTCAAGCTGAAATGGTTTCTTTTCACAAACTGTTTGTTAGATTTTTTTTAAATCAATAGGGTTGACGCTATTGATAAGATAAGCAAACTGTGCAAGGTTCACGAAAAATCTGACAACAAATGCAGACTTTATCACATCAACAAGAAATGGAAATTTTCAAGCTGAAATGGTTTCTTTTCCCAAACTGTTTGTTAGATTTTTTTTTAAATCAATAGGGTTGACGCTATTGATAAGATAAGCAAACTGTGCAAGTTTCACAAAAATCTGACGACAAATGCAGACTTTATCGCCTGAATAAGAAAAAGACTAACGGACAGACAGGCAGACGACAGATCATTGCACAATCACTTTTCCATATCTGACAATCTAACACTGTAAGTGCAACACACTGAACTTGAGAAAAACCTTTGTGAACACTGAAACTGCTAAATATTTAGCAAGATCTACATATACTTGTATTTATGTAAGAGAGCATCTTTGACACAAAAATATTATAACTTATTCCTGCTTGGTTTTAAGATGTAATCAACCCTCTTGACAAAACATTATGTCATGAAGTTTGTGCTTATTAGGAAACATGTACTATTATGCCCTATACTGGGACCAGTGTTTATTACATTAACACTGACATATCAAACGGTAAACGCTGTCAAGAAAACTGTCAAAATTTGGTACACATATACCTGACTTCCGTATTGTTGACTGCATCTACGAGGGGATATCAAAATTTTTTGAGCCTCACATAGAAAAAGCCAGATATACAGATTAAAACTGCTTTATTAATCAACAGAGTCCCATGCTAAAGCATAACCTATTGAAGCAGGTGCGCCGATCCATCAATGAGAAACACGGCGGGAAAATCTCCTTCACCAGGACAATGTGCCAGTCCATGCCTGCCAAGTTGCAATGGAAGCTGTGAGCGAATGTGGCTATGAAGTCCTCCTTCACCCATCCTATTCTCCAGAGCCAACCCCCAGAGACTTCCACCTCTTCCTTCCTGCTGAAAAATACCTTTCGGGCTGGTTAGTGGGACCAAAATGTTGACTTCTATTGTTCAGATATCATTGACTGGCAAACTAGATGGAACAAGCGCGTGGAGTTGCAAGGGGGACTATATTGAAAAATAAATCAGTTTGAATTTGGATATTTGACTCAGTCTATGTGAGGCTCAAAACTTTTTGATATCCCCTCGTATCATTGTCCATTTTCAAGAACAAACATACTATGTCTGTGAAACGCAAATGTTAAAAAAAAAAAAACAGAAACAGGGTTTCCTAATGGCAACAATACCTTTTCTCTTGAAATTTATAAACAGTTGTGTGTGAATTTCTATATAGAATCTTGTGATCAATATGTCCAACAATCATTAAATAGACTTTGAACCTAACATATGGGTCAATATTTTTTTTAAAATCAAACAGCATCCTAGAAATACAAAAATGACAAAGTTTAGGTTTACATGCTGCATATATCTAGTGAATTCAAAATGCTCAATTTTTCCCATCCACTTTGGGACAGGCACTTGAGTCTTTCCTGTTTCCAGCAATCACCAGTATTTTGTTACCATCCACACCAAGCAAAATAACTGCTACAAAGAAAAGAAATGCGTAGCACAAAATTAATTTACTTTGAATAATTCATAGTATCTCTCATTCTAGTTGCTCCTTTGTCTTGAGATAAATCGCATGGAACACATTTTTTGAGTTTGATATTTAATACCATGTTCAGTATTTTTTCAAATCACTGCAGCCAGTACACTTGAACTTGGCGCTCATGGAGTTTCTTCCATGGCGCTCATGGAGTTTCTTCTACCAGCACTTCACAAGACTTTCTTTCTAAGCCACTACCTTCTTTGGCACATAAATTTTAGAAACAGATTCAATGATAAATTCTTACTTGTTCTAAATATGTCCACTGAGCTTCAAATTCTTGTTTGGTCATTAAAGCCGATGAACTGTGAGCAAGCTGAAGTTAACAATTAATAACCAGAATTACAGAAGATGTGGTGCCTAAATAAGGACAAGATATTAAATTGTTTATGTTTATAAATAATGGTCATCTACTAGTGTATTTAGAAACTTCCATTAACTCTTTACCACACGAGAAGATACCCCGGGATCTCCCTATTTGCTACGCTACATCGACCCCTGGGCAATTAATTGAATTTCCCTCGCTTTACCGCTGGCCGAATGCTGGCTTTTCATTGGTTCCATCATCATTTTGTGATGGACGAGTGGACTGTACGCTATGACGTTTCGTATCGATTTTCGGCGGCTGATTCAAAGTTTTATTAGTCAATTGTCCCAGGGGTCGATGTAGCGTAGCAAATAGGGAGACCCCGGGGTATCCGAGGATGAGAAAATTGTAGACTGGTCCAAATTGAAAGCATTTGCAGACGACAAGATAAAGGTGACTGTAAAATAGAAATTTGTTCTGGGAACAGTAGAAAACACTGTGGGAAAAGGAGAAAATGCTGGTTACCAGCATTTTCTCCTTTTCCCACAGTGTTTTCAAAAGGCTTCTTTCTCAGGGGCGTCAAAAGTAGGGATTGTGTGGTAATGGGTTAAAACTACTTTCTACGTTAAGAATGTGAGCACTTTCTTACAGGACTCTCATAATTACGCACACAAACAAACAGGCATAGGTGTGTGTGTGTGTATGAGAGCTATGCTCTTAACAACAGGGTATTACTGAGTCTCTTTGATGAATTATACCAAGCAAGCCATCATGAGATCCATAAAATCCATTCTGTGTTACCAGCAACTTAATCTTGAGCTATAATCATCCTTGGATATGGAGATAATTTACAAACAAGAGGACCATGATTACTCACCTGAGTACTAAGCAGTAAAGGTCTACAATGAAGATAAATACCAAATATCAAAGTTCAAGGTCAAATAATTCTGACAGGGTATGTAACTGTGCAAAATGCATCTTCTACTTTTAGAGAAGAAGATTTTTAAAGTTTTCCTTCTTTGTTCCTATGTTTCAAACTTGTGATCCCTGGGGCCGGGCCAGTTTTGACCCCAGGGGCATCATATGAACATTCTTGGTAGAGATCCACTAAGAGATGCTACATACCAAACTAGAGCTATCACTAAACGTGATCATACCCCCCACCAGCTCCTTGTCACAAAACATCTCTTTGTAACAGAATGCAGCATGGTTTAGTATAAAAGAAAGATTAAAAAAAAGACTATTTGGAAAAAAAGAGAAACAAAGGGAAACCTGTCAATGGGAAATTATTAAACTGTAAACAAGTTATAATATGCACATACATGTATTTATTTTATAGGGTAACTTCCTTTGAGGTTTGTTGGAAATCTGCTCAGCAGTTATTGCAAAATGGAGTGGACAAAAAAAAAATATAAAAGGGCCGTAAGTAATTGGAAAATCATTCAAGCATAAACAAATTGTAATATGCACATCTTGACCTCAGACTGAAAATCATTCAACCATAACACATTATAATAATACATTTTCATTTCATAATGAAATTTCGCATGAAGTTTGATTGGAATCTGTCCAGTAGATACTGAGAAATAGAGCTGACAATTGAAATCTGTTGAGTAGTTATTGAGAAATAGAGTGGACAAAAAAATTAATGAAAGGGCCATAATTGCTTTGAAAATCATTCAACCGTAACCATATAATAATATGCACATCTTAGCTTCATGCTTAAACTTCCCATGAAGTTCAACTGCAACCCATCCAATACATACTGAGAAATTGAGCAGAGAAAAAAAATTCATAAAAGGGCCATAACTCCTTTGAAAATCATTCAACTGTAATTAAATTATAGTATGCGCATCTTTACCTCATAATAAAACTTCCCATGAAGTTTGGCTGAAATCCATCCAATAGATACTGAGAAATAGAGCAGACAAAAAAAAAGAAATTTGTCCAGAATCATCAAAGGGCCATAACTCCATGAAACCTAAATAAACCATAACCAAAATAGGATATGCATATCTCTGCTTGATACTGAGTCTATCTGTGTAGTTTGAACCAAATCTGTCCAATAGTTGATGAGAAAAAGAGCAGACATGAAATTTCATGAAAGGGCCATAACTCAGTGAAAAATCAATGAACCATAACCAACATTTCATATGCACATCTCTGCTTGATACTGAGTCTACCTGTGAAGTTTGAATAAAATTTGTCTAACAGTTTATGAGAAATAGAGCGGACAAAAAGCTACAGACCGACCGACGGACGGACAGCTGTGTTAAAAGTATCAAAAGTATAATTTATTTTCATCAATTCAGCAAGGGCACCATCATAAAGAGAACGACAAAAAAGGGCTTAGCTCTTGGAAATTTTATTTAATTAACTAAAAACAATTTATGATATGCACATCTTTGCTAAGTGCAAAGTCTATCCATGAAGTTTGAAAGAAATTTGTCCAGAATCATCAAAGGGCCATAACTCCATGAAACCTAAATAAACCATAACCAAAATAGGATATGCACATCTCTGCTTGGTACTGAGTCTATCTGTGTAGTTTGAACAAAATCTGTCTAATAGTTGATGAGAATAAGAGCGGACAAGAAATTTCATGAAAGGGCCATAACTCAGTGAAATATCAATGAACCATAACCAACATTTCATATGCACATCTCTGCTTGATACTGAGTCTACCTGTGAAGTTTGAATAAAATTCGTCCAGTAGTTTATGAGAAGTAGAGCGGACAAAAAGCTACAGACCGACCGACCGACCGACGCATGGACGGACGGACGGACCACCGACAAGCTGACTCCTATATACTCCCCAAAGAGAGTTTTGGGGGGTATAATAACAAAACTCTGCATCTTCTAGTTTCTGACAAGCAGAATTTTGAAGTTTTCCTTCTTTGTTCCTATGTTTAAAACTTGTGACTCCAGGGCCGGGCCAGTTTTGAGCCAACGGGCATCATATGAACAATCTTGGTAGAGGTCCACTTCGAGGTGCTACATATCTAATATCAAAGCTCTGCGCCTTCTAGTTTCAGAGAAGAAGAGTTTTAAAGTTTTCCTTCTTTGTTCCTATGTTTCAAAATTGTGACCCCCGGGACGGGGCCAGTTTAAACCTCAGGGGCATCATATGAACAATCATGGTAGAGGTCTATTAGGAGATGCTACATACCAATTATAAAAGCTCTGCAACTTCTAGTTTCAGAGAAGAAGATTTTTAAAATTTTCCTTCTTTGTTCCTTTGTTTCAAACTTATGACCCCCGATGCCGGACCAGTTTTGACCCAGGGGCATCATATGAACTATCTTGGTAGAGGTCTACTAGGAAATGCTACATACCAAATATCAAAGCTCTGCACCTTCTAGTTTCAGAGAAGAAGATTTTTAAAGTTTTCCTTCTTTGTTCCTATCTTTCAAACTTGTGACCCCTGGGGCTGGGCCAATTTTGACCCCAGGGGCATCATATGAACAATCATGGTAGAGGTTTACTAAGTCACGCTACATACCAAATATTAAAGCTCTACGCCTTCTAGTTTCAGAGAAGAAGATTTTCAAAGATTCTGCTGTTTTTTTTATCCTTTTGGTTGCCATGGCAACCAGAGTTATGGATGGAATTCAATCTCTTGAATAACTTTTGTAGAGCTTTACTTAAGGAACATCCCTGCCAAGTTTCATCTAGATCGGCCCAGTGGTTTAGGAGGAGAAGCTGTTTAAAGAAATTGTGGACTTCGGACGACGCACGACGGACGACGCACGACGGACATTGGGCGATCACAAAAGCTCACCATGAGCACTTCGTCCTCAGGTGAGCTAAAAAGCTCAAGGTTTTGACCTATGTCAGCCTGCATAGACGGCATAAGTTGATAGGGTCAATACTTTTAGCAGATACATTACACCTGTTTTCCCAGAGTATGACTTTTATCATTTTACTATTGAATCATCACCACAATAGCACAAAGGGTGTTAAAATCAACAGGTCCAAGCTCAGATTAGCAAGCAACTATTAAAGGCCCAATAGTGGTCAAAATCAATCCAGGTGTTAAAATACATAGATTTACATTTTAATCATATCAATTGAAAGAATGGAAAATATTGTGAAGATGACAATCTACATGTATTATAGTGTGGTCTGTCCAAGTGTAAGTTGCTGGCAGAAAAAAAAAATTACAATCAGGCAAAATGTTAAAAAAAAAATGATTTGGCATATCTTACCCTAATTTTGAAATTAATAACTCTGCCAGTGAACACTTGGACCAACTGTACAATAAAACATTGTCATCTTCAGAATAATTTCCATACTTTTAAATGGTATAATTTAAATGCATTCTAACACACACTTTGTTTACAATGGGCAGCAATTGTCACTTTAACAGTATGTAGATTTAAGATTTACAGTGGCCAAAATTGTTCCTGAAGACTGTTTCTTTTTGGTTCAGTTTTCAGCACCTATATCTACACAAAGGATAAAATTTCAGTTCTTGAGGAAAATATAAGCCATACACTGTGTAAAGGGGTTAGATGTTTCTGCCAAATTATCGAACCCGGTCAGACTGTGCAGTCTATTCAAGCTTACATGTGTAGGAAATGTTTGCTATTTGTGTTAATAGTATTTAGTCCAAGGATCTTATGATTCATTTGCTTTTCAGACAAAGTGGATTTTATGGATAAAAAATTACAAATATGAAGTCCATTTTTTTTAACAATAAATGCGATTAATGGCTCAATGGCCGGGTTTTACCAAATAAACAAATATGAAAAAGCGTTTGAAAACATACATGTAGTACATGTATTACTCGAAAACATTAACATGAAATTGACCTCTATGCAAAGATTTTTTAACAGAGTGAATATTCTAATCATTATCTATTGTCGAATGGTACAGAAATTCTAGTAAAGGTAGTTGTCGTATTTTACCATTTGAGTTCCCTAGTCAAAATAAGAGACTTTACACATTACATGGATTAAGGTTAGACTGCATAGAAAGTTCACCTTATTTCAATGTCAACCGCCATGTCTTGACAGTTTAAACCAACAAAATCCTGTTTATTTCCTGTATCTTAAGTATTCTATAGAGATATGATATATAGGATCTGACATGAGTTGGTTTTTGAGATAAAAATTTATAAAACAAGTCTACAAAAATGTTATTAAGCGAGCCTTTGGTGAGCTTGGTAACATTTTTTGTACACGAGTTTAATAAAGTTTTTACATCAAAAACCATACATAATTTTATCACATTACTGCATAACAAGAATTCTAGTCCAAAATATGTTAAACCAAAAGCATACATGTATCATGTGTAGTAAAATTTACATGAAGTCTGTGCACTTTCTTTGACAGGTACATTTCGAACGAAAATAGTTCCGAAGAAACTTTCATAATATTGATCTTTGTTTGAGTCTAACAGTGATTGAATTAGTTTTATCATGATAAGAACTTTGACCGCTAATGTCCTTCTGAAACCGAGGTCAGCATTATTTAACCCTTTAATCCATAGATACTCATTTCTACGCATTGCCTGTAGGAGACTTTGGAAAACATTGTGGCAAAAGGTGAAATTGCTCGTGACGAGCAATTTCACCTTTTGTCACATCGTTTTCTATGCTGTCAAAAGGTGTCATATACACATAAGAAACGGCATGTGATAAAAATCTATTAACCACCGAAGGAGTTGAAATTAATTCTCATATTTCTGCAATTGGATGAAAACAGTCGGAAGTAAGATTGGATAGTAATTCCAACATCTAATATAATGGTAATAGAGATCATTTATTTCATGTCAATTTGCTTGAGTAAAAGCAAGTAAGAAAGAATACGAGCATTTTCTCCTTTTTTTCTCCCCACTAGGTTTTCTTCCTTTTGAAGAAAAAATCCATGCAATCTGATTTTGTCAATTCTAATTTCAATTTGGACAAGTCTGAAATTTTGTCCAAATAAAATTTGATGTTAACCAAGATAATAATAAGAAGGTGTTTTGTTTTTTTTCAATTACCGTTGTATAAAGTCTTTTTTCAAATTTGAAAAAGTTGGGTCGTCATTTACCTAGGTAGAAATTTAATGCCTCTGTGGTTAACAGCATTGTGTTCGTTTCTTTTCCTGCAATGTTTTTCATTCTGTCAATAGATAATTGTTTTCTTGGAGTAAGATTGTCCTTTTAGACATTTGTAATAGTTTTGGGTATAGCAGTCTGAAAAAGTCATCACAGCGGAAGTTTACTGTTAATGTTTAGAAAAGCTGACTGTGTATACTGTCTTGTACCTAAACTTACCTTGTTGCGTTCATGGCTTAAACGTATGATATCTGCCTGTTCTGTTACATCAGTAGAAGGTGGAATGACATTCCAGAAATATGCCGGTGTGAGTGGATAGAGAAGGCTTCGTAACACACATACAAGGAGGGAAATATCATACTTGGAAGTGTCTGTGGTACTATTTTGTGGGTACAAGATGTCATACTGCTCTTGACTGATTACTTTCTTGTTTCTCAAGTTGGTTACTTTATGTTTACTTTGTTGTTGGTTTAGAAAATTGTCCCATTGTATTCCTGGGTATCTATTTTCAATCAAACTTCTCAAAACAAGTGTTCCGCCATCTACCAACAAGGCCTCTACTCGCAAGTAGTATGCTTTTTCAACAGATGGCACTAAACAATTTGCCATTGCTGTATTCTAACGCTGCTCTTGTTTCATACCCTGTGTAACAAAGATATATGCATATAGACTAATTACTATTCTTTACAAAACAACAAAAGTTTGGACTTGCTCAATTAGATATCATTTGCAGGTAATACACGCGCTTGAAATATTGGATTTTTCTATTTGAAAACATTGTGGAAAATGGACAAAAGCTTATTAGCAGCATATTTCCATTTTCTCACTATATGCTTTCAAAAGAATTATTCCCTGAGGTTGGTGAAACATTGGGTTGTGTTGTCAAGGGTTAAACAGAGCTATTCAGACTTTCAAGGTGAATCAAATCTTCAAAAAATGTAATGAATTTAGAAAGGTAATATGGCAGCTCATAAACTATGGTTACATGTATAAGAATGAAAATTATAACGAGAAAAGAGTCTGATTGATCGATTGATTGTATGGTGTTTAAAGCCTGGGATCACACTCACAACCCCCTGTTCTCAAGTCCTGTACCTGATGGACTGAGCTACCGGGGCTCAGCAAGGGAGTCTGTTAACCCTTTACCCCATAAGGCATTTCTATGGTATCTCTAACTGACCCTAAATAACAGCAAGGATGCAGCCATTTCCTATGTGTATATGACACCTTTTGATAGCATAGAAAACATTGTGGCAAAAGGTGAAATTGGTCGTGACGAGCAATTTCACCTTTTGCCACAATGTTTTCCAAAGGCTCCTACATGCAATGCGTAGAAATGAGTATCTATGGAGTAATAGGTTAAATGGTCTTTTCCAAATATGCTATATTACAAACGCCTCTTCAGTCCTTCTTGTCAGCTGTTGTTTGCTTAACACAGCTTAAACTCCTTTTTTTATGCAATGAAGTACCTGTTTAGTTACAAGTAGGGCCTACATAGTAATTAGACAGTACTTAATTAATAAGCATTTCTATCGGGAACAAGACAGTTCCCCGACAGATTTGGAGACAGTTCCCCGACGCTTTTGAAGACAGTTCCCCGACGCTTTTGTTTAATGGAAAATGACCTTTTATACTGTAGAATTAACAAAATTATAATTGACAATCATGAGAAATTGAAATAATTGTGGATAATTGATGTTGTGATCGAATTGTCTGTACCCTGTGAAGAAGATTGCTATATATAAAATGACGCATATTTATTGTCTCATGGATGAATTCACAATGAATCACGACTGTATTGAACATAAAATAATTTTAAGGGGACTTTAAGTCAGCATCAAATTTGATAAAATAATAGAGAGTATTTTGTGTTGATTCTATAAAGACTTTTAATAATTTGTAGTTTAGATATGTGATTTCCCCTGTTTTATAATAATAGGCCTGCACGAGGTGGTGTTTTATAATAATAAGCCTACACGAGGTGGTGGTGGTGGGGAGGGGGGGGGGGGGTTTGGGGGGAGTGTGTTTTACTGAGTGAAATACCTTTTCTCTTTATCTTGTACACTTGAACAAATTTACATACATGTATATTGTAGTTCTCTCTTTCTATATATACAGCATTTGGGAGAATGTACATGTATTTCAATTACGTCTTGATATTTTGTGACGATAGGCTGTCAAATTGTTCCGTCAAACTAAGTTATAGGTCTACGTTATCACGATGATCAAATGTTCTCGCCAATCACATGTACAAACTACAAAGACTTCAATTAGTCACAAAAGATCATTTATCCATAGAATCCTTTATCAAAAATTTCTTTTTATCTACCATAATATTTATTTTGTTGTTTGACATTGAACAAAAGTGTCGGAGAAGTGTCTCCAAAAGTGTCGGGGAACTGTCTCCATATCTGTCGGGGAACTGTCTCTAAAACTTGTGTCGGGGAACTGTCTTGAAACCCTATAAATCTAACACAAAACCAAATTATAAAAGTAGTTTGATTACGAATGAACCTCTTAGAATACTTAAGTTACTCATATATGCCAGGAAATTGCAACAAAGGAGTAGTAAAAGCCCATATACACATAATGATTGTAGGCATGCATCATTTGACAATGATAATAATAGAGTACGGGGCCCATCTAATATTTGATACTTAGCAGAAGTCACGTCACTATCAGGATGTAACAAAAGTATAAATAGACATATGTACACAGTGCTAATGGAATATCCATTTACCATAATACCGAAGTAATTTGAACGCAAGAATGAGTCACTTATCGTCCAAAATCAGTTAAGTTGCGCCATTTACACTCTAATTTCGGCCATGATATTTGGTACACACAATTTAATACAACCTTGTTTTTTGTATGCTTTCAACCTTTTGATATACAGATTCGACACTTAGTGTTTGCATTGGATTTTTTAAGCACAAAAATCAGACCCTATAGAAGTGGGTCAAAAACAGCCGTGAAGTACGTTACAAACCCGCGACTTGATAAAATGAATATCTACTATGAATACGATACGATATATTGCTTTCATGTGCAAATCTGAACACTGCATATGTGTCTTTAAAACGAACAAGCGTCAAATTTTGGTCATATATTACATAATGAGAAAGCAGTATCTCTTTGATTTGAATATGTGATGAAATGTTTGGTTGCAAATCTTAATCGCATCGAATTCTAAGAAAAAAGGTAATTGTCGTGGATCTGTGTGAAAGAAATTGACGATCATTTATAGCTTATTAGGAAGCTATGTTATCCTGCATTATATGAATGCTTACTTGGTATGGATGAAAGCAACTATTTTACCATCCTCGGATACCCCGGGGTCTCCCTATTTGCTACGCTATACATCGACCCCTGGGACAATTAGTTGAATTTCCTTCGCTTTACCGCTGGCCGAATACTGGCTTTTCATTGGTTCCATCATCATTTTGTAATGGGCGAGTGTACTGTACGCTATGACGTTTCGTATCGATTTTCGGCGGCTCGCTTTACCGCAGGCCGAATGCTGGCTTTTCATTGGTTCTATCATCATTTTGTGAGGGCGAGTGGACTGTACGGTATAACGTTTCGTATCGATTTTCGGCGGCTGATTCAAAGTTTTATTAGTCAATTGTCCCAGGGTCGATGTAGCGTAGCAAATAGAGAGACCCTGGGGTATCCGAGGATGCTATTTTACTGTGGTCAGCTTGTACTATGGAGTGGTAACTTGCAACGTAATTCACATATAGAAGAAAATTAAAATGAACTAATAGTTAAGAAATGTACCTCCTTTTATTAAACTTAAAATCAAATCCTGTAAGAATACTGTAGCAAACTGAAAATAAATGGACCTTTGAAACTGTAAGAAATGAATAATAACACTTTTGAGATTCAACAGCAGCAATTTCAGTTAAAATTAGATACAACTTTAAACACTACTAAATGTATAATGTGCATGGCATAAAAAGCGAGTAAAATGCAAAAGTCTACTATTTCCTAATAGGATATAGAATGTTCCAGTCATAAGTACACATGAGCACTGACTGTTCACTATATGATGAAAATGTTGTAACGTAATTCACTTGTACTTCAGTGATTTATTTATTCGGAAAATAAATCAAATTACTTTTAACCCTTTCCCAAAGAACAAATTTTAGACTCCTCCAAACTGAAAGAGTTTGCAGACGATATTTCAAATTCGACAGAAATGGCAGAATGGTCTATAAAAGGGTAGAAAACACTACGGGAGAAGGAGAAATTGCTCGTTATAAGCAATTTCTCCTTTTCCCACAATGTTTTCAAAATACTTGTACTGCAGACACGTAAAAATCAGGGCTTGTTTGGGAAAGGATTAACTCGAAACCCGAAACATTATTTTAGCTGTTAAATATGATGCTTATAGAAAGAGAAAAAATAAGTTTTGTGCACTACCTTTCGTATTTCATTTCAATGCAGTGGTGTTACTTTGTATAATGTAATTAACTATGATTTAAGGGACAGTAAACAGACAAAAATATCAAAAGAACTAACAAATTACAAGCTTTATTTCAACTTTGTGCCTCATTGTTTGGCATTTACGAATAAAAAGAACTGTACCTTATTCTAGTCTCAATAATGAGACGCCCCTGTGTCAGATCTTTTTCATATTTGGATATTTACTGTACACCGTACCAGAGGCGACCAGTCGAAAAGTAACATCGCCTTTGGGTACAATTATCTGTACTATACCTTATTCATATTATGTGGTTTATGTTTGTGCGATATTTTCCGTTAATATAACCTTTTGTTTGTGACATGGCTTTTTGTTAGTATATGTCTACAATCAGCTTCAAATTTTCAAATTCAAAGTGTTCAGATCTTGGATTTGTACATTTGTATTTTTGGCAATATCATTTGGACATAACATACAAACATGTAAGTAGACTGAAGGGCCTAAATTATCTTTTCATTTGACTGTGACTGGAAATTAAGTCATTGGCGCAACTTAACTGATTTTGGACGTTATATGAATTAATTTTTCTTGGCGTAAATCCCCTTCCATATTTATCGGTCACGGCTTTCAAATAGTAGGCGCAGTTGACTAGCGAAGTGAGTTGTGTAAAACTCGTCCGTATTTAAACGGATTGACCCTACATGATGAATTCAAATATCAAAATGTGAAATAACGTAGGCCTACATACGAAGGGTCTTATCAGTCATTCCAACTTTTTGGGTACCAGTTGCATTTTCAGTTGTCTTAGTCATATTTCGAATAACAGGCCTCATTCAAGACAGTCACTTTCAATGTTTTATATAAGGCATATGATCTACTATTTATTTAAACTAATTTACAATACTTAGATTCCCTGACAGTGAAATTATATGGGCTTAGATGTACGAAAAACCGCTCTTTCCCTATGTCGCTGAAACAGGTGGTATCAGCAATGGTAAATTACAGTAAGCAATTGTAGAGGAGTATCGATGCCATACGTTAATCATATGTTTTAAATTTTGTTTTAATGGTCATTTATTGGAAAATCTTACAGTTTGAATAATTCTGGCACAATTATCGATTGTCGCTGAAAATTACTTAACCTCCGTGACTGCTCTGTTCTAGGTGAAATATGGACTAAATGATGTGTTTCTGTAAAACTTGAGTAATTCATAAATAACCTCTACATGTTATCCAAAGTTCAGAAAACACGTTTACCTGTTATAGTTAAAGAAAAAACATTGAGTGCATCAGGTATGGCTTGGGTGCTAAATTTGTAAAATCCTATTTAACTTACGTGATTACTTTAAACAGAATTTCTGAGTGTTTATTCGTATACTGATTGAATTTTCATACAGGCCAAGGTCCCATGTAGACAGCACAAACGCTTCCTTTGGTAGGATTATCTTAAATCTGACTAAAACTGTCCAGAATACACAAAATCTTTAACTTCCGTGATTGTTAACCTCCTTTACAAAATCAATACTTTGCTACACCCGCATTGTTTTTACGATTTGAGTTATAATAATGTACACCATTGACATCAACAATGTATATACTGCGTCATAGATTACGAGTCAGAATATTTCTTTTTTTGCTGTTTTTAGAAGTGACCGCATGATCAAAACAAAGGTGAGTGTTTTTCTTCCAGATTTACCCTATATTGCATCTGATAATTATGTTATTGAACAAAGTTGAATCGCCATTTATTGATGTGTGGTTTCTTGGTTCATGTGCAGCCTTTTAAAGTGTGTGCAGGTGCAGTCATCTGATTGTTGGCTCTGATATAAGAAATAAAATGTAACGGAAGTTAAACGTATATCGAATGAAAACAAAAAAGTATAGTGTAGTCCATCGTATTTCACATTATAAAGGTTGTTCAAATAATTTGTGATAGATGCAAGTCTATAGCCAATGAGTAAGAGCCAAATCGTGAAATAAAGTATTGTAAATTGGCTTTTTCATAGAGTAGGTAACGGAAGTTAAATGAAATCACCAAAAGTATTATATTTACGCCCAGAGGCACCACTTCAATACAAACACTACAGAAACATGCTAGCAGTTGTTTTGCTGACACAACATAAGATTGAGTACTAATATGTACATACAGTTTGGGTGAACTATTACATCTTTATCCTTTAACGGAAGTTAATTAAATTAATTAGAATTTAACTTGCGCTTCAGGTTCTTATTTGCTAGATTTTTATAACGAAATACAATATAGATCTATATGTTTATTCCATTACAGAATGCCGTTATCAAGGGCTGAAATACAGAAAATACAGAAAAGATATCGCGAAAAGAAGAAAAAAGAATGTCGAAATTTCATGAGCTTTTTGTAGGATCTGGACTTTTTTGCAGTTGTATTTGGTGTTTTCAAGAGTGTTATATAGTAGAAAAAGGGATGGTGGAAATGGATTTCACATACTAGTTTTGCGGTCTAGATATGACCACAAATGAAGATCTTTCATAAGACATAATCATTAACTTTGTTGCTGAAAACACAGTAGTAAACATTTGCGTTATTTAATTAACTACTGTTACCTTACTAGAATTTCCGAAAATCTCTATATATTTAATTGATTGTAGTTTGGTTTTAGACAGTCAACCAAATGCTTCAGCACTTCCAAATCCCTTTATTAATTGATACAGTATGTTGCATTGCATAATATGCATCGCACTGTGTAAGAATCGTGATAGATCCAGGCTCTCTAAGAATGTTTTTAGTTTTTACTATTCAAACACCAATGACGGTGATAACATAAATAGCTAGAGCAATCATTCTCGTTGCAAATGTAATAATACATTGTTTCAGTGTCATTTCTGGCTTGGAACAATGAGTTATTATCTTTCTCTTAGACGTAAAGTGTACTAGTTAACACATATGTTAACTTCCGTTACTTTTTGTAATCTTCTGTTATCATAATATGATGCAAATACATCTATAACTGGCACCTGTTTTTGTATTACTCCTGAAAGTTTATACTGATGTCTCGCTGGAAAAAGTAATGGTAGACAATTTATCATGTTACCATGTCTTTTGTGAGAAACGCAGTCTTGCACTTTTTTTTAAACCATTTGGTTGGCAAAAACGGATATTATCATTTCTGTCTGCTCTGACTGAATTTGATATTTTCAGTGGCTTTTGTGTTTCAAAATATGGCTAAATGATTGTATATTTCAGTGCTTTTTGCGGAATGTCCATAAATTGTCCTTGGAGTGATATGAGGCTAACCAAAGCAGTATTCTTACATATTTAACCTCCGTTACTAGGAAATCTACCGCGCAAATTCAATATCATAATTATATTTCTTTGACGGTTCATAGTTGGCAGGGAATAAACTGGAATTAGTCTACTGACATGTTATATTTTCTGGAAATGATAATTATTTTGCATTCCGATGACATAATTTTTTCAACATTTCCCACTGTAAATGGTTACTAAAATCGTGGAATGGGTGTTATATAAATAGGACAAGACAATCAACAGACTACTTTGAGTGACAAAGCAGTGCGATTTTTTTTAACATAGGTGGTCGACTTCGTAATAATTTGTCCTAGTTTCGATTCCCGGGAAACCAAATTAAATCTAGATAATCAGATATGCTTATTGAAAATGAGCACAGTTAAACATTGCCGAAAAGTAGCCTAGTTTTTCGTAAACCGATTAAACGTCAGAAAATATCACTAGTTAGTCATGTCATATAGATTTTTGAAAAGTAACAGACAAACCGGACTTACCAATATGAAATCCTTTCTCGAAATTGGAACATGCACCATAACCATAATCCGCCTGTCTGTACCTGCCCAGTTGTCCCACTTGTGCTAGATCTATTTTTAACCTTAAAATGAAAGCGCACTCAATGCAATATACCACAATAGATCTAATAGTTTTCAAACAAAAAAATAATAAACGGGCTTTACTTCTTGAAATTTTGAGACAGTTTAAATCCTGTAATTTTTTAACTACGATAGGCTTCTTGGTAGATCACCGTCTGAATGTTCAAACCCCGCTCTACGTTCCAGGATTGTCAAACTGCTACATGCTAATCAAGTTTATGTAACCACTGTAGAATAACTTATGGTCTAGTTTTAATAAACAGTTGTTCACATGCCTATCGGAGATCCGGAGTGCACTTTGTCAAAAACAAACAACAGTTCAAACACCACTTTGGCAGGGCGACTGCAACCCTAGTGGCTGCAATGATATTGTCACTCACTTCGTTCTCCATTTTAGTAAAAAAAATATCCATTACGGGTAAATTGTACTGTACTGGGGTAATTTCACCATTTTGTCCGAGATGATGATGATGATAACCCAAGCTTCAGTTGTAGACCTAATATCTTTTGCTTTTGCCGCTGTTTCTTTTTTGTTTTCTTTTTTTTTTTCAAAACCACCAGTGGTTGCAGCCTCACCATTTGAGCCATGCATCTGCGGAAAATGTCGATTCATACTGCACTGCACATTCCACGCAGGCTGATACTCTTTGCTTTGTGTATTTTTTTCCATACCCAAGTACCATTCTACCTCATGAATCACAGTCTATTATTAGACAAAATGGAATATATAATATCCGTAATCATTTGATGACTTGATTGGGATAATATTGCTTGCAACACGTGAAAAGGGGCATTTGGACATTTGCGTAAAGTGTAGTCTCGAATTATCCTGCACAGTCCGCGCAGGCTAATCCGAGATGGCACTGTATGACTATCAGACTCTGTGCGACAGTAGAGTTGCGAAAAACAGAAAATTACAGTAAAAACGGAAAGTGTCGTCTCAGATTAGTCTGCGCGGACTGAGCAGGCTGATCCGAACCGACACTTTACGCAAATGCCCGAATGACCCTTTTCGCGTATTACAGGTCAATTATAGCATCACAGAGATGCATTAAACACTCCACTCGACTGTTGAGCGCCACTCACCGCTGTTCATTGTTTAGACAACCGTAATGTGAGATTGATTTTCAACGTTATTTCAGTTACAATCACAGCGATCAGTGTACCTATCCATGTTTTCCTGGAGTCTCTTTTACCAGTACTCCACTACAATTTTCTTTTTAAGCCACTGGCTGCTTTCCCACATAACTATCATCGAAAGGTAATGTTAGAAAGCAGCCGTTGGCTTGAATGTTGTGTGAAATATTAGAAACAGAAACTCCAGGAAAGAATGGAGTTATATAGCAATACAATGACTAGAATGAGCAGATATGAAAAAAAAATTGGATGGTGACAGTGTTGGTAAAAGAAAAACGGTTGAAAACAACAGTTCTTCTCTTACTAATACATTTACCCCTCTCAAAAAATAACTCCTCTCGAAAATAATACCTACATGTATCAATACTATTAAACTGTTCTTTAACCCTTTACCAAACAATCCCTGTTTTTTTACGGCCCTGAGATAGAAGCCTTTTGAAAACATTGTGGGAAAAGGAGAAAATGCTGGTAACCAGCATTTTCTCCTTTTCCTACAATATTTTCTACCATGCTGGAAACAAATTTCAATTTTTGGGTTACGTATATTTTGTCAGCTGCAAGTGTTGTCATTTTGGACTGTCCAAAATTTTGTCGTTCGGGAAAGGGTTAAATCAAAGTCTTGAAAACATATTTGGAATAAAAATAAACATGCATGCCCTTCTCTCGTATAGCGTTAAAGGGTAAGGGAAATAATCAGTAATTAAGTAAAATTACTTTTCTTCAGAGTTACTTCTCTTTATCAAGTTTTTTTTCTCTTTCCACCATTGACATCTGTAACTTTGAAAATACATATATTGTGTGGTGTGATAGGCATATTGTTTCGTTAATAAAGTTACTACTACTTTTATTATAACTGAAATAATGTTGAAAATGGCGTTAAACACTATAAAATAAATCAATCAAGAGCGCCACTCACTGCTGATCATTGTTTTGTTAATATGATTGTGAGAAAGCAGCCGAAGTAATGCAGAGAAATGACCCTCCTACAAAATGACCCGGGTCATTATTCTATGTAGAGAAATGTCCCCAGAAGTCATTTCACTACGTAGAGGAATGACCCGGGTAATTATTTACGTAGAGAAATGACCCTCTGGGGTCATCTCTACATAGAAAAGTGACCCAGGGCATTTCTCTACGTAGAGAAATGACCCAAGGGTCATTTTGTAAGGGAGGGTCATTTCTCTGCATTTCACCGGCATTGGCTTGAGAAGACTAGTGTGAAGTGCGAAGTACTGGTAACACTAACTCTAGGAGAGCGTGGATAGCTGCATTGGCCGCCGGGTTATATACTGAAATAAAGTTAAATATGGAGTTAAACACCATACAATCAATCAACCAAGAGCTCCACAGAAATATATTCCTGTTTTTCCTTAAATTGAGTTGCTCGAATACTGGAATATACAGGGCATTGAAATACGAATCGAGTTTTGCTCATTTCGTGTCTGGATTTGTCTATATGACAGAATCGAGAACGTTGAGGAAAAAGAAGCAGATGCTGGCAAGTCCATTGTTCACGATGTTTTTAAAAGACTTCTTACTCAAGATGATATTGGGTCCTCAGTGACTGAGGTCCCGGGTTCAGCCCTTTTTTGACCAACTATACACTCAGTGCTCTTGTTATTCTAAAAACCAAGGGAACAAAGAAAACGGTAAGCCGTTTCCGTGATGCCACTAAAATAACATTGAAAACCGCGCAAAACAATATACAAGCAATCGATCGAGGTACATACATGTAAATGAGCCACGCTCTGACAAAAGGGGGGGGGGGCTTCATGCATCCCCGGGGTGCATGATACCGAACCAGTCAGTCATTACATAATTTTGTATCCATAAAATCCATTTTACCAAACCAGCGACTGAACTGTAAAACAGACTTATCTTTTGACACGCAGAAAATTTGAAGGTAGCGAAAAGTTTCGGCTCATGTCAGCCTGCGCGGACTGCGCAGGCTGACATGGGTCGATACTTTTCGCAAATGCAATAAGTCCCCTTTTTGATAGAGCATGGATCAATTATATTCGTTAGCCATGTAGTGGCAAAATGGGTTCAATGCATTTCCGTGATGCACTGTACCAGGCAAGTCATCACATAATTAAAGTTTCATCAAAAACCATCTTGTTAACAAAACCAACAGACTTGATCATGAGGTAAACAGATCCTTTGGCTTGCACAAGATTTTACAACAGCAAACATTTTCGACTCGAGTTATCCTGCGCTAAGAGCGGAGGCAGACCATAGTCGATACTTTTTGCAGACGTTTTTTGCTTTTTTAATACCCCCACCCCCAAAGAAAAAGCCTATCGGTGTTTGCAGCCTTGCGCAATATTAGAGCCATTTATCTGCGATAAGTGTAAAATATAAGCCTGCGTAGTCAACGCATGACATTTACATGTGTATTTGTAAATGTGGGACCGTTCGGTAAAAGCTTAAAGGTGGGTATTTAGATTTTTCGCATCTCACCAAATTAAAAAAAATATATATCATAGAAATTCATAGTACAAATGAAAAACAGTACAAATCATCAATGATTAAGATTCATAATACGACTTTTTTTTAGGGAGTTAAGGTATTTTTGGATTTTGCGCCAAAAAGCATTGTGGGAATGTCAAGTGACTGGCACGTGACTAATGACGCTTAATGACGTTTTTCGGACGCCATGTTTGAAGCTTCATCTGTATATTTCCGGTATGTAAATGAGCGACTTGCGCATGTAAAAATAGATAGTGTTTACCGTCGGTGTCGACCTGGGCCGCAGTAAATCTCTAACATCTCTTGTTGTCGGATGGTTTTCGACTACTGGGGTTTTATGAATGAAAATTAAAAGGGTTTGGGAGTAAAAGGATGACCTTTTTTTTTAATTTTGTAAAATTTTCGTCCCAAAATCTGAAAGGGCACCTTTAAAAGCACAGGACTACGAGGCGGATTCTCCCCCGACCGCCACCCCTAATCTGGACGAATGACCAATTCATCATGCTGTACCTTTATTTCTTTTTTTTGGACACAGCATGTGTAAATGTCGACTGTCATGTTAGACTGTAAACTTGTTACATACATGAACATGGAATTGTCCAATTTGAAAGCATTTCCAGACACTAATTTCAATGTTGCTCAAATGGTACAATATTTCTTTGATAGGGTAGAAAACATTGTGGGAAAAGGAGAAAATGCTGGTTACCAGCATTTTCTCCTTTTCCAACAATGTTTTCTAAGGGCTTCTTTCCAAGGGTTGTTTAATATCGGCATTGTTCAGTAAATGGTTAAACTGATCCCCATTGTATAAAACATACATGTACTGACGACATAAAGAAAAGCATCAACGAAAGTTGGCGTTAACTTTGTTCAAAAGTTTACAATGAAGTTGAAATGTCCGAAATGTACATGTACTGTGACCGATGAATTTAAACATGATTTTATCGCGCAAGGCTTTTTAGCACATTTCGAAACCTGGCTGCGTGGTCACGATTTGCTCGAAAAGCCTGCAGGTGACAACCACGTGGTATAGGTATTCATGTGAGTTTCACCTTGTTACATGTGTCAGTCGATACACAAGCATATTTTCACAAAGTTTTTAACAAATATTCAATTCTTGCTAATGGCAAGGCTAACTCATGAAAAAAGAGCAAGGGCGATGGCCATATTGGAGTGCGGTAAAACAGAAGAGCAGGTACATGTAGCTAGACGTTTTCACATCTCACGTTCGACCGTAACTCGACTTATCAGGCGTGTTAAAGTCACCGGAACGTTTGCCGATCGGCCACGTTCTGGTAGACCTCGTATCACTACAGTACGTCAGGAAAATTACATACGACAACGTCACCTCCGTGATAGATTTTTGATAGCCGAATCCACATTCCATTTCGTAGTAGGCAATAGAGGTCGGGTCCCTATAAAGTAAGAAACGGAACCGAAACGAAACGCAACGAAACGGAACGAAACGTTACGAAACGGAACGAAACGTTACGAAACGAAACGAAACGCAACGAAACGGAACGAAACGCAACGAAACGGAACGAAACGAAACGAAATAGAACGAAACGGAATATAACGTGAACGAAACGAAACGGAACGAAACGAAATGAAATCTAGCAGCGTTTTTTTTTAAACTTATCTTTTTGTCTCAATTTATCGTTTTTCTGTTGTACTGTTTCCAATTGTTTTATCCCACAGTGTATTTAAGGCACAAAAAGGATTATGTCGCTGAATTTTTGCGATTATTTTGCATTGAAAATCTGGTCAAAGTCAAGATTAAGCACTTAAAACGATAATCCTCTACAAGGGAGTGTAGTTTTAAGGTTGCACAAAAAACATATTAGGTGCAATTTTAAATATTTGACGTGTAGAGAAAATTTAATTTTGTTCTGTCACTATGGTATCAGAGTATTATCACA
Source organism: Tridacna crocea (assembly GCA_943736015.1). Classification (NCBI taxonomy): domain Eukaryota; kingdom Metazoa; phylum Mollusca; class Bivalvia; order Cardiida; family Cardiidae; genus Tridacna; species Tridacna crocea. Next base: position 38,980,990 of record OX031062.1, read on the forward strand.
GGGCGCCGGAATATGGCGAGCCTGGGTAGCACAGTTGGTAGCGTACAGGACTTCAAAACATGGGTCGCCAGTTCAAATATCCATTCGACAAATTTCTTTCCAAAGATTGATGATAGTCATTGCGACAGGATTCATTCCTCTCTCTCCTGTGATCACCGATAGTAAGCGATTAAAAGCAGCCAGTGGCTTGGGAAGAATATTACTCTCGAAGTACCAAAAGTAAAAATAACACCAGGAAAACACAGATAGGTTAAATGCAGCGATTTTGTTTGGTTTGTATTAGAGTTTAATGCCTTTTTAACAGCGTGGGTCATATCATGGCGGTCAGTGTCGCACTAATGTGTTTCCTGGCTTTTACACACCAGTACTGACCAAGTCCAGGTCACGAGTCTGATGCGCTAACCACTGAGCGATCCGGCCGGGCCAAATGTAGCGATACATGCAACGATACAACTCATGTTGTATATGGCGTTAGATCTTAAGACATTGTAGTAAAGAGAGAAAATGCTGGTAACGAACATTTTATCCTTTTCTTAAAACATTTTCAAAAGTACTAGTATTCTCCTTTAGGGGCGGTGGAACTCATGATTTTGTAACAAGGGGTTTGTTTCTTTCATGTTTAAATCGAAAACTGAGGTCATATCTGTTCTGCAATGAGAGCTGTGATCGTATGGTGGTTAGTGCTTTGCGAAGTAGCCGACATTCCCGGTTTGAATCCTGGTCACGGCAGGTCTGTGACCGTCGCTATCTCGGCACAGCTTAACAATTTTTAGCTGGCCTTTGGGTTGTAAGGCGTCTTACACCACTTTTCATACGATTTCAATTCTATGACTGCTTCGGTTGACTCTGCTGACGTTTTTTATTGTTTTTACCACACAAGCAATTTCATCTCTTTCCTCTTTGTTGTGCATATTGTTGAAAATGTAACACTACGATTAGATACGAGCCTTGCTTTTGGCAAAAGGGGGTTTAATGCCTCGCAGTTATACATGATACCAAGTAGGTCATCATATTATTATGGATACATAATTTCCCTCTTTGTTTAAAAGCCGACTGAATCACAAAGTACACTGGTCCTTTGACAGGTAGAATATTGACTAGGTAGAATATTGACTAACTAGCAAACATTTTCGATTAAGATCAGCCTGCACGGATTGCGCCATGCAGCGATACAACTGATATAATGTTTAGTTTAAACATATTCATCTTACATCGATTGAAAAACAAGTTCTTACAACTTGTACTTATCTCTCGCTATTCTGCTTCCTCGGAACTAAACCAGTACTCGCGCCAAATGTGTGGGCTAATGAAAAATCCCAAATCTGACACCCGCTCCCGTGTATCGAACTCGGGACCTGATGATTATGAGGCCGACGCTCAACCCTACGACCACGGACGCCACACAATAATGTTGAAAAGGGTGTTAGACACTATACAGTCAATAAAATCAAGCGTTGGAATATTTTTAAAAGTTTTTTTTTTTTCCCAGGGTTTTAATTCTTAATTTGAACAATATTCTGTAAAAGAGAGCTTAACGAATCCGTAAACCGTAAACAGTATCCACCCAGGTCAGCCTGCGCAGTCCCCGCAGGGTGACGTGAGCCGAAACCTTTCCCTATTGGTCACTTTTCTGCATATCAAAGGACCAGAGTACTTCATGTTTCAGTGCAAAGTTACACACAAAAAAAGACTTCATGGATCTAAAATTGTGTGAGGACCTACTTGGTATCGTGCATCACGGAGATATATTAAGCCCCTTTTTTCCGGAGCATGGTTCATTGTATATTTTGTGAACTGTAAGTTAGTATTAACTTATTTTAAAGTCATCTTTTGGGGCTACTGTTAGTTAAAATTTCTTTATGTACTTTTTAAGAAACCTCTATTTCTATTTAAAATGAACCAGTACAGAGCAAACTGGAAGGTTTCAAACAGTGACTGAAAGGGAAAAATAGTGCATAAAACTTTTGATGTATCCAGAAACCTTAAAATGAATAGGTACATATGCCGCAGACATAATTTCTCTTGGAAAAATAATTTCAAACCTAACATTTTCCAGGGTCCTGAGTGGCTCAGTAGTAAAGTGTAGGACTTGTGACCTGGAGGCTTTGGGCTCAATCCTCACTGGATCCACTGGCTTTTTTGTGGCAAGATCATTCAGAACCCTAGCCAAGTACTGGTGGAACTCACAATGCATGAATCTGTGAGCTGTTGCCGTGATATAACTGAAAAATTGTTGAAAGCGGCGTTCAATCTAGAATCAGTCAATCAATCAAAATCGTCTGTCCCGGTCTCGACGATTTTTTATGTATGTCTGTTTCATGCAAAAAAAAAAAAGACATTCAATATAATTAGCCATGTTCAGTGACATAAGGTCTTCGAGGCTACTATTTTGGGATGGAAATCAAAGTGATTGAAAAACAGACAGTGCATGAAGAAAGGTGATATCTGCACAAATGTACGAAATTTAAATAAAGACTCAAAACCGGCATTCTAATTCGCCTGATATAAAATGGATTATTTTTCTAAAGCATCTTGTAAGAATCCAAACCGGTTTCATTACCGGCAGTAGGTGTTATCAAAAGGTCTCGGTAGCTCAGTCAGTACTGTACAGGACTTGAGAACAGATAGTCGCTGGTTCGATTCCCTACTCTGCCAATTTCTTTTCGAGGATTGATGATAGTCATTGCAGCAAGATTCATTCCTCTTTCGTCGAAGGCCGTTGTGTCGGCGAGGGTTATGTAGAAAAGCAGAAAAATGGCATGTAAACAACGTTATGTTGAAAACTTTTGTAAGAAATTCCAGGAAAGCACCGATAGACCTGCACTGGCAGCTGCTTTGTAATTGAAATTATGTTGAAATCTGCGTTTAACGCCATACAAAATCAATCATTCATAATCGGTTATCAGTGCATTCAACCTTGCTGTATTTGGACATGAATTTTTAATCACAGTATTTATGGAAACAATATACAAAATATCAACCAGACTGCGACGTATTTGCAGTACTGATGGCTGCCAAAAACCATCTTTGCCAGCCAAGGCTGACGATTCGCTACGCTACTCTACCCTTGGCGGGATTTTTACATTTCCCCCAATACGCTTTTTCATTGGATGCAGCCAGTCCTAACTGCAACGGATGAAATCGCTCGTAGCATTTCATCTTTGATAAAAATAGATCAAGCTCACTACCTTTCGAATAGAAGGCAAACATGGAAACCCACGTGGATGTCTGCTTATCGCTTTCATGTGTATTCGTAAGCGGTTTGTAAACCGATATTTCATTGGCTTTTAGAAATATGATGTAAAGGGTGTAATAGAGGGCGCATCGCAGGAATCTCGAAATCGGGCTCAAAGATAAGATCCAGGTAGTGATCGTAACCTTGGCTCCCGGAGATGGCCAGAAACATGTAGAACATTTTATTGGAGATTTATGTCATAACAAAGTAAACAATAGTCTAAGTTCACTCAAACCAACATTAAAATAAAATGTCTTCATTTAAATTGTCAAAATTCACCAAAGTATCATGATCATAGTGCGCCGTCAAAATTTTAAGTCTTACTTCGTAACAATTTCGGCAATCAAAAGTAGGGTTATTTACAAAAACAAATTATGTTTTCCTTCTGCTTGATTTTGTACCAAAAATAGCACTCCGTTTCGTTTCGTTCCGTTTCGTTCTCGTTCCATTCCGTTTCGTTCTATTTCGTTTCGTTTCGTTCCGTTTCGTTGCGTTTCGTTCCGTTTCGTTGCGTTTCGTTTCGTTTCGTAACGTTTCGTTCCGTTTCGTTGCGTTTCGTTCCGTTTCGTTGCGTTTCGTTTCGGTTCCGTTTCTCAGTTTATAGGGACCCATAGAGGTCGGCCTATTAGACATGAACGGGCTACAGACCGATGTGAACATGAACAACAAACATGAGGTAATATTGAGGGGTTGTCTCAAAAGAAGCAATGGTTCAAAAGACAATAGAACGGTACACGTAAGGCCACGGTATTTTATTTCCAATACATGTAGTGCTGGTAATGGTTATTAACCCCTATACCAAACAATCCGAGTTTAAACGACCCTAAGAACGAAGACATTTGGAAACATTGTGTGAAAAGAAGAAAATGCTGGCAACAAGTCATTTCTTCCTTTTCCGCACAGTTTTCCTAGTCTTTAAGAAACAAACCACATCTAAGTCAATTTGAAATATTGACTGCAAATAATTATGTTTTCAACTTGGACAAGCCACGAGATTTACAGACCGAAGGTAAATCAGCAACTGCATTATTCAGGCCACAGAAAATACCATTGCTTGCACAGACAAATTATCATTGATAAACGCTGGTCGAATACATCAAGTTGAATGTGGTTTCCCGGGACACATGAACGACGCCCAGCATTTTCGTCTAATGCAGCAAATACCTATCAATTTAAGCTTTCCAGACAAACGTTTTATTCTCGCAGATAGCATATACCCAAATGGTTACCCGATTCTAACCATATATTCCAATGCCAAGTTACGTAGAAAGTATTGTGAGGATCTTCGACGAAGTCGAGGCTTTATTAAGTATCGCAGGAGATACAGAGTCCTTGTAGAGCATGCAATAGGTCAGATGAAGACATACAGGTGCATAAGCAGCGTTTGGAGGCAGCCGCGGCGTAAATTGTCTCGTGTAGTGAGAATATGCACAGGACTTGTCTGCAGAAGGAAGGATTTAGGACTTATTATGTAGATAAATTTAAGTATCACTTTACTGAGTTTTATAATTTGACGATGCCTTTTTATCCCCCGCCACAGGCGGAGGGATATAATTTTAGCGTTGTTCGTCCGTTCGTCCGTCCGTCCGTGTGTCCGTCCCGGCAAATATCTCCAAGACCATTGAACGAAATTTCGTGAAACTTTATACATGTGCACAATAACCCATTCTGCCAAGGCACTTTTTTTATTTTTGTTTTGATTCGATGCAAAATGGCCTACTGGGAGTGATTTTAAGTTACACTTAAAGGTGGCCCTTCAGATTTTGTGACGATTTTTAAAAAAAAAATACAAAGCTCCTACATATACTCCTAATGCCCTTTCATTTGCATAAGTAAGACCCTGGACGTCGAAAACAACCCTACAATAAGCGTATTTCGACATTTGGTCCGGCATAGGTAAACGGCGACGGGAGACACCGTCTATTTTTACATTTAAGTACACTTTTGATGTTTGGAGTCTTGTCTTCAAAACTATACAAACTTTTTACATTGAAAATCTATCAACCACCTTTAGGAAATGCAGAAAAAAAAGTTTCACCCACATTGACTTGCAACACCATTGTTATATACCCTTGTCTTTGTAATAAGGTGGCATGGAAAAAGGGGACTTCATGTTATATTTCATTACATTGTTTGTGAATGCAACTCCTCCCACATTTCTTTACGGAATTGAATAGAATGTTCACCGAATGTTTCTCGTCATGTGACCTATCGCTTACTCTCAAGGTTTGCAACTTAGAGCTGCATCATGAAAAAAGGGGGCTTCATGTTTCATTTCATTCTATTTCTTGTGGAGGCAACTCCTCCGACATTTCTTGGCAGATTTGGAAGGAATTTCCACATAATCATATGACCTAACGCAACGCCTCCCACATTTCTCGGCAGATTTGAATGGAATTTTCACAGAATCATGTGACCTATCGAATATTGTCAGGTTTTTGTTTTGGGATTTGTAGCTGCATCATAGAATAAGGGGACTTCATGTTATATTTCATTTTTCACCAGTATCTCTTTGATTACTGGACATATCTCAACAGATTTTGTTGAAATTTTCACAGATCATGTGACCTAGCGCATGTTGTCAGGGTTTTGCAATTCATCACTGTATCATGTGAAAAGGGGTCTTCATGTCAAATTTAATTTTTCATCAATATATCTCCAACTTTTGGACACAGTTTCATGAAACTTCATATTTTTATTGGTTGATCAAAGCCAGTGACCAATGATTTAATTATGCATCTATCTGTTCATGCATCAGTCTATTCGTAAATCTTTTAGATCACAAGTAACACCATATATCCATTCAGCTAACCAGGCAGGTGCTAGAACTTTCAACACTTTAGTCTCTAGCTAGCTGCTTGAAATGGCAGCAGCGTGGCGGCATATATTTTGAGAGGGATATCTTCTAAAGTCCTTGACAAAAATTTATGAAACTTCATGCATGTCTTCCATTGGATAGTTCGTTGATACATTTTTTTTTTCATATATTATAATGACATGTCATGGAAAAGGGGGGTTTTATGTATATTTTCTTTGTTTTCATTTCATGAAACGCCAAGTTCTGCAAAAAGGGTACTTAATGTATAATCCTGTTATACACCTTTTATATATATTTTTTCATGTAATGAAATGCTGTGCCATGGAACAAGGGAGCTTAATGTATAATTTCATCATGCAACAATAACAAAAAGGCCACATGAACATGCAAAACACAAAACCTCTAATATGTTTGTATTCAAAAAATTCTTTTTCAGCGGGGGATATAATTTCAACGAAATTGCTTGTTCAGTATTACTTTATTTATTTCCTCTGCGTTCGATGCACCTATCCATGCTTTCTTAGAGTTTATTTTACATAAGTACTCTGCCCAATATTCTTTCCAAGGCACTGGCTGCTTTCCCACAAAACCATCGTCGAAACAAACATCGGCTCAGTGGTGAGGGAGGAGTGTATTCTGTGGCAATGACTATCATCATTCGCCGGAAAGAAATTGGCGGAGATGGGATTTGAACGCTACCGACTGAGCAACGGGGGCTGGCTCAATGCAGGAGGCGATACATATTTCACGGACTGTAAAATTCATTAAATTAAGTATGATACATTGAAAACTTTTTTTTTAAAAAACACCGCCGGGTAGCGACCTCGGTACCATGTCTGACTAGAAATCTGAAGATCGAAGGTTCGATTCCCGGTCAGGTCAACTTCTTTCCTGTGACTATTTTACCGCCCATTCTTATTCACTAATAAAAGGAAGGCATTCAATGCCTTGGAAAGAAGACTGTGAGCCAAGAAAACCTGTAGAGATTCGCTTATTGCCATGATATTACCAAAGATGTTAAAGACGGCTTATATCCTAAACAAACGATATATCAATCGCTGTACAGTATTTCCACGTTATAATGGTTTTGAGATGTCCCCTCTCATTTTGAGTAAATCGGCTGTCCATGTTCACAAACCGGCTTCGCCCGCACAAGTCTATTAATCGATTTACAGTCCGAAATCGGCTGAGAGAACGAGGAATTTTGTGCCGTAGGCCGTACCGTGGCGTAGTTTTTCACGTCGCCATCGTTAACTATGAGCTAATTGGGCACGTAACCACCGCGGTCAGCGTTGGCAGACTGTAGTATTCAGCGATAAGTCGCGATTCAACCTTTGGAACGCTGATGGACGCACACATGTATACAGACGTCGTAATGAACGTAACGCAAGGAATTGTGTTATGCAGCACAATCGTTACGGTGAAGGCGGTGTTATGGTCTGGGCAGCCATAAACTACAGGTTTAAGTCCGAACTCGTCTTGTGCCAAAGTAACCCTACTGCCAGGCGTTATATCGATCACATTTTTCGCCCAGTTGTAGCCCCTATGTTCCGTCAACGTCAAAACCTGGGTCTGTATTCACCAACCAGTCTTAAGAACATTCTTATGCATATTCTTCAGAATTTTGTCAAGGTGAAAGTAACAGAACTTCTGATTGGCTAAACCAATTGGTTTAGCCAATCAGAAGTTCTGTTACTTTCACAGTCAGAAAATCTTGAAGATTAAGACAAAGAACGTTCTCAAGAATGGTTGGTGAATACGAACCCTGGTTTTCCAGCACAACAATGCTCGCCCCCACGTTGCGCGTGTAAATCGGGACTTTTTACAGGCTAACAACATTGACGTCCTACCTTGGCCGGCGTGTTCACCGGACTGTAATCCCATTGATCATGCCTGGGATTACCTAGCACGTCGGTTACGTAGACGTCATCCACAGCCTGCCAACGTCCGAGAATTGACAGCAGCGCTTCAAGATAAGTGGGCAAGGGTACCACGGTACCTGCTACGCAACTGGTGTTGAAAGATAAGGTGGCCACCCGCGTTATTATTTTTTTCAGTAAAATTTCTCGAACCATTAATTTGGAATCAGTGTTTTGAAGCATAGTCTGGCCTTAGAAAGCAATCACAAGCAAATTAAATAGTCATAAATGATCAATGCTGCAAATGAAATTCTTCTTTTCTAAGTCTTCCTTACAGTTAACAAAACATTTAAGAATCAACTACAATGAAGCGTGTTTTTTTTTATCTCGACAGCATATACAGTATCCTAAATATAGGCTTTGCTGTATTAGGGGAGGTAACCAATATACGGGAAGACAGCCAGCATTTGTGATGTGATATTTGCTTCTTGTTGCCTATTCCAGGTGCAACCACAAGAATTGAAGGGGGATAACATGTAGAATTAGGCAAAAATTTCTTATATTACTAGAAGCAACCTAATGATAAGCAAATAGTTTTGCTTTCTTTAACCCTTTACCAGACAACAAAATTTCAGCCTTGTCCAAATTGAAAGCATTTGCAGACCACAATTTCAGTTTGCTCAAATTGTGCAATTCTTCTTTGATTGGGAAAAAAACATTGTGGGAAAAGGAGAAAATCCTGGTTACTAGCATTTTCTCCTTTTTCCACAAAACTTTCAAAAGTCTTCTTTCTCAGGTCGTTAAAAGTTGGCATTGTGCGGTAAAGAGTTAAACTCGAAGGAGGTGTGGGTAACAAATTCAAGACTTGCATGCATACATTTAATGAACATAATTTCGAAGACCGTGTGCCTAGAAAACGTTGTTGGAAAAGGAACAAATGCTGGTAAGCAGCATTTTCAAGTTTTCCAAAAATGTTTTGTAAAAGCCTTTTTCTCGAGATATAAGAAATAGGACAGTTTCGTTTTGGTTTTTGTTAAGTAAAAAAGTCTGCTTAATCAGTGTCACCGAAAATATTTTAATAGAATAAAGCTAAATATATAACAACAATGTAATGCATAACAATCTCTGAAAGCTCTAAAACATATTTTGGTTCTAGATTGACAGCAAGTTTTATAAAGTCTGATCCAGATCTTACTCTCCCTATCTGCCTTTAACCCTTTATCACACAATCTCGAATTTAATCGCCCTAGAATAGAAGATCGAATTTTGAAAGTTGTTGGATAAGGAGAAAATGCTAGTAACCAGCATTTTCACCTATTCCCAAATTTTTTCTACCCTATCAAAGACAAATCAACATTTGAGCTGCATTTTGTTTGTCACCCGGAAATCCAGAATGCTTTCAAATTGGTCAAGTCCAAAATTTTATCTCATGGTAAAGAGTGAAAAGCATCTTAAAAGAGAACTATAAATTTACAGTGCTACACGCTACTTGTGAAGAAAGTTACTTTTGCAGATAGTCAAAGATCAGGATCAGAATGAACAGAATTTGCAGTCTAATCGTGGACTTATACTGTTCGCTGCTTACAATATCAAAACAACTCTGAGCTTGCCGAACTCGTTGTTATAGCTAACTCATAAAAAGAAGTTCATGAAATACGGGCAGTCTTCAGCATGCATTCTTAAGAACATTCTTTGTCTTAATTTTTTGAGATTTTCTAAATTTGAAGGTAAAACAACTCCTGATAGGTTAATCTATTTGGTTTATCCAATCAGATGTTGTGCTACATTCAAACTGAAAATAATTATGAAGAATTAGAGGATATTTGTTTTTTTCGGTGAAAGATGGAAATTTATTTCATCGAGTGAACATCATCGGTAATATTTTCATGAGTGGCACAGCCACGAGTGAAAATATCACAGATGGTGTTCACGAGATAAAATAAATTTTCATCTTTCACCGAAAAAAAAAAAAACCCAAATATTCTATTCATTTCATACTTTTAACCCTTTCAGGGAAGAACTTTATCAAAATCCAGTAGTTTTTTTTTCCATTATTCCCCGTGGCGTAGCCCTCCCGCATAGCAACGCATTACAATATTACGTCAAGCGGGAGAAATGTAAGATATATGACGTCATATTTCCATCTGGTTGTGAGGCATGCGCAGTTTACCGAGGCAACAAGAATATGAAAATCGGTATTTTCACTGGTCGTACCCGTGTAATATCGAAAAATATTTTCACTGCTATTTCTCGATATCCTACAGGAAAGCATAAAAGAATAATGCCTTATAGATAAACTCTACTAGACAAAAAAGTTTAGACCTATAAATAGTGAAATCATTGGATAATTTTGCAGGTGACAAATTTGACTTGGTTTGAATAAAGAGGTTTGTCTATAAGGTGGTAGAAAACATTGCTGGAAACCAGCAGTTTCTCCTTTTCCAACAGCATTTAAAGTTTTCTCTGTCAGGTTCTTTAACCCTTTACCACTGGACAAAATTTTAGACCTGTCTGAATTGAAAGCATTTGCAGACGACAATTTTGATATGGCTCAATGATCGGATGCGATTTTTGTTTGATAAGATAGAAAACTTTGTGGGAAAAGCATTTTCTCCTCTTACGCACAATCCTTTCAAAAGCCGACTTGGTCAGGGTTTGTAAAACTTTGGATCGTGTGGTAAAGTGTTATACAAATAAACAAACAAACATACAAATAAAAAAACAAACAAACACACAAAAAGGGGGACCCGAACATGCACAAAAATCATATCCATTTCTACTTTGTATACATGCAATTTTAGACCTTTCCAATTCAAAGCATTTGCAGATAACAATTTAACAGTGGCTCTCAAATGAGGCATTTTCTGTTTGATAGGGTAGAAAACTTTGAAGTTTTCTAAAGGCTTCCTTCACGGTCGTTGAAAGTCGTCACTGTATAGAAAAGGGATTAACAAACTCAAAGATCAGACCACAATTCCTGTGAAGTATGGTTCGGAAACAGAATATTAGCAGTATGATTCAGATCAATTTGCAAAACTGTAGTCTGATCCTGAACTGTATTGTCTGTATAACCAAATTTGTTTATGTCTAGTGCTCTAGGTGCAAGCTCCTACTACATAAAATAAATGTTTCTAAAATATCTTCGAAAAATATGGATTATCATCACCAACTAATTAACAAAACACATGAATATATATTATACAAGTGAAAATAAAAACATGTTGCAGAATGACTTATTGTTCATCAGAAGCAATCTGTGTGGAACATTAGGATGAAGTACCTTGCCTTGTGCTTATACATGTACATTTACATCAAGTTGTGGGGGAAAATTTGATAACCACCCATTCTTAGGAACGTTCTTATTCTTCAAATTTTTCCAAATATGAAAGAAACACACATTCTGTTTGGCTAAACCGTTTGTTTTAGCCAATCAGAAGTTGTGCTCCTTTCATAATTTGAAAAATCTGGAGAATAAGACTTGGGATGTTCTTGAGAATGGTTGGTGAATTTGGCCCCTGGTGAGACCAAAAGTTGAGTAGACCACATAGTCAAAGTTTTCCCATGCAGACTGAACCAAATAGAAGCAGTAGGAAAGTTTACGTACAACATGATATTCTTTTTATTGTTGATCTATATATAGCTACAACTTTCCAAAAGCAAAATATTGAACCTGTTGACAGTGTAATTCAAATTAACTAGGAAATAGAAACAAATTCAGGTTTAGTTAGTAACAATTTCTTTTTATGATTACCCACAGATGATTTACCACCAGTTTACCCTTTACCAGACGAAGACAATTTAGCCGTGTCCAAACTGAAAGCATTTGCAGGCGACAATTTCCTTGTGGCTCAAATGATGCAATTTTTCCTTGATACGGTAGAAAGCATTGTGGAAAAAGGAGAAAATGCTGGTTACCAGCATATTCTCCTTTTCCACAATGTTTTTAAAAGGCTTCTTTCCCAAGGGCATTAAAAGTCGTCATTGTGTGGTAAGGGATTAGTTCAAGACAATAGACATACACATAGGCCCCCTTAACTTTCAGCGCCAACTATAGAAACTTGGCCGCCTTTGATGGTTGAAAATACAGTCAAGAGAGTCTTAAAGTGATTCTTATCTTGTAAGCTTCACGTAAGAAGTAGACAGCATAGATCCAAGATAAGACTGCACATTTTACGCAATCTGATAGTGATCTATGCTGTTTGCAAGTCTCTCTTTTCGACCAAAGTGCCGATAGGGTTAAAAAAATATTTAGCCAATTTTTGCTGCACATTTTAATTCAACATTTTAACAAAGACTGTTAATTTTCAATTACATGCAAAGAGGGCTCTAGAATTACCAAGTTTTTGTATTTTTACTGTAAAATGTCCTTCCTTGTTTGTAACTGCAAGTGTACACTGCATAACAAGGGATAGATATATTCTTAACACAGTAGATGATCTATTGGTCCCCTGGCCCAGTTGGCAGTTACCAACTCTGGTTTTGAAGGTCATGGAATAGAGTCCAATCTGAGGCTTTATTTTTCCCTTTACCCTCTTTTCTATCAATCAAAGGATAAATAGTGATATCTTGATAAATTTTCCTTACAAAATATTACCCTCACTCACAAAAAATAGGGGTCAAAATCTCATTCAATGCCCCTTCAAGATATTGAGGGCAACTTCAGAAGTTCCCTAATCTTCACCTGAGGAGCCTGAGTTTTATGATCTAAAATAAGGGGGCCTTTGCAAACAATGTGAGAAAAGGATCAAATACTGTTTAGCATCAATTTAGTTTTCAACCACAATGATCCTGTTCAAAAGCCATCTTCTTTAGGGTCATAAAACAAGGGATTATTAATTTTGTTAAAGAATTAACTTGAAAAATGTTGGATTTATTGACATCAGCATTGTCAATTTTGTCTATTCAACAATCAAGGAGTTACAATTTACCAACTTTAACTCTATCAAACAATGACGACTTTTAACACCCCGAGGAAGAAGCCTTTTGAAAATATTATGGGAAAAGGAGAAAATGCTGGTAACCAGCAGTTTTCCTTTTCCCAAAAAGTTTTCTACCCTATCAAAGCAAAATTGCACCGTTTCAGCCACTTTGAAATTGTCGTCTGCAAATGCTTTCCATTTGGATAGGTCTAAAATTTTGCTGTGTGGTAACAGGTTAAAAAACTTATTTTGGCATTTTCATATTCAGAAACGATGGACTGTGACTATAAATGGCATGTACAGAAGCGGTAAAATCTTTTTTTGGTTCATTTACTGGAGGCAATTCCTTTGATGAGAGTGGAATCCTACGCTCATTGTGCAGTAGAACTTGAAAAACTGTTTTTCCTCTTTTAGTGATTATGTGTGGGTCTGCTTTCAACTCTAATAACTGCTCTACTACATCAACATAACCTCTCCTACATGCAACATGTAAAGGGGTGCAACCATACTTATCCTGAGCATTCACATTACTCTGTGGTAGTAGTAGTTGAACAACGGTCCCATGTCCTCTATGAATTGCAGCATGCAGTGGTGTATACCCACGCTTATCTGCTTGGTCAGTTTGTGAAAATGGCAACAACATCTTCACAAGCTTTTTTTTACCTTCAAAAGATGCACAGTAGAGTGGGCTTTGTCCATACCAGTCTTGCACATTGCAGTCTGTACTGCCATTAAGTAAAGCTTTCATCATATCTTTGTTATTTTTCCAAACAGCTATGTGAAAGACTGTCATACCTTTAATTTTTGAACTTTTTCCATAGGAGGCAATCCTCTTTTTGACTTGAGATGGATTATGCAACACCAGCTTTGATACAATGTTGATGTTTTCGCGTATTGCTGCACAGTGTATTGGATAATGTCCTCTATGATCCTTAATATCTGTGCTTGCTCCAGCTTTCAACAACATGTCTACAAAGACATCCAGGCCCATATCTGCCGCTGTATGTAGTGGGGTTCTTTTAAACTTTCCACTTTTTTCATTCAGTGGTGCACCACTTTCAATCAGAACCTTGAATACATCTTCCTGTTTGTAGATAACTGCTTTATCAAGTGCAGAAACATTACATTCATTTCGCAGAGACAAATCTGTGTATCTGGCCAAAAGTCGAACTGAATCAAGGAGTCCTTTTTTGGTAGCCACCATTAATGCATTGTTATTGTTCTCAAAGTTACATCGTGTCAACCTTCTTCCTGGATTATTCAGTAGAAGTTCCAAAATCTCCAAATTTTGGTCAATGGCAGCTACATAGATTACCTCTTCAGAAATATCAACTCCTTTGTTTAGTAGAGCTTTAATGACACCAACATGATTTTTATGTGCTGAAATTAGCATGGCCAGATACATCTCATTTTTCAAATGTTCCCCATTTTCTTGTGTGGACAAAACATCCTGGTCTAACATCTCCAGAAACAGGACACCATCACAATGGAAGAGAGTGTAAGATGGAAGATAGATATCCATCTCCTGTAATTTAAATCCATAGGATAGAAAGAAACCTGACATGTTCATGACTGGGCTTTCACTAATCATATCAAGTTTTCCAGTTTGGGAAAGATGTTTAACAAACTTGCATGTGAATTGTTGATCAGAAAATGCATCATGGAAGAAAATCCCAACATCCATCTTTGAATATGAGTGTATTTTGTTTGGACGATAACCGTCTCTCTTCAGACTTAACTCATCAATTACTGACAAATCTGCTGATGGAATCTTGGCCAAACGGATGAATGCCTCCATTAGTCTTGTTTGTAAATGTTCTTCCACAAAGAAGCAGAATTCAGACCCTTCACTTTCTTGTATAGTTACATACTCTAATACAAAATCTCTATCAGCAAAGTCCAGACAATCTTCTGGATAGTCCTCACTGATCACTAGACCAACCATATCACTAATCACATTGTGGCTGAATTTATAGGCCCCTGATGATTTTGAATACCTCAAAAAGCCTTTGGTATGGTGCTTCAGAGACATTCTCAGTGTCTTCAAGAGTTTTCCATTTAACTTGAATCCAAAATTACGTAGGACAAGCTTTATATCTTCTGAAGTAGAGGACAGTTCAAGGTCACTCTGAAGGAGTGTTTTCCCTGGTTTACACCATATCATCAACAAAGCCAGAAACTTCTCCTCATCTTTTCTGAGGTCTTCTATACAGTTTCGAAAAAAAATATATGGGCTGCTAAAGAACTCTGCACCTGTTTCACGCAAATCCTTGTTCTTGACAAAGATGCTAACACATTCTGGAAACCCAAATAGGAATGAAGGTTCTCCAGTGAGAATACTATTCAAAAATGAAGTAGAAAACGCTACACATGTATTGATTAAAGTTATGTTGGCATCAGTATCTGTACCATCATGTTGCAAATGTCTGGTCAACATAAGTGTTCGCTCGTCTATGGAAAGGTAGTTTGATGATAAGAACTGCAAATGCTCTTTTTTAAAAAGTGACGATCTGTTAAATGTTTGTTGAGCTTCTTCTAGGATATAGTGCCTGGTAGCAATGATTAATTTTATCTTTTTATTCTTGACAGCTTGCCAAATTCCTGGCAGATACTTATCCCAACTCTTTACCAGTGTTTCATCAAGGACCCCAGGTCCAAATATGTCATCGATAAAAATAACCTCAAACTTCGTAAAGTCGACCAGTCTCCAATCAGACGGCTCATCTAGCTTCAAACATTTCTCTACTGCTGTGACTTCCAGCATTAACTTCAATGACATTGTTGTTTTGCCTTCACCAGGATGCCCAGTCAATACTACTAGATTGTAAGACAGTAGTTTTTTCCTTGCTTCTTCATGTTGTTGAGTATGTACATATAACTCATCAGACAGAGTGTCTTGATCTAGAAACATTTTGGTGATGGCTGTAATGATAAAAAGTGTGTTTTCATTTCTTTTGCCCATGATTTCAGTGATAATTCTTACATAACATGTGAACTCGGAAATTTACTTTTAAAACACAAAAACACAAATACTTTGTTGATTAGAATGAATACATACATGCAAGGTTCTTCAACTCTTGAGACATCTTTGTGTCTTCTTCCATGGATGCTAGTAAAAATGCAATTTAGAAACAGTTGAAACTTCGAATAACAAGATAAATGTTAAGGATTCCTACACTTTCTGGAAACCTAAGATTATACCTATGATCAGATTTTATATAGAACTATGTATCATAAATTCGTTAAAATTAGTGTATTAAACTGTCACAAATTTGCAAATTTACTTTTTGTAAAGATTTCTGTAACCTGCAATCTATGGTAAGTTGTGAGGTGGCACAAATATGTAAGAAATGTAAACAGTGTGGCAAATGAAATGCATGAAGAAAGAAATAAATCTTTGCTAAACTCTTTGTGCATTATGTCATCTAATACACAATGGAAACTGTATTTGTGAAAGGCAATTTAAGAGTTTAAAAATCTCCTTCAGACAATTAAAGAGGTTAAACATTTACCATAATGATACTGTGCCACACTTTTAGGTACCTAGAGGCTGTTTTTCATAGGCCCAGTTGTGGCCAAAAGTAATGAGTGCAGGTAATGAATTTAAAAGTAAAGAGTTTATTGTGAAATCGGGTATATTTGTTAATATATGATCGGTCCGAAAGTTAGAATTTAAGCTGTTAATGCTCAGGACAGCAAAAAATTCATCATTTGAGCAACAATATATGTGTGATCTGCAAGTGCTTTCAATACTGAAAAGTTTCAAATATTGAAATCTGAAAAATAATTGTGGAAAAACCTTATGTGAGGCATAGATAACGGTGAGCCACTATG
Organism: Tridacna crocea; assembly: GCA_943736015.1. Taxonomy (NCBI): domain Eukaryota; kingdom Metazoa; phylum Mollusca; class Bivalvia; order Cardiida; family Cardiidae; genus Tridacna; species Tridacna crocea. The sequence continues at coordinate 38,997,655 of OX031062.1, forward strand.
TTTGTAGTAATAGCAACCTAAAGAAGACAATTACATGTAAAATTTAAGACTATCATATCAACCTAATTCCTCTAGATCCACATTCTGGACTAAAATTTTAGTATCATTTAACTGTAAATATAAGCAACTCTACTTTGTTTAACTTTAATTGCTAATTAAGTGAAATGAAACTTTCAAGCCGGTACTAGTAACCCAAATTCTCCTATTTCAAACTCACTTTTTGGTTGAAAAATAAATTCTTACTGGACAATGTACCGGTAGATCCAAAATCAGACTGTGCAGTCCGATCTTGATCTACACTGACCACAAAAGGTCAACAAGTCACGCTTAGCAGCCTAAGGGTTGAAAAGGTAGTTGGTTTAATTACCTCCCTTTGGAGAAAACTTCACAAAAAAGGAAATTGGAATAATTGAATTAAATGAGATTGGGCATATATAACTTATTTATGCTCTAATAAACAGTTCAAACGGAAGACAAGAGTATTTCATGAAGTCAACAACAACAGTGACTCACCTTGCTTCTCACTCAAATTGATCAATGCAACATTTGTATCTTTTGAAGTTTGTTCTAGGGCACCCAGGCGACTTTCACTGTCACATATATGTTTAGTTACTTTTGCATCGGTTTCGTGTACTCGCTCAGCTAGTTCTTTGCTAGAACTTCCAACCTGTATCTGCTTTGCATTCACGTTCTGTATTTTTTGATCATGTGACATCAACTGATTTTGCAACTTAGTTGTATCTTCTTCCATATTTTTAATTTTGTCTGCATTCTTGGATACTTGGGTAGCAAGATTCCCGGCTTCTAACTGTATTTGCTCTGTTTGATCTTTCACTTTGAGACTGCGACGTTGCATGTTTCTTAAGATTTGGTCATGTTCCTGGACTTTTAATTTGACTTCCTGTATCTCCTCTTGTAACGCATTGTCCAAGTCTTCCCAAATCTTTATTATTTCCTTAAGTTCTTTCTCTCTCTCAGGGTCAATAGAATCTTCTCTCAGTCTGTCAATGTTTTCTTTTAAATCTGGAATATTTCTGCCCAGGCGTACCAAAACCTGGAAAGTTTATTATCAAGATGTATACATGTATCACTCATTCTCAATAAAGAGGTGCAAATCATAATTTAGGATGTCGTCAACAGTTTACAGCCCCAGTGAGATCCTGGAGAATTCATTTATATACACAAAGTTACCTGGTATATCAAGGAGTGCAATTACCTCAGAAGTAGTTTTTCTGTATGATTTTATAAAAGATAACTATTCTGTCAATATGACAAGTTTGTTACTGTCGCTTTCCCGTTTTTAAGGTCGGAAATTATTGTTTATCTATAGCCTATCATATACACAGTCATTAAAAGCTTAACCCTCTAAAATCTTCGATACATAGAGTTTATTTTTCGAGCACATACATGTAGATGGCAGATGTTCCCGTTTAGTAAAATTATTTCAGTTAAAATTACTTTTGTCGCCAAAGTAGGACAGGTTCGTTACATAGTTTAAGTGATAGCTGAATAAAATATTCTCTATCCAATATTGCGGCAAAAATGCACTTCAAATAGTAATATTTGTGGCATAAAGTCTATAAATGAATCAGGAATAAAGAACTAGATCTAGAATGCCAATTTCTACCTGACAATCCTATTTCAAACTCAGCTAATCATCTTATGTTTTTAACTTGAAGGGTTTCTTACAGATTAAACTGTCGTAATGTCTCATTATCAAACGCCAAAGATGTACTGTATGTAAGACCTACTTAATTAGCATCGATTAGAAAATTTTGAGAACAAAAGGTTCGAAAGAAATGTTCGTAATGAAAGGTTTGATTATGGCTAATAAACAAATCAGCATTTTTTTTTTTTTGGTAGTGTATGTGTGCACTTGAAGCAATTGCGTAATACGCTTATTTTGATGACGTAACTGATTTCGTGACATGTTGTTCTTTTCGATTTATGGAGACTTTCAGGTCACACACAGATGTTCAGTTTTGAGCTTAGATCAACTATTTAAAGTTGGTAAGTGATAAAATAATTATTAATCTAATATATTTTGTAACACTTGTGTATGATATTGCCAAAAGCCAAACAACGTTATTATAGGTAGATCTAAGAACTTTTCTTTTAATATTTTAAGTCAGTTGCCATTTCATTTAAAGTATGGTTTAGAAAAGAAGATTAGTCCCACATCCAGGCATTCTTATCAAAATAAGTAGAACAAAAGGATTTTTATGCCGCTGCAACGATAGATCGGGGTATGTAGTTTTTTCCCTTTCTGCTTGTCTGTCTGTGTGCTCGTCTGTTTGTCTGCAAAAAAACGTTAACATCGGCCATAACTTTTGAATGGTTGGTGATAGAGCTTTCATATTTCCCATGTGTATTCCTTGTGGTAAGACCTTCTCTTTATTTCTATTTATCCAAGGTCAAGGTCATCTGTCAAGTATCAAGGTCAAATTAAAAAAAAAATGGCCCTTATGCGGGCATTAATTAGTTTTTCACAAACAGTTAATTTATTTGCGTTGTAGATCTATCATCGTTTCAGAAAAGAAAACAAAATTTTAGACAGGTCCAAATTGAAAGCATTTACAGATGACAAAATAAATGTGATTAATAAATTGAAATTTGTTTTAGGATGGGTAGAAAACATTGTGGGAAAAGGAGAAAATACCGGTTTCCAGCATTTTCTCCTTTTCCCACAATGTTTTCCAAAGGCTTCTTTTTAGGGTCGTTAAAAGTTGGGATTGTATGGTAAAGGGTTAAACCATTTTCCCAAGTAGTCACAATAATGTGGAATGACTGAACATTGCCAGTATGGCTTCAAAGGAATTGACATCCAGTATAAATTAGGTTTGGTGGTCATAGGTAAACATCAGAAAATAAACCGCCCTTAGAAAACGTAGTAACAAATCTTTCTTTTTGTTAAAGAACAGTTTCACTTGATTATTATTTGTTTAATTGTGAGCAGACCTAGGTGTATTTGGAGAAACATTGTGAATGTCTTTCACATAAAGGTTCGTTACATTTTACCGTTGTGAAATTTCTATCTGCCCAGAAGATACGTCATATATTGTGTTGATATTTACAGAGATAACATGCTCTATATTTTATAATTCGAGGTTGTAACCCACTTGTGAAAACGCCAAAAGAATCCTGTATTAAAAATTTATAAGTATTGTCAATTGGTGTATGTTTACCTTTCAAAGAAAATGCAAATGCATATCATAAATGTGTATAATTTCTTAGAGCTGAGGAGGATGAAAAAGTAACAATACATATAACAAACTTGATGATTCTAAACACAGATTGTCATAGTTTATGTATAAAGTAAGATTGACAGACTTGATATTAGATAAGCATTAATTTGGTGTATCTAAAATTTACAATCAAATAGATAACAAACCTTTCAAATGAAAAAAAAAACAACACTATTTTAGACACCTCTTTTCCATGATAGATTGTGAGAAAATGCGACCACTGATGTTCAAAACACGTAAAGGTCCACAAAACTGATAGCATGAACTTGAATTTTTACATATTTTCAATCAAAACTGCACAGCTTTATTTATTTTCTTGGAATGTACTAAATGATACTCAGTTAATCACAAAGCAATGAGCATGATTGAATTTAGGCATGCATGCATAAATTTACATGCAGATTTCATAGGCGTAGTCAGGATTAAAATATATGCATGCACATGTAAAGTGTAGTCACCATTGCTTATAACCAGTCAAGGGTTTTCATTCAGCTTTGTTATTTTGATAAATAGTTAAAGACTTTATGTTTCAAAACATAAATTTTGACCTTAAAAGTCATACATTTTGATGAACAAGTTACAAGATCTCATTGTCTATTCATTTTTGTTGCAAAATTATCTTCCAAGATCTTTTTCCATTTTAAAAACAATTTTGGTATCTTTTGATCTGAAGTATTTTTACGCCAGATTTTTAAGGAAACCCACAAGAAACACACATACAGATTTCAAGCATTTACATAAAGGAAAATCCATGGATTTCCATGTGAACCCTGTCAGCAATTTCCGGACATGTTAACCCTTTACCAAACAATCCCTGGTTTTCACGATCCAGAGGAAGAAACCTTCTGAAATCGTTGTAGGAAAAGGAGAAAATGGTGGGAAAAGGAGACAAAAGCTTCGCAAAGCGGCGCATATACGCCCGAAGGGGCTTGTCAGTGAAATGAGTTGAAATGACGGAAGGACCATGAATGAAGAGTAGTTAATCTCCATGATATGTGAAAAATATTAAAGGGCAATAACTAAAAAAAGAAAGGGTGGCACAGTCACAAATTTTGTAAATTCCTGTTCTCCACAAGGTGTTCTATCAGTTTTGAAAGGTTCAGGATCATAGCTTTTATATTTTAGAAATTATGGCCCAGACGAAAATTCAAAGAGAAAATAACAAAGGGCAATAACTAAAAAAAGAAGGATGGCAGAGTTATGGTTCTTGTGCAGGGCACTTCTTTATAATGTGTTCTATAAGTCTTTGAAGTTTCAAGATGATAGGTTTTAAAGTTTGGGAGTTATTGCCTGGACAAAAATTCAAACTAAAAAATTAACAAAGGGCAATAACTAAAAAAATAAAAGTCGCAGAGTTATGGTTCATGTGCACTGCACTTCTCCATAATGTGTTCTATCGGTGTATGAAGTTGCAAGTTATTAGCTTTTATAGTTTGGAAGTTATGGCCTGGACAAAAATTCAAACTGAAAATTAACAAAGGGCAATAAGTAAAAAAATAAAGGTCGCAGAGTTATGGTTCATGTGCAGTGCACTTCTCCATAAAGTGTTCTATCACTATATGAGGTTGCAAGTTATTAGCTTTTATAGTTTGGAAGTTATGGCCTGGACAAAAATTCAAACTGAAAATTAACAAAGGGCAATAACTCAAAAAATAAAAGTGGCAGAGTTATGGTTCATGTGCGATGCACTTCTCCACAATGTTATCTATCAGTGTATGAAGTTCAAAGTTAATAGGTTTTATAGTTTAGAAGTTATGGCCTGGACAAAAATTCAAACTGAAAATTAACAAAGGGCTGTAACTCAAAAAATAAAAGTGGCAGAGTTATGGTTCTTGTGCACTGCACTTCTCCATAATGTGTTCTATCAGTGTATGTAGTTTCAATTTAATACCTTTTATGGTATGGAAGTTATGGCCTGAACAAAAATTCAAAGTGAAAAGTTGGTTATTTCAGAAATCAAGGGCAGATAATTTTGGAACGGAAACAGCGATCAAAATTTTAAGACCCAGGTGCACAACTAGACATCATGGAGATTTATTGTGGCAAGTTTCAAATAATTCCGATGAAAACTGTAGGAGGAGTTGCGCACACAAGAAATTGCTAACGGACGGACGAACGACCGGGGGTATAACATAATACGACCCTTCGGGCGTATAAAAATGCTGGTACCCAGCATTTTCTCCTTTTCCCACAATGTTTTCTACCCATCCATAATGAAATTTAATTTCTGAGTTACATTTATTTTGTCATCTGCAAATGCTTTCACTTTGGATTAGTAAAAAATTTTGTTGTTTGGTAAGCCTAAAGAATTTGTTAGTATGAATTTATTTAATGTGGCGGGTGACACAGATCTAAGATGCACTTTCTGTACAATCTGGTCTTGATCTATGTCATCTGCAAAGGCTTCTTATTTTGACTATGGAACTGTAAGGGTCAAACCAGACATTTACTGTTAACAAAATTTCCGAACTGCCTGATCATATCACATAATATAAATATTCCCTCTTTATTCTTTGCATAAAGGTGAATTTCAAGTCAATCTATTCCAGTATTAAACTAGAGCCATCACTAAATGTTACTATACCCCCACCAGCTCCTTGTCACAAAAACAGGTCTTTGTCACAGAATGCAGAATGGTTTAGTACATAAGTAAGAATTGAAAAAAGTTCAAGGGAGATAATTCCGGAACAGGGTCATGAAAACCGCACATGCACAACTTCACACATAGGAACCATGTGTGTAAATTCCAGTTCAATATGTGAAAATCTGTTAAAGTATAATATACGAGGGTCATCCAGAAATGAATGAGAGTTAGTTTGTAACTTTTGATTGAAAAACATATAGCCACAAAACTTGGTACGTAACTAAATTAACTCCTTGCACGTACGTGCATGCATTAATTAGCAGCATGACGTCATGTCATTTTTGATGACGTCATTTCAAACGACGTAATGGCTGACGATGCGTTTGCGCTGACGCAAGAAGAAATTTATGCTTATGTCAAGATAGAGAGTAGGCGCGGAAAGAAAAAGGCTGACATATCTAATGCACTTCAGGAGGTTGAATTTAGTGCTATTTGTAAATGGGTGAACGATTTCAACAATGGACGGCAAGAGTCTTACAAGAAGCCCTCCTCCGGTAGTCTGCATGGGTTCGAATCCCACTACATATGGTCTGTATTTCAGCTATGCATTTATTGCATACTATCATGTTCGTGAGAGTGTAAAAACACAACTTTTGAGTCCTAGTAGACGACATGCGAGGAAATTACTTATGAAACAGGGATAAGAAAGAGTTCTGTATATGTTTTTCTGACGCAGAATTTAGGCATGGGGGGGGGGGGGTGTATAATGAAATTAAACAAGTTCAGAATTTCCTCCTCAATTTCTTTGTAATTAGACCAATATATATTATTTATTACATTATTTATGGCCAAGTGCAAATAAGAGTACATTTTCTTGTCTCCATCAATAAATCATTACTATTTCAAAGAGTAATAAATAAACAACTCTAAAATGTTTGTTTTCTGAAAGAATATACTGTCATGGTACTGTGTTGAAAATTTCAGGTAAATCAAATGAATGGTTCAAAAGTTACAGCAGATTAAAAATTGCAAAGAAGCCTAAAAATGCTGTTTTTCGTGTGACATACACTTTAACACCATTTTTCATATTTTGATAAATGGGTGATTTCAAAAAAAATGCATCCAAAACGTGACATAGAGGGTCACAAATAAAGTTTGTCATATGAAAATATGGCCTATCAAAACCATGTCTCAATATGTCAAATTTTTAGAAATCAACATGGGATTGTCAATAATAAACACAGTTTTAAAGATTTAAATAATTTTATTTGAAACATTGAAGAATTTCTAAACAAATAATTATGTTTTTTATGGCTGTTTTAAATCTGTTTAAAGTAGAAAATTCATCTATTATGGCACTTGATATTGTAACATGAATGCAAAGGTAAAATTTGATGTATAATATAGCTTATTTCATTGGATTTTACGGATTTTATGACCATTTTTAGCTAATTTTGACACAATATTTTCATTAATTACCTCAAAAAGTTTACATAAAATATTCCATACATGATAGGCAAAGCTGATACTTGGCCTGGTACAGTAACAGGGTATGTGCAGCTGGTATACAAAAGGTTTCTCGGGTATAATCACTTGATATGTGATGAGGACACTTCAAAAAACAATGAAAAATTTAGTAAAAACGTTACACTTGGGACAATACTAATGACAGAAGTAACTCTCAAAAAATCCCTTTTCTAGTTACAATCGGTGATTCCTTTTTATGATTCAGATAAGAACATACATAAATGGGGTTATTAGTGTTGTGGTATGCAAACTGAAGTGTGTCATTGTCAGATATTAGCTTTAAATCAGTCATAGGACTTTGTTTGCAAACAATCAGTTTGCTGCATGCTGAAATTATTGATGTTTTTTAACTTTCTGTCTCTGCTATTTCCAAGATGTATGTTTGTAGCAAAATCTAAAATGTTAAAGCTGTAATTTAAAGGAGTTTTAAAGTGCAACAATCTTATATTTCAAAGCTACAGAAAACCGTTACACTTGGGACAAAAATATAAATTGTCTTTGAAAGAGACTCGGCCATTATAAAATGGATATATTTTTGAATACTAACTATCAGCATAGTAAATGGATGTTGTTCTTGTTTTCCTTTAAAAAAACAAAGCTTCTTCACTATAATCACCACATGTTTTATGTAAAAATACAAAGTTTTAAAGAATTCTCATCACATATCAAATAAATTGTTTTAAAAGAGTCTTATTAAGTCTATTTGTGATTGGATTATTTGTTTTGTAAGAAACACAATGGAAAAAATCCTTTATAAACTTTTCATTAGTTATGATCTCACTGGATTTTTCACAATGTTAAACCATTACACTTGGGACAAAATCTTGAAAATACCTGTAAAAAGGATGCAAAGGTTATCAAATGAAATAATACAGCAAATGTTTACTAAGAACATTCAAATGACTCTTATAGATCTAAAAATAACCATGACATGTATTTGTGCAAGAGTAAATGATATGAGCCTGCCTAGAAAGCAGTAAAACAGAAAAATAAACTTTCTGAAACCAAAACACAACTAAACTATTTAAGGCCTCGTTAAGTATCCATGGTCAAATGCTATCTCTAGCAATTCACTCAGCTATGACCAGCAGTTTCAAGAAATCTGGAGCTGAAGCAGGCCTCATTTCTCCTCAAACGTATTGATAAAAGCTATTTTCAACATTGCTCCTTCATAGAGCATAATATTACAGTCTGCCTGCTTTCGGGGCTAGAAATACATCATATAAGACAGTTGAATCTTCGAAGAATATGACATGCGCAGACAACGGGACATTCTACCTTTTGATCCAAACGGTTGTTCGACATTTTTTGGATCTACTATCATGTGACGACGCACTTGGTAACATGTATTATGGAGATGCATCAAGCCTTCTTGTCCCAGAGTATGATTCAAATATATAGTCGAAAGTATTGTGGTTTGAAACCGAATTCGTCCAAAATACAGGTCCATGGTTTATGCAAGCAATTGCAACAGGACAGGAATCTCTCCTTCCTCATCGCTAATCATTGTTACTGCATTGTTTATGTGAAAAACTGAAGACAGTCCCTGGTCCCATAAGAAAGATACTGAACATGTGATAGATGCATTGACTGCCATGATGTAATTAATGTTGAAAATTGCCTTAAAGAAGAGGACCTACAGATGTAGCATAAATAACTATCTTATGAAAGAAGCATTTAGAATGAACGACGGCCCCTGTTCTTATTAATCTGGTTACAGAGAGATCTAATGTCGGCTGTCTTTTGTCTCTGACAATGAGATAATTAACTTTTTAATATAGAATTAGGTTTTGACTTTGAAAAGTGAGTTGTTACATGTATGGCATAGACCGCATGTATTAAATCTTAACGGATTTATTCTAACTATAAGCCACAAATTATCTCAATTAATTGATATTGCCAACTGCTTTATCTATGTCTTTTGTACACACATGGCGACGGTACACTTAGATACTATATCAAAATACTAAATATCAATGTCTGACTGGGAAAATGCGCCATGCTCAAAGATAGTCACTCCCTTGTCCCGAAACCACAAATTTGTCAGCTGCACCTTGCACAGAACAAGCGGGGCCCGTATTCCCCACCCATTGTAAATTTGTCTGATCTTGGATCTACACTGTCCAACGCGGAGATGTCTATCACCCCCAAATTAACTTTGGAAGAGCAAAATTTAGGTTTTTACTATCGGCTTGAACGTTTGATGTCACTTATTTAGCAGGAGAAGCGTTAAAGATTAGATATACCAAAGATCATCAAAGGGTAGTTCGACACTGGAAAATATATGTGACCCATCACACAAGAATGAATCTTCTAGGAATTCTGTACATCAGTTAGATGAAAACAGATCAACAGTATTGTAGGTCAGTTTCAGTTGATAATTCAAAAATGATTGTATAACAAGGTGCAATGACCACTTTTCATACAGAAAATGTCATTAAAGCAAAAAGTGGCAACCCTGGTCAGTCTGCGCATTTTGCACAGTCTGACCATGGTTGACACTTTTCACAGTTCCCAGAAGGTCCTGCTTTGAGTGATGGTTCACATATTTATGAAATTGCCTGCAGTCTGTTATAGTGCCTAGTATCCAAGCACAGTGCACAAGTTATTTAACCTGAGACCCACCCTTTAAAATGGTTGGTCTTATATGAGTTATGCTTTCTTCAATGTAAACCAAAACTTAACGGAAAATATGACGGTACCATTTTTCAATGCCGAACTGCAACGTCAGTTCATTGGCTGCTATTTGTTAAAATCAACATCCTTCCCAATTTTAGGCGCGAAATTTAATTTAGATGCATTTTCCGTTTTTACAGAGGACTAGTAGGGAACATTTTGTGGGTTTTCTGCATTGCTCTAGTTAATAAAGAACTATAATCTTCAGTAAGGGTCTGTCACGAAGAAAACTATTTCCAGTTTGAAAGGGAACATCGACAAAACATGATTTTCAGGGTCTTTATGACTGTGTACCTCTGAAAAAAAAACTTCACTATCACACCTGCATTTGAACACTCTTTCTTTTGATGAATCTTTTGGTTTCTTTTGTTTATGATCTGACACATTCTTCCCTCTAAAGGGTAGTTTGACAACCAATTTTTTCATGATTTTGACTTGTCTATAGCATCAGCTGTGAAAGAAAAGAACCTGCACAACAAAATTCAAAAACAAATTTTTATGTCCCAAGTGTAACGCTTTTTCACATTTTTACTGCTTTTTGAAAAAAATCCCTAATAAATTGATTAAGTACTTTAATATTATTCATACACTAGGAAGGGATAATGATAAGAATATGGTATATGTTAAGAGGAACATTAGGTGTAAACATCTTGTGACATGATTTTTTTTTTCAGATATATTTGACAATCTTCTAGTATTTTGCAATTCTACGCACTAAATTAAGTTCTTTCTAAATATTATTGCTTAAAAACAAAATTTCAGACATATTCCCACATATTTCACGTAATTTTGTTTTGAACTGTGAGTGAAACATAAGACTTTTAGCATTTGCAAGCAATCACTATGTTTTGCTAAACTGGCGTTACACTTGGGACAGTGTATTTTGGTTGATTTATTTCATGGTAGCAATTCTTTTCAGATTTAACCACTGCCGATCTTTGTTGGGGCTGATGCTCTCTTGAAAAAGAGAAATCAGAACATGTTTCAATATGATATGAGAAAAAGACAGTCTTTCAAACATAAAATGTTACACTTGGGACATTTTTGGGTGTGCATAGACATGACCTCTGGAGGGCTTGATTATACAGAAGTATTAACACAGAATCATGCTGATATTGTACAAATGGTATTAACCTAACAAACCACACCTATTTTGAGACAGAGAGATCTCTAGTAGCAAAATTAAAATCTTTTGTTTCTCAAAATCTTGTACTTTTATGCCTTTTTGATTTCGAAGGGTGTGCCATTTCATGGGCATGGTTCAAGGACAATATACATGTTGTTCACTAAAAAAAAATCAGAAAACTGTTGTCTTGTTGTAACAGTTTGTATAATTGTATGTTGTGTGGTCTTATAATAGCAGCAATTTTTAAGATAAGTACCTGAAAATTGAATTTAAATGAAAATGTCACGCAAAAAGCGTTACACTTGGGACACTTTTTGACACTAAAAATGCTATAAAATGAAAACGAAAGGAGATATTGGCCTGAAATCTTGGAAACATTTTAACATTAACAAAACACATATTCTGGCATAAAACAATCATTTGAAAACCTTTTTACATTTGCTGTAGATCAGTTTAAAAAAAAGGAGGCATTTTTTTTGAAATCACCCAAATAAAATTGAATAGCTTACTGAGTGGGTTTAAACATGTATGTGTCATAGTTATCCATATATTTAGTAAAATCACCAAATGAGGTACATCCATAGTTGAAGGTTAGCTCATGATGGCAATTTTTAAAATATGTCAAAATGTCTCCATTTTCTACAATTTGGGGTCTGCCAAGTAAGAGTAAGTCAAGCATTGGGTAATAATAGGTTAGCATAAACTAAAAAGGCTGCAAATGATGCAGGTAAGATGTATCTTCATATTGTAACAATTTTCTTTGATTTGTTTGCATGTCACACAGCTTGCTTGTATCCTCTGCTTCTACCAAAAATGTGTCCCAACCATAACGGTTAACACCCTCCTTTGTTTATTGGTTCAATATACCTAACACTAATGCTTTGCATATCTCATTTGCCTTGCTTTACTTTCCTTAATGCCTATCAGATCTTATGCATTTCAGGTGTTCTTTATGCTAACCAATCAGAAAGACCTATGAGGTCGAAATCTTAATGTCCCAACCATAACGGTTTTGTCCCGACCATAACGGTTATATTTTTCACCAGTGACATTTATGCAACATCTTTAAGAATGGAATGTGTATTTTATTTAGTTATTTTACAGTTATGAAAGTTACACAGGACAGTCAGAATAATGAAATTGTTGAATAATTTTTACTTTTATTGCAATTCTTACATGTTTATTCAAGTAGACAACCTGTATTTTCAAAACTACCAGCCACTCACTTGATTAAAGCTTAGTTGATGTTATATTAACTAATTTTACATATGAAGTAGTAATTTTGTCCTACTGTCTATATTAAAATCATGTTTTGAAAGACCTATAAAAGTACTCACAGCTACCGTTATGGTTGGGACATTTTTCACAAGCAAAACATGCTACTTGATTTGTGGTATTGGGTTGCTGTTTTAGACTAAGATGGAGAAACTAGTGATAAAATTGAACTTTGAGAGAGGTTTAAGGTCTGGTAATTCACAAAAACATGCTAGTGATCAAACCAAAAATATAAACTAGGATCCAACCAGAGCAAAGAGACAAAAAACATATGTGGGGTGATCAAAAAGATTGTGGACTTTCTTGTTATTTCAAAAACAACTACTAGAATTAAAAAATTGTGCATAGATGAGCATCAATTATCTGGTAATTGACTCAAATTTTGAAATGTTGTCATATTCAAATAGGTTAAGTATGACATCATTTTAATGGTAATGGTCTAAAGTATCGGACAATGTTTTATTTGAGCCGAGGGTAATCCTAACGTCAATCTCCAAAAGTATTTATCAGAAACCAAAGGCCATTTAGAACCAGTTAAAGGGGACTCTGCACTCATGAAATCTGATATTTGTACATGGATGGGACTGGTTTATACAAGGGTGCAATACTATTAAAGATGACCCTAAATCTGTCTTTCAATCAACATCAGTCACAGACAAAATCATAACGGCTGTAAAACAAGACCGCTGAGATACTGTCAGGAAAACAGCTTATAAATTTGACCTCTAAAACAGAATTGCCCAGCAGACTTTGACAGGAAATCTTGAAATGTCGAGTAATTGCACAATGTGGATACCTGGCATCTGACGCCCAAGAAAATTGGGGTTAGGATCAAAATCTTCAAAGAAATTTCTGAATGCATGAGGGTAGAGGGGTCAAACTTTACTGTTCGTATAGTAACATGCTATGAGAGATAGGCACACTTTGAAGAGACAGAATCAAAACAACAAAGCAGTGTTTTGAAACATTCAACATCGCTTTCCGCTGGTAGAAGTTAACCTTTCTAAAACATTAAGTTATTTACGGTACATCAAGGCATATTTCTGTTCTTCTGTTTTTCTTCTAAATTGTGTTGTATCTATATATACTACAGTCAATGCTGAATTTTATGCCAATATTGGCACATTATTCAAATGAATTTCATACACGGTATGAAGAACTTAGCCAGAAATCCTGCAAAGTGATGTCAATTTACATCAAAATGAAAAAACTAAAACATCATTCGACTTTTCGTCCCAACCATAACAGTAAAGCAAATTATGTTAATTTATGTCCTATTTCTGAGCATTTGCTTTGATCCAGGCATGACTTATTCAATACTGTAATGATTAATGAAGCCAGAATCAGATGTGTTATCAGATATTTGTTATTATTGTGAAGGGTGTCGGGCATAGTAAGGTAATTAACATCTGAAAGTAGTCCTGAGCCAAAAACTTAGTTTTTTAGATTTTTTTTGGGTAGTTTCAGTGTTTTTTGAGAGCTTGTACATATTTTGTTAGATTGTGGTGGAAATATGTCAGAATGTTTCATTTTATTTGGTGATATTCAGTCTACATATAGAGGTGTGTGGGATGTCCCAACCATAACGGTTATCACTCTCCTTTAAAATATGAATTGTGCTGGAGTACTATCTTATTTCTAAGCATTAATTTTGATACAGAAATTATCATGTTTAATATGACAATGAAGTAGGCTATGATTAATAAGTGTGACTCAAACATTTTTTTGTCTTTATTAGTGATTTCTAAGATACATGTATTACAATAAACATATATACACAAAGACTTGCACTATAAAGAGCATAGTTGTTTTATATCAATATAGGTGATTTTTTATGAGTTTAACCATCTTTTGTTAGATTAATGATAAAATTAAACACATACTGGTTGTTAGGATCTATTATTCAGCCTTAATATTAGGTATGTGTAATATGTCCCAACCATAACGGTAAAATAAAAATTTCATTACATTTTTGGTTTGGGTACTGCTCGGTTATACATCTGAATAGAAAAGCCAGGTTGGTTTTATTTTGGAATAATTTGATTAAAGTTTGATTGAATTTGGTCAATTAAAGTGAATGTTTAATAACCTTTTAATAATAAAATTTATAAAAGGTATGTTTCTTTATAATGTTGCTTTTCCTCACATTAATTTGCCATATCTTTTCAAGAATACAACGAATATGACTGAAATGTAGATTTACAGTTTGCCACATGCTGCTGCCTAATGTAAAAGGAACAAATACTGACAGACCAAATGGTTTACCCAACCTTTTGCAACTTTAACAGTACTATCTAAAGTTAAAAAAATGGCATTTTAACTTCATATAAAATCCAGATATTTTTAAGACAGGTGTATCTGTTTTGAAAATGGTATACTTTCTGCACTTTTCAATATATATCCTTCGAAATAGTACAAGTAAAACTTGTCTCAATAGAAGTTTATTTTTGGACCCAATGTCACACTTTATTTGCACTTGGCCATATACTGTTTTCCAAAGTTCTCCATTGCAAGGACTCAAAAGTTGTGTTTTTACACTCCCACGAACATGATAGTTTGCAATAAATGCATAGCTGAAATACAGACCATATCTAGTGGGATTCGAACCCATGCAGACAAATATCCCCATTTTTGAGGTTTAAAAGACCAACACTACAACCACTGAGCTAAAGACATATACATGTATATCTCCATAATGCAGCTATCAGGTATTTAAATCTGGACGAAGCCTTGCATGAAGGAGTGGTCTCTCATAACATACCCCCTCAGGCCTCTTAAAGTAATCACTTATTGATGACTCAAAGCCTTATTAGGCAGTAAGTCCATTTTTGGACGACAAATGGGAATAATGGCTCAATGGCCATCCCTGGACGAGCCCCATCTTAAGAACATGAAAGTTTAAAACAAATGCATAGCTGAAATCTAGCAGGATTCGAACCCATGGGGACAAATATCCTTGTTTTTCAGGTTTAAAGGTGGTTCTTCAGATTGTGGGACAAAAATTGTACAACATTACAAAATAGTCACCCTTATACTCCCAAAGCCTTTTAATTTTCATTCATAAAACCCCAGCAGTCGAAAACCATCCGACAACAACAGAAATTAAAGATTTACTACAGCCCAGGTAACTCGCTGATTAACATACCGGAAATACACAGACGCAGCTTTAAACATGTCGTCTGAAGAAGACATTATGGTAAATAATTACATGTTTGTTATGTTACGGAATTTAAGCGTTATAAGTCATGTGCCAGTCACTTGACATTCCCACAAAGCTTTTTTTGATTTTTGGGGCGAAATCTAAAAATAACTTAAGAGGCTACGTAGCCTTTTACGGGGACACCAATTTTTTAGTGTGTGTTTTATGATTCTTAATTATTGATGATTTGTATTTATACCCCCGCAAAATGAATGTTTTGGGGGAGTATACCGTAATCGGCCTGTCTGTCCGTGTGTCCGTCTGTCCGTGGGTTCGCCGGTGTGTCCGTCTGTGTACAAAATACTAGTAACTTTGTGTCGCGAACTTCTCCTACAGTTTTCCTTCAATTGTATTGAAACTTTTCACACTCGTATTCTGAACGTACTTGTATATTGAAGATTTGCAAGACATAATTTTCAAGTTTCAACTCTTCCTGGTTGAGGAATTATCTCCCCTTGAACTTCAGACTTTTTTTTCCTGTGACGGGGGTTTTAAGTCACAGCCAATGACAGCTCTAGTTTTTTAGCTCACCTGAGCACATTTGCTCAAGGGGAGCTTTTAGGATTATCCGGTGTCCGTGGTCCGCCGTGCATCGTGCGTCGTCCATCGTGCGTTGTCAACAATTCTTTAAACATCAACTCCTACTAAACAGCTGGGCCAATTTGGACCAAACTTGGCTGGAATATTCCTGGGGAAGGTCATCTTTAAAAGTTGTTCACAGAATTTGATTCCGTCAAAAACTCTGGTTGCCATGGCAACCAAATGGAACTTTCTAAGAAATTCTTCAAAAATCTTCTTCTCTGAAACCGCTGGCCAGATTTTAAAATGATTTCACAGAAATGTCTCTTGGGTGACCCTTTTCAAAACTTGTCCACAAAATTTCGATCCGTCAAGAAACATGGCTCTGGTGAATAGGGGCTACTTGCACTATTCAGAAATGAAAAAATTCTTAAGAATTCTTCTTATCTGAAACCGCTGGTCAGATTTTGAAACAATTTCACAGAAATGTTCCTTGGGTGTCCCTTTTCAAAAAGTGTCCGCAAAATTTTGATCCGTCAAGAAACATGGCTCTGGTGAATGGGGGATACTTGCACTGTACGGAAATGAAGAAATTCTTGAAAATTCTTCTTCACTGAAACCGATGGTCAGATTTTAAAATAATTTCACAGCAGTGTTCCTTCGGTGACCCTTTTTAAAAACTGTTTGCAAAATTTTGATCCGTCAGGAAACATGGTCCCGGTGAATGGGGGCTACTTGCATTATACGGACATGAAGAAATTCTTGAAAATTCTTCTTCTCTGAAACGGGTGGTCAGATTTCAAAATAATTTCACAGAAGCGTTCTTTGAATGACCCTTTTCGAAACCTGTTTGCGAAATTTTGATAGGTCAAAAAACATGACTTTGGTGAATTGGGGCTACTTGCACTATACGGAAATTTAGAAACTTAAAAATTCTTCTTATCTGAAAATGCTGGCCAGAAATGACTTTTACAGGTGACCTTTCGAAAATTGCTTGGCAAAATAATTATAAAAAAAAACAAGAGAGCCAAGATGGCCCTGGATCGCTCACCTGAATTTTTGAGAGAACCATAGCCTTTTTTTTTTTTTTTTGAAGGTTTTGAAACACTGGAAACAAAATCATTATTTTGCCAAGCAATTTTTAAAAGGTCATGTGTAAAAGTCCTTTCAAAATCTGACCAGCAGTTTCAGAAAAGAAGAATTTTTAGGAGTTTCTTAATTTCCATACAGTGCAAGTATCCCCCATTCACCAGAGCCATGTTTCTTGACCTATCAAAATTTCGCGAACAAATTTTGAAAAAGGTAATTCAAGGAATATTTCCGTGAAATAATTTTCAAATCTGACCAACCGTATCAGAGAAGAAATTCTTCATTTCCATATAGTGCAAGTAGCCCCCATTCACCAGAGCAATGTTTCACGACGAATCAAACTTTCATAAACAATTTTTGAAAAGGGTCACCCAAGGAATATCTCTGTAAAAATTTTCCAAAATCTGACCAGCCGTTTCAGAGAAGAAGAATTTTTAAGAATTTCTTCATTTCCCTATTGTGCAAGTAGCCGCCATTCATCAGAGCCATGTTTCTTGATGAATCAAAATTTCACGAACAATTTTTGAAAAGGGTCACCCAAGGAACATCTCTGTGAAATTATTTCAAAATCTGATCAGCCGTTTGAGAGAAGAAGAATTTTTAAGAATTTCTTCATTTCTGTATAGTGCAAGAAGCCCCCATTCACCAGAGCCATGTTTCTTCACGGATCAAAATTTCGCGAACAGTTTTTGAAAAGGGTCACACAAGGAACATCTCTGTGAAATTATTTTAAAATCTGGCCAGTGGTTTCAGAGAAGAAGATTTTTAAAGAATTTCCTAAAAAATTCCATTTCGTTGCCATTGCAACCAGAGTTTTTAACGGAATCAAATTCTGTGGACAATTTTTAAAGAGGACCTCCCAAGGAACATTCCAGCCAAGTTTGGTCCAAATTGGCCCAGGGGTTTAGGAGGAGTTGATGTTTAAAGAATTGTTGACGACGCACGACGGACGACGGACTCTGGGTGATCCTATAAGTTCCCCTTGAGCACGTTGTGAAAACAACAACAAAAAAAATGGCAATGGTCCTCTCAAAAATTCAGGTGAGCGATCCAGGGCCATCTTGGCCCTCTTGTTTCATGTAAGTTTCTATGATACATATATTTTTTTGATTTGGTGAGATGTGAAAAACCTAAATACCCACCTTTAAAGATGGTCCTTTGGATTTTGGGAAGAAAACTTTACAAAAATACTTAAATATCATCCTTAAACTCCCAAAGCCTTTTAATTTTCCTTCATAAAACCACAGTAGTCGAAAACCATTTGACAACAAGAGAAATTAGAGACTTACTATGGCCCAGGTCGACACTGACAGGAAACACCGTCTATATTTACATTTTTACCGGAAATACATTGAAGAAGCTTCAACAATTGCATCCGAAGAAGACATTATGGAAAATAATTACATGTTTGTTATGCTATTGAATTTAAGTGTCATTAGTCACATGCTAGTCACTTGACATTCCCACAATGCTTTTTTTATTTTTGGTGGAAATCTAACCAGAATAACTATCACTATATTTCATGTCACAGGAGCAATAACTCATTAATTCTTCATAGAATTTTCACGAAAGTTGCATCTTGCACATCTACAACTCCTAATGAACACTTCTGTCAAGTTTAAAGTGAATCAGACAAACTGTAAGAGGAGTTGTCCGGAAAAGCATTTTTAAGTCAAATCAGGGGCAATAACTCAGTAATTCTTGATGGAATTTTCACAAAATTTGCGTCTGGCACATCCACAACTCAAGATGGACACTTCAGCCAAGTATAAAGTGAATCAGACTGAAATTGTAGGAGGAGTTTTCCCGACAAGCATTTTAAATGTGAATCAGGGGCAATAACTCATTAATTCTTCATAGATTTTTCACGAAAGTTGCGTCTTGCACATCTACAACTCCTAATGAACACTTCTGCCAAAGTTTTAAGTGAATCAGACAGAAACTGTAGGAGGAGTTGTCTGGACAAGCATTTTCAAGTCAAATCAGGGACAATAACTCAGTGATTCTTGATGGAATTTTCACAAAATGTGCGTCTTGCACATCTACAACTCCAAATGGACACTTCTGCCAAGTATAAAGCGAACTGGACTGAAATTGTAGGAAGAGTTGTCCTGACAAGCATTTTAAATGTGAATCAGGGGCAGTAACTCATTAATTCTTCATAGAATTATCACGAAAGTTGCGTCTTGCACATCTACAACTCCTAATGAACACTTCTGCCAAGTTTAAAGTAAATCAGAAAGAAACTGTAGGTGGAGTTGTCCGGACAAGCATTTTTAAGTCAAATCAGGGGCAAAAACTCAGTAATTATTGATGGAATTTTCTACAAAATGTATGTCTTGCACATCTACATCTCCTAATGAACACTTCTGCCAAGTATCAAGCGAATTGGATTGAAACTGTAGGAGGAGTTGTCCGGACAAGTTTTTCGGACAGACCGACAGCCCGACCACCCAACCGACCGACCGACTGACCGACAGGCTGATTCCAGTATACCCCCACAAACTTCGTTTGCGGGGGGTATAAAAATACCTTAAGAGGCTACCTAGCCTTTTAAGGGAACACCATAAAAAAAAAAATTGTATTTTTTTATTCTTATATTGATAATTTGTATTGTTTTTTTCATATCAATTTCCGTGATGTATACATGTGAAAAATCTATATAACCACCTTTAAAAGACCAACATCATAACCACTGACCTAAAGAGACGTCTCCCTAATGCAGCTGTTAGGTACTGTATTTAAATCGGGACAAAGCTATGCATGAAGGAGTGGTCTTCCATAACAACACAGATTAACTAGAAGGCCCTGAAGGGCCTGAATATGCTCTACTAGCAGAGATTTTGCCTTTGAATAAAGCATACATTAGGAATTCATTATAGAAAAAGACAAAAACACAAAAATGTGTTCTTGCAACTGGACTTGAACCCATTAAGAAAGCAATTATGTTTGGATGGTGAATTGAACAAATAGTGAAAAAAATGAAGGGAAATTTCTGAAATCTAAATGTTTGGAATCTAGGCAAATCTGATAGTGTTTCAAACTTTCATTATGCCTAGTATTATCCTAGTAAATTTCAAAGAAATTTGACTAATAATGTGGATTTTGCTGATCAGAAAATTATACTAAGTCATGAAATGGCTACTTTTCCTGAACAGTTTACTAGATTTTTAATCCCTTGATGAATCTTCAAAAGAATTGGATCAACACTGTGAACTTCATTGCCTAAACAAAAATTGGAAATTTTCAACTTTGAATGGTTACATTTCCAAAACTGATTGTCAGATTTTTTTTTAAAGTCAATAGGGTCCAATCTGTTTATGATACAAAGCAACTGTGCAAGTTTCGTGAAAATCCAACCAAAAATGCTGACCTAATCACATAAACAAGAAATGGAAATTTTGGACTTTAATTGGCTACTTTTCCCATACTGTTTATTGGATTTTTTTTCAAAATCAATAGGATTCAAGCTGTTGATGAGACAAAGCAACTGTGTGAGTTTCACAAAAATGCTCATTTATCATGTAAACAAGAATTTGAAATTTTCAACTGGAATGGCTACTTCTCCCGTATTGTTTATTAGATTGTTTTCAAAATCAATAGGGTTGAAGCTACTGATGAGATAAACAAACTAAAAGCGCTCTCTCACTATTGCGTATCGGCATGCGTATGTACGGCGAATTGCGATAAGAAAGGAACGCCGCGACAACGCCTCATTAATGTCAACTTACGTAGCTAATACTCTTTGGTACGTAGAATGATCTCCTGGTACGCTGAGCTGCGACGTCTTTTTAAGTCTACACTAAAAATATGTAACACGTACGTAGCAGTTACGATACGTCATGCTTACGCTACACACACGCCGTAAAAGCGAAAACAGCATAGCAGTGACGCAGCAGGAACGCAGCTCGAACACTTATTATGCCACACGAACGTTCTGGTTAACATGGTACATACCTGGGGCGTAACTCTGCGTAACTGTGGCGTATGTAGGGCGTTAGAAAAGTTGTCACTGCGTATCCTCGACCTTCTTTTTACATCCGTTGTGTATTAAATGCGTACGAATGACTTATTCCACGTATTTACAGTGTACGTTTTGCGTACATTTCGCTTCTGAGTCGTTGCTGCTGCGTAGGTGTTGCGCTGTCAAAGTATTTGTGGCGCTCTAAGATTGTACATACGATGTTTTGTTTTTGACTAATACCTTATAATGTTCTTTGCTTTTTCTGCATTTCTCTTGAATACTGTAGGCCGGAGAGAGAGAGCTGGGGACCTAGTCCTGGGTTCAATGTGGCCTGAAGCTTGGGTTTCTGTTTCGTTCACGGTTGCCTCTGAAACTGTTTTGGAGGTAGACGGTGACTGACGACTTAGCTGGGGAGCTACTGCTGGCATTTTCCTTCTGCCTCTGAACCGAGAAAATGATTTCGGTGGCATGTTCCTTTGACTTTTTTAACGAATGACAGCAACAAAGTGAGCACAGCCGTTTTTCATCTGTAACCGTCGAATTTATGCAACGGCAAGCTGCACATAAGAAAGGATCGCCGCGCTAATGAAGCGGTTATGCCACGCCAATCCGTCATACGCCACGCTTACGCCTCAGTATGTCGTACTTTACATCCCTGGAACTCTATACCCATTGATTCTACGCAGTAGGGGCAATATTTATGAATACGATGTCGCCAGCCAAATGCATAAAGGTGGTAGGGTAAAATCATGTTTAAACATATTTTCCAAATAAGACATCATTTAAGTCATCACATAAAACCTTAAAAATTATTGGAAACAATGTAATACCCAAGCTGTATCACCTAATTTACCTCTATCCCTAGTGATTTTACCTGTCGCCAGCGCACCATTGCTGTTTCGAGTATGCACATTATTTTATTTTCACATATGACAACACAATTTACACACTGTTTTGTTTCTACAAACATTGTATAAACATAAGAAGAGTAAAATTACACCGACAATGGTCGAATGCCTTGGCCATTTTCGCAAAGGGGATGTCGCCAAAATCAGACCAGATACGTTACAGTCAAAAGGTGCAAGGAAAACAGATCGATACAGATGGAATGGGGAAGTAATATGTCAGTAATTTTAAACAATTATATATGCTTGTATCAACATATAAAACCTGGATAAGCTGGATCTATAACAAAAATTCCCCATGGTCATGAATCCTCTGTGCTGACATGTTACGCTAAAAATAACCAGATACGTTACCAACATTAGTTCTTATTTCGAACGATATGAAATCAATGTAACAACTTAAACGTATGCCTTATAACTTAGCCTGAAAAGTGTAACTATTAATTGCAATTGGGTTGACTGATGTTCAATATTAAGAAAATATGCACTGAAAACCGTTTTTGGAACCAGATACGTGACCCAACCAGATACGTTACTGTGACATTTTAACTCTGATGTTAAGACCGCTTTTTGCACTTTCTTATTAACGTCATTGTACTCAAACTACGTCATATGCTTCGTTTTCTCTCTTGGAAATGAATCCAATGTTCTCGCCATTTTCTTTGTCATTTAATCAAGTATAATCCAGTGTAATCACCCTTTACATAAAAGGTATGCTGTAATTTTGTCCGTTTTACCAATCATCGACGCATTTAGTCAAGTTTTCTGTTGACTTCAGTAAACGATTATATTTAGCTTGTCAGAAAATACAAATTCAGTAATACTTTTCACATATCAGTCTGTATAATTTCCTGTAGAAACAATGGTAACGTATCTGGTCACGTATGGTAACGTATCTGATCCCGTTGTATGATCTCATTTTTCCAAAAGGTGTATGCAAACAGTGTAAACCACAGTACTAACCTGCTCCATGGACCCTTTCACACGTTTGTCAAGCACACTTTATATTACATCAGCATGAAATATATTGTGGTGTATGATTGGTAATTACACATTATGCATGTCTAAATGTACATGTATGCCGCAGTAATTCGGCAGGTTCATGCAATACATTTGTGACGAGATCTCCATATTATATACAGATCTAGTTACAACTGCATTGCACCAAGCATGCGATTAGCTTTCATACCTAATGGTTAAGCATACTACATATGTAAGAGTACTACAAATGCATATTATATAATGTCTAATACATTTGACTAACACACTTCCATGATGTTTGCAGGGAATGGGAAAAACAAGGTCGGAAATTCAAAAGGCCCACTGTTTTAGTTCGAAAATGGTATTCGTTACATATAAAGACTGTTATGAAATGTTTTAAAGTTTACCAGCATTCAATTTTGCCTGGCATAGTTAAAATAACACAGGAAAAGGGGGGGGGGGGATCTGGCCATAAAATCCAGTTCTAACTGTTTTAATGTACTGTTTTTTTTTTTATATTTCAATAAAGCAACCATCTCAGTTTCTCCATATTTTACTGTTTTTGATACGCTTTACATTATAGTAAAAGTACATGCATATGTATGATAGTAGATAGCTCAAATATGCAATACTTACCAGAAATCTGATCCATGATTTTTTTACCAGATACGTTACTCAATCAATTTACATGTCAATTTGACACTGTTGCACATGTATATTTTGATAAAACACTTCATTTTTGTGGAAAGGATAATTAAATGTTGTCAAGAAAGGAACAGAGGTGCCGCACATGATGGCTTTCCTTTATACAATTTAGAAAAATACTTTTGGTTATAATAGATTTTTCTAGATGTCAATTGCAGTGATTTAGTTCCCATCCTTGTATGTCGGGTCTGTTCTGCTTTGCCATTATCAAATTGTCCTAAATGGCACTACAGTGTCTCACTGTCAGGTTCGCGTATAGCATTTGCGATAAAAACATTGTATTACCATGCTGATATGATGTTAACAGGGTATGTGTATGGTAACGTATCTGGTTTTCTCAAAATGTACAGGTCCTTTTCGAACCAAAAATGTGCAAAACTGACAAGTTAGGAAAGGCGCCCTTGTTTATTTACGTGTCAAGTTGGTGTCAAACTATTATATAATCCCATATAGATGTTGATTCACCATCGTTCATTTTTTAACATTTATGCCTTGAAAAGTTTCCCCTACTGCGTAGAATCAATGTACCAACAAAGATACGCAGTAGGAACGCAACAGAAACGTCGTAGATACGCCGTGTCTATCAATTTTGAACAAAATACGCCACAGTTCTTCGCATTTGACATGCGTAAAGAAATATTGTTGCATACGCCGCTAATACGCAATAGTGAGAGAGTAGCATAAGTGATTATCATGAAAATCTGGCAACAAATGCAGACTTTATCGCGTAAACAAGATTTGGAAATTTTCAACTTGAAATGGCTACTTTTCCCATACTGTTTGTTGGATTTTTTTCAAAATCAATAGGGTTGAAGCTATTGATGAGATGAACAAACTGTGCAAGTTTCATGAAAATCTGGCAACAAATGCAGACTCTATCATGTAAACAAGATTTGGAAATTTTCAACTTGAAATGGCTACTTTTCCCATACTGTTTTTTTTATTTTTTTTCAAGATCAATAGGGTTGAAGCTATTGATAAAATAAACAAACTGTGCAAGTTTCATGAAAATCTGGCAACAAATGCAGACTTTATAGGGTTGAGTGCATATTTTTGTGTTTTCATCGAGATATAAAATGCAATTGCCTTATTACATGGCAAATAACGCCCGAAGGGCGTTATGTTAAGCCATGTAATAAGGCAATTGCATTTTATATCTCGATGAAAACACAAAAATGTGCACTCAACCCTTATAATTGCACTCGCTGTTCACTTAAATCACTTTTCGAAAATGATAGACAGAAAAAAATCACGGACAAATACGACAGTAAATACGAGTTGATTTCTTTCGCGGATATTTGGTAGAACGGGCATGAATACACAATCTATTTTTAGCTTTTCAACATATTTTTTCAGTCGAAGGCGGCCATTTTGCTGGCATTGAAATCATACTTTCGATGATTCATCGAACAAAATTTAAGAATAAAATAATTATGTAGATCCATATGAACAATACAATCAACTATCTAAACTTGAGGCTAGGTGGACGATGTGTTCTTTCGAGTGACCTTTTCATAGATAATTTGTAAAGAATATGCGTACGTACCGTCGGCAGATCTGTTCTCGATGAGTATCTATCTGTTGCCGATATAAGACTTGGTCTATCCTAAATTTCTTGTAAGATATGAATCGAATGACGCCAACGTTTTGTGACCCACTTATTAGAACATAAATAACGGTGTCGCAGCTGTTAATTTTTCAATATGTATTTTTGGTCTCCCAGTTCTAGGCTTGTTTCTAATATCATTCCTATCACGCCAACATTTAAAAAATTCTTAACACAGTGTAGTCACTTCTTTCGATCCTTTCTCCAACAGTTCTTTCACTATATACAATCCATCAAATCCACGATAACTTTTTTCTGGTTAATAGCATTTTTTTAACCTAATCACCGCAATAAAAAAGTTCAACTCCGTCATGAAACAAATCAAGTTCATTTATGCCAGTGATTTTTCCGTTTACACATTGTACTAAATTTAACTCCGTGACCCTGGCTTCATAGAAATCGATCGCTGACGTATTGAATGATGTAACTGATGACGTCAATCATTCAGACTCTTTATTCACTGTTAGCATAGTGTATTTTTTTTTAGGGTACAGAAAAAGAAATCGGTCTTTTTGCATGTGACTGATTCAGCGATGGAATTCTAAATAGAGCCCATAAACAGTTTGCATGAAATCTAAAATTAGATTCCAACAACAATTTGGAAAAACCGAAAGTAGTGCTATTGCGTTTCATCGAAAAATAACATGCAGGTTTTTTCATCACATGACACGATTCTGACCAATCAAAAAACGATTTTACACCATGAGTGCAATTATTATCGCGTAAACAAAATTTGGAAATTTTCAACTTGAAATGGCTACTTTTCCCATACTGTTGTTGGATTTTTTTCAAAATCAATAGGGTTGAAACCATTGAAGAGATAAACAAACTGTGCAAGTTTCATGAAAATCTAACAACAAATGCAGACTTTATCACGTAAACAAGAAAAAGACTAACAGACAGACAGACAGACAGATGGACGGACGGACAGACGGACGGACAGACAGCCATGGTGATTCTTTTACACCCCCTTTCACTTCGTTGTGGGGGTTATAAAAAGACTAACTACAGATCATAGCACAATCACTTCTCCATACTTGACAATCAAACACAGTAAATGCAACACACTGAACTTGAAAAAAAACTTATGTAAACACTAAAACTGCTAAATATTTAGCAAGACCTACATATACATATTGTATTTATGCAAGAAAGCATCTATGACACAATAATATAACTTATTCCTGCTTGGTTTTAAGATGTAATTAACCTTCTTGACAAAACAATTTCTCATGAAGTTTGTGTTTATTAGGAAAGATATACTGTTACACGTAGGCCCTACATTGGGACCAGTATTCATTACGTATTAACATTGACACATCAAAGTGTAAACTCAGTCAAGAAAACCGTCATAACCATGATTTGGTACACATACCTGACTTACGTACTGTTGACTGCATTTACAAGGGGATATCAAAAAGTTTTGAGCCTCACATAGAACAAGCCAGATATACAGATTTAAACTGCTCTATTTATCAACAGAGTCAAATAGTGAAGCATAACCTACTGAAGCAAGCGCGCCTATCCATCAAGGAGAAACACGGCAGGAAAATCAGTCTTGAGGCTCTGTTTCACCAGGACATCGTGAAAGTCCACACCAGCCAAGTTGTAATGGAAGCCATGTGCGAATGTTGCTACGAACTCCTCCTTCACCCACTCTATTCTCCAGACGCAGCCCCCAGCAACTTCCACCTCTTTCCCCTGCTGAAAACTGATACCTCTGGGGCTGGAAGTTTGACCATGATGATGCGTTTACTGCTGCTGTGGAGGGCTGGTTAGGGGACCAAGATGTTACTTCTATCGTTTGGATATCAATAACTGGCAAACTAGATGGAACTAGGGTGTGGAGTTGCAAGGGGACTATGTTGAAAAATTAAACAGTTTAAATCTGGATATGTGGCTCTTTCTATGTGAGGCTCAAAACTTTTTGATATCCCCTTGTATCATTGTTCATTTTTAAAGACAAACATACTAAGTCTGTGGAACACAAATGTTAAACAGAAACAGGGTTTACTAATGGCAACAATACCATTTCTCTTGAAATCTATAAACAGTTGTGCATGAATTTCTATGCAGAATGTTTCTTGTGATCAATATGTAAAACAATCATTAAATGGTTTTCTGGGTTACATTTTGAACCTAACACAAGGGTCAATAATTTCCCAAAATCAAACAGCATCCTAGAAATAAAAAAAATGACAAAGTTTAGGTTTACATGCTGCATATATTACCTAGTGAATACAAAATGCCCAATTGTTCCCAATCAACTTTGGGACATGCACTTGAGTCTTTGCTGTTTTCCAGCAGTCACCAGTATTTTGTTACCACCCAAGTACATTGTCTTACTAAGGTTTTGGTTGAAACTGGATCACCTTAACATAAGGCTGTTTTGTAATGATCTAAATCATAGTATTTAAGAAAACACCAAGCAAAATAACTGCAACAAAGAAAAGAAATGCATAAGACAAAATTAACTTACTTTGAATATTTCATAATATCTCTCATTGTAGTTGCTCCTTTGTATTAAAATAAACAGTATAGAACATAATATTTTGTTTAAGTTTGATGTTTAATACCATGTTCAGTATTTTTTCAGATCACTGCAGCCAGTGCACTTGGACTTGGCGCTCATGGAGTTTCTTTCACCAGCGCTTCACACAACTTTATTCCTAAGCCACTACCTTCTTTGTTACATATTAAATTCTAGAAACAGATTCAATGATAAATTCTTACTTGTTCTAAATATGTCCACTGAGCTTCAAATTCTTGTTTGGTCATGACAGTTGATGTACTGTGAGCAAGCTGAAGTGAAAAAGTAATAACTGAAATTACAGGAAATGTGGTACTTAAACCTTTCCCAAACTGAAGCCCTTTTTTTACATGCCTGCAGTACAAGTCTTTTGAAAACATTGTGGGAAAAGGAGAAATTGCTCGTAACGAGCAATTTCTCCTTTTCCCACAGTGTTTTCTGCCCGTTCGGATAATTTTCTGCCATTGTTATAAAAAGTTAAAATTGTTGTCTGCAAACTCTCTCAGTTTGGAAGAGTCTAAAATTTATCGTTTGGGAAAGAAAGAGTTAAATAAGGACAAGATATTAAATTGTTAATATAAACAATGGACATCTACTAGTGTATTCAGAAACTTTCATTAAAACTACTTTCTACGTCAAGGATGTGGGCACTTTCTTACAGGGCCTGTTATTTCTGTTTTATTTATCATATTTATGCACACAAACAACCATGCAAAAAGTGTAAGAGCCATATTCTAAAAACCAGGGGCTTAATGAGTCTCTTTGATGAATTATACCAAGCAAGCCATCATGAAATCCATAAAATCCACTCTGTGTTACCAGCAACTTAATCTCGAGCTAGAATCATGTTTGGATATGGAGCTAATTTACAAACAAGAGGACCATGATGGTCCTATATCGCTCACCGGAGTGCTAAGCAAAAAGGTCTTATGATGAAGATAAATACCAAATATTGAGGTTCAAGGCCAAATGGTAATGAAACAAGAGTGGCAAATTATCGCAAGTTATGCCCATCCCACTGCCAGTTGTCAAGGAGGTATAATAATTGCAAAGGGTAGGTAATACAAGAAACATGTTTTTCAAGTCTCAAATCAATTTGAATTAAAACTTCTAAGTTCCATTCCAGACAAGCAAAAAATACAGTAAAAATGAAGATCAAAGGGGAATTACTCAAAAACCACCCCAGGTAGAGTTATTTTTCTTGCCCAAAGTATTGGGTAATATTGCAGCAAACATGCTTACATAGTTTGAAGTCCTTCTGACATGAGATGGCAAGGTTATATTCCAGACATGCACTAAAGACTGTAAAACTGACAATCAAAGGGAAATAATTCAAAGACAGTATGACGTAGAGTTACAATTCTTGTGCACTGCACTTCCAAATATTGCAACAAATAAGTATACCATATTTCAAGTCATTCCTCCTTAAGATGACGAAGTTTTGCTCCGGACAAGCAAGAAATGCTATAAAAAATGAAGGTCAAAGGGGGAATAACTCAAAATTCATGGTAGGAAGAGTTATGGTTCTTATGCACTGCACTCCATAATTTTTCAATCATGCATACAAAATTTGAAGATGTTCAGGCTAGAGATGACAAAGTTATATTCCGGACAAGCAGAAAATGCTGTAAAAATGATGGTCAAAGGGAAACAACTCACAGACAGTACGAGGTAGAATTATGGTTCTTTCACGCTGCACTCTGTATTATTGCAATAAATACAAAATGCCAAGTTTTAAGTCAATCCGACTGGAGATGACAAAGTTATGGTCCAGGCAAGGAACTATTCTATAGAACTTTTTCATTCAAGGGCAAATAACTCCTGTCCTAGTGATCTAATTAGACCCATAAACAAACTCATCCAAGATCTTATGGTCATATATATTTTGATCAAGTTTGGTGCTGATTGGTTGATATTTATAGATGCTAATTTGTAAACAATGTCAAATACAGTAAATTATGTATTTCAAGGACAAATAATCGCAGTTGTTCACAAAGGATTATACCCATATTCAAACTCACCCGAGATCTTATAGTCATATTTATTTTGACCAACTTTGGTGCTGACTGGTTGATACTTGTAGATGCTAGAGTGTAAACAAAGTCAAATATAGCAATTTTTCTCATTCAAGGACAAAATCTCTATGTGAAATCTGATACCAACAACATAGGGCTAATTTTTATACCAGGGCCAAAATGTTAAGAATTTTGGTAGTAGGGCCACTAGATGATGCTACATGCCAAATATGAAAGCTCTAGCCCTTACATTCTGGGACGAGAAGATTTTTAAAGATTTCCTTCTTTATGTCTATGTGATATCAGAGAACCCACAACATAGGTCCATTTTCAACACTAGGGCCATAATTTGAAATAGTTTGGTAGAGGGCTACTAGATGATGCTGCATGCAAAATATTAAAGTTCTAGCTCTAACGATTTGGGACAAAAAGATTTTTAAAAATGTCCTTCTTTAGAGGGCCACTAGATGATGCTACATGCCATATATGAAAGCTCTAGCCCTTACAGTTTGGGACAAGAAGATCTTTACTTTATTTTTTTTTTTGGTTGCCATGGCAACCAGAGTTCTTCATGGAATTCAAATCTTTGAAGTATTCTTAAAGTGCATCACCTAAGGATCATTTCTGTGAAGTTTCATTGAAATCTGATTGGCGGTTTCAGAGGAGAAGATTTTTTAGTAATGTTTATGGACGGACAGACAGACTGACGGACGGTCCACTGTTTTAGGTTAAAGAGCCATTACTTAAAGGGCCCCTTTTAAAGGGCCATTTTTTTTCGTGCTACTATTTTGAGTCAAAGGGCCACGTTTTAGGGGCCATTCAATGGACATTTCTTTTCTACTAAATTCAGTCAGAGGGCCATGTTTTAGGGGCCACTCAATGGACAAATCTTTTTGGACCAAATTCAGTCAAGGGGCCATGCTGTAGGGGCCATTCGATGGACATCTCTTTTCGACTAAATTCAGCCAGAGGGCCATGTTTTAGGGGCCACTCAATGGACAAATCTTTTGGACCAAATTCAGTCAAGGGGCCATGCTGTAGGGGCCATTCAATGGACATCTCTCTTCAACTAAATTCAGCCAGAGGGCCATGTTTTAGGGGCCACTTGATGGACAAATCTTTTTGGACCAAATTCAGCCAAGGGGCCATGCTGTAGGGGCCATTCAATGGGCATCTCTTTTAGACCAAATTAAGCCAGAGGGCCATGTTGTAGGATTAGATGGACAAATAATTTTCAATCAAATTCAGTCAAAGGGCCATTCATTGCACTTCTCTTTTTAGACCAAATTAAGTCAAAGGGGAATGTTGTAGGGGACATTCAATAAACATTTCTTTTCAACCAACCTAAAGTCACAAAGGTATAAGACCACCCGACTCTGTTGGAAATAGTTTATTTGGCGGATCTCATTGTTTAATCTGCAATTCCCAGTTTTCATTTTTAAAAGTTGTGTGATGCCCAGAACTGTTCTAAGGCGTCTAACAATAACCTGATTGTTGCCCTTGTGGTTAATGATGTCACAACAGCATCAAATAACATTGACATTGTTTTTGGTTACTTTAGGGTGTCTGCGGCTTTGTGGAGCCAATTTTTCCCTCTTTGTGACTTTTAAGTCATTTCATGACGAATACAATACCTGAGTAAGTTTCAGTAAATTTATCCTTTGAAAATTGGGTTAAATGACAAGAAATATGAGGGCCACTGGCCCCTTGATCACTCTCCTAAGATCAAGCTCCTTTGAATTGACCTATTCATGTAAGCCCTATGTAAATGAGGACACAGTCCTGTTTCAATCCAAACACCAACTTGGTAGAGGTATATAAAATTTATTATGGAAACACTTTTCCATTTTTCAAGTCATGGGCCTAAACTGGTAAAGACCCATGGTAATGCTACTTGCCAAATATGGAATACGCTACAGGCTTATGGTTTGGGACAAGAGGAATTCTGAAATTACTCTAATTGAGCTTTTCCAAACTTTGGATTCCTGGTGTGGAGCAATTTTTGGAGCCAGGGGTATCATTTTAATAACTTTGTGGAAGTCAGTCTGATGATACAAGTTGATATGGAAGCCCTAGGCTTTATGGTTTAGGACTAGAAGAATTTTTAAGTTGCTCAGATTACGGTAAGTATTTTCTGAATTTTGGATCTATGATGCGAGGCCGTTCTTGAGCCCAGGGGCATTCTTTTTTGAAACAAGAGGACCATGATGGTCGTATATCGCTCACCTGAGTACTAAGTAGTAAAGATCTACAATGAAGATAAATACCAAATATCAATGTTCAAGGCCAAATAATTCTGACAGAGAATGTAACTGTGCAAAAGCATTTTCTTCTTTTCCGAAAATGCTTTCACAACCTTTCTTATTCAGGGTCATTGAAAATCAGGATTGTATTTTAAGGGATTGAATTAACTTGGAAGGCCAGGCATTAATTTCCTGGTCAAAATGGTGGTCAAATGATAGATTAAAACATCATTTGCTCTTTGGTAAGACACAAAGGTGACTTGTCTCAGTAACTTTTGATCAAATGTCAAAGGATGTTGGCTGAGACAGTAATCAAGCCAGTGCAAACTGGGAACCCTAGACTAACAGCTCACATTACTGACTGATCTACTGGGGCTCAACAAGTCCAGTATGCGCTAGGTAACCCCATTTTCTGTGACACATCTTACAGAGGAAAATTTTATCAAAAGACTATCCTTAGGAAAACATGTTTGAAGTTGCATAAATGCCAAGAACTTTAGAAGATATCCGTCAAGATGGATGGATGGGCGAACTGACTGTTATTGGTCCATGATGAAATTATACATTTAGTCCCCTTTTTTGATAACATGTCGTTTCAGGAAATAAAATTGACTATTATCTGTCGCTTAACAAGATGAAGTTTAATTACATTTTGTCCTGTAGTGAAAGAGATACATGTATTGGTCGATAGTGAAAATTTACACCAAGCCCCTTTTTTCAATGACATGACATTTAATGAAAAAAGGTAAAATATTGTTATTGGCAGACTATCATAAGGAACACATGTACAAAGTTTCCATCTTTTTACAGAACAGGGGAATTTTAAAGTTTTCCTTCTTTGTTCCCATGTTCAAACTTGTGACCACCAGGGCAGGGCCAGTTTGGACCCCCGTATCATTGTATCGTATTTGGTTGAGGTCCACTAGAAGATGCTACATATGAAATATCAAAGCTCTACAACTTCCAGCTTCAAGGCAGTTTTGACCCCAGGGGCATCATATGAAAAATCTTGGTAGAGGTCCACTAGGAGATGCCTCATATAGTCCGGTCTGTTAGCTCAAAAATGTTTACCAACCCGACGAAAGTGTGAAAATTTTATATGTCGTAAACAATACTTTTCTAAGACGAAAAAAAGGGGTGTGCCCGATTTTAATGCCCTAGATCAATTTTTATTGCGATTTGAAATTCGGATAACTATACCGTCCGAATACTCTTACTTTGTAGAATAGCAATTTTGTTCATTCCCGTTTAGTTAAAATGTATGATCGACCAAAAATAGTGTTTCAGAAGTATTTTGCCATTTTAAAGGCACTGCTGGATTTAGGGATTGAATTTATAAATATTCTATATGTCTTTCGTATCTGTCTGTTTGTCTGTCCATCCATTTGCGTGTCATTTACTTGCACTTTACATTCTTAAAAAGAACTGACTGAATTTCGCGTATAGGATTGCTCTGCATTAGGTCGCTCGGCAGGACAAATCAAATTGCCTTCAGATTTTCCGCATACAATGCAATTGACGATTTGCCAATTGCATTTGATATAACGAATATTTCCCTTTTATTCAAAGCATTTTTAGGTGACAAATGCTGTAGGTATGTCCCGTTCGCAAATCTTTTAAATTTAGAATACCGAGATCAAAGGAACCCCGAGTTAATCCTTCACCCATTTTTTAAAAACTTCATTAGACACATATCTTTAAATATTCAAAATGAAGCTTGAATAAATACTTTGTGAAGAAGGTATAGGAAGGTTTAAAATTTGATCTGAGGCCACGTTTCTTTTGTTCATGATCTATAACAAAATTATTCGTCGATAGGAAAGTGCAACAAAGACGATTTGATAATAGTGCTGTGGTATCAGTAAATGGACTGTCCCTGTCTCTGTGAAGACACTAGACAGCTTTTTAACCTTTTACCAAAGTATTTCCAGTTTTGGCGACCTGGAAAAAATGAGGGCCGACACTCTGACTTGTCCCACTTTCTGTTTTTTGTCTCACTTCCTCAACTTTAGCACCCCCCCCCCCCCCCCCCAAAACCAAGAAAACGAAAACAAATACAAAAAGTAATCAATATATAGTTCAGAAACATCTGTGAAAATGAATTTTCAAAATGCGAGAGAAAATTTTGGGGAAAAAAGGAATGAGATTGCAACAAGCATTTTCTCCTGTTTAAACATGTTTTACTTTTTCAAGGACAATTACCAACATCTGACCCACCTTTACTCTATCGCCTCCATGTGCTGGGTGTAGGACAAAAGCCCACTAGGACAAAAGCCCACTGGACGAAAACACACTAGGACAAAAGCCCACTGGGACAAAACCCCACTATGACAAAACCCCAATTTTAGTTCTAATCATGTTTTCAATTAAAAAGTTTCATATATATAATGTTACTTGTCTTTAAAAGAGTAGAAAACATTATGTGAAAAGCAGACAATGCCGGTAAGCAGCATTTTTATACTCTTTCACATTGTTTTCGAAAGTCCTATTTTCTCCTTTTTTCATATTCTTTTCAAGTCTTCTTTCACATGGTTGTTGAAGTATGGGAAATTTTGGAAAGAAGAGAAAACTGAGAAGAAAGAAAAGCAATTTGATAATTCTGATTATTGAATCTGTAATGTGTTTTTTCCTACAAAAATGATTAGAAAAATGATTTTCTAACTCTTTTTATAAGCATTGGGCTTTCATCCTTCTTGCCAAAATTAGCAGTGGCCTTTTGTCCAGTGGACTTTTGTCCTATTGCGTTTTTGTCCCATTGGGCTTTTGTCTGTTTTCCCTGTATGCTAGGATTGTCGTCGGGTGAAAACGTGGTACCTATTCAAAACCCTATACCAAATACCCTCAAGCTTTTTACGACCCTGAGAAGTATTGTTTTTAAAAATGTTGTTGAAAAGGGATACAGTTCTGGTAACCACTATTTTCTCCTTTTCCATTTGCTATCCTTCCTACAGAAAATTTCGTTTTTTTAAGTTACATTAAAATTGTTGTCTGCAAAGGCTTGTAATTTGGGCAAGTCTCAAATTTTTGTTTGGTAGAGTTCATGAAGATTCAGTGTTGTAAAAATAGGAGAAAAAGGGGGAAAATAACATTAATATAACTGCAATAGACCTTTCCTATTTTTATGTCTGATTGGTCGAGTAATGTTTAGCCGAATTCCTCTAAGTTTGTAATGTACAGGCTCGAAATACAGGAATCGTAGGTTTGATTTATTTAAACTTTTAAAGTGATAATTTTTGTTCAGAAAAAATCGTTCCGGTATCTGCAAATAGACAGTGACAGTCTATTTACCAATAAAATGGGACATTATATACATTTTTAATTTACAGCGAAAATCCGGACTTTGAAATAACATTTAAATCTCTATAGTTGCATTATTGTCATGCTCTAATTTCAACTACCTTATTGTAATAACAAAGTTCAATTCAAATTTCAAATCTCCCATTCCTTCTAGAAAAACAGAAGTTCGAGATTCATTTTCAGTAGGAAAACACGTGCTATACTTGGTTTCATTGAAAAGCTAGTAAAGACAAGCTGGGTGTTCTTTTGATCTCGGTATTTCAAAGTGAGTGATCCATATGAAACAGGACCGTAGGAAGCAATTTTGGATTGGGGCAAAATTTTAAGAATCGGCTTGTCTTCCCGATTTGACATATACTGCGTTTTGTTATGCAGTGAAAAATAATCCACCTATTAATACTAAGGACCGAAATAGATGGAAATTTGTTCGACAATGTGGTGAATTATGAGATTTGGAGAAAAAATAAAGCAAAAATTCTTGCTGAATTAAATGTGACCTCAGAAATTGTTTGGTGTCTATCAGATAACAAAAGTAGATGAAAAATTCTGGGGCTAGCTGCCATTTGTTTAGAACTATTGTAATTTGTTTGAAATTTTCTATCAGCGTATCGTCAGTAAGCTACTCTGAAATGTTACTTCATCCTCTTTATATACAGGGTTCCCACAACTTTCTGCTTGCAAAATTCCAGACTTTTTCCAGGATTTTTTTCAAAATTCAAGGTTTTTTTGCAATAGAAAAACTGGAAATGCAAAACCTTTTGAAAGCTAATTTCTTTCATACATTCCTTGTTTTAATGAAAAATTAAGATTTAAAGAACATTCTAACTGCATGATAGTTATTTCATTTCTTTACTCGGCCAGTTACAAACTTCAAATGACCAAATATAGATTCAGATCAGCCTATCCATACAGGCAGTTTAATAAGGATCCATGCTGTTCTCTTACAGTTCCGAAGTTCCTACAAGTAATGATGAATTTGAAGGCAAATAGTATAGATCCTTATAAGAACACATAACCAGGCAAATTGGGAATAATAGGACCATGATGGTCCTATATCATTCACCTGAGTACTAAGTAGTAAAGGTCTACAGTGAAGATAAATACCAAATATGGAAGTTCAAGGCGAAATAATTCTGACAGGGTATGTAACTGTGCAAAAAGCATTTTCTTCTTTTCCCAAAATGCTTTCACAACCCTTCTTCTTCAGGGTCATTGAAAGTCAGGATTGTATTGTAAGGGACTGAATTAACTTCAAGAGGCATTTCCTGGTCAAAATGGTGGTCGAAAGACAGATTAAAAAACATCATTCGCTCATTGTTAAGACACAAATGAGACTTGTCTCAGTAACTTTTTATCAAATTTCAAAGGATGTTGACTGAGACAGTAATCAAGCCAAACTGGGAACCCTAGACTAACAGCTCACAACATTACTGACCAATTTATTGGATCTCGATAAGTCCAGTATGTGAAAGGTAACCCCTTTGTCCATGACCTATCTTACAGAAGAAAATTGTATCACAAGGCTATCCTAAGGAAGACATGTATGAAGTTTCATAAGTGCCAAGGACTTTAGAAGGTAACCGTCAACGCGGATGGATGGGCCAACTGACTGTAATTAGTCCAGAATGAAATTATACATTTAGTCCCCAATTTGGATAACATGTTGTTTCATGAAATAAAATCAAATAACTACCAGTGTTGTCTGTGGCTTAACAAGATGAACATTAATTACATTTTGTCCTGTAATGAAAGAGACATTGGTCCTCAGTGAAAATATACACCAAGCCCCCTTTTTCCATGATCTGACATTTAATGAAAAAAGGTAAAATATTGTTATTGGCAGACCATCATAAGGAATACATGTACATAAATTCCATCTTGTTTCAGAGCAGAAGAATTTTAAAATTTTCCTATTTGTTCCCATGTTCAAACTTGTGACCACCATGGCAGGGCCAGTTTGAACCCCAGGGGCATCATATGAACAAACTTGGTAAAGGTCCTCTAGAAGATAGTACATACAAAATATGAAAGTTTGAACCCCAGGAAAACATATGAGCAATCTTGGTAGAGGTCCAATAGCAGATGCTGCATACCAAATATCTCAGCTCTATCCCTTCTTGTTTTAATGAAATAGATTTTTCAAAGTTTTCTTTTATTATTCCCATGTTCAAACTTGTGACCCCTGAGGTGGGGTCAGTTTTGACCCTAGGGGCATTATATGGACAATTTTTGTAGAAGTATACTAGGAGATGCTACATTCCAATTATCAAAGCTCTATGCTTTCTAGTTTCAGAGAAGATTTTTAAAGATTTTGCTCTTTTTTTCTTTGGTTGCCATGGCAACCAGAGTTATGGGTGGAATTTCATATCTTGAACAACTTTGGTAGAGATTTAAATAAGGAACATCCCTGGCAAGTTTAATCAAGATTGGCCCAGTGGTTTAGGAGGAGAAGATGTTAAGAAATTGTGGATGATGCACGACAGACATGGGGTGATCACAAAAGCTCACCTTTAGCACTTTGTGCTCAGGTGAGCTAAAAATGTGTTGTTTTTTCCTAACATTGGGAATTATTTTCTTTATGATTTGAGACACAGAATTAAGTCCTTGCATATCATTTACTATCATAATGCACAACAGTTTTGCTGTAAGCCTTCAAATAGAGGTTCTTTTCCCCCTTCAGTCATTGAAACTAAAGCCTAATCCAAAAGTACCATGTTTTACTTTCACTTTAATTGTTCAGTTTTCATGACCTGAAATACATGAATAAATAAACCGGTCTTTTCAAAGGGCTATATCCCTGCTTTTAATGTTTCTGAAAATACGAATAATCGTAACTTTCTTAGATTTAATACTTGAAGTGTTTTGATCCATGATTGCAGACAAGCGCTTACTTTCAGTTTCTTCTGACTCGACAACCTCATCCCGACGAGAATCATAACTTGGCTTCATAAAGATAAAAGTCTGTTAACCTTTCAGACCCCTATAGATTTAAATTTTCAGTAATATTTACTGTTGTAGCTCATTTTCACGTTAATTCACTTCAGCTCGTCCCCGGCAAAATACAAAGCGCATTGTATTTTAGGATAAGTACCGAGTTCTCCGAAATTAATACACTGGATCCCGGTTTATTTAAATATTACAATATCTATTCCGGGACCAGTGAACCTAAATAAAGACCGTAATGTATTTGGGAAATTCACCCTCTCCGACCAATGACGGTCTAGGATATATGTCGTAGGCCAGATTGGAATCTAGGCAGATCCGGAATCTGCCTAGACCAAATTAGAATTCAAATTTTGTGTAGACCAAAATGCATCATTTTCTAATATTTTTTTTTTAATATATTGATTTAATTATGTTTACAATTGAGAGGTATTTTCATTTAAAGCATTTGATATGATTTTTTCCACAATCGCTCTTTTTTCCACCTTTTTTTATTAGTACAAAACATTCAAAATTTATATTTACTCTGAACTTCTAACTAAAACTTCTTTTATTTTGGAGTTTACGTATAAAAGTAAGATGATTCATATGTAGACGCCCTATATTCAACGAGAATTTATTAAAATTTGGTTTAGGCAGATTGTAGAGCTGCAAAGCTAAACTGGAATCCTGATTTGTTATAGACAAATTCCAGTTTGGTCTAGGCAGATTCCGGATCTGCCTTGATTCCAGTTTGGACTACGACATATAGTCTATATTGCAGAAAATATTGGACCTCTATCCGAAAAATGGAGGACGCAGACCGGAGATTATTATCGTCCTAAATTTTTGTTTCATACCCAAAACGTTTCGTACTTTTCCCGGGTTTTTCCCGATTTTTCATAGATATAACAAAAATCAAGACTTTTTCAAGACCGGGAACGGGTTTTACGAAATTCCCGACTTTTTCCCATTTTCCCGACTGCGTGGGAACCCTGTATATACCACGATTTTCTAGCAATATTCGGCCAAACGCTGACACAATCATTTTATTGGTGATCAAATGATTGGGGAGGGGGGATGTGTCATGATTGTAAAGGTTTGGAATTGTTAAAATCTGTAACAGAGGATAAGTCTGTTCTAATTACTAGCCCTTAAAGATGCATTTTCCTGCCCGAACATTTTTTGTTTTTATTTTTTTGTTTTTAAACGCATTATTATGTAACCTGGTTTAACCGGTCCCACTAGTTTAATTGTATATTTGCACTTATTTCTTTCGTCAGAAGTGGGGGGTGGGGGTTATTTTTCAAGTTATTAAACCATATTCTACTAAATAAATGGCACTTTCAAAGCCGATATTAAAAACCCAAATATAATTTCAAAGAAATATCTCGAGGAAAAATATCTCCGTATCGTACAGTGTAGATCTAGGATCAGACTGCACGTTCTTCGTAGTCTGATCTTGATCTTTATCATCTGCAAGAGGTCAATGAGTCGCGCTTGGCAGCCTAACAGTTAATGCTGTCTGCATACAAAAAGCTCTATCAACACGCCCGACAGGAGACAGCGCTTATGATACCGTTACTCTCTGAAGTCTACCGAAAGATTGATAAAACGACAGTTATTTTTTTTGTGTGTGTCTTCTACAAAGATAATTAATAAAACTACCAGCACGGATGTTTTAGGTTTTTTTATTATTTCAAGAATTTCAAAACATAATATAAAAGTGAAAAAAAAAAACTAAAAATGCCCATTCTTGGTATTATTTCGGATTTATTTCTATATTATTTCATTTCTATATTACTGAAAATAAATCAAAATCCACCTACAAAATAAATCAACATCAAACTTTCGATAAAAAAAAAAAAGGAATATGAAGTTCTATTGAAAATGAAAACCTTTTGATCGACCTTCAGTGATCAAATCGTTGTGAGATGCGAATACATGTACACATGTGTTCTGATAAAACGAAAGTACAAAGGAAGAGTATTCGGACACTACATCTATCCGAATATATAATAGGCAGTAATTAACAAACTAGGCCACTAAAATCGGGCACACCAGGCGCAAATGACTCGGAATGATGTCTAGTAACTGTGTGCAAAATTTGTTGCTTTCATCCGGAGTGTACACATTTTGCTAAAAAATCGAGTTAACAGACCGGACTAATATTAATATCAAAGCTCTGCTCCTTCTAGTTTCAGATTAGTAGAATTTTAAAGTTTTCTGTCTTTGTTCCTATGTTCCAAACTTGTTACCCCAGGGGCGGGGCCAGTTTCGACCCCAGGGGCATCATATGAACAATCTTGGTAGACGTTCACTAGGAGATTGTACATACCAAATATCAAAACTCTACGCCTTTTAGTTTCAGAGAAGAAGATTTTCAAAGATTTTGCTATCTTTCCTCCTGGTTGCCATGGCAACCAGAGTTATGGCTGGAATTCAATCTTCTTAACAACTTTTTGGTAGAGCTTCACCCAAGGAACATCCCTTAAAGAAATTGTGGACGATGGACGATGGACAATGGGCGATCACAAAAGCTCACCATGAGAATTTCGTGCTCAGGTTAGCCAACCAACTTGATAGAGATCAATCTGGTCATGCTACATGTCGAACAAGGAAGCCCTAGGCTTAATGATTTGGGAAGATTTTTGAAGCTCCTGTAACCCAGTACATTTCTATACTTTGGACCCCTGGGGTGGGGCTGTTTTTTACCCCAGAGGCATTATTTTATAAACTTCATAGAGATCAATCTGGTGATGCTACATGTCAAATCTGGAAGCTCTCAGGGAGAGGGCATTATTTGAACATAGTTGGAAGAGATCCATCTAAGGCTACAGATATATATGAAAATAATGCCATTGGAAGAAAATGAGCCCTGCCCACAAAATGGATCAACATATTTAAAAGGAATCTGTAAATGAATGGTCCATGGATCTTGGAAATTTGTTTCAACTTGAGTATCAGTAGTTTAATCAGATCAAAGTTTCATTATATCCCATGGAAGGCTATACCATAAGCCCTACACAATGAAAGCCATGCTTTAGATTTGATTATGATTAAGAAATCCAATAACAGTTTATCCAAGGAACACATCTCTGGAATTTGAATGAAATCAAATGAATTGGTTCAAGGAAGAATTTTTAAGTTTCTGCTATATAGAAAATAAGAAAATATGCCTACCAATAACAGCAAGAAACTATTTAAATGAACTAAAATTTACGATATGAATGTCATAAAGCTCATCCAAAGAACATCCCTGCAAAGATTGGTTGAAATCCAGTTTCAAGAATGAATGAATGAATGGGGTTCTACAGCACACTGACAGTAGAGGTCATTTAGCACGCAACATAAAAGGAAATTTTTTGCAAAGTTTATTGTATGCCATGTAAGGTTATAAGCCTGCCATTATAGCCATGGTATCAAACAGATCTAATATACTTGAAAAAATCGAATAATGCAGCACTTCAGGTACATAGCAGCACAGTCGAACAAGAGCGGAAAATGGTAGCAAGATACGCCCGTCTTACCCCGAGTTGTAACCACACACGAAACTTTATAACCATAGCTAGTATAGTTTTGGAGATATGCTTCGGACAAAATTCAAGTATGAAAATAAACAAAGGGCAATAATTAAAAAAATAATCAAGCCAGAGTTATGGTTTGTGTGCACTGCACTCCCCCTTGATGAGATCTATCCACCCACAAAATTTCATAACCATAGCTAGTATAGTTTTGGAGATATGCTCCGGAGAAAATTCAAGTATGAAAATAAACAAAGGGCAATAACTGAAAAATTAAGCAAGCAAGAGTTAAGGTTCATGTGCACTGCACTCCCCCTTGATGAGATCTATCCACCAACAAAATTTCACAACCATAGGTTGTATAGTTTTGAAGATATGCTCCGGACAAAAAACTGGTCGCCGCCCACCTGGATACCAGGGGTGATCCCATAATATGTCTTGTCTGCGACGGGCTTACAAAAAGGTTAAAAAAATCAAATTGACTAGATTACAAATCAAAGTATATGAACTTTGCTTAGGTATCACTGTCCAAAAGCTTGTCCAGCTTGTGTAGATATAGAATTCTGATGTTGCACATAAAACTTTAAGCAAACGGATGCCAACATGTCAGAGAGTAGAAGAGCTCTTCATATTCTTCTAATAGTCAGGCTAATAATGATATATAGCAACATCATTAATTTTCTTATCTAATAATGAAATATAGCAACATCATTAATTTTCTTATCTATATCTATTAAAATGGTTCTAAATAAACACAAATCACATTGTAGTTTGTCTAGATCTTTTTTAAAAGTTCTCTTACAAATCCAAATTTTTGTAAGTAAATTGTGAATAGGGTCACCCAAGGAACATTCCTGCCAAACTAAATCAGAATGGATGCACAGATTTCGGAGATTTTTTCAAGAAATTCCTTCCAATTTCAACCAGAGTTTTAAATGAAATAAAAATCTAAAGAAAATTACTTTGTTGGTAATTGGTTGCATTGGGATTTAAGACCACTGTAACAGCTTAGGTCATATAATGGCGGTCGGCTAGGTACATGTTTCCTGGCTTCCTAACACCAGTTCTAACACAACTTTCTTTCCAAAGCAAGCAACTACTTTTCTTACATGTTTCGGCAGACGTGAGAGGCGAAAAGATGCCAGAAAGGAAGTTTGCCTAGACTGGGTATCAAACTCACAACCACCAGGTCAAGAGTCTGACACGCTCACAACTGAGCCACCCTGGCAGGGCTTATTCATGGTCTCATTTATCATGTCCATACTGCACTATTAACTTGTTTGCCCAGCATAGTTGCATTGGACCCATGTCCTGCAACTCAAAGGACACATGCCGACAAATTTTAGACTCTTCCAAACTAAAAGTGCTTGCAGATGACAATTTCAAATTTGACGAAAATGGCAGAAAATTTCGTTATCAGCCCAGTGTTTTCAAAAGACTTGTACTGCAGACATGTAAAAACCTGGGACTGTTCAGGAAAAGGTTAACAAATACATGTATACATGAACTATGAAATGCTGCCTCACTGAGATACACAAAAAATCAATAATCCTCTGCTCTGGACTGATTCACATATTAAAGGGCAAATCAACAAGTTTCAGATATGATTAATTCTGAAATCTACATCTATCAAATGGCAACCTGGTAATATTGTAATTTGAAAAAAAAATTAGTAAAAGTACTTTTTTTCAATTTATATTTTTGCTTATTAGTTTTTCTTGCATCGCTTACCTCCCTTACTTGTTGTAGCGCACCTTAATCTGTGACGTCATAGGAGCGTTTGTTTCAATATGGACCTTGTTTCAGATAGTGAAATGAGCGATATTTAAGACGAAGGAATACACGATTCTAGGCCGGTAAGGCCGTACATGTACCACCAAGTTTTTAATGAAACTTAATAGTTTCTGATGATGAGGATAAAAGTAAAAATTCGCCCACCAATGGCGAAAATAACGATGTTATGCCAGACTTTTGAACAGCGTGATGAGTATCACGCCTACATGTATTAGGCTACGGGGCGAACGTCGCTTACAGAAATATTCGATACATGATAAAATTAAGTGTACGGCCTAAGTAAGCTTTGTTTCACTTGAAGTATTTACAGTAGATTTACGGGTGGCATTAATAATAATAATAATAAAAAAGACGGTTTCAAGACAGTTCCACGACTACACAGTTCCCCGACACTTTAAAAGACATTTCTCCTACACTTTAGTTTCATGTCAAATAACCGATTTCTTGACTTTTACGGTTGATAATCGTGAGATGTTAGTTCTAACTATTTGTTGATGGATTCTATATTTGTACCTTGTAAAGAATTCTGT
Source organism: Tridacna crocea (assembly GCA_943736015.1). Taxonomy (NCBI): domain Eukaryota; kingdom Metazoa; phylum Mollusca; class Bivalvia; order Cardiida; family Cardiidae; genus Tridacna; species Tridacna crocea. The sequence goes on from OX031062.1 coordinate 39,041,911, forward strand.
AAACATTGACAGGTACAAAATTTGTTCTCTCATGGGTGAAGGGTTACACAATAAATCGCGATTTTCGTGAGAATAAGAATAGTTTGAAATGCTGTTAACGAGCGTGAAATTTGAGAAAATAATATGTTCCGAGATCATTAAGACAATCATCAAAATTATTTTATATTCTGGGTAACCACGTTTGTATCAATTTATCCTTTATCCACAATATTTTCTACTTTTAACTCTTTACCATACGACAAAATATTAAACAGGTCCAAACTGAAATAGCTTGCAGACGACAAAATAAAGTTACATATTTCAAAAATTGAAATTTTTTTCCAGCAGAGTAAAACACTGTGTTAACAAGAGAATATGCTGGTTACTAGGTTACTTTCTACTAGGTAGCTGGTTACTTTCTTACAATGTCTTTAAAAGTCTGCTGTCTTCGGGGTCGTAAAAATTATGGATTGATTGGTAAAGGGTTAAATATAAATCCCACACATTGGGCACAAGTTCTGGTTAAGTTCACAGGGAGCAGTATCCGAATTTGAATTTTGCTTTGAATTTGGTCTGGTCCAAAATTTGCCGTCTGGGAAAGGGTTAAATTGTTACCAAACATCAAATTTATTGACTCAACCGAATTGAAAGCAATTAGAGTCAACAAATTAAATTTAACTTGCATGTTTGGACTTGTTTTTGATGGGTAAAAAATATTGTAGATAAAGGAGAAAATGCTGGTCAGCAACATTTCTCTTTTATCTATAATGTTTTCGAAAGTTTTTTTCTATCTTTACAAGGGTCGTAAAAACAAAAGATGTCTCTCAGTAGCCTGTTTAGAAGACAGAGTATGGAGAGGAACAGGGAAATATCCACAAATCAGAAATGTAAAGATACAATTCAAATTCTTTTTGAAAATGATAACTAGTAAGTTGTCAAATCATTTTTAAGAGTGAAATTCTAAGAGAAGAAGTGTACGGGATAAAAGTTGTAACATGGGTTTACTGTCACAAACAAACATTACAGAGTAAAGGGGTGAGATATGCAAATGTTATGTAACCATTTCCTGTATTGTTTCAACTGGCCGGTGATGGATTAACATTTATGACCATGACTAGGGGTAGCCAGATACTGACTTCACCCTTTACCATGCAAACCCTAGGTCTAGTTTCCAATACCCAAAGAAAAGAGTGTTTGAAAAACAGTGTGGGAAGAAAAAGATGTTTACTGTTTAAGGGCAAATCCTAATATATTTTGACCATACTGTTTTTTACTCCAATCAGCTGCAAATATTTTTGGTTCACAATTCTTTTGTTGTCTGCAAATGCTTTCAATTTGAACCAGTCTAAAGTTTTTGTGTTTGGTGAATGGTCACTTGACCCTTTGTTTTTTACAACCCTGAGACAGAAGCCTTTTGAAAACATTGTGGAAAGGGAAGAAAAAGCTGAAACACTTGAAAGTTAACATCATTTGAACAATCCAGACTTTGGTACTTCCAAAATCTATGTTATGACTTTGGATGAATATGTTGTTGTTGCCTTTGAAAACATTGTGAGGAAAAGAGAAAATGCTAAGATTTTCTCCTTTTCCCATAATGTTTTCCATCCTTTCCAAATCAAATTTTATTTCAACTTTTTGATTACCATTTTTTGTCATGTGCAAATTAACCCTTTACCAAACAATCCCTGGTTTTTACAACCCTGAGATGGAAGCCTTTTTAAAACATTGTGGGAAAAGGAGAGAATGCTGGTAACCAACATTTTCTTCTTATCCTACAATGTTTTCTATCCTGGTGGAAACAAATTTCAATATTTCAGTTAGGTTTACTTTGTTTGCAAGTGCTTTTAATTTGGACCATTCTAAAATTTTGTCTCTTGGTAAAGGGTTAAATGTTGAAAACATTTGGGGAAAAAAAGGGAGAAAACGGCACCAATTTCTACTTTGTCCAGAATGTAGATCTAGAAAAGGATAAAATATTACGAAAAACAATTAAAGGAATTACCGACCTTATGTTTGTTTTTCTTTTTGGAGATTGCCATTGCGGAATGTCGGTCTTATGGCCTATCTTATTTCGACTCGGAGTTTCGGACAATGTCGGCACAGCATCAGGTTTTAATCGCAGCCTAATATTCCTATAACCAACTTCTTTTACGAGTTTTGGACTTATTAAGAACTGACTGTCCTCGAAGTGTTTCAAACACAATTTGGAATGAACTGATGTCACAAAATCCTCCGTTACTGACCGGCCCCGGTTTAAACGTTGAATCCATAGTTTCCTCCTTTTTAATTCCTTCGGAAATTTGAACATACTAATTCTATGTGTTCCTGATTCGACGTTGAAGCCATAGGCTGCACAATTTACCATTTTTTCGGCTGAATTCTACGTTTATACTTAGATATCTGCGTATAATCATCAGCGTTTGTACTTATTTCTACTGACTGTAAACACAGGCTTACGCGACTATGACGTCACACAGGTACGGAAGATAAGCGAATCAGGGGAAGTAAGCCATGCACCATTTTTGGGGCCGTATATCAGCGTGACAATTCGAGCGTGATTTATGGCATGTTACAGAGTGGTATTTATGAAAACTGATGGACACGTGTTTACTAACATCATTTGCAGCTGATTGGAGCAAAAAAACAGTATGGTAAAAAAATCTTAGGATTTGCCCTTTAAGTGTAGTACCATACAAAGTATAAGTTACCACAGTTGTCTTGCAGGTCATGTTCTTCGAAGCTTAGACCTACATGTATATTATTTGATGCATCACCCATCCTCCCTATGCCAGGGTGTGTTAAAAAAAATGAAGCCAAACTGAAACATTCAAATATTTCTCTATCATGAGGTTTAATTGAATATCCTTTTAGTCCTTTAGATGAGTTACCTGACGGTTAATAGGCATGCAAAGTTTCGTTGTGATATCTTAATCTAGTAAAAAGATCTTTTAACAAAACACCCCAAAAATGTCCCAAGTGTGCGGCTTTTGCGAGACATTTTAACAAAAGCCTGAATTTCAAGCCTGAATTACACTTAACTGTAAAGTTCCTGAGCTACAATATACTATCAAATCATGTTGCTTATCTGTTAGTAAAATATATCTAGGTTCTAAATGCATGTGTTTTCACACTTCATTGATCAAATTTGTCTATGTCATAAGTAACTCTACAAAAGAAGTGTTGAGTTATTCATTACTTCAAGTATGATAAGAAAAAAACTCAATACTCACACTGAAGGTTAGGAATTTTGAAAAATCTGGATAATTTTAACAAATTACATTTTATCATTTGAAGTGTCTAGAAAAGGAAAAACAGTTTTCTTTTTCAAATAATAACAATTTCTTATCAAGATACATATACATCTATCTAATCCTGAAGATGGAGCAGACCTGCTAATGTTGTGCACTTGGGACATAAAATCAAGTTTTCACATAAATTCTCAAAAAATATAGAACTTGAACCATGAATAAGCTTGTAGTCAAATTCCCTTTCAAAAGAACATTGAAATCAAAAAAAGGTTGATAACAGTGAAAAAAAAAAGGCTATTGGACATAATCTTGAGAATACAAGAGTACAGATTAAAACTGAAAAAGAACAAATCTCTTCATGAAAGTGCTGAAAAGCCGGAAGCCAGAAAGATAGAAAAAACAAATCATACACAAAGATGGTTTGTTTGCAAAGGAGAAAAGACGATCCCAAATACAACAGACCTTAAATTGACATACGATTAATCAAAAAAAAAAAAGAAAGCAGAAAATCTGAAAAGAAAATCACAAAAAGGGCCACAGTCATCAGTCACCAATCTAAGTAAGGTGCAGAAAGAGGCCCATTCAGGAAAAACACCTATAAATAGCTCTACAAGAAAGAGAGCTGATAGGCTCAGACAGAATTTACCTAAAAATTCAGAAGGTTGGGCTAAAACAGTAAATCATCTTCTTAACCCATTACCACACAATCCCTACTTTTGACGACCCTAAGGAAGAAGCCTTTAGAAAACATTGTTGGAAAAGGAGAACATTCTGGTAACCGGCATTTTCTGTTACCAGCATTTTCTCCTTTCCCACAATGTTTTCTATTCTTTACAATTCAAATTTCAAACTTTCAGTCACTTTTATTTTGTCATCTGCAAATGCTTTCGATTTGGACATAATTATCTAGAATTTTGTTTTTGGTAAAATTTTGTCGTTTGGTAAAGACTTTAACTCATTACCAAACAACAATATTTCAGGTTTGTCCAAAACAAAAGCATTTGCAGACGACAAAATAAAAGTGACTGAAAATTTGAAATTTGAATTGTAAAGAGTAGAAAACATTGTGGGAAAGGAGAAAATGCTGATTACCAGCATTTTCTCCTTTTCCCACAATGTTTTCTAAAGGCTTCTTTCTCAGGGTCGTGAAAAGTAGGGATTGTGTGGTAATCGGTTAAACAATAAAACCTAAAAGAAAATCAATGGCTAAATTGATTGAAATGAGGGAGACCATTAAAAAACATACACTTAAAGTGAAATCTTGCTTTTATTCAAAATATCTAATAATTAATGGTCAGATAAGAGTCTTGGTCATTATCTGAGGTGTAAGAAGGTCCAGGCAAAGAAGCTGGCTAAAGTGGAATATATATAAAGAGAAACAGCAGGGTAAAATCAATTCATTCCCAGAAGACTGTTCCCTGGTAATGCTTAACAAGAGGGATACGATTATCGTAACTAGGGCCCCAGTTCCCAATTATTGTCATTTGTTTTTGTCGAAGCATGATGTATATAAAAATGTTTCAAATAAAAATTCCATCATCTGCCCAAAAATTCACAATGTGCTTGAATATATTCCTAGACAATACAGAATCGTAGACATGAGATGTAGAAAAGTGCAAGTCTGCACTAGGTGTTATAATATGGAGAAGAAATTAGAAGCAATGAATACCTTGGCAATTAGATATCATCTTATTTGATAAAAAGTTTAAGTTAAGACAAAAGTTAAAGCAGTATTAAGTTTTTTATTGTAAAGACAAAAGAGGGTTATGCCATTGCAGATCCCTTAATTCTCTTAATTCTCATCCAATCTCCATGTTGTGGGTACTCATTAGAATCATCTCTTTGAAATAATCCTAATAAGTAGCATCAACTGAGGGTTTAGTTGAAAACTATTAACTTATTACCAAATGACAAAATTATAGGTTTGGAGACGACAAAATAAAAGTGACTGAAAATTTGAAATTTGTTTCGTGAAGAGTAGAAAACAATCTGGGAAAAGGAGAAAATGCTGGTTACCAGCATTTTCTTCTTTTCCTAGAATGTTTTATACAGGCTTCTTTCTCAGGGTTGTCAAAAGTAGGTACTGTGTGGTAATGGGTTAATGGATGAAACTTTACTATCATTTTGCTCCCTTAGTCCTATCAATCCATAACACTACAAAAGATGAATGTGATTTCCCAAAGATATATCTTTACTTAGTCCTTTTGAAATTGTAGAAGGGCAACATTGACACTTTGAAATTATGTACACTGTGCCTCTTGCAATTTATGTTTCTATCCATAATTGTCCCAAGTGTACAAAAATGATGTTAAGTTTATTAAGCAATAGCACAAGTTTTTCTGAACATATTCACCTTGATTACATCTTTAGAACTGATTGGATAATGATACTTTATTTGAAAATGCAAATTTTCAACTGCTTTGATCACCTGCACGGAAGTTTGAGATATTTGATGCTTTTAGGTTTTGTTCCTAATAGTTCTGAGCAAATGTTCTAGGGACAAAATTTGTAATTTGGATTGTATTGCCATATGCAAGTGTATGTAGCAGTTAATATTTGTGTCAAAATTGATAATAGTTGTTTCATAAACGAATCTTTACTCATGAAATTTGGGTTTTCCAAAGTGTACAAAATATCTCAGTAATATGCACCTTTATTGAAGTACCAATAGCTGAAGACGTACTCTATAGATAGTTATAGATAATTGTTATGGTATTTACATAATTATATATCTCCCTAGAAGGTTCTTATATTTACAATAACTCTGACTTTGATGGCATACAGTTATTAGAAAAACATTTAATCACATTAGGAGTAATTTTTAATGAATTCAGCATTACATATCTAAGAATGATGATCTACCAATGCTTTCCAGAGTTTTTTCTCTCAAGTGTAAAATTTTCCAAAATGCAGATGGAACAGTTTTGCTTTCACCCCTCCTTTTGTTTATCGCAGAACTGGTGATCTTAACGCCAGGACCGAACTTTTCTTAGATTATATACCAGATGATAATTTAAGACTTATTTTTGGAGATGTCACACAATGTTGAAAACAACTTGGTAAGAAGAAACAAAGACAAGAAACAAGACTTTGGTAAAAGTTTAATAGACCTCTATTTTGTATTTGATATTCACATCATGAACGGTCGATTGTAGGGACTGTGTGGTAATGGGTTAATGGATGTGATTCCAAGATAAGATGTCAAGAGCTCAGCACTGCAAGGGGGAGCCACGCTCATCTTTTAGATGCTGGAATGTGTTTGTAAATTCTTAGTTGTAAAAGGGGTATAATTTGGACAAAACTGATTTTAGAATGAGTCAAATATAAAGAAGCGACCATCTGAGTGGAGAAGCCAATTGGTGGTTAGTAGCAAGCTGAGGTCCACCTGTACAAATTCTTTCTATGATAGTACCTAACTTGATTTTGCCGTATGCCTTCAGTACTCAACTTTAAATGTTCTAATTTCACTTGATGTCTAACCCATTATGTGAACACAAGTCCTTACAAAAAGAGTAGAAGGGTTCTGGCTGACAATTGAAAGTTACCTTTAACACTATGGTCATAATGTGAAACCTTTAACACTATGGTCATAATGTGAAACTGCCACCTGCCGATTTTTAGACATCGGAGGATTCTTAAAATTACATGCCGCCTGCCGATTTGTTACAGATCGGTGAGAATGGTCATAAATAATTGCTAGTAAAAGGACGCCTTGTGGATTTTGGGTGGCGCCAGGCAGTTTCTTAAGTTTGAGGGGTGGGGGCATCATCAGGGTGTTGGCCGGTGGTAGTTGGGCCACAGGCCCGCAGCTGTCACATTTTACCTGCCACCGCCCGGTGACCTGGCGGACACCAACCATTTACACCTGAGACGGGCTGGCTGTTGGGCGTTCAAACTGTCACTGGCAGGCGCCCGCCCAATAATCTGACGGCGGCAGACTGGTTTACGGGGAATATATATAGCTAGATTGCTCTCTTATCGCTACAAAGTGTTCATCATAATTATCAACCACAAGATAAATAGATCTAATTTTTAAGAAAATTTTCCTCCAAACAAGTTGCCCCCTAGAGGTAAGGGGCAGGACAAAGCGCCAGGACCAAAGCACAAGGGACCAGAGCCCAACCCAACAATACGCAAGTCTCTGAGTCGCTCTGGTGCTGTTAGAACCGCCATGACAACACTTTCTTATTGTGAATAGCCTCAGATTTATATTCAGGGGCCCTGGAGTCTGCACTCGGCAGATTGCCGTCCTGCCACCTACCAACACCGACAGCTGCCTTCCATCTGCTTCTCAATCTCCGCCCTGCTTCCGGCAGATATTTTGAAATCGCACGGTGGCATGTTGGTAGCATAACTGTGGCAGACTGGGTGCTGGAGAGTGGCAGTTAGTTCCTACTGATCGCCGGCCGAAGATTGAAGGCCCTCCAACCCGTGACAACCAAGTTATAATTGTCCTGCAGCCCGTCTGCCGCTTGATAGCCACCGGGCCCGCCCGGCGCCCTGACGACAGGCACAATTGGAAAAGATCGGCCAGTGGAAGACAGAATTTTAACTTTTTCTTAAAAAATTCAGCGGCGTCCTGGCGGCATCTAAAATGCCGATTGTGCCTGCCATTGAGCTGCCATCGGCTGAATTTGAGTGAAAACCGGCAGTTACCACGCCGGCAGGTGGCATTTACTGATTTGTAACCGTACCATATTAGTGCAAATAATTGTCTGAACCTGACTGAGACAGTGTGAGAAAAAAAATCAATAACACATCTACTAGTAGTCATGTGCATATAAACTAACATATTAGGTACACTAAACACATGAAGGTTAAAGTGTACCATCAAGTGCTATTTATTCAATAGACCTTTAACATTTTTTGGAATGTTCCAGGCAGGGTACTTAGAGTTTTATTGGCTTTAAAATAGGGCCTTATTACAGAATGTTTGCTTAACCTTTACCAAACAATCCCTGGTTTTTATGACCCTGAGATAGAAGCCTTTTGAAAACATTGTGGGAAAAGGAGAAAATGCTGGTAACCAGCATTTTCTCCTTTTGCCACAATGTTTTCTACCTGCTGGAAACTGTTTTCAATTTTTGGTAACGTTTATTTTGTCGTCTACAAGTGCTTTCAATTTGGGCCAGTGTCGATTTTTTTCGTTTGGTAAAGGGTAAACTGTGGAAGATTTCAGAGGCCAGAATAAATCTAAATAATGCCGTTACTTCTTAATGCATACTACGCAAGCGTTCAAATCTTCTAACTTCCATTATGTGCATAGAAATTTAAAATATTGCTGAATAAATAATCAAAAACTTTTACTACATGCCCCCTGTGTTTTTAATTTGGGGGTATAATGTACCCCATATGTTGGTTTTGAATTGGGGGGTACAAAGACAAAATTGGGGGTACAGTTTTAACTCTTTTCCACACAATCCCGACTTTTAACGACTCTAAAGAAGATGGGTTTGGAAAACACTAGGGGAAAAGGAGAAAATGCTGGTAACCAGCATTTTCTCCTTTTCCGACAGTATTTTCTACTCCATTATAGAAAGAAATCGTCATTTTAGCAATGTCTGCAAATGCTTTCAATTTGGTCACATCCAAGATTTTGTCATTTGGTAAAGAGTTAATGGTGCAATATAGATTGTCTTAACCCTTTACCGCATAATCCCGACTTTAAACGACCCTGTAAAAGAAGCCTTTTGAAAACATTGTGGGAAAAGAAGAAAATGCTGGTAACCAGCATTTTCTTCTTTTCCCACAATGTTTTCTACCCATCCCAAAACAAATTTCAATTCTTCCGTCACCTTTGTTTTGTCGTCTGCAAAAGCCTTCGGTTTGGACCAGTCTAGAATATTGTCGTTTGGTAAAGAGTTAACCCTTTACCAGTCCATAAAATTTTAAACTGGCTCTAATTGAAAGAGGTTGCAAACAACAGTTCAAAGTAAGTGTGAAAGGTAGAAAACATTGCAAAAGGTGAAACTTTGCAATAAATTGCTAGATTTTGGTAAAAAATATATAAAGTGATCGTTCCATCATCCACAGTTTACCTTTCGAGAAGAAATGAAACAAGCTTCATTGATTCCACATTCCTGCAAACTTTCAAATAATGTAGCAAAAATGGAAGTTGGGTCCAACGTGAGCTCCTTTATTTCACGTGAGTTTATGTAATAGTTAAACGCTAAGAAGTCAAAATTAAACGATTTAAACAGCCAAAAGGAGTGAGGGTAGTTTATGGACGATAGACGGTCAAAAAGTTTCAAATATGAGCGTTCTGATTGGATAGAAAAGTAGGACAAAGACTAAAACCGGTGTTTTATGTTTACTGGTGTTTTGCCAGTAAACATAATTATGTTTCATCTTCATTAAAAAACAGCCATTTATGAATATTAATCCTATTTATTTCTTTACTAAAACTATAATGCACCTGTGATGGAATTCGGCACCTTTTTCTTTTGAAACAAAAAGACATGAACATCATAAAGAGCAATTTCTCCTTTTCTCACAATCTTTTCTACCCAATGTGGTACTTATTTTTCATTTTAAATGAACTTTACAATGCCGTCTGCCACGTTTTGTTTACAGTAGAAGTAGGTCAACACTTGTTTACTTTGAAAAATCCACATTTGCAAGAATGTAAGGCATAACTAGATATCAACATTGGTTTATATGTTAGGATCAAAGATCAATCATTCATCTAACAATCCATGACCACATTAGTAGCAGTCAGTTGAAATATTGCAGCTTAAGCCTTAACTTTCTACCAAACAATCACTGGTTTTTACGACCCTGAGATGGGAGCCTTTTCGCACAATGTTTTCTTCCCTGCAAGGAAACAAATTTTGCTTTTTGAGTAGCATTAATTTTGTCGTCTGCAAATGCTTTGAATTTGGACCAGTCTAAAATTTTGTTGTTTGGGAAAGGGTTAAATATGGTTTTGTAGTATGTCTCTAGCATTATATCAAAAGACAAGTAGCAAAATGTTCCACTGAAAGCTATTTCTTATTGTATTCATAGCTGGGGTGTGTACCTAGTTTTTGGGAATTAACACACACAAAAAAAAAGGATTTGTCTTCTCTTTCATTCCAAATGCCAAAATAATTTGTTTAGGCTATTTTTGAGATTTGAAGTTGAAACTAGATTGGGAAAAAAAAGTTATTTCTTTGTTGTTTTCATGCAACATTATGAAATAAAATAAAACAGTACAATGCCTATTTTATTTGGCAGTAAAATACCCCTTTTCAGATCGTTCGCACACATTTTTCCCCCTCCAAAGGGCACCTGCCGCTACATTAGGTTAACCCATTACCACATAATGCCGCATTTTGACTAAAGATATATAGCTGTGGAAAACAATGTGAGAAAAGGTGACATTACTTGTAACAAGCAATTTCTCCTTTTCTCACAATGTTTTCTACCCTATATGGTACTCATTTTTATTTTAAATACACTTTAAAATGCCATCTGCAATTAGTTTCAATTTGGACAAGTCTAAAATTTTATCGTCTGGTAATGGGCTAAAGGGCCATTTTAATAGACCATAGAAACAGAAGGGGCCCTTTTTGGTTTAACCCTTTCCAAGACGGCAAATTTTGGACCAGACCAAATTCAAAGCATTTTACCGATGACAAATTAACAGTTGCTTAAAAGATGATTTTTCTATATGATAGGGTAGAAAACATTGTGGGAAAAGGAGAAAATGCTGATTACCATCATTTTCTCCTTTTTCCACAATGTTTCCAAAAGGCTTCTATTCCTTTCCCGTAAAAACCAGGGATTGTTTGGGAAAGGGTTAAGGGCCATTGCCCCTTGTTTATTTGCCCAAATGATGTCAAAGGGCCATATCAACTTGTTCACCTTTCCCCAAAACTGAAAAAAAAACACACTAGCACTGACGTCATTGCCACATTTTGTTTACAGTTGGAGTAGGTTAATGCTTGCTTACATTGAAAAAGCCACATTCGCAAGAAGGCAAGGCATATATAGATATCAACATCGGTTTATATGTAAGGATCAAAAGATCAATCTTTCATTTTACAATCCATGACCACATTATTAGCAGTCAGTCAAAATATTGCAGCTTAAGCCTTAAGGCCATTTGAAAAGGCTGTGGGACTGTCTGTGGGAGTGTAATCATCCAGAATGACTCTATGAAGGCATTTGGTGAAGGGTAGTGGAGACTATGTCAAAATTAGCATCGGAACGACCCTTCATTATGAAGGTAATTGGGTAGGAATTGGGCAGTATAAATTTGAAATCAATCTTTTGAATTCAAATGAAATTTTAGACTTAATAGTTTTAACAAGAAATGCTAACAAATAGATGAACATTCTACATTTTAACCCTTTACCCCATAAGGCATTTCTATGGCATCTGTAATTGACCCTAAATGACAGCAAGGATGAAGCCGTTTCTTATGTGTACATGACACATTTTGATAGCATATAAAACATTGTGACAAAAGGTGAAATTTCTTGTCGTGAGCAATTTTACCTTTTGCCACAATGTTTTCCAAAGGTTCCTACAAGCAATGTGTAGAAATGAGTATCTATGGAGTAAAGGGTTAAATATTTGAACATTCACCACAATTTGATACAGGAAGAAAATGAAAGAGTGTCACATTAAAAAAAAAAACAAGTAAATTAGCAAAAGAACTTCATAACCTTTCATTCTCTCTTTCCCTTTCTAGTTCATTTTTTTCCATTCTCTTGTTTTGAAAAAAATCACATTGAGCTAAAATGGCGGACTGGCCCCTTGTCTGTCCAAAAGGCTAGGAACCAATCCTAAATTTAACCTGGGTACCAATTCGTTCAATTGTCCAATCAAGAACTATTTTTTCAGTCACATGATCCAATAACAGTAACTCTTGTTTATATTTTTTAAATCACATAAGCAGTTGAGACAGGAAATTATTCATTATCAATGACATATGTGGCAGTGGTGAAATTTAACAGTACTGTCCATCCTTGGACTGTCCAACATTGGACAATATACTAAAGGGCCATTTTTTATAAATATGATGGACAAACTGATATGGCCCTTAGGCATCATTTGGGCAAATAAACAAGGGGCCATGGCCCCTTAGTAAAAAACGGCCCCTTCCATATCTGTGGTCTACTAAAATGGCCCTTTAACCTAAAGTAGCAGCACGGACAGGCAGACAGACGACGGACATTGACTGATCACAATAGCTCACACCAAGCTAAAAATCTCAAGGTTTTGACCTGTGTCAGCCTGCATAGATTGCATAAGGTGATACGAGTCGATACTTCTAGCAGATACATTACACCCGTTTTCCCAGAGTATGGCTTTTATCAGTTTACTATTAACTCTTTACCACACAATCCCCACTTTTAACAACCTTGAGAAAGAATCCTTTAGAAAACATTGTGGGAAAAGGAGAAAATGTTGGTAACCAGCGTTTTCTCCTTTTCCCACAATGTTTTATTACCCTTAACAAAACAAATTTTAATTTTTCGCTCACATTCATATAGTTGTCTGCAGGTGCTTTCTATTTGGACAAGTCTAAAATACTGTCGTGTGGTAAAGAGATAAATCATCACCACAAAAGCATGAAGGGTGTTAAAATCAACGGGTCCAAACTGAGAGTAGCAAACAATGTTTAAACAAACAACAGTGGCCAAAAATCAATCCAGGTGTGAAAATACATAGATTTACATTTTAATCATATCAATTGAAAGAATGGAACATATTGTGAAGATGACAATCTATTATAGTGTGGTCTGTCCAAGTGTAAGTTGCTGGCAGAAAATAAAAAGAATTTTACAATCAGGCAAAATGTTTAAAAAAAAAAAAAGACTTGGCATATCTTACCCTAATTTTGAAATTAATAACTCTGCCAGTGAACTCTTGGACCAACTGTACAATAACACATTGCTATCTTTACAATAATTTCCATACTTTAAAAATGGTACGATTTAAATTTACATGCATTCAAACATGCACTTTGTTTACTATGGGCAGCTATCGTCACTTTAACAATATGTAAATTCAAGGTTTACAATGGCCAAAATTGTTCATGAAGAGTTTCTTTTCTGTTCAGTTTTCAGCACCTGATATATCTACACAAAGGATAAAATTTCAGTTCTTGAGGGAAATATGAGCCATGCACTGTGTAAAGGGGTTAGATGTTTCTGCCAAATTATCGAACCCAGTCAGTCTGTGCAGTCTGTTCAACCTTACATGGGTAGGACATGTTTGCTATTTGTGTTAATAGTCTTTAGTCAAAGGATCTCAGGATTCATTTGCTTTTCAGACAAAATGGATTTTATGGATAAATAATTACAAATATGAAGATTATTATCAGGCAGACAGTCCATTTTTTTTTTTTTTTTGACAATAAATGTGATTAATGGTTCAATGGCCAATCCAAACATTGACGTGAAATTGACCTCTGTGCAAAGAATTATTATGGAGTGTATATTTTTATCATTACATATTGTCCATCGATACAGAAATTTTAGTAAAGGTAGTTGTGTTTTACCATTTGAGCGCAGACACTTTTACAAATGCATAGAAGAATTGGAACCCATGACAGGCAAACATCCTAATTCTTCGAGGTTTAAAAGACCAATACCATAACCAGTGAGCTATAACCGCTGATGTTAGGTATGGTATTGTATTTAAACCAGGACAAAGCTCTCCTGTAACACAGAGCATAGATTACATCTACCTTTTACATGAAACTATACACTGAATGAAAACACCATTAAGCCTTCTAACCCTTTACCAAATAAACAAATACGAATAAGCATAGTATTACTTGAACACATTGCAAAGAATTATTACAGAGTGAATAGTTTTATCATTACATATTGTCAAATGGTACAGAAATTCTAGTAAAGATAGTTGTTGTGTTTGACCATATGAGCGCTCTATTCAAAATAAGACCCATTTACAGATTACATGGATTAAGATCAGACTGCAAAGAAAGTTCATCTTATATCAATGTCAACTGCCATGTCTTGACAATTTAAACAAACAAAGTCCTGTTTACTTCCAGTATCTTACGTATTCTATAAAGATTTGTTAAATCTTTAAAGCCGAATAAAAAGTTGAAATTAATTCACATAGTTCTGCAATTGGATGACAACAGCCGAAAGTAAGATTGGATAGTAATTCAACATGTAATATTATTATGGTACTAGACGTCATTTATATCATGTCAATTTGTTTGAGTAAAAGCAAATAAGAAAAAATACCAGCATCTTCTCCTTTTTTTGTCCCCACTATGTTTTCATCTTGTATAAAGTCTTTTTTCAAATTTGAAAAAGTTGGGATGTCATTTATCTAGGTAGAAATTTAATGCCTTTGTGGTTAACTCTTTACCACATGAGAAAATTTTAGACTGGTCCAAATTGAAAGCATTTGCAGACGACAAAATAATGGTGACTAAAAAATAGAAATTTGTTCTGGGAAGGGTAGAAAACACTGTGGGAAAAGGAGAAAATGCTGGTTACTAGCATTTTCTTCTTTTCCCATAGTGTTCTCAAAAGGCTTCTTTCTTAGGGGCATCAAAAGTAGGGATAGTGTGGTAATGGGTTAATAGTGTGTTCCTTTCTTTTCCTGCAATGTTTTTCATTCTGTCAACAGATAATTGTTTTCTTGGAGTAAGATTGTCCTTTTGGACATTTCTAATAGTCTTAGGTATAGATGTCTTAAAAAAACCATCACAGTGGAAGTTTAACTGTTAATGTTTAGAAAAGCTGATTGTGTATACTTGTAACCAAACTTACCTTGTTGCGTTCATGGCTTAAACGTTTGATATCTGCCTGTTCTGTTACATCAGTAGAAGGCGGAATGACATTCCAGATATATGCCGGTGTGTGTGGATAGAGAAGGCTTCGTAACACACATACAAGGAGGGAAATATCATACTTGGAAGTGTCTGTGGTACTATTCTGTGGGTACAAGAGGTCATACTGCTCTTGACGGATTACTTTTTTGTTTCTTAAGTTGGTTACTTTATGTTTACTTTGTTGTTGGTTTAGAAAAGTGTCCCATTGTATTCCTGGGTATCTATTTTCAATCAAACTTCTCAAAACAAGTGTTCCGCCATCTACCAACAAGGCCTCTACTCGCAAGTGGTATGTTTTTTCAACAGACGGCACTAAACTAGCTGCCATTGATGTATTCTAACACTGCTCTTGTTTCATACCCTGTGTAACAAAGACATGCATTATAGACAAATTATTATACTTTACAAAACAACAAAAGTTTGGACTTGTCCAATTCAGAATCATTTGCAGGTGATACAGGGGCTTGAAATATTCATTTTTTTCTTTTTGAAAACATTGTGGAAAAGGGACAAGAGCTTAATAGCCGCATTTTCCCATTTTCTCAGAATATGCTTTCAAAACAGTCCTAAATAGTTCTTCCCTGAGGTTGGTAAAACATGCAGTTGTGTGGTCAAGGATAAAACAGAGCTACTCAGATTTTTATAGTGAATTAAATTTTGAAAAATGGTTTATCAGTGAACTTAGATAGGTAATAATTATGGCAGCTCACAAACTATGGTTTGATGTATAAGAATGAAAATTATAACGAGAATAGAGTCTGATTGATTGATTGACTGTATGGTGTTCAAAGTCGTCTTCAACATTGTTATATGCTTTCCTGAAGACTCTTTTACCAATACTCCAGACAATTTTCTTTTCAAGCCACTGGCTGCTTTCCCACAAAACCATCGTTGAGACAATGGTCAGCTGTAGGACAGGAATGTGTCCTATCGCTATTATCTATTCCCCGAAAAGAAACTGGCTGAGCCTGGGATCAAACCTACAACCTCCTGTTCTCAAGTCCTGTGCCCGACTGACTGTGCTACATGGGCTCAGCAAGGAAGTCTGTTAAATGGTATTTTCCAAATATGCTATATAGCCTTCAAAGATATTGTAGATTATGTACTATCATTTTTGAAGAGACTCGTATGAATTTAATATCGTCGGTGTACTTCCAAAACATCGTGAATACAGCTTGTAAAAATCTGTAGTTATGAGGTTTTGGAAGTACATCGACGATATAATCAATAGCATGCATTGATTATGTGGGATCACATAGACAAGAAGCATTATGATTTCAAAGATGATCTCAGAAAAATAGACTGCTTCACAATCCTGTTATTTAAACACCAAAATTGCACCTACATAGTTAGTGAATGTAACTGCCAAGCCTTTTTATTCTTGCAGGAAAATATAATGTAAAGTAAGTAGTACTGATGGGTATTTCACAGGGAATTCTGGTTTACAGTTCAGAAATCTGAATGGGCTCCTTTCAACCTGCCTTAAACTTGAATAGCTATTAAGCCATTTAATACTTTACTATGTATGCCTTTTTTGTTTGGAATGTCAGACTTATCCACAAAGCTCCTCACTTATTAAAGACAAAGATAAATACCACAATTAGAGCTACAGTGACTTTGTCCTCTGCCTTTGCTTTCTATATGGAAACACTGGCGCTTATAAAAGCACAACAGGTTATAAGCACTCCTGTACAACAGGTTATTTAAAACAACACATTGGTGCTGGCTCAGTCCCATACTGCAGCAAGTGTAAATAGGATGGGAGTCTGCAGGGAAGCTATATCCTCTGCTGCTATCTTAGCTCACCTGGATATTAAGCACTCTAGGTAAGTTTTTGTGGTATTTGTCGAAGACAATACCACAATGAGTTCAAGATTGAATTTTGATAACCATGTATCTTATATTGTACCGTGAATCTAATACTCCATCGCGTTTAGGTACACAGCAGTAGAAAGAGATTGAGTTCAAGTAGTTCAGGCTTAAATTTTGCCGGAATATCCCGGATGTTTGTAGCTTGAAAATGCTTCAAACGCTTTGGAATATCATTACTACGTTCTCTGTCCTAACCACATACTAACAGACAAAGCAATGATTATATGCTCTTTTATCGCAAAAAAAGCCAGACGGGCTGAAAAACGTAATTTCAAGCGTAATAACTCAGCCCTTTTCAAAAAAGTCAGCCGTCATTGACACTGATAAATTAATCAACCTCCGAAAGGTCCCGGGCTTTAGCGCAAGAATATAAAACTTGGCATAAAGTACTTCAATTTAAATACATGAATATTGCCATTTTCTTCATAATTGGCAGCTATCTAGGATGACATTTCAATTTAAATCTTGATTTGCAGATCTTCTATATGATACATATTTCTACATCTATATGCCAGCGTATCCATTTTGTCATAGAGTACCCAAACTCTTTAGAGTCTATACCGAGTCTATACCGAGACAGCGTACCCAAACTTTGTAGAGTTTTAGTTCAACCATTTTGTGCAAAGCCGAAGGAAATAAACCCAGTTAAACTCATTTTTTCTCAGGCAAATGACTTTTCCGGTGGCACTCAAATATGTAATTTGAAATGGCATATTAAAATACATTCGGCGAGGCCATCGATCTTTGAGATTCTTATTTTTGATTGAAACTAGCTTCTCTCGCTCATAGCCTTTTATTGGCGAAATGATACAAATTTGCCAACTGACCTTGGGCTTTTTCGTTCCAAAACCAATTCCTTCCATGGCTTGTTCGTCCTATGATTGCACGCTACTCCATTTGATTGCTCATGAATATTTATAGATTGAGGTAATAGACCATTTGCCAAATACCATTACTGACGCGTCACCACAAGTTACTTCCCTTTCCACACGGACAATTTTTCCCAATCCTGTATATACCCGAGTAGTGAAAGTGTCAAGGGCGGATCCAGAGAGGCGGACCGGGGGGACCGGGGGGGTCCGGACCCCCCCCTGGAATTTTGGCAAAAAAGTGGTTATCAGATTCGTGATTGGGATTGGTTTGATATTGCACAGCATTTATGTAAAATACAGTCATAAATTTAAAAAGGGTTCAAAATGTGGAGACCTCCTTATGGTTAGAACTGGAAACGTTGACTTTTCTCGTAAACGGCTTACATCCACTGAAATCCGGAAATCAAAGTATCATATAATAAGACGAGTGCGTTTTCGGTGGGACCCCCCCCTGAGAAAGATATCTGGATCCTCGCATGAGTGTCATATTTTTTAAATGGATTTCACCCTAAACGCGATAAATAAACAACCTAAAACGACCGTGCCGTTAGTTTCATCAATTATCTTTTTCGAAGACGCACACAAAAAAGAACTGTTGTTTTATCAATTTTTCTATAGACTTCAGAGAGTAAAGCGGTATCATAAGCGCTGTCTCCTGCCGGGCGTGTTGATAGAGCTTTTTGTATGCAGACTGCATTAACCCTTTGGCTACCAAGTGCGACTGAATGACCTTTTGCAGACAATACAGATTCAGATCACACCAGGAAGAACGTGCAGTCTGATCCTAGATCTACACCATCCGATTCGGAGATATTTTTCCTCGAGATATTCCTTTTAAAAAACTGAGGTTTTACTATCGGCTTTAAAAGTGGCATTTAATTTATTTAGTAAGATAAGGTTTAACTTAAAATAAACAAATACCCCCCTCCATTCCTGAAGAAATTAGTGCAAACATACCGTTTAAAGTGGGACCTGTTAACCCAGGTTACATAATAATGCATTTGAAAAAAAAATGTTCGGGCGGAAAAATGCATCTTTTGGCGCCAGTAGTTAGAACAGACTTACCCTCCGTCACAGCTTTTAACAATTCCAATAAGTTAAGATTTTTGCTATAAATTCAAAATGTTTGATGTCCCAGTTTTTTGTTAGTAGACTGTCTCTGTCTTTTAGCAGATAATGGAACGATTTTTTGGAAAAAATATCACATTAATAGTTTAAATAAATCAAACCACAGATTCCTGGACTTCGAGCCTGTACATTACAAACTTAGCTACAGAATTACAAAAACATTGGTTGAATAATCAGACATAAAATTAGGAAAGGTCTACTGCAGGTACATTGATGTTATCCCCTCCACACCCCATTTTTTATAACACTGAATCTTTCACGAACTCTTTGCGAAACAAAAATTTGAGACTTGCCCAAATTGGAAGTCTTTGCAGATAACAATTTGAATGTGGCTTAAAAATGAAATTTTCTTTAGGAAGGATAGCAAGGGAAAAGGAGAAAAGGTTGGTTACTAGAACTTTAACCCTTTTCAACAACATCTTTAAAAAACTATATTTCTAAGGGTCGTAAAAAACTTGGGTTATGTGGCATAGGGTTTTAGATAGTTACTGCGAATGTTTTCACCCGACGACAACACTTTGGACTCGTCCAGATACTTAGCATATGGAGACGATTGAATATACATGGGTCAAGTGGTTGTAATTGTCTTTGAAAAAGTAAAAAAAAAAAAACTGTTGTTGAAACAGGAGAAAATGCATGTTGCAAGCATTTCCTTTTTTCCTCAAATATTTTCTCTCACACTTTGAAATAAAATTTTTTTTTCACAGATGTTTATGAACTACATATTGATTACTTTCAGTTTTCGTTTTTTTTAAAGTGTGTGTGTGTGTGTGTGTGTGGGGGGGGGGGGGGGGGGGGGAATGTGTTAATGTGTTAAGTTTGAGAAAGTGAGACAAATAACAGACAGTGGGGCAAATCAGCACGTCTGCCCCCTTTTTACACGGGTCGCTCAAAATACTTTGGTTGATTAGCTGTTTAGTGTCTTCAGAAAGACAGGGACAGTCCATTTAGTGATTTTAAAGTACTATTATCAAACATCCTTGTTGCACTTTCAGGCATGTACCTATTGACAAATAACTTCATGTTATAGATCATGAACAAAAGAAACGTGGCTTCAGATCAAATTTCAGACCTTCCATAACTTCTTTAAAGCTTCATTTTGAGTATAAAAAATATGTATCTAATGAAGTCTTACTGAAAAAAAAATGGGTGAAGGGTTAAATCGGTGTTCCTTTGATCTTGGTATCGCACTGCAGAGTGGGTGACCTTTAGAACAGCTGTAATGTACTTGCTTCTTACAGATTAGCACACATGTGTCACATTAAATTGACTCTTCTTATCTTTTGTTTCATATTAATTTACCCCTTTGGTGATCATTAATGGTCATCATTATGAATTTTATACAGGTTTCAGAGGCTAAGTCCGTTCTTAGTCTCTACATGCTCTTTATTTAAATACGAATGCATATTTTGTCTGTTTGTGATTTTCTTTTTCAAAGGCAATATCATGAAATATGTTTGAATTGTGTTAGAATTGATTTCCATAGATTTCTTGATATGTCATTTTCTTTTCAGTTATGAATTTGTCCAAATTTAAAGGATTTGCGAACGGGACATACGGCATTTGTTACTGAAATAATGCTTTGATTGTCTGGTATCACGTGATACTATTGGTGCGCCGCTTACAATAAAATGGAAATATCGCTTATCGTCTATTGATTGTAATGTTTGAAATTGAATGTAAAAGGCTAGAGATATTTCAAAATTATAGTTTTCAGGAACAAACTTAATTTTGTTCGATATATCAACAGGATTTTTCTCTCTATTGGTCATGTATCCTACTGTCAAGGGGAGTTACTCCTGCTTCTTCCTCATGATCAAAAGGAGACCACTTATACAAAAATAAACCAAACTTTGTCATGAATACTCTCCCTTCAACGGAAAAGGTATTCATTTGCTTAGTGGGTTGACTTTTAAGCCAATATCTGAACAATATGTCTCTGTTTCTTTCAAACTATTAATTCCACACAATGGGTTTCCTTGTTGTAATTGTACTGTGTCAGTGTGTCTGGCTTTTGTTGTGCAGTGAGCCACATTGAAATTGTGGTCTGCAAATGCTTTCAATTTGGAGAAAGCTAAAATCTTGTGGTCTGGTAAAGTGTTAAAGTTTGTTGGAGTGTTTCTCTAAATATTCTCAGTTAACCCTTTACTCCATAGATACTCATTTCTACGCATTGCTTATAGGATCCTTTGGAAAACATTGTGGCAAAAGGTGAAATTGCTCGTGATGAGCAATTTCACCTTTTGCCACAATGTTTTCTATGCTATCAAAAGGTGTCATACACACAAAAGAAACAGCTTCATCCTTGCTGTTATTTAGGGTCAATTAGAGATACCATAGAAATGCCTTGTGGGGTAAAGGGTTAAAGCACTGAGTTTTTCAGAGAAATCATCCCTGGGCATGACATCTCAGAACCCACATGTATTAGTGAAATCCTGGACAAGAATCCAAAATTAAGCTTTCAAAAGATCGGACTGAAAGTCAAAGTGTATCACCTAACTACGTCACCTACCAACAGAATATGGACACAGATGCTACTACCAGCACTCTGTCTGGCAGACGTATCGTCAAGCTGAAACATCCTTTTAAATGCAGCTACTTTTAGTTTGGTCTAGTCCAAAATCATGTCACTTGTTAAAGACTTGCAGAAAACGAGGGTCTGCACGTAACTCTTTCCCCTTTACTAGATTGCCCTTAGCTTGATGAGTCTGCAGCAGACAGCATTAGAAAACATCGATGTCAAAAGGAAATACTGCTCCTGATGATTGATTCCTCTTTTTTGCACAATGATTTCTGACCCATCAAAGAACTTCTTTAGATTAAATTTAATTCAATTTTTTTCCTAGCCAGTCTTTCAAATTTCTCTCAACATTTTTGGCTTTGTAGGGATCTATCGAGAAGGCCAATTAAATTATTGCCTATCTTTGAGGTTTTTAAAGCTCTTGACACATGGCAGCCTGTCTGATCACATAAAAATGTTTGTGATTCAAGTCTAAAAAAATATCATTTAGTTCCTCTAATACTGGAATGTACAAAAACTTGTGCTATTGAAAATCATAATAAATTTCAGCAATTTCTTGGAGCACTATGTTTACAATTACTTCTCTTGGACAGGTTTTCTGAATCCAAAAGTAGGTAGAATGCCCCCTGTCACCATCACTATCCAATGGTAACAGGACATATAACTGGTACCAATTTGCTAGACAGAAACATTTCTGAATCATTTCCTTTGAAATAGTGTTGTATCCAAAATGTTGCTGATGGCAAAAGTGCTAATTTTCGTAACAGTGCATAATCAATTATTAAACTGGTGTTCTGTTGTATCTCCCATAGCTGTCCGGCTGATACAATAGATCGATAACAGGCTGCAAGTTTAAATCAGTTGTTACCTTTCTTGGTTTTCACAATAAACATTTAACCTTCCGTGGAATCGAACATTGTAAGAAAAAGATAAATTCCAAGTATCTTTTCCTTTTTTACCCATTGTTTTCAAAAGCTGAAAATCTTGTATATCTTTGAAAACTTGTATAGATCTGCATATCATTCGAAAACATTTCAACTACTGGCAAGCTGGCACTGATATCAATACTAATGAGTGGATTTGAACCCCCATATTTGTATGCATATCTCCAACTTCTGTTACCATTACATATACATGTATTGTAATTGGCACTGGGAAGACTAATGACCAGATGCCAAACTTACTAAGTTGATAGAACTGTGGTACTTGTGTTCTGGGGTCATGGATTCTAGTGTCACCTCAGACACACTTTTCTCCCTTGATTAACCCATTACCACACAATCCCTACTTTTGACGCCCCTGAGAAAGAAGCCTTTAGAAAACATTATGGGAAAAGGAGAAAATGCTGGTTACCAGCATTTTCTCCTTTTCCCACAATGTTTTCTATCCTTCTCAAAACAAATTTCAAATTTTCGGTCACTTTTATTTTGTCGTCTGCAAATGCTTTCAATTTGGACAAGTCTAAAATATTGTCGTTTAGTAATGAGTTAACTTCATTGGCAATGAGGTTGATTGGTGAATGCGGGTTAGCAACGTCGGTGGTCCATTGGGAACTTAGCTGGAAGTTGCTGACTCCCAAAACATCACGAGGGGGAGAAGTGGACATTGGGTAGACTCACATCCAGATGTCTGGCTAGCTCAGTTGGAAGAGCAGCAGTACTTATCTTTTGGTTGTCATGGGTCGGAGTCCCAGTTGGGCAGACTTGTCTCCCTTGATTTACTTCACTTGTAAAAACCTCCAGCTGGAAAAAGCACACCACACTCTGCATGGTTTGGTATATTTTCTTTTGAACACTTGAGGTTCAGTTCATGTAAACAATTTTCTCTCTTCATTGCACTGTTAGTTGTGACTCCATTTAAGCATAAACAGTCCCAAAACATAACCCCTGTTACTGGGGAATGTTCAAAATTGCCATCCTAACCTGCTCACTGTTGTGAACATTTCTTGTTGTTTTTTCTCCAAAACTTAGCACAGTCTTGATTTCTATACTTCATTACACTTTTACTCTCAGACAGTATCAATGTCTTTCTAGGGTTGACTGACTTCATAATAATAGGGGAAACAGGTATTCTTTACTGCTTACATGTCCACTGTACTGTCTATGTAATGAAGCAATGCATTTTACCTGTCTTACCTTTTATGTGTTTGTTTTGTTATATTGTGTATGTCAACAAAGGCTAAAATTATCATCTGAGAGTAATACATTTCTTCCTTGTTTTCATTGACTCAATTTCATATCTCCCTACAAAACGGCAATCTTTACTGGCAATTTACTCTAAAAACGGTAGAACTTTATCATTGGAACTCTTTTTCGTTCAAATTCCATCATGTGAAATTAAAGTCTGTAAAGTGATCAGGCTGACAAATTCTGATAATTTTCTTCATTAAATCAACAGATTTAATCATCGAATGTCTCTGGGGTTTTTTTGTTGCCATGAGGAAAAGTCATTTATTGGTCTTCAACTTGGTTGTTTTCTTCTTTGACTGATTTTCTTTGCTATTCGAAGTTTGTAAAAGAAAATCTTTTTTTTACATTTCCTGCTCATTTTACATATTTTGATACCACTTAGCTCTTTAAATAATTTGCACGAAAAGGCTTGTACCAAAGCTGTTACCCAAGGGGAGGGGGGGGGGGTTGTTTAATAAATGGCCGATGCATAGGCTACATGCTAGCTTATCATAGCTGAATGAATCACACCAAGTAGCCTTTTATTGAGTATACATTCATTTTATTTTGAAATTCAAAGTAACAGTTGTCAGTATGAAAAGTAGTCTGGTTCTGTATCCTGAAAGCCCAAATTAGTTAGATGTGCATTATCTTCTGTTAGATGGCATTCTACAAAATGCACATCTATCTATGGGCATGCTGGGTACAGAAGCGGACTACTTTTTCCAGACGACAACGGTTACTTTGAATTTCCTATGCATCAGCCATTTATTAAAACTGCCCCTACATGCTTGGATAATAGGCTAATAGCTTCACTGTAAGCCCTACTTTTCATGACTGTTAGGGGGATGGTGATGTGTCATTGCAGACAGCTTGAATCTTCGAAGAATACAACAATGCACAGACAATGGATAGATGTGTATTTGTAGAATTTTATTCCTCAGGAAAGAAACTAGACGTAGATCAAGTCTAAATTAGAAAAAGAAATTTGTTATGTTTTACAATGAAAATAAATCTACACAACTAACAACAATTAAAAGATGAACTAGATCTTTGTGGTGGTGGAATGGAGGTTAGACTTTCTTGTGTTACAGTATTAGCACTAGAACAAGTGTGAAAACAGACTTAAAAGTTTAAGAAATAACACCTTAATTGGATTTGATCTTTGTTTTCTTCCCTTTGCACCATGTTCTAGTTGCATGCAAGGGCTGTGAGTTAAAATTCTTCTATCCACTTCATTCCAGTAAGTTTGTACATCAGATTAGCCTGAGGTATTTTCTTGTCTAATTTATTTCCGTAAACAAAGAGCATGAATGAAAAGCTTTCAATATATTTCACCCTTATCTCTTAATGATGGTAAAGTAATTTTGACCCATGGACATTTCTGTATGACTCTTAGAAATTCCATTTTGACTCTCGAAAATTTGGGCCCATGACTCTTGGGATTCTGGACCCAGTGAGAACCCTGTTGAGAGTTCAGTATTCACAAAACAGTTAAATTCAGTTTCATATGAGTAAGTGTTATTGCGGAGATTAATTCCAGCGCTCTAGGCCTATTGATAGTATGATAATTATGTTATTTATAAATATCACATACATGTATAATGTACACCAACTCTATTACAAGACGGTAAATTTTCCCCAATTATGGCCTTGTCGAGCATTTTTTCCCCTTTTGACAGGTGTCGGGTGTCTTCCTCAAACCATAGAAAAAAGCCCTGCTAGGGAATGAACCATGTGCCATATTTGGAGAATGAAAAGCATATAAGGTGAGTTTGGAGTTAGACCATCCTTTAAAAGTAAGACATTTTTAATCTATAACTTATACTGAAATTGGTACAAAGAAAACTTTACTGCGGGTACTTTTTTGACTTCATATTTGGGTATGTTCTGATTTTCGGGTATGCTTTGACTTATTTTTTGGGTACGTTCTGGTTTGGATATGTTTTGACTGCATCCCCTATAAATAGGACTACAGTCTACTTTAAGTGATAAAGCAAAGTAATTAATAGGAACGTAACAATATTACACATCATTTTGATGAATGTACAATTTTTTTTTCCATAGGTGCTTGAATTTGTAATAATTTGTCCTAGTTTCGGAAACCAAATTAGATCTAGATCTACAGATATGCTTATTGAAAATGAGAATAGTTAAACAGTGCCACAAATTAGCCTAGTTTTCCATAAACTGATTAAACATAAAAAAAATATCACTAGTCATGTCATATAGATTTTTCAAAAGTAAAATACAAACACATTACAATACTGGACTTTAACCGGGATGAAATCCTTTTCCAAAATTGGGACATGCACCATAGCAATATTTTGGTAGACTGCCAAGTTGTCCCAAAATGCATCAGGCTTTTGCTAGATCTATTTTTAATGTTAACATGAAAGTGCACTTCATTCAATATCACAATAATAGTTTTCAAACAAATAAAAATAGATAAACAGGCTTTACTTCCTGAAATTTTGAGATAGTTTTATTCCTGTAATTTTCAGAGTATGATAGGCTACTCGGTAGATCCACCACCGTCTAAATGTTTTATGGGGTAAATACGCAAAAACTCGGACAATGTCAATGTATCGGTATGTTACGGGCATTTCACAGCTGGAAATTTGTCAAAGAGTAGTTTCCTTGAATCCTACACCGGTTATAAAGCAAATCTCATAGATACAGAGTCTAACAGAGAACTGATTACATTTATACATAGAGATACATGACGTAACACCCACTTTCATTCTGATGCAAACAGAAACTTCCAGTTTCGTGCTAACACGATCGAGGTATATGCAGGACTTTTAAATGGTTGATTGGGACATAATACAAAAAAACAAGAGCTTCGCAGAGCGGCGCATATACGCCCAAAGGGGCTTGTCAGTGAAATGAGTTGCATAGGTGGATGGGCCATGAATGAAGAGTAGTTATTCTCCATGATATGTGAAAAATATTAAAGGGCAATCAATAAAAAAAAAAAAGGGTGGCAAAGTTACAAATTTTGTGAATTGCTCTTATCCACAAGGTGTTCTATCAGTCTTAGTAGGTTCAAGATCATATCTTTTATATTTTAGAAATTATGACCAGATGAAAATTCAGGGTGAAAAGGGCAATAACTCAAAAAGAAGGATAGCAGACTTATGGTTCTTGTGCAATGCACTTCTTCATAATGTGTCCTATTAGTCTTTGAAGTTTCAAGATGATGGATTTTGAATTTGGAAAATATAGTCTTTACAAAATTTCAAACTGAAAATTAACAAATGGCAATAATTCAAAAAATAAAGGTGGCAGAGTTATGGTTCATGTGCAATGCACCTCTCCATAATGTGTTCTATCAGTGTGTGAAGTTCCAAGTAAATAGCTTTTATAGTTTGGAAGTTATGGCCTGGACAAAAATTCAAACTAAAAATTTACAAAGGGCAATAACTAAAAAATAAAGGTGGCAGAGTTATTGCTCATATGCAATGCACTTCTCCATAATGGGTTCTATCAGTGTATGAAGTTCCAAGTTAATAGCTTTTATAGTTTGGAAGTTATGGCCTGGACAAAAATTCAAACTGAAAATTAACAAAGGGCAGTAACTCAAAAAATAATGATGGCAGAGTTATGCTTCACGTGCACTGCACTTCTCCATAATATGTTCTATCACTGTATGTAGTTTCAAGTTGATACCTTTTAAAGTATGGAAGTTATAGCCTGAACAAAAATTCAAAGTGAAAAGTTGGTTATTTCAGAAATCAGGGGCAGATAATTTTAGAACGCAAACAGCGATCCAAATTCTAAGACCCAGATGCACAACTAGACATCATGGAGATTCATAGTAGCAAGTTTCAAATAATTCCGATGGAAACTGTAGGAGGAGTTGCGCACACAAGAAATTGCTAACGGACGGACAGACGGAAAGATGGACGGACGGACGACCGGGGGTATAACATAATACGACCCTTCGGGCATATAAAAATCTGAACAATTAAATTAAATGCTACTTAGAGATCTGATAAATGTCATTAACAGAAGAAATGACAGTCTTCCTACGAAATAGTGGGAAAAAATTGAATTATTTTCGATAAGCTGTAAAAGTCGGACAAGTTCAAGCTCTCAGCGAAGGTTTATGTCAGCACCAATGATTTTTGCAACTTTTGGCGAATCGTAGTAACGAACCTTTCTTATTGTTAAAGAACAGTTTCACTTAAACTTTTTTTTCTAATGAAACGTTGTTTTCATGCTTCAAGTAGTTCCATTAAACAGGGAAATAGATTATTATTTGTTTAATTGTGAGCAGACCTTGGTGTATTTGGAGAAACATTGTGCAAGTCTTTCACGAAAGGTTCGTTACATTTTACCGTTGTGAAATTTCTATCTGCCCAGAAGATACGTCATACATTGTGCCGATATTTACAGAGATAATTTACGCTCTATATATACATTTGAGGTTCTAATCCACTTGTGAAAATGCCAAAAGAAACCTGTATTAAAAATTTATAGGTAGTTTTTCATCTTCCTCAGCACTAATTTCTTAGTGCTGAGGAAGATGAAAAAGTAACAATACATATAACAAACTTGATGATTCTGAACACAGATTGTCATAGTTTATGTATAAAGAAAGATTGACAGACTTGATATTAGATAAGCATTGATTTGGTGTATCTAAAATTCACAATCAAACAGATAACAAACCTTTCAAATAAGAAATAAATATGTTTTAGACAGCCTTTTTCCATGACAGATTGTAAGAAAACGCAACCACTGATGTTCAAAATATTTTAGATTTATTTTCTTCAATGGTAAGACTAAAAGGGTAAAGGTCCACAACACTGATAGCATGAAGTTGATTTTTTACATATTTTCAATCAAAATTGCACCGCTTTATTGAGAATGCGTGTCAAATGATGTGCTAATATGCCACTGTTTATAAGCTGTCAATGACCCCTTACATGAGCATAAAGCAAATCACTTATTGGTATCGGAATACCTTTCTTAAATAAGACACATTCAATCAACAAAACACATTGTTGAACTTCTGCCCTTGGTTTTTGCCCTATTTTGTTCCTGCAAAAGTTGAAATTTCCATTACCAAAGGTGGCCTCTTTTACAAAAATTGAATACAACATGTGTTGCAATCCAAATTCTTGTTCCAGCACAAAATATTGATAACTTCATGGGCGGATCCAGAGGGGGGGACCGGGGGTCCGGACTCCCCCTGGAATTTTGGTTATCGGATTCGTGAAATGGTACTGGTTTGATATTGCACAGCATTTTTGTAGAATGCAGTCATAAACTTAAAAAAAAGGTTCTAAATGTGGAGACCACCTCATTGTTAGAACTGGAAATGTTGACTTTTCTTGTAAACGGCTTACATCCACTGAAATCCGGAAATCAAAGTATCATATAATAAGACGAGTGCGTTTTCGGTGGGACCCCCCTGAGAAAGATATCTGGATCCGCGCATGAACAATCCGGGTAAATACGGACAATTTTTACACAGCTCACTTCGCCAGTCAACTACTGTTACTATGTGAAAGCCATGACCCCTATATAACCTATGAGTTAACATTTCAAGACTTTCCCCTTTGATATTTTTGCTATACTGTACAGTTTACTCCGCCCGAGATATTGCGAAAATGCAGTTGAAGTTACTTAGTCGAATCCGGGTAAATACTGACATGAGGGGTGAAGTACGGACACTGACTGGAAAATTACGGACACCTCACTTTAAACGGGTTAAATACGGTATTGCTTGGCACAAGATATTTCTTCTTTCCCTATTATGTTTCCCAAAGGACAATACTGCCAAAACCTAATAAAACAATGGATTGTTTGTGGCCTGAACGGTCAATAATAGCAATAGATCTAGCACAACCTGCACATTAGGCAGGACAACAGTTACAAAATGCAGTGAAATGAAAAATCATTACGGTAGCCCATACATCTGTGGCTTAATTTTATTTAATGCGTCTAATTTCTGAAAAGTATTGGATTCTACTTGTGCAGCTCGAGCTATAAATTAACTTCTAGATATCGTTCTTTTCAAATATTTGATAAACATGAATTCTGTAGATACTTTTTATAAGTGTCCGTAATTTTACAGTGTGTTCAAACGACTGGTTTAATACGGACAGAAACTGTTGTCTTTTTCTTCTTTATTTCTGCTAATGTGTATTTTGCCATTATTTTGATGATTTATTACTTTTCTTCAATCATTTTTCATAGTTTTTAACACCAATACGACTTAGTGAAAAAAATCTTTGACTTAAGAAAGCGTTCAAGTACCTGTCAAGAGTTGTAGCACAAATCTTTAAATACAAGCATAGTTGAGAAAGGGTGAATAAAGTTTGACACTAAATGTGCTTGTATCATCACATAAACTTAATCGTCATCAAAAATAGCGCACTGACACAGAAATAAGATGGGAGTGCTATATATAGCTTGTGGCATGGATCTTGGGAGTTGAAATACACTCGGGTATTTTCCGAAAATATGGTGCATGTCCGTATTTATACCTCTGTCCGTATTTACCCGGATTGACCCTATAGGACAGCCCCACCTACCCCTTAAAAAAATAAAATATTGAAATAAAAAAGTTATTACCAACCTGTTCTGAGTGATGGACTGCCATACTGCAGACGGGTTTTAAGAATTAAATATCTACATCAAGTTAATGATTAATACAGCTGAACAACTTCCTGTAATATCCTAAAGAATCAAAATCAGGGAACTGCAAAAAATAAAACCTTGTTGGTAATTAAACCTTGTTAAATTAATTAGGGCATCCACTCACAAACACTCAGATTTATTTTTTCATACGTTCAGTAGGAAAAAGGCTGTTGAATAAATGTGTACATAAATATTATACATGTGTCATGTGTACAGACTGTGTTGAAGTCGGTGTTAAACAGTGATCACCAGCTTATGTATAGTGTATTATAATGTTAAAATAAGTAGATAGTGAATTCTTGGTGGAAGCGATACTCCATAAACTAAATAGTGTTGGAAATAGGAAGTCTAAATTCATAAGACTAACATTAAACTGGGAAAACGACGCACGAATGGGCCATTTTAGGAGCTTACTAGCTTATGCACATAACTGTGCATTTGGCCTCGACGAACTTTATGAACTTTTATGTCTCTGAAAGCGAAAGTAGATCCATGGAATTTCTGAAATTTATGGGAACTGTTCATAGATCTACAAAAATATGGACAACTGAACCAATTCTTATTTTCAAGGTAGTTATAGTCTAACTATCACACAGCATTTTAAATTTGTCCATGTTTCGATTCTTGTATTAAGCGCAAGTTCTCTACCGACTGGACTGAAAACTGATGCCCTACAGTAAAGTAAATGAAGATTTTGCAGACTACATCTAGGACTTCCCCCTATTCAACATTGACAATTATACTGAACAGTAAAATTTAAAAAAATAAAAAGAGTAGCTAACAGATTATTACCTGGAAACATATTTTGCACACCAGAAAGCGTATTTTGATCTATTATAGATCTATATTTTCAAAATAGGGATCTTCTTAGGTTCATCACAGCTTTAAACGCGGGTGACAGATGTTTCGGTAACAGAAGAGTTCGGTAACATAGACTTAATAGATCTAAATAGAGTAAATCGATTGGATGTTTCGGCAACAAAGCAATGAAATTTTATATTGTGTTTATGTTCTGTGACGTTCTTAACACCTAATGTATGGCTTTGTTTTGTTCAAACCTTTTACTTTTGCACTTTTCACCCAGTTATCCCTTGATAGATAGGTTCAAACTTTTTTTTTTTTACTTTCCAACTTCTTTCGCTTGAAAGATAGGCAATCCACATCGTTAATTAATATCCTCGGGTGCCCAAACTGCGCCACTCTAAGCTTTATCTGGGAACAAAAATATAAATAGAAGATTTACGAAAAGAAAAATAAAGGCAGACACCAAATGTGTTCTTTTTCCATCAATCTTCATCAAAATTCATGTGTACAATAATTTTAAACTTCCAAAACTTGATAAAACTTAGCTGCATGTCAAACAAACAACCGCCATTTTTTGTGTGCCTAACTCCGCCACCTGACGTAACATGACAAATTCTCCCAAGTCTCGAAAAGTCAGGCCAAATTATTAATGTAATTATTTTTTTGAACAAATGAACTTCAACATTGAGTTTTTTCAAGATAAATAACTTCAGGGGTTTGTCATTGCTTTCATGTGTTCTACTAGTTCTAGTAGCGTCAATGAAGGTGATTTACCAGTGGTTATTGTTAGAGGATGCACTTTTCTTGGTAACCTGTACTCGAGATTGGTGCGAGGTACATTAAATATATAGCGGCCCTGTTAATTGCCATGTTCTTCTCTAAAGTTTCTTGTTAAGCTTTCTGAGGTGCAACATGAGAATAAATTGTTTATAAATTTGTTCTTCTTATCTTTCATGAGTTGGGCTTTAATTAAAATGGAGAAAGCAAATATTAGTTAAGGACCATGGGACCAAAACCTATCTATTAAAATTTGCTTGGCCTTAGAGAAATTTGTTTTGTCACATGATTTTCATTCATAAAATGTAAACATTTGCAAATGAAGCGTCTCAGACGTGTCTACAGTTGTGTTTCGTGACGCTAGGGGTGATTTTTGACGAGAAAAAAAAATGCATTACGAAAATACATAGGAAAACAGAGAGAGGACATAAAAATCAAAATAAATATCTGCTTACATCTCAATTTGAGGTGAAAACAATTGGAATGTTTTTACTATGATGTACTGTTAGTCTCGCGCACTCTGAAACATCGCGAGATTTTGATGAAAATAAGAAAGGTGGCGGAGTTAGGGCAGTGGCGCAGTTAGGGCACTCGACGATACAAATCATGAAATGAGGTACATAACAAAAAATATTAATGAAACTTAGTGGAAATTACAAATTAAGGTTTTGCACAACGAAGGTTTGAACAAAATAAAGCATGCGCTGTGTGTAAAGAACGTCACGATACATATAAATACTATATAATTCTTTGTTACCGAAACATCCAATCGATTTACTACTGAAGTCTATGTTACCGAACTCGTCTGTTACCGAAACATCCGTAAATCGTCTACCCAGAAGTCCCACAATGCCTCATACCTGCTGTATTGTTTCTATAAATACACACATAATCATACTAGACCTCATTACTTTTCAAAGAATAGAAAATAAAGAAATGAATATCTTGGACATTTTTACTGACTTTTGATCCTCAGGTCCATTTAGTAAATTTTTTTTAACATTATTTTTAATCCCGCTGTGACTTTATGAGTTGTCGAATAAATCGGTAGCCACTGTGGAGTTATGATAACCGCTACATATGCTAATTAAGTTACCTATTTTGATGTACTGTAAGCTGGGGTTTGTTTAAAGACTACTGAAAACAATTAACAAGCTGGAGATCCGGAGTGTGCAATTTCAGACAAAATTTGTGGGGTAGGAACGCCCCGGCACAAACTTAAAGGCTTTTAAAGTACTTGAAGACGAAATAGATATCTAGCTAAGCTATATAAGGACAATAATGTCAACCGATGTAGAAACAAATGAATTAACCCACTTAAAGGTAATCATAAATGTGCTACAAATGTACAGAAATATCAACTCTGTAGGGAAAGCTGTCGTAATTGGCAGCGCGGCTGTGACTGTATAGTCACAATGATCTTGTCACTCACATTGATCTCCTTTTGCCTCGAGGTATAGACCTTTTTAGAACGCCGTTCATTGCCAAGGACATTCGATCCCAGAATTCCGCTTTATGCGCATGCGCACTGCATGTAGGGCAAAAGTCCTTATATCATCATGCTCTCGATGAGCCATTTCACGCTTTGCCACCATTCAATATTAGAGCCATGTATCTGCGAAAATTGTAGACCCATATCATCCTACGCAGTCAACGGATGACATTTACACGTGTATTTGTGAATGTGGGACAGTTCGGTAAAAGTTTAAAGGTGGCCCTTCAGATATTAGGACGAAAATTTCGCAAAAATGCAAAAAAAGAAATCATCCTTATACTCACAAAGCCTTTCAATTTGCATTCATTTAACCCCAGTAGTCAATCAAAGCGTTGAGAACGATGATGTGGAATTTGCCAAGGAAGCCACTGTGTGGAATTAATAATTTGAAAACAAGAGGGCCAAGATAACCCTAGATCGCTCACCTGAGTCAATAGGCGAAATTCACTCCTCATGTCTAATTCAATTGTCCGGTCAACTGAGCATAAAATATGGCCTCTAGAGCGTCCACAAGGAATTTCTTAACCCATTACCAGACGGCAAAATTTTAGCCCCTGGTCCATCTTGAAAGCATTTGCAGACGACAATTTCAATGTGGTTAAAACGGTACAATTGTTTAGTGATATGGTAGAAAACATTGTGGGAAAAGGAGCATTTTCTCCTTTTCCCACTATGTTTTCAAAAGGCTTTTTTCTCAGGGTCGTCAAAAGTAGGATTATGTGGTAATGGGTTAAAGTTGACCTAATTCATCACCTGGTTGACCAAATTAAGAACTCATCAAAAATTGTCAAAACAAACATTCTGAACAGTTTTCAAGTTAAATGAGCAATAGTTGTGGCTTCTAGAGTGCCCACAAGGTATTTCTTAAATTTGACCAAGTGACCTAGTTCATGACCCCAGGTGACCCACTCACTCATTAAATTTCATCAAGATAAACATTCTGACCAATTTCCTTAAGTTGACCTAATTCATCACTCGACTGACCAATTTAGAACTCATTAAAAAAAAATATCAAGACAAACATTCTGAACAGTTTTCAAGTCAATTAAGCAAGAAATGTAGCCTCTAGACTGCCCACAAGGAATTTCTTTAATTTAACCTAGTGACCTAGATCATGAAACATGTTGTGCTCAGCTGGGCTATTAAGATTTGAACAAGGTCACTATACGTACCAAATATCAAAGCTCAGTGCTTTCCAATTTTAGAAAAGAAGAACTTAAAAGTTTTCCTTCTTTGTTCCTTTGTTCGAAATTGTAATCCCCGTGGCAGGACCAGTTTTGACCCCAGCGACATCATTTGAACAAACTTGGTAGAGGTCCACTAGGAGATGCTACATACAAAATATAAAAGCTAAACACCTTCCAGTTTTGGAGAAGGAGAATTTTAAAGTTTTCCGTCTTTGTTCCTATATTTGAACTTGTCACCCTTGGGCCGGGGCCAGTTTTTACCCCCCGAAGCGTCATATAAATTTAATTGGAAGAGGTCCTCTAGGAGATGCTACATACCAAATATTAAAGCTCTACGCCTTCCGGTTTTAGAGAAGGAGAATTTTAAAGTTTTCCGTCTTTGTTCCTTTTTTCGAACTTGTGACACCCAGGGCGTGGCCAGCTTTGATCCCAGGGGCATCATATCGATAAAATTTGGTAGAGGTCCACTAGGAGATGCTACATGTACATACCAAATATCAAATTTCTACGCCTTCTAGTTTCAGAAAAGATTTTCAAAGATTTCGTTATTTTTTTTCTTTTCTGTTGCTATTGCAACCAGAGTTAAGGATGGAATTCAATCTCTTGAACAAGTTTGGTAGAACTTCAAAGGAACATCCTTACGAAGTTTCATCAAGATTGGCCCAGGGATTTAGGATGAGATGTTTAAAAGAATTCTGGAGAGACAGACAGATGTACGCCAGACAATGACCAATCACAATTCTTCACGTTAGCACCAAATGCTCACGAGAGCCAAAAAAAGAAAGAGAAACATTTTTTCAATATTAAATTGAAAATCAAGCGCCTAAGCAAATAACTAGGTATCTTTGATTAAAGGGAGATTACTGGTGCCTTACTTTGCATCATTTGTGTATTGGTGATCTCCCTTTGATCTTTCAAGCGAAGTAAGGAGTAACGTCCCTTGACGGAAGGATGTATGATGGGTAGATAGAGAAGCCATGTAAATGCATTGAATTCAATAAATTCTATACCTTGATTCTATGATTTTGAGATGTCTTTAAATAGCCGTCAGAGTCTAATTCCCAACATTACAATTAAGTTTTCTACCTGAAATATTCATGCACAATCAAATGAGTAGCGTGCAATCATGGGACGAATAAGCCCAGTGACAAACTGGTTTTGAAACGAACAACCCCGGACGCAAAGTGGATAGAAGACAAATTTTTTATCATATCATAGCGCCAGTTGAAGGCTATGAAGAAATGGAGCTGTTTTCAATCGAAAAGAAATATTTCAACGATCGATGGACTTTTGCAGTTTATTTCAATACGCTATTTCCAATTATGAATCTGAGTGCCTTTGAAGCAAGTACATTACAGCTGTTCTAAAGGTCACCCACTCTGCAGTGCGATACCGAGATCAAAGGAACACCGATTTAACCCTTCACCCATTTTTTCTTTTAGTAAGACTTCATTAGATACATATTTTTTATACTCAAAATGAAGCTTAAAAAAGTTATGGAAGGTCTGAAATTTGATCTGAAGCCACGTTTCTTTTGTTCATGATCTATAACATGAAGTTATTCGTCAATAGATACATGCCTGAAAGTGCAACAAGGATGTTTGATAATAGTACTTTAAAATCACTAAATGGACTGTCCCTATCTTTCTGAAGACACTAAACAGCTAATCAAGCAAAGTATTTCGAGCGACCCGTGTTGAAAGGGGGCAGACGTGCTGATTTGCCCCACTGTCTGTTATTTGTCTCACCTTCATGCTCAACCTTAACACATCTCCCCCCACTCACACACACTTTCAAAAAACCGAAAACTGAAAGTAATCAATATGTAGTTCATAAACATCTGTGAAAAAACGAATTTTCAAAGTGTGAGAGAAAATATTTGAGGAAAAAAGGAAGGGCTTGCAACATGCATTTTCTCCTGTTTCAATAATAGTTTTTTTTATTACTTTTTCAAAGACAATAACAACCGTTTGACCCACGTTTATTTAATCGTCTCCATATGCTAAGTATCTGGACGAGTCCAAAGTGTTGTCGTCGGGTGAAAACATTCATGTAACTATTTAAAACCCTATGCCACATAACCCTAAGTTTTTTACGACCCTTAGAAATATAGTTTTTGAAAGATGTTGTTGAAAAGGGTTAAAGTTCTAGTAACCAACCTTTTCTCCTTTTCCCTTGCTATCCTTCCTAAAGAAAATTTCATTTTTAAGCCACATTCAAATTGTTATCTACAAAGACTTCCAATTTTGGCAGGTCTCAAATTTTTGTTTCGTAAAGAGTTGGTGAAAGATTCAGTGTTATAAAAAATTGGGTGTGGAGGGGATAACATCAATATACCTGCAGTAGACCTTTCCTAATTTTATGTCTGATTATTCAATCAATGTTTTCGTAATTCTGTAGCTAAGTTTGTAACGTACAGGCTCGAAGTCCAGGAATCTGTGGTTTGATTTATTTAAACTATTAATGTGATAATTTTTCAAAAAATCGTTCCAGTATCTGCTAAAAGACAGAGACAGTCTACCAACAAAAAACTGGGACATCAAACATTTTGAATTTATAGCAAAAATCTTAACTTTGAAATAACATTTTTAAAAATCTGTATAGTTGCATGTTTGCCATGTTCCTCTTTGAACTACTTTATAAGTTGACTATCGTATTAACAAAGTTTAATTCAAATTTCATACCTTCCATTCCCTCTAGAAGAAAAGATGTTAGAGATTCATTTTCAGGAAGCGAATACGTGCTATATTTGTTTTCATTGAAAAGCCAGTCAAGGGTTAGCTGGGTGTACGTTTGATCTCGGTATTTCACCGTCAAAGTGGATGATCTATATGAAGAGCTGTTGTGTTCTTTTTAGGCACCGACTAGTTAACACACACGTGTCATAAGTAAGTGTTTATCCCGTTTAGTCTTACGTTGATCACGTGTAAAGGTTTGGAATTGTTAAAAGCTGTGACGGAGGGTAAGTCTGTTCTAATTACTGGCGCCAAAAGATGCATTTTTCTGCCCGAACATTTTTTTTTTTTCAAATGCATTTTTATGTAACCTGGGTTAACAGGTCCCACTTTAAACGGTATATTTGCACTAATTTCTTTAGGAATGGCGGGGTTATTTGTTTATTTTAAGTTAAACCTTATCTTACTAAATAAATTAAAAGCCACTTTTAAAGCCGATAGTAAAACCTCAAAGTTATTTCAAAGGAATATCTCGAGGAAAAAATATCTCCGTATCGGATAGTGTAGATCTAGGATCAGACTGCACGTTCATCTTGGTGTGATCTGAATCTATATTGTCTGCAAAAGGTCATTCAGTCGCACTTGGTAGCCAAAGGGTTAATGTAGTCTGCATACAAAAAGCTCTATCAACACGCCCGGCAGGAGACAGCGCTTATGATACCGCTTTACTCTCTGAAGTCTACCGAAAAATTGATAAAACAACAGTTCTTTTTTGTGTGTGTCTTCGAAAAAGATAACTGATGAAACTAACGGCACGGCCGTTTTAGGTTGTTTATTTATCGCGTTTAGGGTGTAATCCATTTAAAATAAATCAAAGTACTGATAGTACTGAAGGCCAGGAAATTGAGGATACGAAACAATACAAGAGGTCAATTTTAATTAATACAAACAAGTAGACGGACAGGGATACAAGCGGATTCCGCTAAGCCCCTAGAATTCTTGGTTTTAACAGGAAATTTTGAACTGATACAAGAAAGCACCAGCCAGAAACTAATTAAGCCAGAGCTAGGCATGTGCTCACAGTTATGGGGTGCTTGATAATGGCTTAGAATACTTAGTAATTTGTCGTGCTTGTAAACAATCTCAAGTCAAAATTGAACTATTCAATCGGTGCAATACCAACTTTGGTTATCTAAATTTTCTGAAAACATGTGAAGTCCTGAACGACATTATTTTTCACATTTTTGAGTCGTCTATTAACAGTAGCATATTTTTCCCCAAAACTTATCCTAATCAAATGACAAGTTTCTTTATTGTGAATTACGTCACACGGTAGATTGTATACAGGTATTAAAAATGTTTTATGACTATTGTAATAGCCAAATCAACTACCTCCATTTAATTTCCATTGATGACCCACATGAAATAAGTAATCACTTCATAAGAGATTATAGGACCAACATATAATTACAATCAAAAACTGAGATTTATAAGCAACTTTTACAGATGATAAATTAAGGTGCTTCATCAGAAGCAAAATTTAACATGGTGTTAGCCGAAAGAGCCTTGAAAAACATTGTGGTTTTGTCTCAAAATCAGGATGCTCTGTGGACAACACGCTTTTTAAATCAGCCTGGCTGGTGTAACGTAATTTTGAGAGAAAGAAAAAACAGGCTGTTTGAAAGATATTTGTAGCTTGCACTAGTCAGTATGCCTCCAATCCCCAGATTTTCAGAATTTTTATCAACATTGAAAGTATCTTGCAGACAACTGAAGTGTTGCTAAAATGATGGTTTTATCAGTGGAATATAGTTCAGTTGGTAGCGAGGTACACTTTAAGAGTCCACAAGCTCGGTCAATTTCCTGTTGAGGATTGATGAAAGGTATTGTGATAGGGTACAATTCTCTCTCATCAAATATTAAACATACAGGTCTCTGAAATCTAAGTCCTTTGAATCTCTGTAAACAAGTGATTTTTTTTTTCAAAAATCTCCCTTAACCAAAAGACATTTTTTTTCTGGAAAAAAAGTTGAAGGCAGTTGCAGAAGACAAATCAAATGTTGATAAAAAAGTAACATTCGTCTTTCAAATGCTAGAAAATATTGTGGGAAAAGGAGGAAATGCTTTTGTGGAAAAGGGTTTTAATATACAGTAACCAGATATGTGATTCAATAAAACACACTTTATGGGATCGAACTCGTGACTTCACGATGGACGGCTGGACATGAATCTCGTATTGGGTGATTGAAAATGTACAAGTAGGAAAGGGCAGGAAAATATACGAGAGAGAGAGAGAGAGAGAGAGAGAGAGAGAGAGAGGATGAAAAAAAATCTTCATACAATGAATCAAAACAATGGGCATATATGAATATAAAAAAATACATTAAATGACAAGCGAACCACTACAGAAAAAAAATATAAGCAATTATTTGGTTTCAACTCAAAGTCAATCAAATAGAATCACACAGGTGTAATCTATTTGTGACAGGTGTAAAAGGTGTGAAATACATCCTATCAGTGTGAAATAGGCAGTTATAAACAATGGCAAAACTACCAAATAACTCTTTGATAAAGGTAACTAATACACATAATGTACGTACTAAAGACAACGAAGTTTCAAAAATATTTTTTATAGATAACTTGAATAACGATATGGATGAAATTTGATGTTGGGGTCGATTTCTCTAAAATTTTATTTGGGGACGATTTCACCAGATTTCTCCGGAGAAATCGTCTCCAAGCAGTTTGGGAACGATTTTTCCAGGGGCCGATCTCTCCAGCATTCGGAAATTGCTATCACAACAGCGGGTGGTATGCAGAGAAGTGGACACACTAGTGGGAAATAGTTGATTTTTATCGGTGTAGAAAGCAGGACAGTCAAAGTACCCTAGATTTAGTCGATATACATTAGAAAAGGTGATAAACGTAACACGGGCCAATATTCTATATGTACATGTAATTTGCTTTATTTCCAATCGCATTTCAGCGGAGACGCGTTTTATGACACATATGTTCAAATGTCAACACAGCGTTATAGATATTAACCGTATAGCGCGTAGAAATACACAACTGTCGGATAAAACTAAGTATATTAGGTTACCCCTTTATTAGGTCAATGTTAATGACGAAAACGGGATAAACAACACACACTCGTTAGTTATTTAAGGGTCGTAACACTCTTGCAATTCCATGGCACTTTGCAGATAAAAGCTTTGAGGGGAACTAGTTGTTTTGGCGGACTCAGCGATATCGAGTGGACACACCATTCAACATTTTGTCTGAAAGTAGTCTGGAAAAGGCAGCTTACGATCCCTATAGGCAAGGGAATCCCTTGAGAGGGATTCCCTGGCCTAAAAATATGACACTTTCGCTATTCGGGTATATACAGGATTGGGAAAAATTGTCGGATGGAAAGGCAAGTAACTCGTGGTGACGCGTCAGTGAATGTAGGACGTTTTGGCCACGGACGTTTTGGCCAGGACGTTTTGGCCAGGACGTTTTGGCCACGGACGTTTTGGCCACATATAGTGAAAAAATGGACGTTTTGGCCAAAATAATTTTATATGTACTTTTTATGTAAAATAAAGCTAAAAAATTTTTTTTTTTTTATTTGATCAATTGTTTAGACTTTTGTTGAACTTTTGTTGAAATTTGGTAATAAATTTTAGAGTTTTACAGTTTTATTTATTCCTTTGAAGTAAAGGAAAACATCAACAATTTAATGTTTTTAAATTATCTTCAATTTTCAAGTTTTGTCTTTTGATTGACAAACAGTTTGATTGACTAATTGCTTATTAATGATACTTTCTTGCATTTAATGTTGTTATTATTAGATTTCTCTTTTTCCTCCAATGTTTTCCATCATATAAGAAAACATCAAATTCCTTGATCAATACTTTTGATTGTCCTCTTCAGAAGCTCCCAATACGGAAGGATTAACTGTATTATGAAATCATTGTAAGAAAAAAAGAAATTGCTCAGAATGAGGATTTCTCTTTTTCCTCCAATGTTTTCTATCATATAAGAAAAAGAATTAAACACTTCATTTGAAATTAAACATCTTTATTTTAAAGCTTAAAATTGTGTCTGAGTTGTAAAATAAATTTAGGTTCGTGTTTTATTTCTTTTGTCTCATTTTATATTTTTATAATGTACTACCAAACCTTCTACACAATTGTCCATGGCCATCAGTATATAAGTACTTATTAAAGATTGAAAAGACACAGATACAAAGTCTTGAAACCATCTGTTATAATAAAAAATTGCAATAAAGGTCTAAAATGTTGATCAAATAAGTAAATTAAATATGTTTGTAGCTTTAATATCTATAATAAGTACATATATAATAGATTTGGCCAAAACGTCCGTTTTTTCAATATAGGTGGCCAAAACGTCCGTGGCCAAAACGTCCTGGCCAAAACGTCCTGGCCAAAACGTCCGTGGCCAAAACGTCCGTCCTCCCACCAATAAAAGGCTATGAGCGAGAGAAGCTAGTTTCAATCAAAAGTAAGTTTCTCAACGATCGATGGCCTCGCCCAATGTATTTTAATATGCCATTTCAAATTACATATTTGAGTGCCACCGTAAAAGTCATTTGCCTGAGAAAAAATGAGTTTAACTGGGTTTATTTCCTTCGGCTTTGCACAAAATGGTTGAACTAAAACTCTACAAAGTTTGGGTACGCTATCTCGGTATGGACTCGGTATAGACTCTAAAGAGTTTGGGTACGCTATGACAAAATGGATACGCTGGCATGTGTAGAAATATGTATCATATAGAAGATCTGCAAATCAAGATTTAAATTGAAATGTCGTCCTAGATAGCTGAAAATTATGAAGAAAATGGCAATATTCATGTATTTAAATTGAAGTACTTTATGCCAAGTTTTATATTCTTGCGCTAAAGCCTGGGACCTTTCGGAGGTTGATTAATTTATTGATCAGTGTTATTGATGGCCGACTTTTTTGAAAAGGGCTGAGTCATTACACTTGAAATTACGTTTTTCAGCCCGTCTGGTTTTTTTTTACTCTCACATACATCTCTGCGATGGGCTAAATGACAAGAATCTTGTCAAACCGAGGAAAAGATATTTTGTTACTGTTTAACTATTTCATGTGTAAAATTGTAAGGTAGGCAAAGGAAATATGATTCTGGATACATTATAGGTGCGTTCAAACTGATGAATTTACCTGTATACAATGGAACTATTTTTTTCGAGCCTGTTTACTAATCAGACTCTTACGCCAATTCTAACAAATGGCTTGGTCCATGGATGATGACAACAGTTATGACACACCGATAAATCTTAGTTTATAAGATTGAAATACAAGTTATGGTCCTTTAAAAGACATTTACGCTTTTCAGAAAATCCGTCTTTTTCACATTTCCTATCACTTAGTCTGATTGGCCGTATGCTGTTTGAACAGCACACAAAGTAATCGATATTGGTCTTTCTTTCACCGGCGTTTGTATCGCCATTTTGAGTTCTGGTCATGTGACGAAAGTATCACGTAATGACGGACTACTTTCTGAGCCCACTACAGAAGTGAATGTAAATGATCCGGAGTGCAAGAGAGTGCATTGCTTCGTCTGTTAGTATGTGGTTAGAACAGAGAACATAGTAATGATATTCCAAAGCGTTTGAAGCTTTTTCAAGCTACAAACATCCGGGATATTCCGGCAAAATTTAAGCCGGAACTACTTGAACTCAATCTCGTTCTTCTGCTGTGTACCTAAACGCGATGGAGTATTAGATTCACGGTACAAAATAAGATCCATGGTTATCAAAATTCAATCTTGAACTCATAGTGGTATTGTCTTCGACAAATACCACAAAAATGAGTTTAATTGGGTTTATTTCCTTCGGTTTTGCACAAAATACCAT
Organism: Tridacna crocea; assembly: GCA_943736015.1. Taxonomy (NCBI): domain Eukaryota; kingdom Metazoa; phylum Mollusca; class Bivalvia; order Cardiida; family Cardiidae; genus Tridacna; species Tridacna crocea. The sequence continues at coordinate 39,084,981 of OX031062.1, forward strand.
ACATGCTCTTCAGAATTCAACATTGAACATTTATCATTGATCTCATAGTGGCATTGTCTTCGACAAATGCCACAATTGAAGCTTCGTCTGTGTATTTCCGGTATATAAATGAGCAAGTTGCTCATGTAAAAATAGACAGTGCATGTTTCCCGTCGGTGTCGACCTTTGCCGTATGGTAATTAAATCTCTAATTTCTCTTGTTGTCAGATGATTTTTGACTACTGGGGTTTTATGAATGAAAATTAAAAGGTTTTGGGAGTATAAGGATGATTTTTTTTGTATTTTTGTAAAATTTTCGTCCCAAAATCTGAAGGACGTCCTGTCTAAGCACAGGACTACATGACGGATTCTCCCCCGACCCCTACCCCTAATCTGGACGAATGACCAATTCCGATCACGCAATGCGTAAACGCCGTTTGTTATTTTACTGGACACAGCATGTGTAAATGTCGACTGTCATGTTAGACTGTAAACTTGTTACATACATGGTGTTATATAGGCGTAGAATATCTGTACAGCTGTCTATAAGTCGAGTAACATTCTGTGGTGGTCATTCTGTTGCAATTGTGTTCTTGGAACAAACAGTCAGAATTTAGGTGTGTTAAAACTTGGAATAGGTGCGTTGGAATGATAAGATAAGGTTTTTATTTATCTTAAATTGTGGACTGTGTAGATTGAGATCAGACCGTATAGAGGGTTCAGTTTGATCTTCAATCCACATCGTCCGATATCTGGCGAGGTACCATTGACAAATTTATCATAGCTTTTCATACTATCTATTCGAAATACTATTTGATAATGGACTGTGTAGATTAAGATCAGACTGCACAGAACATGCACTATGATCTTTGATCTACATAGTCCGATATCTGGTGAAAATTTTACTGTATAATAAACTTCTGTTGGGCTCTCATACTCTCTGAATGTACCATTTTCTTGTCGGTGCTAAAAGTCTTGGGATAAAAGGAAAAGTGAAAAGGGCGACTATGAAATAATAGCGAAATATGCAAATTGTTGTCGAAAGTTACAAACTATAAAGCTGTTTTTTTTTTTCCTATGAGTCTTTGCCAAACGACAAAATTTTGGACTAGTCCAATTTCAAGGCATTTGTAGACACCATACCGAATGTTGCTCAACCGGTGAAAATTCTTTTTTGAAGGATAAGAAACATTGCGGAAAAGGGAGAAAATGCTGGTTACCAATGTTTTCTCTTTTGTACTAAGATCTTTACAAATGGTCTCTCACTCAAGACTGTTAAAACGTAGAATAGTGTGGTATATGGATAAATTTGTGTGTTTTGAAGGAATATTAACAGACGCGCACCTTAACTCGTTACCAAACGACAATATTTTGACCTAGACCAAAATTCAAAGCATAAGCAGACGACAAATTAAATTTTGCTAAAATTATTATCTCTACCTGTGATAGGAAAGAAAACATTGTGGGAAAGGGAGAGAATGCTGTGTACCAGCATTTTCTCGTTATCCCGCAATGTTTTTCTCAACTTTGTCAGGGTCGTTTAAAAGTCGGGATTGTGTGGTAAATGGTTAAGTACAGTTTCATTAAATCAAAGGTGATTTAAATAAGATATAATAACTTACAAATTAAGACACCGTGAACGATGACTCAGTCCCGTTTTGTCGGTGATGAGACGACATCAATGACGAGGCACTGTTGTTGAAATACAGATCTTCGTTTGATTTTCTAAATTCGCTGGAGGAAGAATTTCAAGACACACACACACACACAAAAAGTTTTCTATTTTAGAGGAAAATATACTTTATCTATCAATTAAAAAGAAAAGTGTGATATTCGAACATTTGAAGACGGAAAACATGCGCTGTTGGGGAATTGGAATTATTTTGGTAACTGCACTTCAGGTATAGTTTTATTTTTAACTGTATATCCTTCTGCCCCTTTTCCCACTATACATCCTTATTAAATATGAATATTTTGGTTTGATATGAGACGACTTTTTAAATAAGAAATAAAGAAGATACAGAACAGAACAGAATTTTGCTGTAAGTAACTAACAATACTTTTAGCAAAGATAAATGAAAAATAAAGCCGTGAAAGATTAACAGCGAGAAACTGTTTTGTCCATAAATGATATTTTGAAAATAGTTTTGTTCTTTTAAAGTAACCGCCTTACAAAAAGAGGTATCGAAATCTTTAGTTCAGAAAAAAAAAGACAAACGACAAAAATAAACGTGACTCAAAAATCGAAATGTGTCTTTAGAAGAGCAGAAGATATTATGGGAAAAGGAGAAAATACTGGTTACAAGCATTTTCTCCTTTTCCCACATTGGTTTTAGAAGGCTTCTTTCTCTGGGTCATAAAAAACATGGATTGTTTGGTAAAGGGTCAATTTTCTTTGGCATGAATGAAGGCCCGATAGTATCGATGAGCGGCGTAAAAAGAGGTTTCATCAACGAAATGGTAGAAGGGCCCGTTCAATAAACATGACCACATTTTTACCAATCACAAATTAGTATCTATTCATTCTTTATCAGTACCAAGAAGTGGGTTAAAAATCAGCGCATTTAGTAACGCCGGAAAAAAAAGTGAAGTGGAAAATGACCGTAATCTTTTAACCCTTTACAACATAATTCCGACCTTATACACCTCTGTGAAAGATGCTTTTTGAAAACATTGTGGGAAAAGGAGAAAATGCTGGTAATCAGCATTTTGTCCTTTTTCCACGATGTTTTCTACCCTTTCCAAATCATATTTCGATTCTTCAGTCACATTTATTTTGTCGTATGCAAATGCTTTCAATTCGGACCAGTCTATAAATGTGTCGTTTGGTAAAGAGTTAAGCCTTTAACAAGCAATCTGGAGCAGGAACAACCTTTGGGGTATAAGATTTTGAAAATATTGTAAAAAAAGGAGAAAGTCTTGTAACCAGCATAATCTCATTTTCCTACAATGTTTTCTTCCCGTCATGATCGCTTTCAGCACTGCAGTAGGAGAAGGACTTTATATGCTACAATTTTCGTCCCGATCCTTTTCACGCAACTTTAATTTTCATAATATTACCATGTATGTGCATATTATTTCAAATTGGACAAATCTAATTTTGGGCGCCTTGTAAAGAATTAGGCAATCACATTTTAAGTATCTGAAGTATAAATTTTGAATCGTAATCCAGCCCCTGTGTTAAATAGTCACCTGTCTTACGAGGTCAATATGTTTCGCTCACTTCTCTGGATTCTTTAAACTTTTCATTGAGAAATGTCACTTTGATACCTGTTGCGAAAGACTTTGGTCTAAGATGAGACTGCACAGAACGTTTAGTCTGATCTTAAACCCACAGCGCCTAACACCTGAAATGTAACTATGTCCAAAGTCAACTTTAACTTTCAGCGGAAATCTACGTCTAGAGTTGAAAAGAGTCCGTCTAGTTGGCACCATAAGATTTAACCCTTTTTCACACAACTCCGTTTTTAACGACCCTTTTGAAAACATTGTTGGGATAGTGACCAGCATTTTCTCCTTTTCCAACAATGGTTTCTGGCTATTGAAAGATAAATTTCATCATTTGAATAATGTTTGTCTTAACCCATTACCACACAAATACGCCATTTATTCACCCTATGAAAGACCTTTGAAAACATTGTGGGAAAAGGAGAAAATGCTGGTAACCAGCATTTTCACCTTTTCCCAAAATGTTTTCTACCCTGCTGGAAACAAATTTCAATTTTTAAGTTATGATTATTTCGTCGTCTGCATATGATCAGACAATACATTTGTGTCTTGTGATCTGATTGAGTGCACTTCATCGAATATGCTATCTGAATTTATCATTTATTCAATTTGGACCAGTCTAAAACTTTGTCGTTTGGTAAAGAGTTAAATATCGCCTGCAACTGCTTTGGACTTGTCGTTTGTTATAGACGTAAAATGATTTTCCGTGGTAGTCGGTAGAGAAAACTTTTAAGACGTTCGAACGAGGCCTACAGTTTCTGTCTCCAGTTAATTCTGGGCATTTATGCATAGCCTCACGTTTTGTGGCGAACTTCGTCATGGAAATATTGTAATATATAAGTTTACATTATATAAGAGCCATACTCTGGTTAAAGGGGAGTTAATGCATCTCTGCAGTGCATGATCGCAAGCATGCGATCACATATTCATAAATTATCCACATTTTTAACCACCGACATAATCATGAAGTACATTGGTCCTTGGACATACAGAAAATTGACCTGAAGCGAAAAGTTTCGGCCCAGGTCAGTCTGCGCCTGATGTGGTCAATGTTTATGCAGAGTTGTTTTGATGCATAGTCATAGAAAATGGAGTTATAACCTAGCCAAGAAAACGTTAGTTTTACCATACCTTGACACTGACCTTTAACCCATGTATGATGTTGTCAACAAATCGTCTTTAAGTGGTTAGTAGATATTCATATAGTTATATTGAATTTCTATCATGATTAAAAAAGAAGCAGACCGAGCACAAAGACAACATCCGAAAATTTCCCTTTTTAATGATGTTTGACCTTGCCGTGACCTTGGCTCTTTGACCTGATAATACGGTTTAAAGGTACGATAAATTATTTATATGCGGTTGACAATTCTTCAAAATTACACTGAAATTCAATCATAGTTAAAACAGGTGCAGGCGGGACAGAAACACCCCCCCTCCCACCAAGAAAACAAGGACCATGCAATGACTTTGATCCTCAGCCTACAAACATGAATTCTGCGCATGACACATTAACTAAGCATTTGTGCAAAGCTTTTCTGCAATTATGAAGTAGGAAAATAACGTTACGGCACGTACACGAAAACGCACATCTGACTGAGCTTTGACCTTGGCCTTTCACCTACGGATATTGTGTTTGCATCCGGCTTATCTTCTTTATATGGTTGATATTCCGACACATTTGTATTGAAATCCATTCATAATTAAAAAAGGTTACAAGCCAGAAATGGAACTGTCCAAAATTTCTATGTTTAAACGTATTTGTTTGACCTTACTGAGATCTTGATGTTTGACCTACTGACACGATTAATTAGCACGATACGTCGTTTTTGTGTGGTTAAAAATTCTGCAGAGTTATACTGAAATTCATTCATACTCTAAAAAGGTACATCCTTTACTAATACTACAAAAATACTACCTTCAGACATGTTTGACCTTACTGTGACCTTGACCTTTAACCTTAATACATGACCGTTGTGCATAAAACATCGCCTCAATGTCTTAAATATATGAGCAAATCAAGTTATCACCCAGACATGAAAACAGATGGACTGACAGACAGACAGACACACACACAGATACACAGACGGATGGACTAAACAAAAATTATATATCCCGTTTTTTTGTCGGGGAAGTAAAAAAATTAAACACTGAAACAATGTCATCATGAACTGTGTTTGGTTTTCTGCAACCCACAGCTGCTGTAATGTGGTCAATGAACCAGTTGTGTATAGGTACATGGAGATGATAATAACTGAAATTATTCAGGCTTTAGGCAATTGTTAGTCGCCGCGCAGAAGCGCGCCACTATATTTTTAATAGTTTTTCGAGTTAGGACATGGATAGTGGGAATTTCGTTTTTATAGGGGCGTTAGGTTAACAAAGAATCTTTCTAACGTTACTTCGCCTTAAACTGGCTTTTTAATTCATTCTTAAACTACGAAATTGCAATACAATACCATTTTTGTTCTATTAATACTTACAACATCAAAAAACCGCCTAATTATTTCTTTTATTGTCGCTATTCGTGAGAAATGGACTCGTCCCCATAAATGCCTTGTTTCCATTGGTCAAGGCTGTACAGGTTTCCAGTCATTTCGTACCTTGTTAATTTCGTACCTAGGTCATTTCGTACGATTTTGGTCATTTCGTACCTACTTATACTTTCTATTTTGGTCATTTCGTACCCAGTTGGTCGTTTCGTACAACCTTCGTACACAGGTTTAATAATCATTTTGATTATTTTGTAGATAGTTTTTCCTACTATTTGTGTGTTTTTTGTTGAATGACCACTGCTAAAATTGTGCATTGCTAAAATTGTGCTAAATTCCGCCGAAGAACGTGTATGATGGTTATGATTGTATCTGACCATTATTGGTTACTTATTTCTAAGTTTAGTTTTTACAACAAAGATAGTTTAGAACTCCTTTGTTTATTTCTCAACGAGCTCTGCATAAATTTAATTTGTGGAAAAAATCTGGAGAGAGGCCACTTTTTCGCTGTGTTGTTCATAATGATAAAGCGCGATGCATAACCATGATTCTTTATGAACACTGTTCACCAAACACTATAGTCTTAGACTTGTTTAAATTGAAAGCATGCCTTGCAAACTTACGTCCTCTTGAATCATACTTTCCTAGGACAGCAACATTTTAGTAACTTAGCCCTGCTTTCACCACTTTCCCAAACAAACACGGGTTATCACATGTGTGCTATCAAATTCTTTTGTCAAAACATGTTGGATAAGGAGAAATTGCTCGTTTTAAGCAATTTCTTCTTTATTAAATACTTTTTCCCCACTACTAGCGAATTTTCCACCATTTTTGCAGCTTTTTAAATTGTCATCTGCCAACTCTTTGAATTTGGAAGAGTCTGATATTTGTCGTTTGGAAAAGAGCTAAGAGAGCGCTGTGCTAGGGTATTAGGTACTGTAACAGAAGACAAGTTTTGATATAGGTTACTATTCACATAATTTCATAATGTGTTAAAAAATCTGCTGATGAAAACTGACATTATACTTACTTGCCCTGGCTTTCTTGAAGCATTAAACAAATTTTTTTGCGGCGACTTTGATGCTTTGCATCAACTTTTTCTTGTTTATGTTTGACTTTCTTTCGCTTAGTTTACAAGTGAAAGGTAGTATCGAATTCTTTACCAGATTGACAAATTTTTAGACGTATCCAACTTGCAGCTACTTGCATAAGACGAGGTGAAATTCCATTCAAAACTAAACTTTGTCTGTAGTAGGAAAGAAAACATCATGGGTAAAAGTACAAAATGCTGGTTACCAGCATTTTCTCCTTTTCCCATGATGTTTTTCAAAAACATGTACTTAAAGGTTAAGATTCTGAATTTTGTAGGAAAGGGTTAATAACACAAGTATATTGGTTGATTAAATGGTGTTACATGTCGCTCCCAACATTGCTGGGCTTCACCATTTTTTTTTTTTTGCAATTGATGTCGCTTCCAACATTCTTGGGTTCCACCAAGTTTTTGGTAATTGATGTCGCTCCCAACATTACTTGGTTTCACCAAGTTTTTGGCAATTGATGTCGCTCCCAACATTACTGGGTTTCACCAATTTTTTGGCAAGTGATGTCGCTTCCAACATTACATATATTCACCAATATTTTGGCAATTGATGTCGCTCTCAACATTGCTAGTTTCACCAATTTTTTGGCATTTGATGTCGCTTCCAACATTGCTGGGTTCAGCCAATTTTTTGGCAAGTGATGTCGCTTCGGACATTGCTGGTTTCCACCAATTTTTTAGCAAGTAATGTCGCTTCCAACATTGCTGGGTTCCGCCAATTTTTGGCAAGTGATGTCGCCCCCAAGAATGCTGAGTACAACCAAGTTTTGGCAACTGCTCTGAAGTGCCTTGCCCAAGGACCACATGCCCATTTGTATTGGAAGACAAGATTTGACCAAGATATTTGCATTATCAATGAATCTTCTTCGGTAAGGCTTGGCCTTCAAACTTACTAACTAGTAAGCCCAGCTGATTGCGAAGAAAACATCGAAGTACTATCAGAGACCTGTCCTGGTCTGCCTCGTCGACGTCATGCAAAGTCTTTGACGTTATCTAATATCTCTGTAATTACTGAAGATATTTACTTCAAACTCGGACTATATTTTGACTGTCAAAAGGTTAACCAATACAATAAGGGTCGGTAAATATCAAAATAATTTTGACTCGTTTATCCCCCTTTTTGACTTACATGCGACGTTGTTGGTTTTTTTTTTTTTCACTTTATATGCCATGCAACACGCGAAAAGGGCATTCGGACATTTGCGCAGGCTGATCCTAGATGGCACCTTCCGATCGTGTGTAAATTTCTATCGTAAGTCATCTGTAGGACAAAATCTTATGTTGACATGAATTGTCGTCTCGGATCATTCTGCGCGGGCTGCGCAAGCTGAACCGAGACGACAGTTTACGCAAATGAGCGAAAGCTCTTTTTCGTCTGTTGCAGGCCGAATAGTGTTACAATGTCGTGTCTGCTTTTGGAAAAACCTCACAAAATAGTTCTACATCGAAACGGACAGAATGTGTTAAATTACTTGTATTAGGCTATTTGTGTCAGTTCAGTTTGGCCAAACCATAAACTGTAAAACAAAAACAATAGAAGCTTAACCCTTTCCCAAACAACAAAAAATTAGACTGGTCCAAATTGAAAGTACTTGCAGACGACAAAATAAACGTAACTCAAAAATTGAAATTTGTTCCCAGCAGGATACAAAACATTGTGGGAAAAGGAGAAAATGCTGGTAACCAGCATTTTCTCCTTTTCCCACAATGTTTTCAAAATGCTTCTATCTCAGGGTCGTAAAAACCAGAGACTGTTTGGTAAAGGGTTAAATAGATCTGTGGATCTGCAAGAACTATCGATCCAGGTCAGACTGTGCTGATGACTCGCAGATATTTTCCATCGGAAAGAAATTTGATTCTTTTTTATATAGACTTGAAATTCGTTTTTTTGTTTGTGTGTGCGTGTGTGTGTGGGGGGGGAGGTGGGGCGGAGGAAGGCGGGAGTAGTTTAGGGTCTTTATCAAATAGGTCACGCTCTGTCTAAAAGATACTTAGAGACTTACTAGTACGGATCCAGGTCAACCCTTTACCTGGTACAGTACACGTGCATCAAGGTGATGCGTTAAACCCCCTTTTTTACAGAGCATGACAAAAGAAGTGATAAAAATGTAGAAAGCTAACTGACACCTGAAACAGCACCCACCAACCATGCTTAATAAAATTCTCAGTAAATTTAATTAGGACAAGCAGAGTGTTGTCTGCTCATGTCAAAAAAGAGTCGACCTGTCTTCTATGACGCACAACCCATCCGCCTAATACCTGGGACAAGTACATCTTCGCGAGCCAAGGTTACGATCACTACTTGGATTTTACCTTGGCTGATTGAGCCCGATTTCAAGATTCCTGCGATGCGCCCTTTATTGAATGCTGGTTATTAACCCTGTTTACATCATATTTCTGAAAGCCAATGAAATATCGTTTTACAAACCGCTTACGAATACAATTATTCAACATGAAGCGATAAGCAGACATCCACGTGGGTTTCCATGTTTACCTTCTATTTGAAAGGCATCGACCTTATTCTATTTTTATCGAAGATGACATGCTACGAACGATTTCATTCGTTGCAGTTAGAGCTGGCAGCATCCAATGAAAAAGCGTATCGGGGGAATGTAAAAATCAAGCTCGATCCGCCAAGGGTAGAGTAGCGTAGTGAATCGTCAGCCTTGGCTTGCGAAGATGGAAAAAGTAGGGCTTATACCGAAGCTATCAGCCTGTTACCTAAGCATGTAGAATCTGTTTTAATAAAATTAATGGTCGATGCATAGGTTACATGCAAGCCGATTATAGCTGAATGAATCTCACAAAGTACTGGGTAAACGTTTATTTCATTTTGAAATTCAAAGTAACGGTTGTTGTTCTGAAAAATTAGTCCGCTTCTGTACCCAGCATGCCTAAATTAGATACATGCAGATTGTAGAATGCCATCTAGCGGGAGATAATGCTAGCCGAGATTACGTTATTTTTCCATTTTTAGGCTAAAAGGACTAAGGCTGCAATTTAAAACAGTTGGTGAATACTGGTCGTGTACACAATAACTGACATTTATAACAAAGTAACAATGTGGTTTTAATGATGACAATCTTTTGTAAGTAAGATGACAGTCGGCAAGATCTCTGTTTTATATAGCCTGCGACACGCGAAAAGGGACATTGGCACATTTGCGCAAAGTGTCGTCTCAGATCAGCCTGCGCAGCTTCCATTTTTATGTACCTTTTTGTTTTGCGCCGAGTCTACTATGGCACAAAATCTAATGTAGCCGTAAAGTTCCGTCTCGCATCAGCCTGCACGGACTGCGCAGGCTGATCCGATACGACACTTTACGCACGTATCCAAATGCCGCCTTTCCCCATGTCGCAAGCCATGTAAGCATTACAGTGCAACACAGGTCCTTATATGTTAATAAAGTCATCATTTTTATCTAGGCAAAATCAAATTCGGATGCTGCAAAGTCTACCACAGCACAAATTCTATGGTAGTCATTGTCGTACTACGCAGGCTGATTCGAAACTGAACTTAACAAAATTATCCGAATGCCTCTTTTAGCGTGCTGTAAGACAATCACATGCGTAACAACATAGGGGCAACATAGGCTCTTATATATATATATGTGACCCGTGACGCCAAAAAGGACAATCTGGAAATTCTGTACATCGATTAGAATGAAAACAGTCCAAAGATAGTCCAGGTCAGTTTAAGTTGACAGTTCAAAAAGCATTGTATAAACAAGGTATAGAATTACCACTTTTCATACAGAAAATATCATAAAAGCCAAAAGTATCAACCCTGGTCAGCCTGGGCTTTTCGCGCAGTCTGACCAGGATTGACACTTTTTGTAGTTACCGGAAGGTCTCTTTTTGCGTGACGGGCCACACAATTATGTTGATAAAGCCATCATTTTTATCCAGGCAAAATCAGATTCAGATCCTGCAATTTTAACGCAGTATTTGTCAGGACATTTCATAATTCAGTGTACTTTGTTGATCAAAGATCAGACTGCATGTTCGGTGCAGTTTGCGGTTGGTTCTTCAATTTTTTGCAGACCAACCATTTGCTTGTTCAGTGCAATCTGATGCTGATTCTACACTTTTCGCAGATCATTATTGACTGAGCGGTGTTTTACGCGGCTTTCAAAATTATTTCAAACTATCCCTAATCTTTACCGCAGAGCCATGAAGGGACCCTTTCGTAGATCAACCATTACAAACTTGTCCTTGGTATGTAGGCCTACTCGTAAAGCGTTAATTTTCTTGATGGATAGAGACCCCCACATGTCTGGTTTCTTTTTTTAGATAATTTTTTTCCTGGGCTATACTTATGACATGGGTTTATAATAATTGGCCTGCAATACACGAAAAGGGACAGTCGGACATTTGCGTAAATTGTCGTCTCGGATCAGCCTGCGCATTCCACGCAGGCTGATCCCACGCGACACTTTCCATTTTTAGGCAATTTTCCGTTGTGTGCAAGGTTAGTGAAGAACATAATCTAACGTTGACGTAAAGTACAGTCTCGGATTAGCCTGCGCGTACTGCTCAGGCTGATCCGAGACGACACTTGACGCAAATGTCCGAATGCCCCTTTCGCATATCGCTAGCCCTCGTATGTATAACTTTAGAGCTGTACATTTCGAACGCAATTGACACAAAGTCTTCTCCACTCGAAAAGATAGAGACTAGCCGGAAACTGATAGCATTTGCAGACAAAAGATAAACCCACAATGCACCTTTCGTGACTATAATTATCTTTGTAGACAGCGTAGATTAAGATCAGACGGCTGAAAAGTTGCAAACTGATCTTTTATCAATAGGGCCAAGGTAGCTCGGTCGATAGCGTTTAGGGCTTGAGAACAAGTAGTCGATGGTTCAATCCTCGCCTGGGCCAATTTCTGTCCGAGGATTGATTATAGTCATTGCAACAGGATTCACCCCTCTCTGACCGCTGATCGTTGTCTCGATGATGGTTTTGTGAGAAAGCAGCCATTTAAAGATAGAATTTTAGCGGAGTACTCGTAACAGAGACTCCAGGAAAAAGCATAGCATCTGTTTGCTTCGAAAACCTCGTACCTACAGCTTGTTACAAGCTTTAGTTACAAGGTTTTTGAAGTAAACCGACAATAGGCCCAAATAGCCGGAACGATATAACTGAAATAATTTTAAAAACGGCGTTGAACAAAACAATGACCAATTAATCATGACTTTAGATTTACAGTGTCTGCTTTCCTGAAACTCTATACAGACTGAAGTAGCCAGTATATTAGAATTACTCGTATTTTGAAGTTATTTGTAGATTTAAAAAGTCTCTTTGGTTTATTCACCACTCAAAAGATTAAATTTGGCTCAAATAGTTGAGCCAAGCTCTGGCAAAAGGGGGCTTAATGCATCTCCGTAATTTATTATACCAAGCAAGCCATCACATGATTATGAATAGTTATTAGTTTCTTTAACAATCGGTTTAATCATGAGATAGACTATTCCGTGGACATACAGAAAATTGACCAATAGTGATAAGTTTTGACCCAGGTCAGCCTGCTCGGACTGCACAGGCTGACCTGGATCGATGGTTTTGTAAACGCATTAAACACCCTTTTCACAGAGTATGGACAATTTGATTTGTCTTGGATCGTTAGTTGCATTTTTGCCTTTTCCCACAATGTATTCAAAGTCCTTTTATTCCATCAGGGTTGTTGAATCACGGGATAGCGTGGAGCATAATCAGCTTTTTGTCTTTTTCAAGGGACCAATAGTTAAAACAAGGAATATAGTCACTGCGACAAGGTTCATCCCCCCTCCTCCCATTACAGCTGATCATTGTTTCGACCACGATCATGTTGCAAAGCAGCCAGTGTTTTTTTTTTTTGAGAATATCATGCGTAGTACTGGTAAAAAAACTCCTGGAAAATACGGATAGGCGCAGTGTCCGCTTCAATGTTACTGACATTGTGTTTAAAACGGCGTTAAATCCTAAGCAGTCAAATCTGTTTTGGAAGCACTTTCTAATAGTTTTTTTTCCGCATTTGTTGCAAAGTGCACATGACTTGAAATGCTGGGAGAATATTGTAAGAGCATGCAGGCTATCATGCAGATCTGTAGCTGATAAGTATATCGTCGGTTTACTTCGAAAACCTCGTAACTACAGCTTGTTACAAGCTGTAGTTACGAGGTTTCGGAAGTTAACCGACGATGTAATTATGGCTGAATGAAATGTTTACTGACACCCGTACTCGCGCCGAATGTGTGAGCCAATGAAAAAAACCCCTAAGTTGACACCCGCTTCCGGGTCTCGAACTTGGGACCTTTTGGTAACGAGACCGACACTCTACATGACAACCACGGATGTGAGATAAAGGGTTATTTAAGTAAGATAATGTACATAAACTGTATGATATATGCGTTTTGCGGTCGAAAATAGTACATGAATATCGTCTTGTCATGAAAGTGTACAAAGACGTCCCAACAAAATGGCGTGTTTGATTGATTACAGGGAAATTTGCATAGGTTTTTTCTATGTTATTATTTCAGTCATTTTCAGCTCTAAGACGCAGTACGGGCTAATAAATGAACCATGCCCTTGCAAAAAGGGGTTTAATCAAATTTTTATAATGTATAATACCGAGCAAGTCATTGCGTTGTTTTGGTTCTATAACTTGAATCCTCTTGTCATGAAACAACCATTATCTCCCGCTAGATTGCATTCTACAAACACACATCTATCTAATTTGGGCATTCTGCGTACAGAAGCGGACTAATTTTTTCAAAACAACAACCGTTACTTTGAAATTCAAAATGAAATAAACGCTTACCAATAAATCGCTACCTGGTGCGATTCATTCAGCTATAATCAGCTAGCGAATAACTTACGCATTGTATGTTTCTGTGTGTACAAGGATCGTTCTTGCCTCAGTATTCAGTCTTTAAATGGATTCTAGTTTCACAATTATGTATACATGTACGATGAATTGTTTAATATATTATTACGATGCTTTATAGACCCTCTGTACCCAGACCACTTTGAGTTAAAAAATATACATACTGGTATACTGTTTTTTACGGTGGCACAAAAGTGACATGGAAGATATATTTTATACTACGTGCGCACGCAGTAGCTAATACGTGCTCACGTAATAAGTAATACGTGCGCACGCTGTAGCTAGTACGTGCGCACGCAATAGCTAATACGTGCGCACGTATTAACTAATACGTGCGCACGTAATAACTATAACTATGGTTCAAAAGATTTAGTTTGAATGCCTAACACCGTGGACCCGAATCAGACTGTTACTTTAGTAGCAGTCTGATGATCTGGCTGCACAATGTTTGCATATATCTAACTTCCATAAAACTTATATAAATTACGGTATCTGTTGCCATTCTGACTACAGATAGTTTGGAGGCATGAACGAACTTTTTCAGACACTCAGACATGACCAAACATTATGGACCCAGATCAGACTGCTCCTTCAAGGGACAGTTTGATCTGGGTCCACAAAGTTTGCCATTCTGACAGCATGACTACATATAGGGTGGAGGCATGAACAACTTTTTCAGACAGTCAGACATGAGCAAACATAATGTACCCAGATTAGACTGCTCCTTCAAGGGGCAGTTGGATCTGGGTCCACAACGCTTGCCATTGTGACTACATAGAGGTTGGAGGCATGAACGAACTTTTTCAGATAGTCAGACATGAGCAAACATAATGTACCCAGATTAGACTGCTCCTTCAAGGGGCAGTCGGATCTGGGTCCACAATGTTTGCCATTGTGACTACATATAGGTTGGAGGCATGAACGAACTTTTTCAGACAATCAGACATGACCAAACATAATGGACCCAGATCAGACTGCTCCTTCAAGGGGCAGTCGGATCTGGGTCCACAATGTTTGTCATTCTGACTACATATAGTTTGGAGGCATGAACGAACTTTTTCAGACAGTCAGACATGACCAAACATAATGTACCCAGATTAGACTGCTCCTTCAAGGGGCAGTCGGATCTGGGCCCACACAGTTTGCCATTCTGACAGCATGACTACATATAGGTTGGAGGCATGAACGAACTTTTTCAGACAGTCAGACATGACCAAACATAATGGACCCAGATCAGACTGCTCTTTCAAGGGTCAGTCGGATCCGGGTCCACCATGTTTGCCATTCTGACTACATATAGTTTGGAGGCATGAACGAACTTTTTCAGACAGTCAGACTTGACCAAACATAATGGACCCAGATCAGACTGCTCCTTCAAGGGGCAGTCGGATCTGGATCCACAATGTTTGCCATTCTGACTACATATAGGTTGGAGGCATGACCGAACTTTTTCAGACAGTCAGACATTATGGTCCCAGATCTCAGTGGGGCCAAAAAGTCTTTCTAACGCATGTAATGCATGTAGTCCTTTTATCCTTAGGCTAACGTGACAGGACGTAATATAGATATTTTTTGTTAAAAGTGATCCTTACCCAACAATTCAACCAACCCTTACTGTATTAATAATTTTATATCATATAAAATGTGGTTTGTGGTGGTTTGGGATGTTTTGGGGTGGTTTGGGATGTTTTTGGGTGGTCTAGAGTAATTCTATCTTCCACTTCCATCTTAAACCAATGGCTTCTGTTCATGATTCTGATTGGTGGATTCTTACGTGCGCACGTAATATGTAATACGTGCGCACGTAGTAGCTATTACGTGCGCACGTATTAGTTATTACGTAATAACTCATACGTGCGCACGTAATACTACTGCGTGTGCACGTATTACTTATTACGTGCGCACGTAATAGCTACTAAGTGCGCACGTATTATTTATAACGTGCGCACGTATTAGCTACTGCGTGCGCACGTAATACTACTGCGTGCGCACGTATTACTTATTACGTCCGCACGTATTAGCTACTGTGTGCGCACGTAATAACTAATATGCGCGCACGTATTAGCTACTGCGTGCGCACGTAGTATAAAATATATCTTCCATGTCACTTTTGTGCCACCGTAGTTTTTCTTTAATGAACAAGTAAAGTTCTTGCGGAAACCCCATAGGGCTCGCAACACGTGAAAAGGGCCATTCGGACATTTGCGTAAAGTGTCATCTCGAATCTCAGACTAATCCGAAACGACACTTCCCTTTTATATGTATTTTTCTGTTTTGGGCAAGTCTACCGTGGCACAACATCTATTGGTAGTCGAACAATGTCGTCTCGGATCAGCCTGTGCGAAGTGCGCAGGCTGATCCGAGACGACACTTTACGCGAATGTCTGAATGCCCCTTTCCGCGTGTTGCAAGCAATATATGGGTTTCCTCATAAACTGTACGTGTTCCTCTTGAGTCTTCAGCATTCTGTAGCCAAGTATAAAGAATAAAGGCATAGATCTAATTTACATGAGCTATCTTGACAGTGTGTTGAATTTAAATTAAGTAATATTGGTAACTGGAAAGGTCTTCAGACCTCTCCAACAGTGCGGAGTTTAAAAGGCAGACTGTCTCTGAAATTGCTGTCTAAATCTATTTTCTTTGCGAAATTATTCCGATACACAGTCTGTTTCGTCATGGTTTTATAAATAAACCGAAATCAAAAAACCTGAAATAGGAAATAGAACTGGTTTGTTTTTAATCAACGGATTTCAAAAACGATTTGTTCTATTGATTTAATGGCAAATGTCCTCTTATAACCGTTTATTAAGCTGAATAATCTAAGCAAATGAAAAAGAAAAAGGCTGTCTTTAAAAAAGAAAGAAAGGACACCACGGGAAAAGATCACGCGACTTGGAAACGCGGAGAAAAAAAAGTTACATGACTGTCATCCATGAGAGGTTTCTACGCTACGTTTTTTTCCCTCGTTCAATGAAAGTCCTGCTTGTTTGTTTACATGTACCAAAATATATTGAAATTGGTCCCTATAAACTATTTGTAAAGTTTGATGCTGACCTCTCCTGGCTTCTTTTTTAAAGAACATTATATCCCGCTAGATGGCATTCTACAAATACTCATCTATTCTAATTTGGGCATTCTGGGTACAGAACCGGACTACTTTTCTACGCGACAACAGTTACTTTGAATTTCAAACTAAAATAAACTTTACTCAATAAAACGCTACCTGGTGCGATTCATTCAGCTATTTAAGAGAAATCTGTATAGCTAAAACAGGCCTGACATATTGATGAAAGTCATCATTTCTGCATTGCTACTTTATAGCGCGTATTACTACAACACCCCCCCCCCCCCAATATTGGGGGAGTTATACGTCATAAGACAGGTCGAATCTTCGAAGAGTATGACATGCGCAAACAACGTTTGAAAGAAGCCAACTTGTTAACGGGAACATGGTTGAATTAAGCATGCATTCATTCTTAAACTGCTAATAGCGATTCAATGGACTTTGGCGGACAGTGTTGATTAATCCCAGACTGTATAGAATGTACGGTCTGATTGTACATTTGCATTGTGCTGTGTGACATTAGATATACATGAAGTATTTTGGGGGTTTTTTAGTACCTTTTAGGATATAAAACCCATTTTGTCTAACGATCGGCCAAGTGGATCCGTAGGTAGAGTGTCCTTTGACATGGGGAAAATTTACAAAAAGCAATCTTTTTTTTATTCAGATCGACCTGCACAGACTGTGCAGGTTGACCGGGGCCGAAACGTTTCACAGAGCATTGCTCAATTTTTAGGATAGAAATAAAGTTACAGATCATAGACAGCGACTGAGAAAATGGATTTAAATACATTTAAGATAAAGTAATGCTCGAAGCGGGTTTTAACGCCAGTCAACTAGTAACAAATAAAACGAGGATGTTTACAAAATTTTATATAGCTGAATCACTGATAGGAGTGACCCATTCACTTCTTCGAAAAATGTTTACCATACGACAAAATTTTGAACCCAGTCCAGATTCAAATGATTTGTAGAAGAGAAATTAATTGTGGGTAAAATGGCAAAATTTGTCCTTGATAAGGCAGAAGACGTTGTGGGAAAAAAAGATTAGCAGCATTTTCTCCTTTTCCCACAATGTTTTTAAATATCTTCTCCGCCAGGGTCGTTATAGCATGAGTCGGAATTGTGAGGTAAAGGGTTATCTCTTTACAAAACGACAGAATTTAAGCCCTGTCTTGGAGTATTCATAGATTAAACATTACTCATTACATTAAACGGATAGGAAACATTGCGGAAAAGGAGAAAATGCTAATCACATGGATTTTCTCCTTTTCCCAGAATGTTTCTTAATACCGTCTCCGTCAGGATCGTTAGAACTCCGGATATTGTGGTAAAGAACTGATTATATGTGCCTTCCTCAACCGAACTGCTTCAAATTGTTAGAAAAAAGGCAAATCTTAAAAAAAAAGTTGTACACTAACATAAAACATGCTTCTGGTTTTGATCCCAATGAAAACCAATGATATGAGATACTTTCGACATTTCAAAAAGGCCAAATATTGTAAATGATTGATTGTATGGTGTTTAACGCCGTTTCCAACATCATTTCAGTTGTATTGCGGCGACCAGTGCACCTACCCATACTTTCCTAGAGTTTCTTATACCAGTACTCTCCACAATATTCTTTCCAAGCCACTGGCTGCTTTCTCAAATAACCATCGTCGTTAACGCTACAATGCTAAGTCCTGTACCCTACAGACTGAGCTACCGGCCAAAAATATTCTAAACGAGTTTAAGGTAGAAGGTATTTTGAAGCAACATGGTTAATGACGACAGGAATACAGCACTTGAATTGGTGATGTAATGCAGAGAAATGACCCCCATTACAAAATGACCAACGGTTCATTTCTAGACGTAGAGGAATGACCCATGGGTCATTTCTCGACGTATAGAAATGACACATGGGTCATTCCTCTACGTCCAGAAATGACCGTGAGTCATTTTGTAATGGGGGTCATTTCTCTGCATTACACCGGCTTATTCTCTTAAAGATTTGTACACAGGAGTGTCAGATGATCGATAACATAGGTACATTAGGTGCGATCACGTTGAAATAAGTAATAATGACGTCATATCCGGCCTGAAGCAACACGTATGTGAGGCATGCTTTGAGAAAAGTTTCGAATCATGTCAGCCTGCGCAGTCCGCGCAGGCTGACACGAATAGAAACTTTTCGCTTTTAGTAAATACTCTGATTGTCAAAGGATCAGTTAACCTACAGATCCAGTAGACTGTTTGACTCCATTGCTCCTGTGGATCCAAATTTATGCGAGGATCTGTTTGTTGTTACTAGTATACATCACTAAGATGTTGTGAATAACCTTTTACTGGCTTGCCTACGACTCATTTAGTTTTCTGTATCTAGTATTGTTTTACATGACTTTTTTCTTCAGAGTTAAAAAAAAAAACCACCACAAATAAACCTCTTCAAAAAAGGGAAAAATACTGAATACTGTTGATTGACTCAGTCTCAGCAGCCATTGATACTGTCCATGGTTTCCTCGAGTTTCTTCTACTGATGCTACGCTTAACATTCTTCGTAAGCCACTGGTTCCTTTAGAATATAAACATCATGGACACAATGTTCAGCGGCTAGGAAAAGATTGAGGTCTGTCGCAATGATGATCATTGATCCTCGGATAGAAAGTAGCTTGGCTTTGAAACCGAACCCGACGACTAGCTAAATTCAAACCCTGAATCGAACTAATTTGACGATAGTCAGTTTTACATGTATATGTTTATATTTTAGTTATAATAGATCATTGTTTAATTAGAGTACTTTTAATGAATTTTTTTAACATTACTTCGACTCTCTCTCTCTCTCTCTCTCTCTCTCTCTCTCTCTCACCCACACACCCACACTCCCACTCACCCACACCCCCCCCCCCCACACACACACACAATCATGATGATATTAATAACCTTTTCCCATCCCGCAATATTTGACTGATAGGGATTAAATGTGTGGGTTTTTTTTTTTTGTCTTATCCAATCAAGTTGAGCAAACACATGAATACATCTAATGAAAACAGCTTTGAAATGATAACGATGTATATTGTACAAGTCTGTTGAATAATCATTTCTGTCTGTCTTTCTGTCTGTCTGTCTTCTTCCAAAGCGACTGAGCAATAGGGTTTGGCCTGAAAAAAAAAATGTAAAATGTTACAAAATATATCATTGTGATAAATTGTCTTTGCCTCGGGCTAATCAAACGTTTCAAGGATTGTTTGAATACTAATTACCAAGTTTAACTCATAACCCTTTACCAAAACAAACCCAAATTTTAACAACCCCAGAGAAACAGGCATTTGAAATATTGTGGGAGAGACAGAGAAAATGTTGATTATCATGCATTATCCCCATCTTCCCTACAATGTTTTCTACTCAGTCCAACGTCCACCGCTTTCATCCTGCTACATAACTGAGATTAAGGTAAGACCTGTGTAATTGAAAACAGCTATTTCCACTGAAATATCATCCTACAAAATTAGCTATAATTAAAAATGAGTATTATTGAACTACTTTCACTTTTTCATTTTTTTTCCATTTTTTCCTTCTTTGAATTATCATTTATAAATCTAAAACCACTATATTCTCAATTCAAAAAGAGAAAATAATTACCTCCAATTAATTACCTCTAATTTCAAGATAGACATAAACGGAATTTCTGATCCGTTAGAAATGTGCAAAAATATTATTATTTCTGCATCTATCCTTATTTATCGCCCAATTAGAATTTTTACCGGAAGTGCATTACACAGGTCTTACCTTAAATTTTCAATACCATATTGAAAACCCAAATATTGCTGCCACAAAGTTATGTTCTGGGGATTAATACCTCCTTATCGGACAGTGTAGATCAAAGATCAGACTGCACATTCTGTGCAGTCTGATCTTGATCTACACAGTCTGCAAAAGGTCACCTCGTCGCGTTTAGCAGCCAAACGGTTAAGTTGTTGTCCACAAAATTCAATACTTTCACCTATCTGTGCTCCGATAAAGGTTGACAATTAAGCTGCTCATCGCGACTCAGAATGCATTTCTGGACAGTGCGGATCAAGATCAGACTGCACAATACGTGTAGTCTGATCTTGAATCTACACTGTCCAATATCACGATATTTTAGAACAATTGAGCAGAATTTAATAAATCGTAAAGATTCGTTGTTTTATGGTTTAGACAGGGACCTCTTAATTAATCCCTATACTACTAAGTAACTAAAATGGAATTTTCAGATCGATATTAAAGACCTGAATGTTGCTATTTCCAAGTTCTGTGCAGTCTGATCTTGATCTACGCTGTCCGCAAAAGGTCAGCCAGTCGCGCTTAGCAGTCCAAGGGTTAATATAGAGCGATAAATTTCTTTACCAAATCACGAACGTGTAGCGTTACAGACTGATTCAAATTTAAAGCATTTATAAACGACAAATGAACGGTTGCTTAAATTACGTGATATGCCAATGGAAGGATATAAAACACTGCACATTTCTCCGTTTCTCATATTTTTTTCAAAAGCCTTATTCCCCAGTGTCGTTAAAACGCGAAGGTCTTGCTGTGTTGTAAATGGATAAAAGTTGTATTTAATGTATTATGTCGTAGGCTAGATTAGAATTTAGGCATATCCGGAATCTGCGCAAGCAGATCCGGAATCTACCTAGGCCAAATTAGAATTATTATTTTGTCTAGACCAAAATGGACTTTTTTTCCTAATTAATTACAATTATTAATCCACATAATTATGTTCACAATTGAGAGGCATTTTTTATTAAAGCAAGTTTTATTTGTCCAACCCCACCATCCACAACTGCTCCGTTTTTCACATATCTTTTTCGCTGAAGTGGAACAACGAGAAATTACTCCAATTTGGTGTAGGCACTTTGTGGAGCTGCCTAGCCTAAATGGAATCCTAAAGGCTCTTAAAAACATGGTGGTAAAAGGAGAAAATGCTGGTAACCAGCATTTTCTCCTTTTACCACAGTGCTTTTATATATCATTTCCCAGACATATTCCATCATTTAAAGCACGTGCATTCAGTTATGTGTAAATTATTTCAATACGGAGTTAGTCATAAATTTCAACGTTTCTGCACAATGTTTAGTTGTCTACAATGCGGAAGAGAGCGAATGGGACGAACAAAGTAAATCAAATTTATCATCTCTTTTCTCCAAAACCCCCATAACTACAGCTTGTTACAAGCTGTAGTTACGAGGTTTTTGAAGTAAACCGATGTAATAAAAAAAATATTTGATTCTGGCCAAACTTTCAACGATTTATACCCTTTGTTTTAATCGTTGATGCATGTTAATGCATTCAAAAGCTACAATAACATGATTGCTGCGGACGCGTGAAGATGATTTACACAACTGTATATGCACCTTATAATATACGAGAAGGACGTGGTTCCAGGCGAGTACAATTAAACGTTTGTAGGCCCATGGCTCTGGTATCCTTGCGGCCAATGAGAGCATTTCTTACTTTCAGAAAAGAAAATGTCTAACCCATTCAAATGATTGATGGATTGCATAATGTTTAACGCCTTTTTCAACATGATTTCTTTTATATCGCAAGTCCAGTGCCCTATCTGTGCATTCCCAGATTTTCTTTTACAACATCTTCTCGAGCCAAGGGTACTAACTCCACTTTGTTCGTTACGTACCTTGGCCGCTCGCCTCTTTAAAAATCGAAACTCCCGCTGCGCCACCTATCGAATATCACAAGTTGCGTAACCTTTGCTGATGTTATTTCTGACCAATCAAGATGCTCGTAAAAAATTTGTTGGGCAATGCATCAAATATGGCTGCGCTTTCGGAATCATCAGATCAGAAACAAGACGAACAGACATACGATAATCCGCATTCATTTGGCTGTAGAACCCGACCTAATACTTCACATAAATGATGGTAAACTATAAAAAACTTATTAAATATCGATCGTCTACTCTTTTTTGGCAAATTTTCGTCATAGACACGACAACTTTCGTTTTTGATGGGCGCCGCCATTGTTGTTCTCTGTTTTGCGAAAGATTTCTTGTTACGAATGGTTTGATTGGACGCGATGGGTTTTGATCGCATCCAATGAAATGGCGCAGCGGGAGCTTCGATTTTTAAAGAGGCGAGCGGCCAAGGGTACTACCTTAGTATCCTTGGCTTGCGAAGATGCTTTTACAAGTACTCCACACAATTTTTTTCCAAGCCAAGCTGCTTTCCAACGTTACCATCGTCGAAAAAAATGGTCAGCGGTAAGAGAGGAAGGAATCCTGTCACAATAACTATCATTAATCCACGGGGGAAAATGGCTTAGTTTTGGAGGTTGGGAGCTTGGGACCTTGGACTTGCAAAGAAAAAAGTGTCGCCCGTGTCAGCCTGCGTGGACAGCGAAGATTGTCTCAGGTCGGCACTGTCTGCAAATGTTTAAAAACCCCTTTTCACTGTGCATGGCTCAAATCGTCGGTTTACTTCAAAAACTTCGTAACTACAGCTTGATTCAAGCTGTAGTTACGAGGTGTTTGAAGTAAACCGACGAAATGTTTCTGAAAACAAGAGCTTTCCAGAGCGGCGTATGTACACCTGAATGGGCTTGTCAGTGAATTGAGTTAAAATAGGTTAAAATATTGAACGCCTGAAGAGATCCAAAATTTTAGGAGTCACATGCACAACTACTCTGAGATGTATTGAGGAAAGTTTCAAATAAATCCGACGGAAACTACAGGCGGAGTTGCGCCCAAAAGAAATTGCTTTCGGACGGACAGATGGACGGACGGACGGACGACTGGAACTATAACACATCTAGTTGACCATGGTGGGAAAAGACCATAGTTCGCCATAGCTGAACGTAAAAAGCGAAGTTGAACGTTATGACAGGTAGTTAATCAAAGTTCAACACAGTAATGAACGTAGTTTAAACTTATGATTTGCTTGTACCAAGTTCATAATTTTTTGAAGATGCTCAAAATTTGGTTACTGTTTATTGACCATAGTTTAACGTAATTAAGCCTACTTACCGTAGTTTTGACCGTGGTTTTGGGGAAAAACACACCTTTTCTTCCAAGGCAGCATGGCTAAATAAGCGATGAATAATTTTTAGCTCATCAACTTTCAAAAGCAGAATGACTATCTTACCCGTATTGAGCAGGCGCAGCCACAACGTTTTAGCGTAACTTAACGCAGTGGACACTAACAACTGTAGTTGCGCGTACCTATACTAAGTTTACATGTAGCGTAAAGTAGTTACCCGCAGTTATAGATGTAGTGATATATTAGTTAACCCTGGCCACTTTACTTCTAGTTGAGTGTAGTTGACCTTACTTACACTTAGTTCAAACTTCTTAAACTTTATCTGTTTGCTCTTTTTGCCAATTTTGGACCTGTTTCGAGCATATTTCAACCTAGTTGACCGTAGTAATACTACGACAGACTACGTTTGAAATGAACTAAGGAAAGCTACCTGTATGACCGTAAATGTGACCATGGCTGTAGACTTTCTCTTTCCCTTTTTTTGGCGAACTTTGGACCTATTTCGAACATATTTCAACCTGGTTTAAGCCAGTTACACTACGACAGACTAACTTTGAAATAAATTACGGACAAAAAACGAGCATGACTGTAAATGTGACAATGGCTTTATTCTGTACAAGACCATCGACTTTTTATGGTTAAAGTAATGCATTGTTCAATATATGGGGATATCAAGCTTGCACTTGGCATTATAGTCAACTTATGTCGTGATGCTCTGACGTTTATGACGTTTGACCCATGGCTTGCAACGCGCGAAGAGGGGCATTCAGACATTTGCGTAAAGTGTCGTCTCGGATCAACCTGCGCAGTCCGCGCAGGCTAATCCGAGATGGTACTTTTCGACTGCAGTGGATTTTGTACTACATTAAACTTGCACTAAATAGAAAATTAGTTAAAAATGGAAAAGTGTCGTTTCAGATTTGCCTACGCGGACTGTACAGGTTGATTCGAGATGACACCTTACGCAATTGTCCGAATACTCCTTTTCGCATGTTGCAGGCTAAATTATGGATAAGTGGTCTGTGTAAGAAAACGGCTAAACGAATGTACACATTCATCTTATTAGACCTGTATCATTTACGTGGAGTTCCGATATCCGATGTGGACTTCGGTTTAAACGGGGGAAAATCTCAAAATTAGTATTCATTTACCTGAGCAGGAATACGCATGTGAAAAGAAAGGACTTCGAGGGTTACAGACGATACTTATTTCTTCTTTTCTACAACATTACCTTAGTTTAGTTCATAAGTTCTGTTCTTTCACCTGAACGAAAGGGATACAAAATCTACGAAAGTTAAGTCCTATTTTATCTCCATTCCGCGATTTCACTGACAAACTTCAGCGTCCAATTTGCTCAATATATAAAACGTTATTTTTCCTCCTTAAAGAAGGTTCGTTATTTGAAAAGAATTTCAAGTAGCATAACGGGTTTAAGTGATATACTAATATCCTATCTGTTTGTTTGATCGTTTCTTTTTTCACGGCGGTCAGTGCACCTACGCAAGTGTTTCCTGTCAATCTTATACGAGTACTGACAAAACTTTCTTTCTTACCTTCTGGCTACTTTATTCCAATGCATTAGAGGTGGGAGAGAAAAATTGCCGCCAGAAAGTTTGCCTCGAGCGGGTATCGAACACGCAACCAATTCAGATACACTAACCACTGAGTTACCAGGCCGTTTTTTTTTTATTATTATTTTTAAATCTTGAGTTGGCAGACTGTTTCAGAATCAACTCAAAAATAAACAGACTTCACTTAATTTAAGACGCAGTTAACTGACAAATTCACTTATTTTGTGAGTTGAGTCTGAAACGTTGAAAACAAGAACAAATCAACAGAGTAGTGCCGGGTTTGGCAAACTATGCTCATGCTTCGTTACCATCGATAAACGTAACACATTAACTTGCTTTCTTACGATGGCTGTTTACGCCGCTTTCAACATTACTATAGTTATGTAACGGCCACACTTCACTTATTCATATACATCATTAGTTTTTACCAGCACTAGGCTAGGGCTCCGAAGTTTCTTGTCAAAGGACATTCCCCGAACAACCCAGTGCTTCCAGTGAAGCTCAAATTCGGACCGTCCAGACGACAGCTGAAACACTAAACCCTGCCCTGAGAATATCTTGATTAAACCATGATATTTGAAAACGTCAAATAGGGGCGTAACCAAACCTGATAAGGCAGTTATGAGATATTTTCTTACATTTATCTTTCACTGAGTGCGAGGGGATAAATTTTCGCGTTGTACGTCAGACTGTCCGTCCGTCCGGACAGATATCTTTTAAAATCCTTGACAAAAAATTATGAAACTTCATACATAAGTTCCTTAATGATATTCCGCCGATAGTCCGCCGACATACATTTTGTTTTGTTTTATTTGACGCTGTGCCATGAAAAAGGGGGGTTTAATGTATATTTCCAATATGGAGCCAATATCTCTTTAACTACTTGATAAGATTCTATGAAACTTCATTCACATTGTTTATCATAAGCCATCCATGTGTTCTTTGTTACAGTTTGCGGTTAAAGTTTTTTTTTTTTTAAATCGTCTGTCGTAGGTAGATGAATAAAGTTTCAGAGCTGTCTGTCCGTCTATCCGTATTTGGCCGTGTCTCCATCCGGGGCAATATCTACGATCGCACGGAATTTTGCGAAAATTTTTACATGTATACAATAACCTATTCCGCCGATACTTTTTTTTTAATTTGATGCATAATAACCGACTGGGAGCGATTTTGAGTGACGTGGTCGCGTACATTTTTGAAAAGGTCTTTTTCAGCAGGGGATATCGTTTCAACGAAATCAGCATTATTATTGTTTTTATTTAATGAAATACCATATGATGGAAAAAAGGGGTTAAGTGTATAATTTCATAATGGACCAATAACAGAAAGGCAACGTATACATGCAAAACACAATACCTCTTATATGGTTTTATCAAAAAAGTCCTTTCCTGTTGGGAATAACATTTCAACAAAATATATCCATCCCAGGGAATAAAGTGAATTTAAAATCGTATGCAATATGCAATAGTTTTTGTTGTACAAACAATTTCAAAAGTATACATTTGTACACTTATTTAGTTCATGTAATTTTCCTTTGACCAAAACTTCAAACTATACGTGCTGATAGATATAACCAAATGCGGATTAAATCGGGGGAAATGAGCACAAACCTACTCGTCAAATAATCATTTATGTTTCAAACATATACGGGGTGTCCCAAAATAATTATCTGTTACCCATTTAAACAATTATTGTTTCAATTGGGATGGAACGCACCATATATACCTAAAAGCTATATCAAAACAATGTCTACACAATAAAGCTTTGTAAAAAAAAAAAACGTGTGTACACGTATAATACATATTTATGATGTGTTGGAGAATGGCAGGACTGTGCTGATTACTCTTGAAAATCATTTCAAATTGATGTTATAGATATCATAATACAAAGTCAGTATCTCAGATTGATAGCTGTTGTTTAACCGGTGAGAGATTTAAAGAATGCGCTATGTCAGACCGCAGCGAAGGCATATGTTGATGTACAGTAAACGAAAGAACGAACCCGAGATAGAATGGATAATTATTGCAACCGATTATCCCGACCGGTCTACTTCTGCAGAGGGAATGAACCTAAGCGAGTAGATAGGCCAGGTCCAGTATGTGGGGAGGGGGGGAGACGGGGCAAAATGCTGACGAAATCTTTGGTGGTACTCGAATCCACAGCCTTTGATACTAGGATCGGCGGCTTACCAAATGGGTTATTGGACCAACCGATACTCTAACGCATTAGAAATGTATTTATCCCTTGTTAGACGTCAGACGCATTGAAAGACTTTTTCTAAGTTACTGCAATTTCCTTCGTTATTACTTACCTGCCACAGTGGCTTTCTGACCACTTTTGACAGAAAATTGTGGAAAAAGGAAAAATAAATTATGACGAGCAAGGTCTCATTTGTTACGATGTTTTCAAGTATATTGATATATCAAACCTTAAAGGTGCAGTTTAGGTCAAATTATCAAAGCAGGTGTCAGAATACGATTAAATTTAAATCGAACCATTTAAAGGTATAAAAAGTTGTGGAGAAGACAGTTTGTTCTCACGTGGTCAAACCATATGTTAGTCGCTGGCAACAAAAATAAAATAAAATCAGGCAAAATGTAAACAAATGACACAGCTACCTGGCAGGTTTTAACCTAGTTTTGTTATTAATTTCTCTGCCAGCGACTAACTCCTTGACCGACAGAACAATGACAGATTGTCATCCTCACAACAATAACAACAATACCACGATCCTGAGGAACAATGCTGTGGGAAAAGAAGAAAATACTGAAAA
This sequence comes from Tridacna crocea, assembly GCA_943736015.1. Lineage (NCBI taxonomy): Eukaryota > Metazoa > Mollusca > Bivalvia > Cardiida > Cardiidae > Tridacna > Tridacna crocea. The sequence goes on from OX031062.1 coordinate 39,113,068, forward strand.
GCAGTAGTTTCTTCTTGGCGCACGTGCGCTTACTTGTCTTACTCTTTCAAGGACAGAGCCTGTACAAATTTAACAGCACTTAGCATGTTGCCTGAAGATGCTTTAAACACAAACTAAGATGTCTTTTTTGTCTGGTGAAGAGTCAAAACTTTAATCTATACTTAACGATTTGAAATGACCTGAATGGCTGTCTTTGAATTAAGGGGATTTAGATTGCTCAGTCTGAACTTCTCGGGTAAACGAAAATTAACTTTGAGATGGCCCCTTTTTGCCCGAAGTCCACGTCCGATATCGGAGTCCACGTAAATGATAAAGGTCTATTAATACATTAACAATAGGTTATTATGAATTTTATATCGTTATGCATTTCTCTTTCTTTACCTTCCTCTTTCCCTCCCCCCAACTACCCCGCCTCTCTCCCTCTATCTCTCTCTCTCGTTTTCTCAGCACCTTGTTACCCTCTCTCTTTTCTCCCATTTCTTTCCCCCCTCTCCCCATCTTTCTTTGCCTCCACCTCCCTCCAAGTCTGTATCTATTCCTACGAGATACGTGTATTTGCATTTACTTCTGGTCACTTCCATGCAAACTGGGCCGTCTCAGCATGCTAAACTTTTTCTTCACACGTGTAAAAGATATTATGAAAATACCAGTATTGCGCACATATTTGCCTATGGCAGTCTTTTGTTAAATTACCCATTTTCTTTTGGAAAAGATCAAAACTACTTCAATAAGAGCCATGTTGACATGGCCATTTCCCGCCAACTGCTTGCTCAGGAGAAGATGCGTGTCTTCTTGTGGATTGGTTTATCTGAATAGCTTGATTTGAGAACTATTCTCTGACAATGCTTAATACAAAGTAGAATAAAAAACTTTAACGAAGTAGACTTTTCTAATATAGCTGTCAAGTGCAAAGGCATATAAAATCAGAAAGAAAAAAAAAAGAAGATCTTAAAAACAAGTATTGCGGGAGATCACTCCTTTATGTATGGCTTCGTCCCGATTTAAATACAAAACCTAACAACTGTGTTGGGAAAAGTCTCTTTAGCTCAGTGGTTATGGTATTGGACTTTTAAACCTCAGAATACGAGGATATTTGTTCGCAATATGTTCGAATCCCACCAGATACGGTTTGTATTTCAGCTATGTATTTGTTGCGAACTTTTGTTTGTAAGACAAGAAAGAACAAAAAATGTGGAAGTCAGAGTTATCATTCTTGCCTACTACACTATTCCTGAGAAACTCTTATGAAACTATGAAGTTAACCCTTTACCCCATAAGGCATTTCTATGGTATCTCTAATTGGCCCTGAATAACAGCTAGGATGAAGCCGTTTCCTATGTGTATATGACACTTTTTGAAAGCATAGAAAACATTGTGACAAAGGGTGAAATTGCTCGTCACGAGCAATTTCACCTTTTGCCACAATGTTTTCCAAAGGCTCCTACATGCAATGTGTAGAAATGAGTATCTGTGGAGTAAAGAATTAAGACACAGAGCTCCAAATAAGAGAGGGTGATGGTATTCCAAATCCATTAATTCTCTTCGAAATCCTATGTTGTGGGTACTCATTAGAATCGTCTCGATGAGACGATTTTAATGAGTACCCAAAATATTGGGTTTGATGAAGAATAATTAATATTCAAAATTTTGAAATCAAAATGATTCCCTCTGTCTGGAGCTCTGAAGACAGCTTGCGTTTTTCTCCAAAGGAACCTTGAGACTCAAACATTAACAAAGGAACAGAACTTCAAAATCATAGTACTGCATCATAGTTCTGCACTTCTCCTAAATAAAATCTGCCTACTACTAGAATCTCGCATTGATACCTTCTATAATTTTCGAGTTATACTCCAAACAAAATGTAGAATCCATGGAAAGGAACAGCATAAGCTTATGCTTTCGTTCCAATCCATTTTGTAGCATATTCTAAGTATATTTTGTAATTGTCTTATTATATTTTGTATGTAAAATGTTGCAAATAAAATATGTTTAAACTAAACAAAATTTAGGTATGGACGATAAGAAAGGGCAAAATATCCTAAATCATGACACAGAAAGTTATGGTTCTTGTACGATGCACTTCTGCTCAATGCTATCTATCAATCCGTGAAGTTTCATATTGACATCTCAAACACTTATCGAATGAAAAATTATCAAAGGACAATTTCTCCTTAGTTATGACACTGAAAGTTATGCTTCTTGTACACTGCACTTCTCTCTGTCATCTATTTACCTGTGCAGTTTTATGTTTATATCTCATGCAGTGTTCAAGATATGCTCTGGACAAAAATTAAGTAAGAAATATAACAAAGGGCAATAACTTCTTAATTATGCAATCAAGAGTAATGTTTCTTGTGCACTGTACTTTTCCTTGATGAGATCTATCTACATGTACCGGTGAAGTTTCATGTTTACAATTTAATAGTCTTTGAGCTATGCTCTTGCATGATGGGAGTGCTACTTGTTCCGGTGCACCAATTGTGTAACCATATGTGCAAAAAATACGTATGTGCACCTACTATTCACTATCTATAAAAAAAAACATATGCGCAGTGGGATGCGCGCGAATATTTATGATATACGTCGTTAAGATTGTTGCATCTGTTACAGGTTCACCACATTTCCGCGGACACGTGGTTTGAGCTGAAGTTTGAAGACTTCAACAACCCGGACAGCCGGGAGGAAGATGGTGACTGTTGTGAGCTCTCGTGCCTTGATCCCTGTGATCCCAAGTTCGATATTTGCTTCGACAGTCCGTAAGTATATATCTCTAACACATCTCTAGATAAGAAGGAGTGATGGCATTCTAAATCCATTATTTCTCTTCCAAACCCTATGTCGTGGGTACTCATTAGAATCGTCTCGATGAGACGATTCTAATGAGTACGCATAACATAGGGTTTGGTGGGAAAAAATTAATACTTTCAACTTTGAAGTCAAAATCACACCCTCTATCTGGAGCTCTGACTAGTAACGAGAAAATGTTACTTGCACGACGGCATTGACGAAAACGGCAATAAGGCTTTTACAATGTATTGATGTTTTCTTCGAAAACAGCCAGTCTAAAAAAATAAAGGTCATGCAGATAATGAATGAGTAGTTTTGCATGCACAAAACTACCGTTTCCGCCTTTAACCGAAGAGTAAGAATATAAAACAGATACTAAGTCCAACTTGACAGCATATGTAAACACAATGTTTCACAAACTAGTAAATTTTGTTCGGTTGATTGATCGATTGTCTAAGGCCGTTTTCAACATTATTCCAGTTATATCGCAGCGACCAGTGCTTCTATCTATGCTACCCTGTAATTTCTCTTACCACTAATCTGCACAATATTCTTTCCAAGCCACTGGCTGATTTTTTCACATGACCATCGTCGAAACAAGGATCAGCGTTGAGTGGGAAATGAATCATGTAGCAATGACTATCATCAATCCTTGGATAGAAATTGGCCGAGCCGAGGTTCGAACTCACGACCCCCTGTTCTCAAGTCCTGTACGCTATCGACTGAGCTACCGGTGCTCGGCAAATTTTGTTCAAAAGGGTTGGAAAACATTGTGGGGAAAGGAGAAGAATCTGGTTGCTGACATTTCTCCTTTCAAACATGTTTATTTTTTTTAAAACACTGCTGTAGGTATTGTTTTGTTCTCTGCGCAGGTCATATTCTTCGATTATTCCATTTGTCTGCTTTATCACCGACCCCATATACTAGAGTAAAGTAAGGCTTACACTGAAGCTCTTACACAATCCTGTAGAGCTGTTTTAATGTATGGCCGGTGCATAGTTTACATGCTAGCTGATCATAGCTGAGTGAATCGTACCAGGTCGCGTTTTATTGAGTAAACTTTTGTTGTGGCACCACAAGAGCGGCATCACTATATTTCTATTCGCTTTTGAAAAGTACCTACGGAGGCAGCCATATTATTTACTCGGCTTCCAGTCATTTTGTAAAAAGATCATTTCGTACCTAGGCCATTTCGTACAATTTTGGTGATTTCGTACCAACCTATACCTTTTTCCTGGTAATTTCTTGCTCACTTGGATCATTAAATTTTTAGTTGGATTGTAGGGCTTCTCAGTTCATTTCTCACCTATTTTTTTCATAAATTTACAATGGACAATTTGAAATGCTGTAATATGCATTATTTCAGAAACAACTGATTTGTGGCGTCATTGATGTTATGTATCAAAATTTTCTTGTTTTATTTTAAATTCAAAATAACGGTTGTCGCGTTGAAAAGTAGCACGGTTCTGTACCCAGAATACACAAACTGTAGATTGCCATCTTGCGGGTGAAAATTTGTATTGTTGTTGTGTACGCCATTTATCATGTATAATTTATCACTACCCTCTCTAGTAGGTTTATTTTGTGTACCTTTTTTTTTGTTTTCAGAAAAGCAAGTGACTGCTCGTTGGGACGCAGAAAGACCGGACATTACCATTCAAACAAAATAACATTCAGTTCCATATTCGAAAACGGGCAACCTAATCCAATAAAACTGAAACTTCCGGGAGCCTGGCCGGTAAGTTAACCTCCGCCATCATTCCTGTGTTCTAACCATCATGATAGATCATGAATGAGCGAGCAAATATGATGACAGGGGCCCGCCAAATAAACATGTTCATATTTCATATTTTGAACCAATCAAAGCTTGCCATCCGTATAGCCTTAAGTGTCCATGTTACGTGAGGATAAGGAAACAACATGATGAAAATAAGAACTGAGATCAGAATATGAGCTAGAAATTACTTACCTTCATACAAAAATCATTTCTTGTCACTTTAATATGAAAAGAATAACTTAGACAACTATTTTCATGTTTAATGTGCATAAATAAAGAGCACGCCGTCGGCCTTCTTGTGCAAACATGGTGTGACCTAATTCCGGTAGCTCGGTAGTGTTTATAGCAGAGAGTCGAAGATCTTTGCACTTTTTGAGTAGGAGATGTAGATTTCTGTTTACATAATTATGATAATTAGCTGATTTTCACATATATTCGTCTGAAATTCAAGGCCAATGAAACATTCGTAAGGGTTACGCGCAGAAATACCGTGTGACGTCATCAATATGAGTGTTTTACGAGATGCACACAAAAATCACCGGTTCGAGAACACTCACGGAAAAAGTGCGCTCGACGATATGTACGAAACCAATTTTTACATCTTTGAGCAAGCGTATCGGACATTGGTAAGTAGGGCATATCTGACACTTCCCATCATAGTTATGAAGAAATATACTCGTACATATATCTTTTTTTGTATCGAAACTCTTAATCAGAATGAAAAAAAGTGGACTTGTCCAAATACAAAGCATCTGAATGCAAATAAATCTATGTGACAAAAAGATTGAATTTTTTTTTTGAAAATGTAAAAAAAAAACATTGTAGGAAAAGGAGAAAATGCTGGTGGCTAGCATTTTATCCTTTCCCAACAATGTTTTCAAAATATGTCTTATTCAGTGTCGTTAAAATTCGGTTTTGTTTCGTTAAGGGTTGAACAATTGAGTAATAAATAATGTTCATGAGTAATTAAGTTGAGGTTCGCTATAAGACACTTATTACCGTTTACCAACACTTCATTGTTTCGTGAATGTCAGTTTTATGCTTGTTGTTATAGTACTCGTGTTTCGGTTAGAGACAAAAGTCATTTAGAATAAATAAGGTCTTAAATATAGAAATAAATTTTCACGATTGGCCCAGTAAAAAAGTGCTGGTTATCAACATTTTCTTTGTTTCCAGAATAATTTTTTCTTAAGCTTTCTCTTACAGGGTTGTTAAAGTCGGAAATGTGTAGAAATGGGTTAAAAAGCGAAACTTTCATTAAAATTGAACTTTTCATCCTTAGATGTTAATCAAAAATCTTCTTTGGAAAAGGAGCAGTTGCTATTACAAATTATGTGTTTGAAAAAAAAAAAAGACGTAGAATGTAAATAAGTTGATGGCTTGAAATGTAACGCTTAAAAGATATTGAGTAATTTAGACCAATTACACTCAGTTATTACTTACACGTATAGCTGGTGTCTTATTCAAACAGTTATGATGACGTCACATCTGATCTTAAAACAGACGGAGATCCAAGGCCCATAGTCACTGCCTACATTCACCTACTATTTTAAAGAAAGTTTTTAGTTTTGTTCTCCAAATTTTCTTTACTGATTTACTAAACCGTTTTAATACTGTCAAATATGGAAAATGTTCGAGAATAAAAATAGGTCCGTTCGTAAGATTAGTGGGTGGATTCCGGCCATGACCGCAAATGGACCATTGTACTTGTGAAACGGAAAAATGCACTTTCTTTGAAAAGGGAAAAGGGGAAACCATGCATCTGCAATAGTATCGATTCATGTCAGTCTGTGCAGTCTGCGCAGGCTGACATATGTCGAAATTTTTAGCCGTTATAGATTTTCTGTATGTCCAAGTTTAAGCAGGAACCCAGCTTTTGGTGAATATATATATTCTATAAGCATGCACACTGCAATGCTCTCTGCAATTGAGGGATTGACATCATTCATTTCTTCATTCGTTAGTCGATTCATTCACTCCGGAATTCAGCCAGGCTTTACCAGACACCAAATTTGGTTTGTTCAATGCAAAATGATTTTCAGACGACATATAAATATAGCAATAGTGAAAAAAAATGTCTTTGGAATCGAACAAAACGTGCAAAAAAGGGCATCAACGCTTGTGTCATGGAATTCTTCTTTTCCTGCAATCTTTGCAGTAAACTTATTCCCGTGGGCGGCTAATGATTGCTTGATTGGTGTTTAACGCCGTTTTTGACATCATTCCAGTTTTGTCGCACGGGCCAGTGCACCTATCCATGCTTTCCTGGAGTTTCTTTTACCATTACCTGGCACAATATTCTTCCAAGGCTACTGGTTGCTTTTCTACATAACCATCGTCCATACAATGAAAAGGAATGAACCGTATCGCAAAGGCTTTTATCAATCATCAGAAAGAAATTTGCCGCGCTGTGGAATCGAACCAGGGACCAATTGGTCTGAAATCCTGTATGTTGGCGACTGTGCCACAGGGGTTCGGCTCTTAAGGTGGTGGACCTGTACTAGAAAATAGCTATTTCCTCTATAATAATTATTATCCTACAAAGGTTGTTATTATTAAAAATGAGTGTTTTTGTACTACTTTAACCGAGCCACTCTTTCCTACTTTTTTCTTCTTTGAATTATCATTTATAAATCCAAAACCACTAATTATACAGGGAGATAATAATTACCTCCTTTTTCTGAAAACAAACAAAAGTATCAACAAGTAATATCAAGATAGACATCATAGGAATTTCTGGTGGGTTAAAACTGTGTAAAAGTATTTATCTGTGTAAATCTGTATTTATTAACAATCAAGAAATCTTATACCATGTTGCACCAGAAGTGTTACGGGTCTGCTATACCTTAACCAGGAGATTATTTGGTGAAGGGTTAAATAAATTGGGATAGTATGAGCTATACGTCCCATCATAGCCAGAGTATCTCAATGCTGTAGACCGACTGTCTCCCATGGTGTAAAAACCCATTTGTTAACCTACATCTTTTGCTAAATTTGATCTATGATGACTTTTGCGAAGAGTGTGAAAAAAGATCAGACTGCACGTTCGTGCAGTCTGATCTTTTTCCACAATCTTCGATATCCTTTTAATCATCTAAACTTTTTATATAGATGTAACCGCCTGAAAGTAAATGCATGTATTATTAATCGGAATAGACTCAGTTGAATCCTAAACGTTGGTTGTTTTCATCTCTTTCGCTGTAGAGTAAGTAAGTAACACTTTTCCCACGGTAATAAATACTTCTTCCGATTGAACTTAAGGGTCATACTGACCATCGATTAGATTGCAGTAACGGACACTGTAGATTATAGGTCAGACCACACTGTTTTTGCAGTCTCATCTTGATGTACACCTTCTGTAAGTGCTGTCAACATTGCGAATGAAAGAAGGCTGGTACGGGATATAGTTTGACGTAAATAGTCATGTCACAGTATACGTGCGCCATACATTTATTGTCCTATCGTTCTATTTAGATATACTTTTTTTCCAGACATTATGAAACGTTTTGACAATGAACTAATTATTCAGCGGCTATATTCTTCATTTGTGACCCATCGCGCAAAAAGGGGACCTTCTAGGAACTGCAAAAAGTGTCAACCCTGGTCAAACTGCGCGAGTTGCGCAGGCTTTCCATGGTTGACACTTTCCGCTTTAATGATAATTTCTGTAAGAAAAATGGTCATTGTACCTTGTTAACTATGGGTCATTTCACCACGTAGGGGAATGATCTGAGTCATTATGGAGGAATGACCCAGAAGGTTATTTCTCTACGTAGAATTATGATCCGGGTCATTTCTCTACGTAGTGAAATGACCCATGGGTCATTTTATAGGGGAGGGTCATTCGAATTGCGCAGGCTGTCCATAGTTGACACTTTTTGCTTTAGTGGTATTTGCTGTATGGAAAGTGGTCATTGTACCTTGTTATACAATCATTTTTGTTTTTTCAACTTATATTGAGCTGTGTAATGCAGAGAAATGACCCTCCCCTACAAATGACCGACGGGTTGTTTCACTGTGTAAGAGTAATAACCCGGGTCAATACGCTACGTACTACGTAGGGAAATGACCCAGAAGGTTATTTCTCTACGTACAATAATGACCCGGGTCATTTCTCTACGTAGTGAAATGACCCATGGGCCTTAATTATCTCTACGTAGTGAAATGACCCATGAGTTATTTTGCAGGGGAGGGTCATTTCTCTGGTTTACACTTGTACTAAATCATTGACCTTTTTTCGTCTAACTGATGTACAAAATTCCCAGATGATTCCTTTTTGCGTGATGGGTCACATTTATTTCATTAGGTCTTATATATTGTGATATAACTTTATGTAATCCATGCTACGTGTCTTTTGAAGACGAGTCTCTGTAGTCTATTGGGTGGCTAGTCAGGCTCGGCCTATTTCCTTCCAAGAATTGATGGTAGTCTTTGGGACAATATGGGGCGAGGGTGGTGCAGGATAGAGCAGGAGGGCCCTCCCCACCTCCCCTCTCTCCGTTCTTGCGCGTATGGTAGTTGCGTATCACTTGAAAGGTTGGAAAATAAATGACACCGAGTACAAAAAGAGACTCGTATTCTTCCTGATAAATATAATTATATCGTCGATTATAACAAAACGTACATTTCGTACATTTCATATTAGCCATACTATGTGAAAAGTGGCATGCATACATCTGCGAAAAGTATCGACTCAGGTCAGCCTGCGCAGTCCGCGCAGGCTGACCTGAGCCGAAACTTTTCGCTGTTGGTCAATTTTCTGTATGCTGAGGGTCCATTCTACTTAATGATTAATTCATTTGTAAACACCAGTAGCTATCATGGATCCGTAAGTACCTGCATATACATGTATATACTAGCGGAAAAAAGTTCCTGTGCATTTCATAATAAGGTATAAAAAAGACTTGTGTAGGTAAGAAACAGCCAAACCATTTTATAAAATTGACCTCAAATATAGACTTGTCAAATCATGTGTGAGTTCTTCAGTGGAACGACACGATTGTTTCTCAGACGTTAGTTTTGAAAACGTACATTTTACGTCCGGTGGCTAAGTTCCACAATATTTTTATCGTTCTAATCACTAATAGTCTTTGATTACCTTTGTGAGAGTCAGAAAAACAAAACTGTTTTGGGTTTTTATGCAAATAAGAGATGCCATGTTTGTCCAAAAATGAACGTCGACAAGGCGTTGGCATGCTTGAAACAGAGAAAGCGCGAATTGAAGCTGCTAGACAATCCTAAGTGCACAGAAACACCGTACGATCTGTATGGAGACATTACAAATATTTAGGTAGCGTTCCAGTTGCTTAGAGGTCATGGCGACCCCCTTTGACGTCAAGACGTAAAGACAACCATATGCGCCAACAGCGTCTCAGGAATCTCTTTCAGACAGCAACATTAAATGTTCCAAGCATCCTTAATCCCTTGCCGACCAGTGGACAAACTTTTAAGAATTGACAACAAGAGCACGGCATACGCCTGATACGCCCTCCCATATGCCCTATATTACGTCGTCATCATAGACGACGTATTCGATTTAGGAGTTAAAGTTTGGCTGCTTTCCCTTTAGTCTCGTTTTCATTTAGGCAGTAAAGTGGGCGACGTCGTATCGATCCACGTCCCCGTGAAAAAAATGTTCAGACAAACGTGTTCTTCAACGCATGTACTGGGACGTAATCATCCATTCCTTAGTTTTGCCGTTTTTTAAAGCACGTTAACATCAATTTCCAGCGTTACAATCGATGTATACAGATTAGGAGTCAGGAGTTTTTTTGAGACAAAACAATATTCTTATCCTTCTTGTGCCTATATCGTCTGATTTTTCACCAAAGGGACCTTTGTGGAACACTATTGAACGACGTCGCCGTCGCCTTCCCAACCAAACGGTTACCGTGCTTGAACTGCAAATAGACCCGTGTCACATATGGACGGCTTTTCCACAGGCTCCACTGAAAACCTTAAAGCGGTTCATTCAAAATCAGTGCGTAGAATGCATTGCAACAAAGGGCGGCTACACAAAACACTGGTTTGTACTCAGTGTTTAAACGTCACGTCGTTTGAAGGGCTGTAGTGCTTGCGGAAGTTTTGGTAGTAGCAAATTTGCTTTATTATCAAATTGTTCTAGCCTAAGTGATTACTTAGTTTCAACAGATTGACAACAATCGCCCTTTTAATTCAGTTATGTGCGCAATAGCAATGCACAGGAACTTTTTTCCGTTTGTATGTATAGCGACTTGCTTAGTAACGTAGACCACTGGATGCATTAGGCCTCAATTTACCAGATCCTAGTTCATGTAAAATGGCCATGGCCTGACGATATAGTTAGAGACACTGAATGTAAAGGCTAAGATCAGATTGCAGGAACATACTAATAAGAATGATAACCCTGACAATGCCAAAAAGATCTAAGTCACTGTGTAAGACCAAACAAACACACTTTCATTGGTTTTATTAGGGTTTTCGCGGGACAGTGGACATCTTCGATACTCTGATCTTTGATCTTAAAGTAACAATAAAGGCCAAATGTAAACAAAGCGGGTGTTTAGATCCATTTGAATATTATATTATACCGTGAAAAGTATGGACATTATTGTGAAGATTGAAATCTGTCAATGAACGGTCGGTCCAAGTATCAGTCACTGACAGAGAAATTATTTTCAAAACTAGTTTAAAACCTGCCAGGTAGCCCTGTCTTTTGTTCATTTTTTGCCTGATTTTAAAATGTTTTTGTCCGCTAGCATAACATAACACATGACCTGGGTCTGTATTCACCAACAATTCTCAGTAATATACTTAGTCTTGTTCTTCAGAATTTCGTCAGTGTGAAAGTAACGGAACCTCTAATTGGCTAAACCATTTGGTTTAACCAATCAGAAGTCTTGTTACTTACACAGTCAGAAAATCTTGACGAATAAGACAAAGAACATCCTTAAGAATGGTTGGTGAATACAGTCCCTGAACACACAGTAACAGACTGTCATTTCCACAGTGAATATTTTCCTTACATTTAAATGGTATCACTCGAATTCGAATGTATTATGACACCTGCTTTTGTATTTTGGCCTTTACAGGGCCTTTAACTAGCCGCAGAGGCAACAGAAGCATTAAAAGGTGCATAATTGTTTAGCATTATAAAATTGACCTTTTCCGTTTAGGCAGTGAACCTCTGTAACATGTGACAGTCGGTAAAACTGTTTTGTAATTAGGTAAGCATAGCTATGATAAATGGCCAATAAAACGCGAAGTGCTTCGCATATAACACACGTTCTCTTGTTTAGATGTGCGTAAAAATGACATTGTTAATGGCCTTTACATATAGATTTACACAATGTACGAATAGTTGTAGAAACCGTTTTATTTTCGGTTTATGTCAGAAACCGTATGTTTATTATAGAAACTGTATATACTCTCGGACCTCTCTGTTTCTTCCCTTCACCACCAATCACTACACACCCACACACACCCACACACACACACATGCTGTTTTTTTTTTTTTCGAATTTCCCCTTAAACCGCCAAAAATGATATGTGATATGATGTACTCTAAGACCTCTCTGTTTCCTCCCACCACTGCCACACCACACACACATTTTTTTTTCGAATATTCCCCCTAAACCGCCAATATTAAAATACATGTATGATATGATGTAACTTTTCTAAATACCTCGAAACAAAGTTGTAGACCCGCCAGGGTTGAAGGTATTTTCTTGTGACTTGTCTTGGTTTGTTCAAAAGCCTTCAAGGTCATAAAAGCAGAGGACTATTTAATAAATGGTTTCCATTCCCGATCTCTATTGGCTGTGCAACTCGGATCCGTATTCGCCAAACATTCCTTGTCTTAGTCTCTAAGATTTTCTAAATGTGGAGTAACACAACTTCTGATTGGCTAAACCAAATGGTTTAGCCAATCAGAAGTTGTGTTACTTTCACATATAGAAAAATCTGAAGAATAAGACAAAGAACACCTGAAAACATGTTGCGCTATGAGAATATGTATAAATCACCGAATGGTAAAATTAAATCTGAAAGATTAAACTAATGACTTTTTATTTTACTTTTTCGCCAATACAGAAGACGATATTTGTATCAATTACCGTAGATGATGATGACAGACTAAATAAAGACGACCGCATAGGGCATATCAAAAAGTCCTTCTCTAACATCCCCGCCCTTAACGAGTCGGAGGCTGAGTGGAACCACCTCATATTCTCATATCCACACAATACGTAAGTAACCATAAAATCTCATATTCTTACAAGACACGTTAATAAATTAAGATTCTCTATTTTTGTCGTGCAAAGAGCTCATATGAAATCATACACAATGGTCTTTCAGTACACAATCGCACAGATTGGGTAATTAAGCATATATTCCCGATTTTCTGTGCACAGAGAGGATAAATAAGTAACCGTATATTTTTTGTGTTTTGGTATATTTACAAGAAATGCATTTTTATAATCAAGTATAAACTAGGGATAAAAAGGTAATAGTACATCTTGGTATTCACACCAGATTGCATTAGTAACTTTCTATTTTATTATTTGGTATTCACACAGGATGCCAAAGTTACCATACACTTTTGCATTTTGGTTTACTTACAGGATACATAAGTTACAGTACATTTTTGTAAAATGGTTTTCACAGAGATAATAAAATATTCTTGTATTTTGTTATACACGGGTAACATAGGTAACCATTAAATGTTTTATACTGGTTGGTTGGTTGTGTTGGGGTTTAACGCCATTTTAACAGCTAAGATCGTATCATGGCAGTCGGTGACGCACATATGTTTCCAGGCTTTCTCACACTAGTACTAACACACCATTCTTTCCATAGCCACCGACTACTTTTCTCACATGCTTCAGCAGAGGAGAGATGCGAAAATACGCTGGAAAAAAACTTTTATACTGGTTATGGACATTGAACACATAAGTATCCATACACTCTTGTATGGACACTGAACACATAAGTAACCATGCACTCTTTTATGGACACTGAACACATAAGTAACCATACACTCTTGTATGGACACTGAACACATAAGTGACCATGCACTTTTGTATGGACACTGAACACATATGTAACCATGCACTCTTGTATGGGCACTGAACACATATGTAACCATACACTATTGTATATTACGATTCACACAGGATACATTAGTAACCATACATTTTTTATATTGCAGACATAGAATGTATAAGTAATTCTGCTTTCTTATATTTCGGTATAAACACAGAATTTGTATTTTTTTTTTAATTTTGTTTTCTTTTTCATTCATTTTAGAGTTCTAAATACAGTTGCCCGGGTATACTGCGTGGACCACTATTACGGAGAAGACTGCAATGCGCATTGTATAGCGGCTGATAACGACTTTAACGGTCATTACACTTGCGACGTTAACGGCTCTAAAATATGTAAGACGAACTATTACGGTCTAGAGTGCAAAACTTATTGTGTGCCATCTGACGACGAAACTGGACACCACTACTGTGGCGCGAACGGTGAACACCGGTGTCTAGACGGTAAGTATCACCCGGGGTTCATATTCGGCTCCAATCATTCCACATAACATTCATTTGTTTCTAATTTTGAAAGTAACACGATTTCATTAAGTCCGTTTCTCGTGCAGAAATACAAAGAATGTCATGCATTCTCAATTTTACATGTAAATCCGTCCAAACGACAACAATTGAGATTTTTGATATCGAAAGCAAATGCATACGACAGATGAAATATTGCACTTTAATGAATATTATCTGGAATGGAGTTAAAAATACTGTGATGAAAGGAGAAAAATGGTGTTTTTGATCATTTTTTCATTTTCCTAAAATGATTCTTCATCATGGTCGAAAGCACACGTTATAATTTGATAAAGGGTAATTAATTTTACCAGACGATAAAACGTTAGCCTTGTTTAAATTGAAAGTTTTTGCAGACGACAATTTCAATGTGGCTCAAATGTTGCAACTTTCCATTGATAGGTTAGAACATATTGTGGGAAAAAGAGAAAATTGTGGTAACCAACAATATTTCAAAGGGAGTCTTTCCTAGGGTCGTTAAAAGCGGGCGTTTTGTTGTAAAGGGTTAACAATTATAGAACAAAGAAGTCACATAAATAGTCTCACGAAACGTGTATAATCGTATATCATCGAAAGAATTTTGCCTATTGTCAGCAAATTGCTTTCATTATCGGCTAGATTTTAGCCTACTTTGTGACGTTATTCAGCCGGAAGTACAGGGCGCATAACGCCCAATTCAAAATACACTTTCGCGATGAAAAGTAGATCTCTACTGGCGCCATTTGTAAAATTCAAGATAATGTGGCACACTAGCAATCTCCGAGCAGAGTTGTCGTTCGTTACTCTCACCATACATCTCTGCAATGGGCTAAATGACAAGAATCTTGTCAAACCAAGAAAAACATGTTTTGTTACAGTTTAACTGTTTCATGTGTAACATTATAAAATAGACAAAGGAAATATGATTCTGGATGCATTATAGGTGCATACAAACTGATGAATTTACCTGTATACAATGGAACTATTTTTTTCGAGCTTCTTCACTTATCATAATTTTACACCAATTTTAACAAAAATGGCTGCGCCCATGAATGATGACAACTGAATTGACACACATGTGGATCTAAGTTTGTAAGATTAAAAATCAAGTTATCGTCCTTTAAAAGATATTAAGGCTTTTCAGAAAATCCCTCTTTTTCACATCTCCAACCACTAAGTCTGATTGGTCCCATGCTGTTTGAACAGCACACGAAACAATCGATATTGGTCTTTCTTTCACTGGCGTTTGTGTCGCCATTTTCAGTTATGGTCATGTGACGAAAATATGACGTAATGACGGACTACTTACTGAGCCCACTACAGAGGTGAATGTGAATGATCCGGAGTGCAAGAGAGTGGCACACTAGAAGTAGCTATGAAGGAATGTATTTTAAATTACGGTTTAGATTTTCACTACAATGTACAACACCAGTCTAACGTAGCACCTAATCATGATTACACTGTCTCCGTGCCATAGACGACAGCAGACACTTTTGTAGACAATGTGGAGTAACATCAGACTGGACAGAACGTACAGTTTGATCTCGGATCTACGCTGTCCACTGTATTATGTTATGACCAAATTATCTCTTGATCTTGCAGAGGAAATGTACTTCTAGCCTTTGAGAAAACACAGTTTATTTAATCAGTGGTGAAAGAGTCAATAGCCGATATCAAAGCATTTCCATCATTGGACCATTTTTTTTTTTTCCCGTCTAGCAGGAAACTGCTTTGGAAAACACGTGAAAAGGTAAGAAGTTGCTCGATTGCAGACATTGCTGTTACCGCAATTTTGTTACACATCGATTAATGTATTCAGCATTAGTTTATATAGTTTTTCTATAATTGGCCTGAAACAAGCGAAAAGGAGCATTCAGACATTGTCGTCTTGGATCAGCCTGCACATTTCACGCTGGCAAATCCGAAACGGCACTTTACGATTACATTAGATTTCGTGCTACGGTAGACATGCTCAGTACAGAAAATTACATAAAAAAGGAAAGTGCCGTTTCGGAATAGCCGCCACGGATTGCGCAGGCTGATCCGAGACGACGCTTTATGCAATTAGCTGAATGCTTCTTTTCACGTGTTGCAGGCATTATAACACTATTATCATAATGTTTATACTAGATATTATTGTATAATACCACTTTGATACTATGCGAGTCTTCAGCTGAAAAATTGTACCATGAGGTAATGGTTCGGATAACAATATGCTACTATATTATGATTTTGAGGTGCTTCTTTTTCTGTAATGGACAATAGATAGCAATTTTTATGTATTACGCAAATTTACAAAACGGCCCACATCTAATTCAAGTATCTGATACCAAAGCAATTTAAACGGTGACGAAATACAAATATCATCATATATGGGGCCGTAGGAACAGGAGGAGGGGGAGGCAGGGAGGGCCGCCCCCTCCCCACATGCCCCCCCCCCCCCAATAATTTGATCACCAATAAAATCACTGTGTCAGTTTTTTTGCCGAATATTTCTAGTCACTTGTCGTATATAAAGAGGATGAAATTAAATTTTAGAGTAGCTTACTGACAATACGCTGATAGAAAATTTCAAGCATATTAAAATAGTTCTAAACAAACAGCGGCAAGCCACGGAAAATTTTCGTGAACTTCTACTTTTGTTGACAGACACAAAACAATTTTTGACGTCACATTTCATTAAGTGTGATTTTTTGCTGTGTTTTTCTCCAAATCTCATAATTCACCACATTGTTTAACAAATTACCTTCTATTTCGGTCCTTAGTACTAGCAGTTGGGTTATTTGTCACTGCATAACCAGATGCAATGTAAGAAAAAAAAAACGTTTGTTTAAATGGATCTTATATCAAGATATTACTTCATTCTTGACCACCAAAATTGCATATTTACACTTTTGATAATATCAGTTTTGGTATATGTACGATGGAAATTTGTTTTGATCTTATAACAAAACAATTAACCTTTCTTTATTCACATTCAATTACAAATGACACTCGTGCAGTTGAACTCATTTGCATAATTATGACCCATGCATAAAGGGGGGATAAGAACTTAAACTGTACCACTATATTGACACGAGGTAATAAACAAGATGATGATGTAGCGTGTACATCATAAGTGCAGAACAATTTGTAACACCTGTCACCGTAAACGCACTGGAAATAAATTAGCTACTGTATGTTCTGTTCATGGGGGATTTAATCCATTTGCAAAAGTATCGAGCCAGAAAATATCAAAATAAGGATGATCGACAGAAATAAGCGTGAAATTCTTGTTTAGTTTGTCATGCCGTTAGTCAACTTTTTAATGCAACTAGATACTCTTTGCATTCATATAAAAACTTCAAACTTGCTATTAGTCATAGGCGCGTGTTTTTTTTTTCATATGGTGAGTGATAAGGGACCAACGGCCCATGTATCAAACAGGGTCTTTTAATGCTCCCATTGACCGCTGCGACGCAAGTGTCTAAAATAATGTATAAAACGATTTAAACAACTATACAGACAAACACACAAATCGGTAAGGTGCACGTAACAGTCCGGCGGTTTGACAACACAGGCCGACATCAGCAATGATCATACTACATGTTAACTGTCACGGTATAACATGAACATCAAAGTGTGATGCATGTTACCCATGTTTCAACGATGTCGTTTACTTTGTGAACTTTTCTGAACTACAGCGTTGTTAGTCAACAAAATACGTATTTACTCAACGACAAAAAAACCTAACTTTGCCATATTGAGAGTATTTGCGTTGGATATTTTCCATGCAGTACAAATTATGCTTTCTGTCTTTGAAAGGTTAGCATTGTTGGAAAATATGTTTTCCACTCTTCCCACGATATTGTCAATGTCATCTACCTCAGGAAATTAAAGACATGCGGTCAAATGGCAAAGGATTACAAATAGATATATTTACAAATGCAATGATAAGACAAACACCTGCTGATTCACCGTGCCATTTTTGGTAATTCACGTACGAACTATGAATAGTTTGAGTAGGAAATGAACAACATAACATTAGCTTGGCTGTTTTAAAACAAAACCTTAATGCGATAAACTTTACACCTATCTGGATCAATCGATATTGAAAGGGGATGGAACGTATAGATTATCCATTTATTTATATCTTTTTTATGTTTTCGTATCATAAACAAATTATAGAACAGAACATGATTCTATGGAGACTTGTAAATTGCATACTACATCGTCTTCAAACAATGTAATACTGTATGATTCAATAATGGTCTGTCTTGTAAAAGCATTCTTAAAAACAAAATTTGATACTTGTTTTAAGGAGTTGTAACTTGAACCAAAATGCGAATCTAATAGTACAGTAATCAAAACGTTTAGTTTATGCTAAACAGTTAAATTGTATCAAATAAGTGGACAGATACCAACTAAGCATGTCAAATGTTTTACTTAAAAAAGCTTCTTGAATATACCTAGATATAATTCGAAGATTATTCCTATCTTTTATCTGAAATGACCGACAGTTTGTGAAATGGCAGAGTGTCTGATAAATATTTTTGTCGAGATGTTATCTTCCTGATGGAACTTATAAATGGCAATTGAAAATATAGTGATAAATATCCTTAACTTTTATGCAAATAACACAGAATAATGCAATACCAGTTTTTATTTTCTAAGGAACTCTGCTTGGCCCATGCCTACTTGAATATGAAAGTGCTGACCTTTGTATCGAAAAATCTGACTTTTGAATCATAAGGTACATGTAGGGAGTCCAGTCAAAATTCGTATGTATAACTAATTTTGAAACTTTTGTATTCCACTAATACAAGGGTGACAACCTACGTCATATCAGAGGCGTCGGAATAGCTGCAATTATATGCGCAAAGTGCAGATTAATTACTTTAAAAAGGTATATGTATCTTTTTACTTAGAATACCTACTTCATCTGGTGACGGTAAATATACGCATATTTATTCGTGAAATCAAAATGCCATGAAACAATTTTGTAGCTCTAAACACTTCAACACATTATTCTTAACGGCATTGTATACGACATCTATTTTTAAATTGCAAATGTGTCACCGGCTTCGAAAATTGTGCAGAGTTAATCGCAAAGTCAACGGAACTACTGAACAAAATATCAATGTATACTAACGAAGAAAGTTGTCAGGTACAATATGCACTGCTTTGTTTGGAAAGATCTTCAATAACAGTAATGTACAAGCTGAAAAACTTACCTATTTAAAACGAAAATGGCGGATTTAAAATGTCTCTGATGACGTATGCTATGGCGTAGGTTGTTACCCCTATTTTGAATCGTTTTGACGGACCCTTGCTCTGCTATGTGAAACAATCAATAACACGTTGTTTAAAATCTCTAGACAAAGTTTTCAAATCAGGGAGATCATAATTATAAAAATACATCAGAGAACCAATATTTATCAAAATTATGTTCAACCCGTGAGAGCCAGTTTGGTTTTCTTACCTGTAAATCATTAACAGCAAAGTTACATGTATATTACCAGTGCAAGGTAACCGTCATCTGTCTTGATAGCCTTGCACCGCAATTTTGTGTTTCTAAATTAATGGTATATAAATAGCATACCTTGATAATTCGCCATAAAAACTCATAGATAAATAAGTCTTAGGAACTTTCAATACTCGTTGACAAAATTCATATGGATTCTTTCCATATTCTTCCATTTCGTAAAGCCCCCAAATTTCTGAAGGATAACTCAAAATTGACGAAACAAAGAAGTAGAATAATTGAAACAGTGCTTAACACCTAAACGGTACTTTATAACAGTTTACTGATGGTATCGTATCAGTAGTGCCCTTAAAGCTTTTCCAAAAAATAATTCTATCATTTAACACTTTACCAAACAGTCATTGGTTTTTACGACCCTGAGATAAGAGCATTTTTAAATCATTGTGGGAAAAGTAGTAAATGCTGGTTACCAACATTTTCTCCCTTTTCCACAGTGGTTTCTATCCTGCTGGAAGCTAATTTCATTTAGATGAGTAACAATTATTTGTCTTCTGCGATTGTTTTCAATTTGGGCCAGTTTAAAATTTTATCGTTTGGTAAAGGGTAAAACAGAACTATCATTGCATTTAAAGACGGCTACAAAAGAAATCGAATGGGTCGACTAAGTCAAGATCTTTTTTTTCAGTAAGCTCACTTTCCATTTTGTTTCAGGCGATCCATTTTTTTTTCTAAATTCCGTAATCGAATTACACTGTATGAAACCTGTCGTGTAAATGTTTCAATAACATGAAATAAGCCACTGTTGGTAAACAAATATGACCCGTCACGCAAAAATGGACCTTCTTGGAAGTGCGAAAAATATCAACCCTGGTCAGACTGCGCGAGTTGCGCAGTCTTACCAGGGCTGACACTTTTCGCTGTTATGATATTTTCTGTGTGAAAAGTGGTAATTCTACTATGTTTTAGAATTATTTATGAACTATCATATTAATTTTATTATTTAGAATTATTTATGAACTATCATATTTATTTTGACATGCGCTTTCGTTGATCTGTTTTCACCCAATTCATGCTGGAAATTCCCAGATGGTCCCTTTTTACGTGATGGGTCACAGAAACATGTACGAGTACATGTAACACAGTTATCGCGTTGGCGTTATATTTTCACAGTCCTATCGTTGTGTATGCCGGCGTTGTCCTTAACCCTTTCCAAAACGACAACATTTTGGACAAGACCAACTTGAAAGCGTTTGCAGATGACGAATTGAATATAATACAAATGATTTTTGATCTATAAAAAGGGTAGAAAGCGTTAAGATAAAAGGAGAAAATGCTGGTTACCAGCATTTTCTCTTTCATCCCATAATTGATTTTTTCAAAAGCCTTTTTTCCCAGCATCGTAAAAACCAGGGATTGTTTGGGAAAGGGTCAATTAAACTTCGACATTTTCTCATAGCACGGTCATTTTTGGAAATATTTACTTCAAACTTGGGCTAGCTGTTTACAATCAAACGGGAAACCCATACTGGAAGGGTAGGCAACCATCGACATATAAATTGAAACCTTGAGTTTTCTTTCCTTTTTTCCTCAGGCTTCTGAAATTCCATCGGTCTATCACGGGATAAAGAATTTTTCATTAGTCTGTCGTGAGATTAAAGATTTTTTTTCATTATCGGACACCGTTATTATAAATAGCACGTTGGTTAGTTCCTCTATACAGCCAAGAGGCAGTTGTCACTGTGCTATTTATAGTAACGGTGTTGAAAATTTCACTATTCCGTAATACATACTGGCGATGCATCGGTAGGCTTTTATATGTGTTCAATGATCAACTAAGAACAATTTATTATTCTATGATGGATCGATAGAAATTCAAAGGCCTGTGCCTATTTCTTGGCCTAGGACATTTTTTAAGCAACTGCAACCAAACTTTAGCACCCGCACGCAGTTCTCTTGTTTTTGTGTTCATCTTGACTTTACAAATGCACCGATAAACTGCATCTGTAATCTACTTAACCCATTACCAAACGACAATATTTTAGACTGGTCCAAATTGACAGCATTTGCAGACGACAAAATAAAAGTGACTGAAAATTTGAAATTTGTTTTGCGAAGGGTAGAAAACATGCGCATTGTGGAAAAAGGAGAAAATGCTGGTTACCAGTATTTTTCCTTTTCCCACAATGTTTTCTAAAGGCTTCTTTATCAGGGGTGTCAAAAGTAGGGATTGTGTGGTAATGGGTTAAGTTACCGAAACAAAAAAATGAAGTTAACACCTACAGAACAAATACCGCACTAAACATTTTTTTTTAAACTTAATTACACTTCCGGTGGAAAACAAAATGTTAAAACTAAGTAAACATATTCATCATCAGGAAGATAAATTACTCCGCACATGTTTTGTGACATTGCGGCTAAAATTAACTCCCTACCGAACGACAAAAATTTTAAACAGTTTCGAATTGAAAGCATTCAAGCGGACGACAAATTAAGCGTGACTCAAATGGTGTCGTGAGATGTGCCCCTAAAAGAAAAAAAAAAACAACATAATATAAAATAATCAGGTGCTGCTTACCAGCTATTGTTTTTTTAACCCATTACCACACAAGCCCTACTTTTGACGACCCTGGGAAAGAAGCCTTTAGAAAACATTGTGATGGTCGTGAAGGAGGACAATTGTTTGTGAAGAAATCATCCTCATTCCCCCAGTAAAACACTCCACACCAATTCAGCTTATTTTCCTGTTCTGTTTTTCTTTCCCACGGTTTTCTTTCAATAGCAATCAAAATACCGTTATTATTTCTTATTACGTTATCAACCTGTAACTGTGTACCTGAAAATTTGGAGAAGAACAATATAAGCTTAGCTTTCGTTCTGATCCATTTCGTCAGTTATTGTTTGTTAATTTGTTGATTTGTCTTTAGATCTTTGTAATTACATGTAATTGAGAATAAAATATGTTTAAAACTGAAACATTGTGCGAAAAGGAGAAATGCCGGTAACCAGCATTTTCTCCTTTTCCCACAATGTTTTTACCCTTCACAAAACAATTTTTAAATTTTCAGTCGCTTTTATTTGGTCGTCGGCAAATGCTTTTACTTTGGGCAAACATAAGGTTTTGTCGTTTGGTAATGAATTAAAAGATCCTTTCTCCCAAGAATATGTTTAACACGGCGGTGTTCAGAAAAGGGATTAACCTAAATGTTGGTGGCATACTTATTCAAAGGGTTTCTTGTCAAATGATTTTAATGTCCCTTTTTTTCTGTCTCTTAACAGTCGGCAGAGTAAAATGGCTTGAGCTGCACAAAATTGGTAAATTGCGAAAAAAAAGTTTCAGCCCAGGTTGGCCTACGCGGATTGCGCAGATTGACCTGGTCCGATATTTTTTTTCAGATGGACCCACCCCACCCCCTTTTCACAGAGTATGGCTCATATACTTAAATCAGCAGTGAGTCTAAAATATGTTAAAATTCTAATGAAGTGTGTAAAAGTCTCTTTGCGGAGACTTGTCAAATTTAGGCACTCACGCGTCAGATTTCTGAACACATTTTTTGTCAATTTATCTTGATCTATACAGCCGACAAACTTGATTATAGTTACGAAAGGTACTTTCGGTATTTTGTACAGTATAAAAATGGCCAAGGAATCAAAGCACTAAAGGTATTGAAGGCTACCATTTTAAACTTCAGGCAGATGCACATGATTCATAGGGCTCAAAAGGATTGTTGTTGATCAAGATAATACTGTCAAAAACGAGCATTTTGATCTTAGAAAAATATTTTCGTAGACAATGGGAATCTTCCAGCAACTCAGTCTTTAATTATGCAGTTTAAATAGTTCTTTTGACTCGGGAAATGCTTCACTTTATTTGATTAATATTTGTTAAGGTGTTATCTATGTAGGAAAAAAAGTATAAGCTTTGGAAGACTTAGCACCAGAGATAACAATTATGAAATCGCATGAAGAGCTGTAGTAAATGCTGAATAGCACCAATAAAAGTAAAATCAGGTGTTAAAATGCATTAAAAAATGTTGTGAAAACTTGTTATTATCTGTTCAGTCTAAGTGTTAGCTGCTTGCAGAAGAAAAGAATTTAAAAATCAGACAAAAAATACATGAATGATTGATTGAGTGACCTGACAGGTTTTAACCCAGACCAGAAATTAATTTTTCTGCAGGCGACCAACGCTGGGGCCGACCGTACACTGAAAGATTGTAATTTTCACAATAATTTCCATACTTTTAAATGATATGATTTAAATTTAAAAGCATTTTAACATCCGCCTTGTTTACTTTTGCATCTATTGTTACTTTATCTTGTTAAGCGTTGTCTGTGTATGTCATATTCTTGGAAGATTTGACCTGTCTGCTATGAAGCATCGCCCATCACCCCAATGCCTGGGAAAAGTATGGTTTATAACAAAGGTATTAGCCTATTACCCAAGCATGTAGGGGCTGTTTAACTCTTTACCACACAAGAAAATTTAGACTGGTCCAAATCAAAAGCATTTGCAGACGACAAAATAAAGGTGACTGAAAAATTGAAATTTGTTCTGGGAAGAGTAGAAAACACTGTGGGAAAAGGAGAAAATGCTGGTTACCAGCATTTTCTCCTTTTCCCACAGTGCTTTCAAAAGGCTTCTTTCTCAGGGTCGTCAAAAGTAGGGATTATGTGGAAATAGGTTAATTAGATAAATGGCCGATGCCTAGGGTACATGCTTAGCCGACCATAGCTGAATGAATCGCACCAAGTAGCGTTTTCTTGAGTAAAAATTTACTTTATTTTGAAATTCGAAATAACTGTTTTTGTTTAGAAAAGTTACTCCGCTACTCTACTCGGAATGCCAAAATTAGATAGATGTGTATAGATTTGTAGAATGTCATCTAGTGGGAGATAATGGGCGTATTCATTTTGCTATTCCGAACACTCCGAACATGTTCTAGGTCAATGGAGTATTTCAGAACACTGTGCCGTGTTCTTCAGAACACGTTCTGACTGTTCAAATGCAAATGAGGTGTGGCGCACCTGCTGATCGGTTGCTACGTGATACAAGATGGCTGAAAGATGGACAATTCGTCATGGCAATGTTTGCAATGTTCTTTTTTTACGACATGAATGCCATAAATAGGGGCATAATAGACTCGTCTCTACTCTCTCTCTCTGCATGCTAATCATATTCTCAACTAACACAGTAGCTCTTGCAACAGCCATTATGCCAATGTACTTTCATTTCGATATGGTTTCGAGTAATGTTCCGAACATGCTTCATTCAGAATATACTTCCGGAACAGTGTATTGTGTTCTGAAATATTCCTTTCGCACGTTCCAGAACAGCATTCCAGAACACCGAACATTGTGCCAGAACAGGCGAAAAGAATACGCCCAATGTCTTGTTAAGAACATACTTTTTGTGGTAAAACCGCAAAACAGCTGGTATGGACTTTCATAACGATTAAGGTCACTGCCTTATTACACCATAATAGGCTATATAGCATAGGTCATTACTAAACACGCTGTGTTCATCTTCCTGATGAATATGTCAAAACTGTCATAGTTTGACAATTTCGGCTATAAATATCTACGATGACACCTAGAATAATGCAAAGTAGAGTGAGAAATTCAAATTAGCGGTTTACAAAACAAGCTGGCTTTTGAATAGGCCAACTTGGGTCTTGCACAACTATAGCAAATGAATAGTACATCACAGAACACAAACGCGTTTCATTTAATCCATAGCCATAGACGAAAACCTGAGGGACATTTGCAGACATATAGATCAAGATCAGACTGCACGTTCTTGGAGCTTTACTGTCCGCTTGTTTTTTGAAGCTGGCAATATGAAATCTTTTAATTTCAGGGACTGTTTTATTAGCAGTCGAAGGAATTCGGTTTTATATATTGGCGCGTAAAAAATTTATTGAAACTGAAACAGTAACTTGTCTACGTCACTACTCAATTATAATTAAAATGATTATTTGAACTATAAATATTAAACAGCCAAACTTGACCTAAAAATGAAATAGTTTAGAATCGACCTAAAATTAAACCAAAACTTGTTGACTGAAATACATGTACTTTAAGGCATTAAGATTACAAAGTTTTCAGACTGGCACAGACTAAAACAATACACGGGCGACAACTGAAATACTGCTCTAATATGGGATTTGTCGGTAACCGCATGAAAAAACTTGCGGGAAACGGAATCGATGAGACGATTCTAGTGAGTACCCAATGTTGTATCATCGATTTAGAATACCATTAGTCCATCACTATCTCTTATCTGAAGTTCTGACTACAGTATGTTGTTTATTTCGCGTTTTGAGTGATGGATGTTAATGTACAACCCACATGTGCAAATGTTAAACTGGTTGTCACATGGACAAATTATTTTTCAGTTTGTTTCTATATTTAGTAACATGATCAGTACATCTGAAGGTTTGTCATTTTGGCAACAAAGCTAAAAATGCTTGAGGACCCTTGTACATCATAGTAATCAGTCATAAAGCTCACGAGAAAGACAATTTCTACGTCAACTCTTTACCGCTTCGTCACGAGTTTTCACGAGCATGAAGTAAAAGCCTTTGGAAAACGTTGAGGGGAAAGGAGAAAATACTGGGTTACCAGTATTTTCTCCTTTTCCCACAACGTCTTCTACTATATCAAAGAGAGAATTCACCAATTGAGGTACTCTTTCTTTTATCTGCAATAGCTTTGAATTTGGAATTGTCTAAAATTTAGTTGTTCGATGAAGAGTTACAGCATTGTAAGCATTGTCCTAGCGTCAAAGCCGAGCGCCGATCGCGCAGCCAGTCGCTGGTTCGATCCCCGGCTTGGCCAAAAACTGATGATAGTCATTGCGACAAGATTCATTCCTTTCTTAGCGCTGATCATTGTGTCGACGATGATTATGTAGGTAAGCAGCCAGTGGCTTTGAAAGAATATTGTGTGGAGTACCGGTAAACTTGAGAACTTCCAGGAAAGCACGGAAAGGTGCATTGGCGACAACGATATAGTTTGTTTGATGGTGTTTTAAGCTGCTTTCAGCTTTATTATAGTCAGATGTAATATCGAAAACAACATTAAACATCAATCAATCAATCTATCAATCAATCAATCACGCGTCAGAGTGTCGTGCAAATACGTCAAGCAATTTATAACGCGATGCAGCAGTTTTTTAATAGATATATTATATTTTTGTTTATTTTCCTTATGGGCAGATTCGAATGCGGACTGCGCAGGCTGATCCGGAACGGCACTGTACGCAGATGTTCGAATGCCCCTTTTTGCGTGTATATAACTTTAAAAAGAAGAAGTCTAAACTTTGCCAGCTTCCGAGTTCGAGCAGAGATTCAACTACAAGACGTCCTTTTATATGATTGTTCGCGAGTCAATTTCGTCGAAATTTCATAAGCAAAAACTGACATGCGAACAAACAAAAACATTACACAACATTAATGAGATGTTAACACCGTAAATAATCAAATATTCATGATTTCCTGACTGCAGTTGTTGTGCGCCTATTAATCAAAACATGTACTCTAAATGTAGCTGTCAACTACAGTGTACCGCAAAATGTACCGGAAATGTTACAGGTCATCGTGATAGAGAGAGAAGCGAGAGAGAGAGAGAGAGAGGAGAAGAGAGAGAGGGAGAGAGGGAGAGAGAGAGAGAGAGAGGGAGAGAGTTACTCAGTTCGTCAGTCAGTCAGTAGTAGATATAATATTCCGCTTTAAAAGTCCATGAATTACAGCATCACTGTTGATATAGACAGAAATACCTTCTAAATTATTATCTTTCATTCTCTTGGACAGGTTGGGTCGGCGACTTCTGTACTGTAGATATCAATGAGTGCAAGGACTTAAAAATAAACCCATGCTATCCCAACGGTAACTGTACCAACAACATAGGTTCCTATACGTGTTCTTGTCCGGAATCTTACACAGGTATGGATTTAGTTTACATTTCAAGGCCTATATTCACCAACAAGTCTTAAGAGTTTTCTTTACCTTATTCTTGAATAAGAAAGTAATGCAACTTTTGATTGGCTAAACCAAATGATTTAGCCAATCAGAACCAGTGTTACTTTCAAATTTGAAAAAAAAATATATAAAACAGAAAAAGACAAAGAATGTTCTTGAGAATGGACAAAAACGACCACTGTAACTGCTCAGGACAGCTCAGGCGAATGGTATCCGGTTAAAGTAACAATAAAGGCCAAATGTAAACAAGGCGGGTGTTTAAATACATTTGAATGCATGTATATATATATACTATGGAAATTATTATGAAGATGACAGTCTGTCACTGTACGGTCGGTCCAAGTGTTAGTCGCTGACAGAGAAATTAATTTCAAAACTAGGTGAAAACCTGCAAGTAGCTGTCTCTTTTGTTTACTTTTTGCCTGATTTTAAAACTCTTTTTTCTTCTGGCGACTAGCAATTTGCCCGACCACACAATAACAGACTGCGTTTGAAGATTCATTGGTCTATAACAGAAGATCTTATACTTATAGGCACATTTTTGCACCGCCTGAATATACGCAAATTTTCCATTAACACCGTTACTACAAAAAGCCAAATGGCAATTCCCTCTATACGGTATATAACAAGACAACCTTGTCTTACTGTATAAGAAATAGGGGAGTCGCAATGTGCTATTTATAGTAACGGTGTCCGATGTCAAAATAAAAGTTAGGTTTACTCGTGATAGACCAATGACCTTTCAGAGACCTATGGAAAAACATTCAAGGGAAAAAAACGCGATTACCGCTTGCTTCATAGGGACAATTTCACGTATCAGTTGTCCACATCCCAGCATTTAACGCAAAACCAGCCTGTCAGGGCCCGTATTCACCAAACATTATTGAGAATATTCTTAGTCTTATTCTCCAAAGTTTTTTAAATTTGTGAGTAACACAACCTCCGATTGGCTAAACCATTCGGTTTAGCCAATCAGAAGTTGTGTTACTTACAAATGTAGAAAATTCTGGACAATAAGACAAAGAATATTCTCAATAATGTTTGGTGAATACGGGCCCAGAACTACAACAAGATTGTAAAAAAGTTCTAGTCGCCTCATGATGCTTTTTTAAATGCTTATCTAAGAGCAGACAACTCTCAATGGCGATATGACACTGACAACAAGGATAGTAACATGATGAAATACATGTATCGTCAGACAAATTTTCTCAAAGTAGAGTGAATTTGAAAAAAGACATTATTTTGTTTGGAACACGGTTTTGGTTTAACGAAGGACTTTACCAGATCGTTGGTTTACTTCAAAATGCTTGTTTCAAGCTGTAGTTACGAGGTTTTTAAAGTGAAACCGACGATATATCCACAGAACGTCTTCTACCACTAGATATTTAAGAGTCCCTTTGTTACTAGACGGTCTGCTTTGATAAACAACTCTGTAATTCCAAAGATTCTGAACATTTGGAGTTATGAAAACTGTTCTCAACTAACATAGATAAGACAGTAGCTATGTGCACATGTGGGTTGTACAACGGTAAAAACACAAAAACCGTGTTGCACAGTAACAAAAGATTAGGAAAAAAAGGAAGTCTGATCTCTCCGAATTTAGGGGGTTTATGAAAAGCGGCGTGAACCCGCTCATGTAAAACTCAAATCGACATAATACCGGCAAACGTTCCTCCACTATACAGACCTTTGCATACAATGTGGTATTGTTTTACAAGTTAAGGTAGTAGACCCCTAATAGCTCTAGTGCTGCATTGCATAAAGTTTTCTTGATAGTTGATAAATACGGATTTATACAGGTATAATACTTCTACATATTTTGAACCGACCAGAAATTTCCTTATGCCTATCTTGAAATTATTTGTAGATACTTTTGTTAGTTTCCAGAAAAGGAAGGTAATTACTATCTCTCTTTGTAATGGAAATATAGTGGTTTTAGATTTATAAATGATTATTCTAGAAAAGACAAAAAGGGAAAGGTGGCTTGGTTTAAGGTAAGACCTGTGTAATGCACTTCCGGTGAACATGGGGCAAAAATTCTAATTGGTTGATAAATAAGGATAAATAAGGATTTATGCAGAAATAATATTTTTGCACATTTTTCTAACGGATCAGAAATTCCGTTTATGTATATCTTGAAATTATTTTTTTTTTATCCTTTTGTTAGTTTTCTGAAAAGGGGGGAAATTATTATCTCTTTTTGAATTGAGAATATAGTGGTTTTAGATTTATAAATGATAATTCAAAGAAGGAAAAAATGGAAAAAAAATGAATCAGTGAAAGTAATTCATTAATACTCATTTTTAATTTTAGTCAATTTTGCAGGATGATATTTTAGTGGAAATAGCTATTTTCCATTACACAGGTCTTACCTTAAGCAGTATAATAACACTCATTTTTAATCATTGCAAATTTTGTAGGATAATAGTATTGTGGAAATAGCTGTAATCAATCACGGGTCTACTACGTTAAAAGATAAAATAATGAAATTCTGTGCTTTATTCCGTAGACCAATATTGTATTTGATGTATATATGGAATGAGTCTACAATAAATCAAAATTCTTTTGACAAACAATGTAGATTTTCATGGGTTTTCGCGATATAGTGGAGGGGTGTTTTCCGGTGTTGCAATGTTAGGAAAGGAAAAGACATGAATAAACGAAGACCTTACCTGTAATAATATATAAGGCCATCTTCCGTTTCAGGAGAACACTGCAATGTCCCAAAATTGTTTTGTGACGATAATCCTTGCAGTAATACGAGCCAATGTAACAACACATTGGGCGGTTTCATGTGTATATGTGACGAAGGATGGACTGGGGTACTTTGTGATGTCCCCGTGACGCCGTGCACGAGCAAACCGTGCATCAACGGCGGAGAGTGTAGCTACGCAGGAGAAGATTTTGAGTGCAAATGCGTGGGAAAATGGATTGGAATTACTTGCGAACTGGAAAATAATGAGTTTCTGAATGGTAAGTTTAGGCAGAACCTTCCAAACAACAACGTTCTAGTATCACACCCTCACCAAACGACACATTTTTAGGATTGTCCAGATTGAAAGTATTTGCAGATGACAAAATAGAGCATCTTCGCAAGCCAAGGGTGACGATCCACTACGCTACCCTACCCTTGGCGGATCGAGCTTGATTTCGACAATCGCGTGATACGCATTTTCATTGGTTGCAGCCAGCTCTAACTGCACGAATTAAATCGCTCGTAGCATTTCATCTTTGATAAAAATAGAACAAGGTCGCGACCTTTTGAATAGAAATAGAACGTAAACGTGGATACCTCCGTGGATGTGTGCACGATTCATTTCCGAAAAAACGTAGAGGAACAATATTTACAGAAAGTTTAAGTGTAACCAATCAATTATCTGAAGTTTTAGGCTATATCCCAGCACCTGACGATGGAATGTTGAAGTACATTGTGGTTATTGCTTCATGTTGAATTATTGTATTCGTAGGCGGTTTGTAAAACGATATTTCATTGGCTATAAGAAATATGATGTAAAGGGAAATAATAACCAGCATCCAATGGTGGGGCGGGAATCTGGAAATCAGGCTCGATCTGCCAAGGTAAGATCCACATAGTGATCGTAACCTTGGCCTCCGAAGATGGCAAAATAGTGACTCAAAATGTATAATTTTTTTTATAGGAAGTCTGAGAAAATGGTTCCCAGTATTTTCTCCATTTCTTACAATATTTTCAAAATACTCCGTTCTCCGTGCCGTTTACAGTCGGGATTGTGTGGTAAAGTTTCAAAAGTCATTGGAAGGTCCAGTATTACATGCCTGTTAACCCTTTACCTAACAATTCTGCGTTTTAACGACTCCGTAGGAGTTTTTTTAATCCTTTACTCCATAGATACTCATTTTTTACGCATTGCTTGTAGGAGCCTTTGGAAAACATTGTGACAAAAGGTGAAATTGCTCGTGACGAGCAATTTCATCTTTTGTCACAATGTTTTTATGCTTATCAAAAGCTATCAAAAGCTGTCATATACCCATAAAAAACGGCTTCATCCTTGCTGTTATTTAGGGTCAATTATAGATACCATAGCAATGTCCTAGGGGTTAAAGGGTAAAATATTTTGAGAAAAAAAAGAGGAAAATGCTTTTATCCAGCATTTTTCTCTTTATACCAGAGCGTTTTCTTCGCTTAAGAATAAAACAAATCCAACATTTGAGCCCCAATGAAGATGTCATCTGTAAATTATGCGTTCAAAAAAATAGAATACGAATCCTAACCTCTGATGAGAGAAGCACCCTCTGCTCCCCAATACAGTTACCTCCCATGAAATTTCACTACAGTGAGTACATGATTCGTGTCTTTTAATGATTTGATATCAGTTGTTTTCATGATTGGCTGAGTTTCTTTTTTCCATAGCCCCATGAAAAAATCACGTTGTGCCGATGTAACGCAGAGAAATGATGTAATGCAGAGAAATGGCCCTCCCCTACAAAATGACACATGGGTCATTTCACTCTTGGGTCATTTCTCTACGTAGAATAATGACCAAGGGTCATTCCTCTACGTAGTGAAATGATTCATAGGTCATTTTGTTGGGGTGGTCATTTCTCTGCATTACACCGGAACTACTTTCGCTGAAAGTTACTCAGTGCGGATCCTGTGTTCATGTATATTCGTTTTATTGGTTAATTTTCAGTAATAGGGGATCTGAAAACTTCTTCACTTTTGTATTCTTGCGCCATACAAATATGAGTAGAAGGGGCTATAGAAACTCCAACGTAAGATTTAAAAATAAAGAAAATTAATACAGTTTTAATTATTTCCATGGGTGTATGTTGTCTGTATATATATCAAACTATTACGAAAAAAGAGAATTTTATTTTTCATGAAGGTATGTATAAAAAACCTAATCATACTGTATGACACCGCTTTTTCCATTAAAAATTCTCTTCATTCCTTAAATGAACATACACGGACTAGTCAAACAGTTAATTTTCAATCATTACATGTTACAGTTTTTGTCAAATGCATTTTGAAAATAACAACAACAAAATGATATGGCTTGCAACATTCGAAAAGGGTCATTCGGACATTTGCTTAAAATGTCGTCCCGGATCAGCCTGCGCAGTCCGCGCAGGCTAATCTGAGACTGCGCTTTACGATTACACTAGATTTTGTGCAACAGTAGTCTAGCGTGAAACAGAAAATTGCATAAAACCGGAAAGTGTTGTTTCGGATTAGCCTGCGCGGACTGTGCATGCTGATCCGAGACGACATTTTACGCAAATGCCCCTTTGCGTGTGTTGCAGGCCAATTATTGTTTGTTCAAGCTCAGGTGTAGCCGGTCTGTACAAGACTTAAAACCAGGTGGTATCTGGTACAAATCTCCTGCGAGGAGTGTTTTTTTCCCCCATGACTTATGACAGTCGTTGAAAATTATTAATTCCTTTAAATGCTGATAATTGTTTCAACATGTAGGAAAGCAGTGAAAAACATACTGATAAAAGATACTGCGGCAAAGGATCGACATGTGCACTGAATAATGATGAAAATGGGGTTACGATCCATACAATCAAATCAACTATTTAAATGTTTCATTTAATTTCATGTTTTTCAGATGTTTATCGAAAAAAGACCGTGGAATATTTTTTGATATTTCATGGTTATGAAAGATCGAGATTTATTTTTAACTAGTGAAAACGATTGGTGAAATATTACTGATGATAATCACTCGATGAAATAAATTTCGATATATCACTAAGAAAAAATCCTCTATTTATTTTCAGATACAAAGTTTATATATCTAGATGGCAACTTGACAGTCGATAAAATTGACGACTTTAACACAGGCCTGCGTAATTTGCTGCGGTTTATTGGGGTAGAAGATGTGGTTATAGAGACTTCAGTCACCTACTATCCTTCTATGTAAGTATCTTTCTGTGGAACCGATTCCCATTATTTCGAAGATGGTTGTCTGGGAAAGAAGCCGTTTGCTTGGGAAGAATATTGTGAGAAATTCTTGTATTTAACCCTTTACTCCATAGATACTCATTTCTACACATTGCTTGTAGGAGCTTTGGGAAAACATTGTGGCAAAAGGTGAAATTGCTCGTGACGAGCAATTTCACCTTTTGCCACAATGTTTTCTGCACTATCCAAAGGTGTCATATACACATAAGAAACAGCTTCATCATTGCTGTTATTTAGGATCAATTAGAGACACCATAGAAATGCCTTATGGGGTAAGGGTTAAACTTAGAGAACCGTTCAACAGAGAAACATCATCTGTTGAACGGTGCTCCGACAAAAGGAGTTTTAATGCATTTATTTGATGCATTTTACCAAGCCAATCATAACATAATTGTTGTTACAGGAGGCCACTCCTTCCTTACTGCATATCTCTCCCGTATATAAAATCAATACCTAACAACTGCGGTAGAGAAAATTCTCTTTATGGTGTTTGTCTTTCAAATGTCGAAATACGAGGATATTTTTTCGCAAGGGTTCCAATCCAGCCAGGTGCGGTTTGTATTTGAGATATGCATTTATTTCGAACTCTCAAGTTCGTAAGATCATTAGCTATGAACTGGTTAAATACTGAGAAGCTTGATTCATGGCTTGATAATAGGTTTCAATTTTGCTTCATTCCTAGCTACGTCCCTAGATCAAGTATACTCGTATATATAGCTGTACGAGAAAGTGTAGCTGCCACGTTATCAGAGTCAGAGATAACGTAAGAGGTTTGACTTCGAAAACAGCCGACCTAAACAAGAAATATCTATACATGTGGTAAAGATACACGGCGTAAATTGCATGCAGAAAAGGGGCAGGGCCTTTAGAACAAACAAGGCCCGTATTCACCAACCATTCTTAAGAACGTTCTTTGTCCTATTCTACAAAAAAATTCCTACATTTGAAAGTAACACAACTTCAGTTTAGCCAGTAAGAGGTTGTGTTACTTACAAAGTAAAAAAAGAACTAGGAGAATAAGACAAAGAACGTTCTTAAGAATGATTGGTGAATACGGACCCAGTTCTACTTTTTCGACACAGAGGAATTTAGAATAAACATATCTATATATTTTACCGATGAAAAACTGTTATTTATTAATTTGGTAATTAGTACTAAGAAGCATATAGGTGAAAAGCCAGCACAAACTGCTACGCACAAAGAAAAAAATTAGAACTTGTAGCACGTCGAGCTAAACAAAACCATCTTGATATTGTATCATACTGAGATTATTCTTTCACGTTATCATCAACAGAAATCAAACAAAAGTGGACACATTTTTAGAGTCCAGGGATCGCCGTGTTGTTGGAGCCATAGAACGGATGTTACAGAGTCCCAAAGAGATGCTATTACGTAATCTAGTGTTACCATTGTCGAAGAGCCAAGAGCTCATAAAGGAGCCACTCTCAGGAAAACCGGTAGGCATTCTAGTTTATCTTTATACCTTCAGAAAATATCATGTACTGCTGTTACTTTCTAGCCCCAGAAGAATTTTTCTATTAATCAAAGTACTGCATGCAATCTCTGACTGGCTCAACCTTTTGATTCAGCCATTTATAAATTAAGTCTCTGTCTAAATCTACAACCAGGTTTTTTAGATTGTTTGATGAATACCGACCTTGAGGTGTTTCTACCGGGTGTTATTTCCATATCTTGTGCATTTAGTAAACTTCATGAAATTTTACTTTACTACATATCGGATAGTAACTCTTCTACAAGCAGTTGTACCCTTTGGCCTGTTTTTTTTTTCGGCTAACTTATACTCTTCTTCCTTTGTGTTTAGAAGGGGTCGTTTAACGACAAACAAAAGATAGTCTAAAAGGAATGGCGGGGATGAAAGTACATTTTTGGGCTTACTTTCAGCCGTCTGTCCTAGGTTTCATCACTATAGGCTGAGGAGGTAGTTTCTTCAACACTCTAGCTAAGATCCAAATGTTGTATACAAAACAGATCGTTGTATAGTTATGTATACATTTATGTCAAAAACTGAGTCACGTGTTTTATGGTCCCTTGACATAAAAAAACATTTACAGTAGAAAGGAGTATACAAAGTCAATCGCTGTAGTTATCCATCCATTTATAAAATGTCTAAAATCCGTTTAAGTAATGAGTTTAAATGGTCCTTTGACCTATCGAAAATTTACCAATAGCAAATAGTAACGATATGTGTCAGACTGTGCAGACTGCGCTGACTGACCTGTGTCGATATTGTTTGCAAATGCATTAAATTTCCTTTTCACAGTGTGTGACACAATTATTTTTCAGACTCCCTGGGTAAAGAAACACTGGTATGCAGTACTTGTCATAGTGTTAGCCATAATATTCGTTATAGCTATTATCACCGTCTTCTCTGTGCTCATCAAGCAACGGTAAGTCCTTTCTGGCTGTTTCTCTGTATGTCCGTCTGTACTTACGAGCGTTGTCCCAAAACTTCGTGACAAATTTCATAAACGAGCCATTTTTAGCATCAGGATATTCACACATTTTTATCCGTGAAGATGTTATTTGACTTTATATTAAGTCTCTAATGAAATGTAAGCTTTATTTTTACTTTAAATTCACAAAATTTATAAGGGGTTGTTTGGCGGCGCAAGTCATTTTCTCCATGTATGTTTGTCTATAAACTCAAATCGTGTACAAATATTTTCGATATTTGACATCATTTCTGCTTCATATTACATTGACGTTTTCTTCTGAAACATTGATGTCATTACAGACAATATGAAAGTGATCGAGTAAATATCAGACAGTATACAAACAAACGTAAAAGACCGGCAGAAAATAAGACATTTGAAATGACGACGTCAGAAGATCGCGCGGCGCAACGAACAGTTGTAAAAATTTGGGCCGATCTTAGAATTACACTCGACTAGACTCTAGAACAATTTTGGCATGCAGAAAAGTTAATAACATTACTCGGGCACTGGCTTACATATGCCATGGCAACAAAACATACTTAACCCTTCACTCCATAAAGCATTTCTATGGTATCTTTAATTGACCCTAAGTAACACCAGGGATGAAGCTGTTTCTTATTTTTATATGAGCAATTTCACCTTTAGCCACAATGTTTTCCAAAGGCTCCTAAAAGCAATGCGTAGAAATGAGTATATATGGAGTAAAGGGTTAAGGAGAGGTGAACGCTAGAAAAAGGAGAAAGCACGAAACGATGGGCCGATTTCTTACGATGAAGAGTCGTTTGATTTGGTGAACAGATGTATTTTGGAGACCGGAAACGTACAGAGAGATACCGTCGTCAACCGCCATTTCAAGGTCTTCTTTCCACAGATTATTTAAAGAACAAACTGAACGTGACACAAGTCTACCAGAGCTGGGCTCCACGTCTGATATCTGATAATAACATAGAGAAGAAAGTTCACACGCTATAGAGTTTCTTGCTCTGTTGGATCCTCTATATATAGCAGATGGGAGGTGGTTAAACTACTTCAAACCCGGGAAGCGGAGGGAAGCAATATTCTAGTCTTTGGAAGACACCTCGTACTTCTTCGTACAAGAAGGCAAAAACTTCTGGGATTTACAACATGGTCTGCTTTCCACAGCTTAAGAAGGATTTACAAAGTCGAAAGTTTGATTCCAGCAATGAGCTGGAGTCTGCTGTATTTGCTTTTTACAGATGGCTGACATAAATTTGGTTTTGAACATTTTTCAGCGGCCATGGATTAAATGACAAGGCAAATACGTTAAATTTCACAAAGAATACCTTGAAAAAATATCTTAAACTTGACACTGACGTTGATAATTAACGCTTGATGTGTGCCGCA
Source organism: Tridacna crocea (assembly GCA_943736015.1). Classification (NCBI taxonomy): domain Eukaryota; kingdom Metazoa; phylum Mollusca; class Bivalvia; order Cardiida; family Cardiidae; genus Tridacna; species Tridacna crocea. Next base: position 39,150,400 of record OX031062.1, read on the forward strand.
GTGTGGCTACTTGTTGTAGTATTATGCTATAATTTTCTTATTTGTCAAGATTTTTGGGTGATTTTCTATATACATGTTTGGTATAAATGTATAAAAAAAAAAACGCATCGAAAAATTGCGTTTGAAGCGTTTCATTTTCTTCTGCTATTCAAATTGTAACGGAATTTTGGGACAACCCTCGTATGTCTGCCTTTCTGTCTGTAAGTCACAATTTCACACAACCGTATAGATAGTGATAGTCAGTATTCGGACCATGTAACATACTCTGATTATGCTGGCAATTGTTGGTATCTAGGGGATTACATAGAGGATATTTATGGGGTTTTCTCCTATCAAAGATCAAAATTTATTTGGTCGAGTGAAGATCATTGGTAATAATTTTACGGATGGCGCAGCAAGGAAGGAAAATTTTACGAAAAACGTTCACGAGATAAAATAGAAAATGGACTTCAGTGTTCAAATAAACAGAGGATAATTATTTGGGTTTTTTTTTCGGTGAAAGATCAAAATTTATGTCATCGAGTGAACACCATCGGTAAATTACCGATGGTGTTCACTCGATGAAATAAATTTCGATCTTTTACAAGATAAAAAAAAACAATATTCTATCTATCTTATGCTTTTAACCCTTTCTGGGAGGAGCTTTATCAAAATCTAGTACAGTTCTTTTTGGTTATTCCCCGTGGCATACCCCTCACGCATAACAACGCATTACGATATTACGTCGAGCGCGAGGACTGTAAGGTAAACGACTGTTCTCGCCTTTTATTATCGTCACCCTTTGGTAGCGAAGAAGGTTTGCATAATTGCAAACAATTTACAAAAAAAAGCATTGTGAGAGAAATGTGAGAACATGCAGATTACCAGCATTTGCTCCTTTTCCGACAACTTTTCAAAAGTTTTCCGTGTCAAAATCGATACGGGATTGTAATATGTCAGTAAATATAGAAGAACCGAAACAATGATTTGAAAGTCGAAATGAACTGACATAGATTTGATTGCAGGAACACACGCGCTAATTGATTTTAGTCTTTTTATTTTGAAAGAGGAAATCAGAAGATTTAGAATCTACGCAGTATATGGTCTACTGTTGCAATATTTACAGAAAAAACAACGGAAACAATACATACATGTATTGCGTAATGAGATATGGTATATTTCATCGGTTTGCTTCAAAAACCTCGTAACTACAGCTTGTTTCAAGCTGTAGTTACGAGGTTTTTGAAGTAAACCGACGATTTACGTGTAATTCATTATATCTGTTGTTTTATCTACTTTTTGCAGGAAAACAAGAAAATCAAAGATGGTGGCGGAGAACGGGAAACATAACACCGGAAGTAGAAATTCGGATCCCAATTTGGCCATCGGTTTTGACAATACCGTATATTATGAAATAAACCAGCCGGATAAAGGCAAAGGCGCACAGAGTAATCATCACTGACAACAGATATAGACTTTGACTGTTTGAAGTGATACATTGACAAAAAATGACTTATATCTTTTAAGGAGCTTTTTAATGCGATTTTTTAGGAGGCTTCGAGCAGTTCTTTAGCAAATCAGTGAACCTCTATCCCTATGAATCCCTCACCGTGAATGTGTTGGCTTAATGCCATTACCCACTTGATGAAGTCGACTTCAATCTATACGTGTCGAAGTATTTTTTACAAGGAACTTGCACGAACAAAAAGCGATACTGGAGTCAAAATGATAAAATTATAAGTGTTACTTTTTTGTTAAATGTGGAGAGAAAATCAGACTCAAAGAGAAAACAGCCCAATCTTTTATACATACTGCCTAATAAAATCTTAACCTTTATCTTGCTAAATAGATGAAAAGGAGTCATTGAGTCGATGATAAAAACCCTTGATTTTGCTATTTCAAGAAATTTTTCGCAGATATCTATTTATCGGACAGTACAGATCCAAGATCAGACTGCACGTTCTGTGCAAGTTGATCTTCTCTATACAGTCCGCAAAAGGTCATTGAGTCGCACTTAGCAGCCTAAGGCTTAAGATGTTCGCGGTCAAAGATACTCCAGAATTACTAGACATTCCTAATAACAATCTGCGCCTGATTCTCAAGAAATGTCTTAATCTCTTAGTTTGCTAAAGGCGACACAGTGCGACGCACACTTTTTGCGAACAGTTTAGGTCAGGAAAACGTGATATCTGTTTCCCCAAAAAATAAATTTGTGATAGCAACACCTAGGTTTTTACTATTGGCTTTAAAGTTTCTCACTTGGCAGGTCAAAAAACAAATTAAGTTTGCCAAAATTAGATGGACCAAACAATAAAAAATATGTCCCTTTATCAGTCTAGACCTGAGGCAAAGAATAAAGTAAAGATATCTCATGAATACAGGCCCCGTATTCACCAACCATTCTAAGAACGTTCTTAGTCTCAGTCCTCAGAATTTTCTAAATTTGAAAGTAACGCAACTTCTGATTGGCTAAACCAAAAAGTTTAGCAAATCAGAATTTGTGTTACTTTCAAATTTAGGAATTCTTGGAGAATAAGACAGAATATTCTTGTGAATGGTTGGTGAATTGGCCAAGGTCTTCCTTACATGCTGACTGAAAATGTTTACTTTCTATTCAGTATAGTCAGGCTAAAACTTTTGCCACGAATAACTGAATGAATCATGTATGGTGCTGGAAGATGGATGTAAATGTTTTCTTTTAAGGAAAGATACACTTGTTATGATTGTAGAATAATTGTAGGCTCGTTGTTTGTAGATTGTTTAAAGGGAACGGCGGAAAAGTTGTGAGAACTTGAGGTCAGTCCCGTTTACCTGACATATCTTTATTTTCGTGTGATGAATGTAATGAGTTGTATAAATTTGTATATGAAGATGGCAATAACATATGTATAAAATAAAACTGAATGAATAGCAATAGTGGACAATTTTATTTACAAATGGCACAAGATCTTCGTCAATGTAGAAGTATTAGAATTCGAATCAGAAATAAAGTCAATCAATGAACAATAGGTAAATACAAACCAGTGATGCTTTGTTGCAGGTATATAACGTCGTATTTAACACTAAATTCAGTCATATTTTAGCCTCCAGCGCACTTATCTATGCTTTCTTGGAATTTCTTTCACCGACAGTTCGCACAGAATTCTTCCTAGCCACTGGCTGCTTTTCTCCATGACTTTCGTCAAAACAATGACCCGTGGACAAAAGAATGAGTCTAAAGGAATCACAACTGCTGATTTCACGTCGTTTTCACATCTCGCTGGCTACAAATTTTTACTTTTCTGAGTACAAAGAGGAATGTTTCGTATGAAACCATGTTTATGAAGACACGATTGTGATCTGGTGAGTTCAAAGGGCAATAAATCCTGCTAGTTGGAATTCCTAGTAATACTCAGTTTAGGCATATTTTTTCATGATATAACAAAATAACTGATGAAATGGATAAGACTGAAAGCAAAGTTTATGTCTTTTTTTTTTCCCAGAATATCCCAAGTACACAGTTATGTTTTTTGGGTTTTTTGTTATAATGTCATTTCTACATTAAGAAAAATAATAATAGAAAGACTGATTAATAGCTAGTTATGTTTCTTTCCTAATATAAGTTCACATGTATTTTGAACCTTTGACTTTACGACATATTCTATTTTCCTTTAGACTGGTCAAAATTTAAAGAGGTTGCAGACAAATCAAATTCGATTCAAACTGTGAATTATAACTCCGGTAGGACAGAAAATATTGCGGGAAAAGGAGATAATGCTGCTTACCGGTATTTTCTCTTTTTCCCACGATGTTTTCAAAAGCCAGGAGGGTTAAGATACAAAACTGATTGGTAAAGGATTAAAAGGACTATAAGAGTGCTAATTACGCGCTATTGGCACATTAATTTTCTTTAACAACATAATTCCGTATGAATTCAAGAAAATACTCTAGAAAAATGTATTGCAACACGACATTTACTTCTATTTGCAAATGATTTTTTCATTCAACTGAATTTGATGTAGGTGATAAAATGACATACGAATATGATATATAAATTTAACTCAAAAATAAATTTGGTTGAGTTACAGTCATTATATTATAATCCAAACCTACGCAAAATTAATGATACTACCACTAAACTTTTAGTATCTAGTGTACCAGCCAGCCATTACAAGAAATCTCAAAATCTCTTTTTGGAATGGAGCGTTGCGGTTCATTTTTGTGGCATTTGTCGAAGACAGTATCACTGTAAGTTTAATAATGAATGTTCAATATTAAATTTTGAAGACCTTGTACTATATTTTGTGTAAAACCGACGGTAATAAATGAATTAAAAGTCAATATTTATCAGACAAATGCGTTATTCGATAGCACTCAGGTATATAATTCGATAATACGTATCTAAATAAAATCCATCACACCAACGATCGTTGAAATACTTCTTTTTGATTAAAGATAGCTTCTACCACTTAAAGCCTTCTATTGGGGCAATGATATACACAAAGCTTGTCTACTGACCGCTTCGGTTCAGGGCTTGTTCTTTCCAAAACTAGTTTGTTCCTGGCCTTGTTCGTCCCATTATTGCACGCCACTGCATTTAATTGTGCATGAATATTTAAAGGTAGAAAAATGAATCGTAATGTTGGGAACTAGATCCTGACGACCAAAGATATCTCAAAATCATCGTTTTCGGGTATGAACATAATTTAATTTGATATATTTACATAGTTTCTTCATTTACCCATCACGGATCCTACCGTCAAGGGAGTTTACTCCTGGCTCCTCATAAATGATCAAAGGGAGACCACCAATTCACAAGTAATTCAAACTTTGGCACAAGTACTCCTCCTTTAACCAAAACAAGGTGTTCTTATTTGCTTAGGAGGTTGATTTTCAAGATATTTTTTAGTAATATTTCAAGTTTTTTTCTTCAAATTCTTAATTCCAGAAAATGGCTTCCTTGACATATGTCACATCCGCATTTTCAACGCTTTGATTAATGTATGTGTTAAGTTATCTTAATTAAAAAAGAATGGAAACAAGATGTACATTACATTTATGTACCACAGATCATCGTTTTATACAATATATCATGATATTAACATGGAATGAGCCAAGCTCTGTGAACAGGGATTTTAATGCATTTTGCTGAAAGTATTGACCCAGGTCAGGCTGACCCGGTTCGAAGCATTTTGCTTTTGCGCAATTTCCTGCATGTCTAAGGGCCTGTCTTCCTGATTATTCAGTCAACTGCTAGACAAAATGGATGTTATAATTTGGCTTACAATACGCGATAAGGGACATTCGAACATTTGCGTAAAGTGTCGTCACGGATCAGCTTGTGCAGGCCACACAGGCTAATCCGAGACGGCTCTTTCCGTATTGATGCAATTTTCGCGTACAGTGCCGTCTCGGATTAGCCTGCGTGGACTGCGCAGGCTGATCCGAGACGACACATTACGCAAATATCCGAATGTCCCTTTTCGCGTATTGTAGACCATTTGATAATTACATGATGACTTGTTTGGTACACAGCATCACACAGATACATTAAATCTGCTTTTGCTAGAGAATGGTTCAATGAAATGTTTATTAATAAATTTACACAAAAAAGTCTTTGTTACAGTACCAGACAGAAACGTATATCCTTTGGCCTTACGGGACCCCTGCACTCCATAATCACATCATAACCCTTTGCCAAACGGACTGGGGCCCAGTTTCAGGAAAAAAAAATCTCCTATTATGCACAAATCCAGTAGCAGATTCATTTGCCAACATAATCTAAGTGATTCTTTTAGCCTATTTCAATAACATTTTTAGAACTATTCTCAAACCCTGCGTTAAGATAATGTTTAACACTCAATTCAGAGAAATAACGGACTTATGTCTGTTAACTGAGCCGAGTCTGTAACTCCGTTTATTCTTGCGAGTAAAGGTCTACAACTTAATTCATCGGTAAATATCGTGTAACATCTATGTTTTCGTAAAGGCTTTTCGGCCAATCTCGGCAGCTTCCGTCTGTTAAGATGAGAGTGGCTGTAGACTCACTAATTCATCGGTAAATGTCGTTAAGACTATTCGGCCAATCTCGGCAGCTTCCGTCTTTTAAGATAAGGGGGGGGGGGGCTGTAGACTCACTTATTCATCGGTAAATGTCGTTAACACTATTCGGCCAATTTCGGCAGCTTCCGTCTTTTATAATGAAATTTACGGGTAGTACACTTAAGACTTGAACTTTCTGTCAACTTAGAAATTGAAAATCTTGCTAAAGTATGTTACTATTGGTGAAATACTTCTCAAATAACAATCTAATTTAACCCTTTGACTGCTAAGTGCGACTCACTGACCTTTTGCGGACAGTGAGGATCAAGATCAGACTGCACAAAACGTGCAGTCTGATCTTGGATCTACACTGTCCGATAAGATGTTCTGCTCCGAATAGACCTTTGAAATAATCAAATCTGAGTTTTTACTATCGGCTTAGAAGTTTCTGTTAGTTATCTAGCAGGATAATGGTTAACTCATTGCCAAATGACAAAATTTTAGGTTTGTCCAAATTAAAACATTTGCTGACGACAAAATAAAAGTGACAGAAAATTTGAAATTTGTTTTGTGAAAGGTAGAAACGTTGTGGGAAAAGGAGAAATGCCGGTTACCAGCTTTTTCTCCTTTTCCCACAATGTTTTCTAAAGGCTTCTTTTTCAGGGGCGTCAAAAGTAGGGATTGTGTGGTAATGGGTTAAGTCAGAAGCCGAGTCCGTCAGCAGATTAGAGCATAATAAAAGATTTTTTTTTTTTCATGAAACCGGCCCCGATTTTAAAGGTGTGTATCTAGATTTTTCACATCTCACCAAATTAAAAAATATATATATACAGTCAGACATAGTTTTTTTTTAATGGATAGCTTTTTATCTGGTATACTTTTAAGCTACATGTATGCACGGACCAACTAGACAAGTAACAGGCTGCTTTATGAGCCAAATGAAAGGATGTCTACGAGAAAACTTTCCAAATCCCAGAAATGGCAAATTGTGGGCATGAGTAATGCTGGTCTAAGCACATGGGCTATTGCTGGTCAGTTTTGGCGATGCTCGTCTGACTGCATCACTGAAATTTATTTGAAAAAAAAACAATACAAATCATCAATAGTTATGATTATTGAAAAAAACAAAAGGAAAAAGTTTGGATGGTGTTCCCTTAAAAGGCTACGTAGCCTCTTAAGGTAATTTTAGATTTCGCGCTAAAGATTAACATAAAACATTGTGAGAATGTCAAGTGATTGGCAGGTGACTAGTGACGCTTAAAACTTACATAAAAGAACAAACATGTGATTATTTTCAATAATGTCTTCTTCGGGCGAAATGATTGAAGCTTTGTTTGTGTATTTCCGGTATGTAAATGAGCGAGTTGCTCATGTAAAAATAGACCGTGTTTCCCGTCTGTGTCGACCTGGGTCGTAGCATTCGGCATACGTCGGGTGATGGGAGCCATTATGTCCCTCGGCTGTAATTGGTGGATTGATATATGTCGGATCGAAACGTTCATCGCCCAAAAATACGTCTGTTTACCGTTCTGAAATTTATAAGGCTCCTCTTACAAAAGAAAACTTGGGGTTCAATTTTCTATCAAAATCTTTTTAACTATATTTCAGTTGAAAAGCAGCTCGTACATTCATTTTTAACGTGGTTTATCAATTTCGATTGAAGTTTTCAACGACGGATAGACAGATGTGAGTAACTTCATCGTGGTTGTTTATGTCGTTGCTGAACAACTGTCAATGGCCGTAGTAAATCTCTAAATTCTCTGGTTGTCGGATGGTGTTCGACTACTGGGGTTTTACGAATGAATATTAAAAGGCTTTTGGAGTATATAAATGTTGGGGTTTTTTTTTTGTATTTTTGTGAATGTTCGCCCCACCTTTGACGGGTCTGGGAAAGAAGGGTGGTTTGGCCATATTACTGATTGTATAAGTGTAAATCGAAATCGGATTGTACAAAACACTCATTCTGATCTTTGATCCACACTGTAGATAAATTTTGTGATTTTTTTCTTTAAACTTAAACTAGCAGTACTTTGATTTATCTTCATGATTTTGCTCAGTTCTTTCATCTATTACCCACGGGTAGGAAACTTCATATTCAGAGCCAATGGCTCCGACGAGAAAATGTTGTGTTGGTCTTTCGTTTCTGAAGATGTCGGCTTAAAAACATCTTCGCAAGTCAAGGTTACGAACACTACGTGGATCTTACCTTGGCTGATTGAGCCAGATTTCGAGATTTCTGCGATGCGCCATCTATTGCATGCTGGTTATTATCCCCCTTTACATCATATTACTAAAAGCCAATAAAGTATCGTTTTACAAACCGCCTACGAATACAATTATTCAACATGAAGCGATAAGCAGACATCCACGTGCGTTTCCCCGTTTAGCTTCTTTTCGAACGGTCGCTACCGTATTCTATTTTTATCAAAGGAGAAATGCTACGAGCGATTTCATTCGTTGCAGCTAGAGCTGGCTGCATCCAATGAAAAAGCGCATCGAGGGAATGTAAAAATCAAGTTCGATCCGCCAAGGGTAGATTAGCGTAGTGAATCGTCAGCCTTGGCTTGCGAAGATGGCTGAAAAACAACCCCCCAAAACAAGTAGGCATGTCAGTATTTGCACATGTAATTATGTGTTCTTATGTCTTTCAAATTCAAAAAAAGGAGAACGTCATTCTGGTCTTTCAACGTGTTTTCTGCACTACGGAAAGTTGGAACAGGTGTAGGATATTGTCTGAAGCATTTGTGGCGTAGGCTGACCTTAGCCAAAATGATACGCCAAGGACCTAAATTCAGTCTAAATTCAGCCTAAATTGCGCGTGCCTGACAACCAGGTCTCTTATTTAATTGGCAAATTAGAGAGAGTCTTGCTGTCCCAAAACTGTGAATTAATGTCTTGAAATGTCACATTTACTACTGGTCAAAAATTGAAAAGAAAAACACAAGAATTGATGAAAATAAAGAAGGGCTCCGATTGTGTGGACCAGTGTAATGCAGAGAAATGACACTCCCCTACAAAATGACCCATGTGTCATTTCTCTACGCAGAATGACCCGGGTCACTTTGTAGGGAAGGGTCATTTCTCTGCATTACATACCGGCTCCTTTGTTTGGACCAGGTCTATCTTTTTCAGAACGACCCGTCGTAACAATAGATTGCAGGTTTATCCATGCACGTGCACAGGTTGTTCTGTAGATAGAAAACCTGCCCACGTGCGAGAAAGACCTGCTCCCGTGCAAGAAAGACCTGTCCACGTGCAAATGATGGATCTTGAGCCGTGCATGCAGACAGGTTCACGAAGGACATTGGTACTCGCGCGATACTGATATTAATGAATTTGTAAATGACAGTAAAAATCTTTTAAATATACGTACTTCTTTCTGGTAACACAGATATTAATCTATTTTTTATTGGTGACCAACTCAGCAATTCTTTGATAATTTCTTCCAAAGCGATCATTAAAAAATCTATCCCCTCCTATTTACAAAATATGCTGTCACATTAATGCCAACATTTAAGACATTGTTGGTAAAGCGGCTTTCTAGTTTTCATCTAAGTTAAATAGCAAAAGTGGAAAGAAATTAATGACGGACGCATGTTCTAAAACATGTCTACAATATTGTTGTATTTTGATTCTAATGCACCTTACTTCCTGTGAGACCGACTGTTGATTTGTCCGTATTAGCGCAGTTTAGCCTCTGGAGCGAAAAAGCTCTCTCGTGTTATTTTTCTTATTGTGAGAAAGCAAAACTGGCATACGAGCACTGTCCTTCTATGGCTGACCCGGCACAGCTAGCCTCAAGAAAGCAATTTGAGAGGCCCGATCACTCCTATAGTCGAATGACCAGAATCGCTTTGAGACCAGCTGTCCTAAGCTCTATTCCTAGGTCCCAGGCTTGAGCCTCTCCAGAAGTGACTTTGTATGACTGAAAGCGGTGTAAAACGCCATTCATTCATTCAATCAATCAATGAATATTGACCTATGGCCCTACAGAACTGGATGAATTAGTGCGGACAGACCATAGAAATGAAAACACAAGTGTTACCGGTAGGTGAAATCCATGAATATTTCAATCAATTCGAACCTATACTGAGCAATGAACTCACTCGCGCAGCATCAAACAAACTTACCAAAGTTTTTAAAAAATTAAGGTTGATGCTCACGAGGTGTCAATTTCAAGCCAACTATTTATAAATGTTCAAGCGAGAAAATAAAACTGATAAATAAATGAAAAAGAAATACCCGAAAGTTAAAAAACCATAAAACATGTTTTACTCTTCCTTTTGTCATCAAACGTACGAGTGTATTCTTTTCGACATGGCTGTCAAGTCGTCTGCTCAATACTGATGGTGGCCGGTGTGTAAGTCGGATATCGACCTCGTACATCGGTTTTCCCGTATAAGAACGACCAGGGCACGAGCTTCACAAAAGACCTCGAGCTCTTCGCGCTCTCAGTGTTTCGTGAAGCTCGTGCCCAGGTCGTTCTTATACGGAAAGACTACGTACTCAGTCAATATCCTATAAACAGCGATCATAATCGATAGGGGGAGCCAAAAGTGACGCATCGAAATTTCTGCAGATCGATATTTCTAAAACCATGATTGTATAATCGTTGTTTTAAAAGAAACGGTTTAGAGTTATTGCCATTTTCACAATCTTTACAAAAGACTTATCAGGTCACGGTGCGAAAGATCTTAGCGACCTTTCTTACGGAATAAGCACGGAACCATCTGTATGTTACTCTTTACGGATCAACAAAATTTGGACTCGACCAAGGTGAAAGCATATGCAGACGACAAAATAAATATAGTTCATATGATGATATCTGACGTGAAATAGTGTAGAAAACATTGTGATAAAAGGAGAAAATGCTGGTTACCAGCATTTTCTCCTTTTACCACAATGTTTTCGAAGCCTACATTCCTCGGTGTCATTAAAATTTGGGATTGTATGGTAAAGGGCTGAAAGGAAGTAGGTCACAGTTATCTATTAGACACATGTTCTTAGTGAGGTCTCATGTTAGCTATTCAAAGAGAAACCTGGAACTCTGTAAGCTTTCAGTTGACCTTAAAACCTCAGGACCATGTTGGATCACTTGACTATAGCATTGTGTCTCGTTGGATTGTATACAGTGACGTGTAACGAGTGTTATTGTACGATAGCAGACAGTGTTAGCGTACACATCGCGGTGCTAGGGGTTCCAATCGACGTCGGAGTTATCTATAAAGACGATTGTTTTTATGGAAAGAGGAGAGTCAACGACCGACTGTATGTGTCGGACGTAAGTTGGTTATATCAGCTCAACTATAAATCTTACTACATAAACCTTCATGGATATTTTATATCGATTGCTTGTTTTTTGCGAATACAGGACGAGGTTTAAAACCTAAAAGTGTGATGAGATAATATATAACATAATTGTGTCGGGGTTTCAAATTATCTTGTAAAGGTACGTGATTTCGGGCTGGTTATCCCATTCACAAAAAATAATATAAACTGATAATGAAGCTGTTTATTGAGTGACAGTAATATAAAAAAAACTAGAGATGTTAGTAAAACATGTATGCCCCTCTAATGGCATCCAATTCTAAATATAGCATGTGATTACAAACTGTTAAGTTCAAAGTGTAAAAACAAACAAAGGGTAATTACTCAAAAATTATTAATGATAAATTAACAATTCTTAGGCACTGCACTTCCCATTTATGTGAACTATCAACTTTTAAAGTTTCATGATTTTACCTCACATACTTTTTGAGTTATGCTCCTGAAAAAAATTACGTATAAAAATCAACAAAGGGCAATAACTGCAAAAATAAAAGGAGCAAATTCTGGTTCTTGTGCAATGCACTTTTCCTGAATAAGATCTATCCACATATAAAGTTTCAAGATAATACATGAAAACCCTTTTGAGTTATGCTCTGGACAAAAATTAAGTATGAAAATCAACAAAGGGCAATAATTCCAAAAATATGGTGGGCAGAGTTATGGTTCTTGTGCAGTGCACTTTTCCTTAATAAGACTAATCCACCTATGAGGTTTCAAGGTGATACCTGAAATACTTTTTGAGTTATGTTCCGGACAAAAATTAAGTATGAAAATCAACAAAGGGCAATAACTCCAAAAAATATGATGGGCAGAGTTATGATTCTTGTGCACTGCACTTCTCCTTAATGAGATCTATCCACCTATGTAGTTTCAAGATGATACCTGAAATACTTTTTGAGTTATGCTCCGGACAAAAATGTGGTCTACGGACCGACCGACGGACCGACCGACAAGTGCAAAGCAATATACTCCCGCTTCTTCGAAGGGGGGCATAATAATCATGAGCCATACACTGTGAAAAATGGTGTGTGGGGGGATGTGTGGGTGGGTGTGGGTGTGCGTGGGTGTGGGTGGGTGGGTGTGTGCGTGTGCGTGTGCGTAATGCATCGGCGAAAAGGTTCGACCCATGTCAAAGTCATCATTGATTCAAAGCCTTATTAGGCAGAAAGTCCGTCCTTGGACAACGTATGGGATAAATGGCTCAATGGCCAATCCAGGACGAGCCCCCTTCTTACGAACAAAGTCCGAAACAAAGAAACAAATGAACAAATGCATGGCAGAAATAAGGGCCGGGTAGGATTCGAACCCTAGAACGCCAAGACGAAATGCCTATATCCTCACCACTGAGCCGAAGAGATATCTCCCCAATGCAGTAGTTAGGTATCTTATTTAAATCCGAACAAAGCCATGCAAGAAGTAGTGGTCTACCGTAACACAATGCAAAAGTCCAAAAAATTAAATCCAAGCGGCGAGCATTTGACAGCTTAAATCTTGCTATTACAAAGAAAAAAGTAACTTTTCAGCCAACTGACACATTCTGTTAGAATTGAAAATCGTCTTACGGGTAGAAAAGCAATGTCAGAAAATTGGAGTTTGTAGTTTTAATAAACCAGGAAAATCCTTTGTACAAGCGATTTCATTGGTCAAATTATCCGATAAATGTCTTGATGGAACCAATAAAACCATACACGGATACAACATTTCATATAGCATATAGATGACGAGAAGCGTCAGTGAAATACTATATCTTCGGTTTACCTCCAAAACCTCGTGACTACAGCTTGAAACAAGCTGTAGTTACGAGGTTTTTTAGGTATACCGACGATATATAAATAACGATGTTATTGAAACAAATTCAAATTGGTTAGGTTAAAAAGCATGTAGTCGAATTTTAACCATTATTGAGCTGAATAAATCTGACCAACAATCAGTCTCGAAATAAGTCCGAAACAAGTACAATTTCTGACTGCGGTGTTTCAGCAAGAGGGACAATGTAGATCAAAGATCAGGTTGTACTAAACGTTAAGACTGGTCTTGATCTACAGTAGCTGCAAAAGTAACTATAGTGTAACAAATGTGCCTTTCAGAGTTAATCTTCATTTTTCAAATTTTATTTTATTTTTGTACGTCTGTACTGGAGTTTAAAGCCGTTCGAAATATCAGGGCGCGTATTCACCAACCATTCTTGAGAATATTCGTTGTCTTATTGTCCAAGGTTTTCTAAATTTGTAAGTAACACAACTTCTAATTGGCTAAACCATTCGGTGAATAAGAGGTGAAAGATGAAACATCGCCGAAAAATGGGTTCCCTGCAACTGCGTATCGAGCCAGCAGCCACCGGATAACATGTCAGATAAGTCGGTTCGTCTTATAGGCCGCACCCTTGAAAATTTCCACTCTTTTAACAGATAGGCCGCGGTCTATTATTCGGAGAATACGGTATACTAATCACTGAACAAGCCGACTGAGCTTTTCAAAGTGGCCTCAGTATCCTATAGGTTTGTTTTCTTTCAGAACCATTTTGTCTCAGGGAAGAAGGTCAAAGCCTGCAAATGTTCAGGATGTCAAATACTCAACTCTGATATAGACTTTTATGATACGATCCACTCAGAGCCAAACGGCGGGTCGACCAACACTCGTTCTGCAGATAGAAGATTCATTGGTTAGCCTTTATCATCAGACCTTTACAGTAAACGCTCTACTTTAACGTTTTACTTACCTTGACAAAGAACGCTTTTGAAAACATTGTAGAAAAGGAGAAAATGCTGGTTTGTTCTGATTTCTACCCTTCTTTAGAAAAACTTAATATTTGAGTCAGATTTACTCTGTCGTCTGCAAATGCTAACAATTTGGTCAAGCTTATATTTTTTCTTTTGGTAAAAAAGTTAAATGTTCATACTCCCATGGTATGGTTCTTGTTGACAACAGCTAATTACTTCAAACCGTTGACCATCTTTCAGTCCTGCTTATTAACCGTCAAAATAAAATTTCTTTTACAACAGTTTTCCTAAATGAACCTAGTCCTTAAACTTGAGAGCGAAAATAAACTGGTACAAAGAATGTAATTATACTGCAATTAAATTTCTTGCGATCTGAATGGATAATATGGGCCGAACATATCTATCATGTGCACTGGCAATACCAACGTAAAAACAGTTTCCTTATCGAGAGCCCCGTGTACATGACTACACTATGAACACAACGTCAGAAATGGTGGCTTCGATCAAGATTATGCGCCAAGTTGCACGTTTTAACACGTATTACAAAAGTTTTAGTAACGCGAAAGCCAAGTGACGTCAGTTTTCATTGATTTGGGGCACTCAGAAGGGAAATTCTACTTCAGCGTACTTAGGTTTTTAAAACCAAAACCGAGGTTAAAATTCGCTTAACAAACGGTAAAACTTTGCAGTATAATAAATTCGTTGTACGGTCAGGTGGCAGGGGATTTAGAAACTTGTTCAAGGCTGTGCTGAATCATGTCGCCCCGAGCAGGTGTAATGCAGAGAAATGACCATCCTCTACAAAATGACCCGGGTCATTATTCTACGTAGAGAAATGACCCTAGAGGTAATTTCACTCTATGTAGAGAAATGATCCATGTGTCATTATGTAGGGGAGGGTCATTTCCCTGCATTACACCGGACGTTCGGCTCGGGGAGAACTGATTTACCATAGGCGTGAACAAATTTCCAAGTCCCGTACCACCTGACAGCACAGCTTATAGTCTACACGTATCTTACCACAGAACACATTGCAAAATAGATACTAAACACTTTACCAGACTACAAAATTTTGGACCAGTCCAAATTCAAAACGTCAGCAGATGACAAACTAGATGTAGTTCAATGGAAATATGATTTTCAAAACTTCTCGTTATCAAGGAAACGGAAATAAAACTGCATTTACCTAGAAACAAGCCAAACATGGTCGTTTTTATTGCATCTTAAAAACTATTTCTTTAAAAGCCAAATAGATTTTCGAAGCCTAAAACATGCTTCAAGTGCAAGGATGAAATGATTTTGTTCGTAGCAAAGTAACAAACAGTATCAGGATCAGACTGTACGGCATTTGCAATCTGTAAGAAGCCAATACAGTTGCAGTTGGTAGTAATACAGTTTTACTCCCATTGCCTGTGAATTTACATGTGTATCTTTTAGTGGACACGGACTGGGGAGTTTGGTCACGCTGGTCGGATTGTTCAGTGTCTTGTGGACGAGGTATCGCCTACCGCGGTAGATCGTGTTTAAAGGACACGTGCTCGGGTCAACATGTGGATGTCATAATTTGTGGAGCCTCTATAGAGTGTAAAGGTATACTTTCATGTTACCAGTGAAACCTTATGAAAATTTTATATAATTTAATTTGTAAAAGATACCTGTTTTTATTTGCTTACATTTTCATTGAGTCCATTGAATTTAAATCCATTGCAAAAAAAGTTGAATTCCATAGAGTTCCTTTTGAGTCTCATTTTGCTCCCACAAATGTTCTACGGTCATTTTCTGTAAAAAAAGGTTGAAATCTGTGCATTCTTAATTGTTGTTGTATCTGATGAAGTTAGTCTAATGATTTCACTCATATATCTGCATTCATGTTATGTGATGCAATGAGCTTTGGTCTTTTAGTTTAGTTTAAACATATTTTATTCATAGAATTAGATAGTATTACATAGAAATATATATCAATCAGATTAACAAGAATAATTCTATAAAATGGATCGAAACGAAAGCTAAGCTTATATAGTTTCTCTCCAAGCTCCGGTTTAGCAGTATGTATAAAGAAGTCACAAAAAACAAAAGTGAAGAAAATAAATTAGAAAAAGACACGAAAGGTAAAAAGAAGAAAAGAAGATTGAAAAGATGGATGTGGAGTTATATACTGGTAAAATTGTTAACTAATATTCGATATGTAAGGACCATAAAAATTAACTTACAACCTGATCTTATAATTCCACAGGAATTTGTTATTACTCAGAAGACTTAAGCCCGTTTAGGGGACGGATAATTAATCATCGCTAAAAACAAAAAATTAGATCAGTGGTGCTAATACCTAAATCTGCCGCTTGCACGAATATAAGAATGAACTGCATCAAATATTATTTCATTTGAAGACAAACTAAGACTTTCGTCCCCATACAAGATAGTTCTAAGAGAAACTCTTGTTATATCATTAATGGTAAGATTTAATTGATTTCTTATGTTAACATAATTTGGACATTGTAGAAAGAAATGCTCAGTTGATTCGACGGAACCACAAGTGCAAAGAGGAGACTGTACTATCTTTTTCATATATAGGTGGTGATTAAGAGAGCTGCATCTATTGCGCAATCGAGCATGAATAATCTGAATTTTTCTATCGCCATAAAAATAAAGTTGTTTCGGTACGGGTTTGCCAAGGTTTAAACGATACTTAAAAGCTGTTAGTGTTTCTGCGCTCTTCATGTCATCAGATAGGGAGTTCCAATCACTAGTTGCTGCTGGTAGAAATGAATTTTTATAAAAACTAGTTCTACAAGGAATGGTTCGCAAGTTGTTTGGACTGCGTAGATTATAAACTGATGAATTACCGACTGTTGGAGGTACGAGTGCATTGAGATAATTTGGTGAAAGCCCATTAATCATTTTGTAAAAAAGAATAAGTTTACGTTTTCGCCTCCGTTCACTCAAAGTTTCCCATCCTGTTTCCTCATATAGATCAGCAATTGCCACAAGTTTTGTACAACCTGTAACTATACGTGCAGCTTCATTTTGGAGTTTGTCTAGTTCATCCTTTAGCCCCTGAGAAAGGTTGTCCCAAATTACATCACCATACTCCAATAAAGGCCTAATGAATGAAAAGTAAATGGTTTGAAGAGACTGCCGATCAAGTCGTACTTTCAAATGTCTCATGATTCCAACCCTCCTCCATGCCTTCTCAAGAGATTTGTTGATATGAATATCGCAGGAACCGTCCTTAGAAAGAAAAATGCCTAAGTGCTTATGACTAGAAACTGACGGAATTTCGATATTGGACATAAAAAGATTTGGATGATTAGGTTTATTACGTTTACGGGATATTACCAGTGATTCTGATTTCGAAGGGTTAAACTTGACCAGCCATTTTTGTGCCAAACGGGAAATTTTATCTATATCAGATTGTAGCATATTGCCTACATTAGTTGGATCATCTACAACCATAGATAAACTCGTATCATCTGCAAAAAGATTTATGTTTGACTGTATATCATCAACGATATCATTGATATAAACTAAAAATAGGAGAGGCCCTAATATAGATCCTTGAGGCACTCCAGCCTGAACATGACATAAGGACGAAATTCCCCCTGGTATAACAACTCTTTGATATCGATTCGAAAGATAATTAGAAAACCAAGACAATAGCTTACCATTGATCCCCGCCCTTTGTAATTTGAAAAGTAGGCCTTTGTGCCAAACCTTGTCAAAAGCCTTACTTATGTCAAAAAATACAGCTCTAAATTCAAGCCCATCGTCCAAGGCTTTACAAATATTATTATATAGACACGACACTTGATTGACTGTAGAGTCACCGGGCATGAAACCTGACTGGAAAGGTGTAAAAAAACCCGATATCTTTTAAGTGGTTAAAGACATGTTTGAATATAATGCGTTCAAAGACTTTTTCGATGCTATTCAGTAAAGAAACAGGTCTATAGTTAGATGGAAGAGAGGGGTCACCTGATTTAAATATAGGGCTTACATTGGATATTTTCCACGAAGATGGAAGTGTATGCACATTTAAAGAGTGATTAAACAAATCACATAAGTGTGGGGCAATCTGATTAGACACTTCAATAAGAATCCTATTATTAATACCATCGGGCCCCGAAGCTTTTCCATGTTTAAGTGATTTTAATGCATCCTTTACTTCAGAAGGAAGGATAGTCAATGTATCTAAGGATGATTGTGTCAATGGGTAATGCTCATTTGGAAGAACACTTAAAGAATCGTCTACACGCGACTGATTTGCAAAATAACAGTTCAAGACGTTAGCTTTCTCATTCTTATCAAATACCATTGAGTCACAAGAATTGTCAAAAAGAGGAGGGATTGACGACGAAGAATTTGAAGACATGAGTAACTTTAAGGTTTTCCACCAATCCCGTGATGTCAAAGAACCTGATTTTAATTTAGAAGACAATTGGTCATAATAATTTTCTTTAGTTTGACGAATAATAGTTATCACTTCGTTTCTAGCAGATCGAAACTTTGACCAGTGACAAGCTTTATTTGATAGCTTAGCTTTTTTGTATAGTCTCTTACGCCAGCGAATTTTCCTTTTAATAAAACTGGTCATCCATGGAGGGTCCTGAAGATTAATACTGACAGTCTTGCTTGGAATAAACATACGAGTTTTAGACGTGATAACATTTGCAAAATTTCCAGCATAATTATCAATATCATCATCAATTATTGTACGCCAATTGAAATTTGCAAGACAGGCTCTTAACTGGTTGTAATCGCCTTGATCGTATTTCCAAATCGTTCGTTGAATATGCTTTAATTTGGGTTTAATGAAATTGAAGACACCAAACACAGGACAGTGATACCGCATAGTAAGGTCAAGACAAGGCTCTCCTACGCCAGTTGTTAAAATTGAATTTTTATTGGTAACAAAAAGAAGGTCAATAGTGGACATAGAGTTTTCGGTAAAGTGAGTCGGTTCATCAATACATTGAAACAAATCAAATTGATTACAAAGGGCCTGAACTTTACGAAAATGATTTTCATTCATAGTATTAAAATTGAAATCACCAGTTATTGTCACATCTGTAATGTTCGTATTTATAGCAAGATCAATAGAATCTTCAATAAGTGTGGTATAAGCCACGTCAGAATTTGGTGGTCTATAGAAAACTCCAAACAAGATGTTCTTATTATTAACTAACTTGATTTGAATCCAGATACACTCTAGAAAACCAATTTCAAGATCGTGTCTACGAGTATACGATAGGTTATTCTTTACATACAATATGACCCCACCATATCTGTTATTAACTCTGTCTTTCCGTTCAGGTGGATGGAAAGAAGGAAAATGTAGATCATCTGAGGAAACGCTATCATGTAACCATGTCTCCGAAAATGAAATGATGTCAAAGTAAGAAAATTCCGCGATTAGAGTATCAATTTTGTTAGTTATACTTTGTACATTGTAATGGATAGTTGAGAGATGATTGGGATGTTTAAGAAAGTTGTACAAGTCTGAACTAGACAAACTACATGACGACTCGCTAGGTTGTGGACCAGGATTTGGATGTACATCGCCTGCTCGCAGTATCAAAACATGCGTCACTACTAGCAGAGGCAACAAGCTGCATATAGATATCAGAAATGCCGATTTACAAAATTGTACATTCTCTTCACAACGTTTTCCTAGCAAAAGTCGTTTTCTATTGTGGTGCAAGATATGTTTGCTCAAGGATAACGACTGTCTAATACTAATAAGAATTGAAAACGAATGGTACACTGTGATAACAACCGAAAGAAGGAAGACAAGTGTTACGGTCAGGTGGAAATGCAGATTTGGACAATATGTTGGGTGGCTGCAGATATACCTTAAAACTTTACATCTCATGTTATTGCAGATATCAAACACAGGAACATCATGCAGCAGCTCAACAACTGTCCAGATCTATGCTCTTTACTGTGCAATACAGTTGTCTTATAAACCAACTTCAGTATAAAAAGTGAAAACTCCACACCATCAAGACAAAAAGAAAAATACATAAGGATAACAAAAAATGGGGAAAAATAGAAAAAACCTATATACATAGTTAAGTTCAAATAGGCCAACTAAAACAGAATAAGTGAGAGAAAAGAGTAATTAATGTAACAGTGATCTTTTGTTCACAATTAAACGTTTGGACTAGATATAAGTCAAAGATCAACGGCATGGTATGTGCTATCTGATCCCAGCCATCACCATCTGCATGTTAATGGGAAATGGCTAAAAGGACCCTCAGATATTGAAAAAAGATATGGACATTTTTCTAGCAAAACAGTCATATTAATTGCGACCCAATATTAATTAATCAAAATAATTATACATAATCCAATCCAGCTCTCAAAAGCCTTGTAGCTCAATTGACCCTTTACCAAACAATCCATGGTTTCCACGACCCTGAGATAGAAACCTTATGAAAGCATTGTGAAAACATTGTTGGAGAAGGAGAAAACGCTGGTAACCAGCATTTTCTTCTTTTCCCACAATGCCCCCAATCTCCCAAAATCAAATTTCAATTTTTGATTCCCGTTTATTTTGCCATCTGCAAATGCTTTCAATTTGGACTAGTCCAAAATTGTTCATTTGGAAAAAAATTTCAGACAAGACATTTGAAATAAAGTAGTACTTGGGTAAAAATCCATGTTGGACAAACAAAATTTACTTGTTCTTGATAAGCACTACAGTTTATGACAAGACAATTGAAGTAACGTAGTGCTAGGATAAAACTCCGTGTTCGACAAACCAAATTTACTTGTTCTTGATATGCACTACAGTTTGAACCTACAGGTATATACCTGTAACCTACAGGTACACACCTGTAGACAAAATATACTTCAAAACAGTGGTCGTTCATTCAAGATCAGACGGCACAGTATATCCGTCCGATTTCGATCAACTTCCACCTTAATGATTATTACATGTATATAATTACCATATGTAAGCTGACAAAGTATCTTAATAGTTGAATATGACTTTAGATATTCAGATGATGTGTGCTCAAGATCAGATTGCATGTTGTATGCAATCTAATCCAAGCCCACATCAGCCGTTTAGATATGAAACGCTAAATTAGTTCATAGATGACAAGCCTAGGACTTTTCCAGCGAAATTTCCATCTTGTAAGTTTTAATTTCGAAACAGGTAAATAGACGATCGCAAAAGAAGTGTCCAAGATCAGTCGGCATCTTTACATGTACTATCAGTTCCAAGTTCACACTAACTGCAAAGTAATTAGTACCACAGGTACATGCAAATGCCGACTGGTCCTGATCAGCTTCCACATTTGCATCATATAATTAGTTTACCATATAAAAGTTATCTTAAAAAGTTGAGAATGATTTCAGATAAATGGATGAAATGTGCAAAAATCAGGTTGCATAGTGTGCACTCCGATCCCAGTCTACATCAGTCGTCTAGATAGAAGAGCTTACAATTCGCTCAGAGATAAAAAGACTAGGACTTTATCGTCTAAGTTTCAACAAGTTAACTTATACTTCAAACAGGAAATCAAACGGGTAAAAAAACGAGTCCAAGATCAGACGGCATCGGGCATGCTATCCGATTGCAGTCCATACCAACTACATATAAATAGGTAAAGGAAAATGAACATTCAGAATTCAAAAATATGAGGACATTTCCCCTGCAGGACAAGAAGACTGAAAAACATAGCAAATTAAAAGTACGACCTAATATACCCACAACAGGTAATCAAAAGTTGAATAGCAAACAAATCATGGAAAACACGACTTAAACCCTTTCCCAAACAACAAATCCTAGACTCTTCCAAACCGAAAGAGCCCGCAGACGACAATTTTAACTGTCATAACAGTGGCAGAAAATTATCCGAAGGGGCAGAAAACTCTGTGGGAAAAGGAGAAACCAAAAGAGAAACCACTCGTTACGAGCAATTTCTCCTTTTTCCACAGTGCCCTCGAAAGACTTTTACTACACGTAAAAACAAGGGCTTGTTTGGGAAAGGGTTAAGATATATATATGGAAACTGCACAAAAAAAGTTATGCCTACACTTCCATAGCTAGTTTTCCAAGATCTGCATGACTCTCAATTCGATGCACTCTCTGGTTTTTGTCTTTTACCAAAATGACACTATCGTTTGACCATGCACTGACCACCTTCTTCTCCCTCACCAGTGCCCTTGCTTGAAAAAATACTTCTCTTATATCCTTGGTAAGATCCTCATTGATGAAAGCACCTTCATACCCGTTAACTTTAAGCTGCGACTTTCGTTTCATGATCTTTTGTCGAGAACGGTAACTAACAAATTTGACAATTATATCTCTGGGTCTAATGTTGAGAGAGGGGTCTTTTGGTTTTCCAATACGGTGTGCTCGGTCAATTTCTTCAATCGACAATCCAGAATTGATTGCGTCTGCTAGAGACATAACCTTGTTATCCACTGACTCATCTTTCGATTCAGGTATACCAGAAATTCTTACGCAGTTTCTCCGACTATATTGTTCAGCCGAATCCAATCTTGACTCCACAATTTGAAGCTTTTTCTTCAGTTGTTCATTTTCGTTCTCTAGATCAGTCATCCTGTCGTGCAAACCGCTAAGTACTCCATGTACAATTTTACTCACCATGTTCTCAATTTGGGTGTTGATGGACTCATGAATCGAACTTGTGATCTGAGAAAGTTGGTCATCAGATAACGTAAGCGTCATCATAGAATAGCCAGTATTTTCAGCGTCAACAGAGACCTGCCCGTTTTTCTCATCGCTTCCAGATAATACACCAAGAGGCTGTTCTTCTGTGATAGTAGACCCAAGATTAGCGTTAGATTTCTTTGTATCCATTAAGTCAACCGGGGAAGTCAGAACTCGCTTGGACGATGATGGAGTCTGACGAGTCTGACGAGGAGTCTGATGAGGAGTAGATGTCATACTGGACACTACTTACTGCTTCCTCAGATGACGCTTAACAATATAAGTATAGTTTTTGGACAGCCGAGCGTGGGTGTTTATACAATTCGTCCAATACACCTTTAACACCCCTTAATACTCTTTGCTCCTTCAATATAATTTCCCTATACTGTATAATAGTGATCACTGGAGCGTGTTAACGGATGGATTACACTTCTGCAAATAAATACCTTGAAATTATATCAACTGCCCAACTTTTGGTCCTACAGATAGAATCAGTCCATATTCCTAAAACGTCTCAAGCAACGTATAGGTTGCAAATCACTTAAATAACATTACAATCAAAAATTATTTTCCCTCGTGACAAAT
This sequence comes from Tridacna crocea, assembly GCA_943736015.1. Taxonomy (NCBI): domain Eukaryota; kingdom Metazoa; phylum Mollusca; class Bivalvia; order Cardiida; family Cardiidae; genus Tridacna; species Tridacna crocea. The sequence goes on from OX031062.1 coordinate 39,173,716, forward strand.
TCTCTGTTCAGGTAGCCATAACCGGAAGCCGTTTTCCTGTGGTCTTTTGCGTCCGAGCAGTTTTTTCATGAATATATTAGACAATATTACGATAAAGAATTTAACGGCACGCTATCACGGAGCTTGATAACATTAATGAGGGTTAAACTTTTGACAGAAACACACCGTGTTAAAAGAATGTCATATTGACAACATTCAAATTAGAACACGCAATACATGTTTAACTAAAGTTATTTAGTGATTTTAGCATTAACAAAAAGATTTTCTTTTAAATGTCCTGGTAATAGATGAAGATCACTGGAAAGAGTGGACGTTATGGACTCAGTGCTCTAAGACATCTGGCCTGGGGGTAAAGAAGCGGACCCGTGGGTGTTCATTGCAGGACCAAAGTTGCGAAGGACCGTTTGATGAGGTAACCGACTGTTGCGTCTCAAATTGTCCAGGTTAGTTATCGTTTTTAAAAATATTCTTTATTATTCTCAAGAAATTCATTTTAAAGTGACACAACTTCTGTAATTGGTTTAGCCAATCAGAAGTTGTGTTACTTTCTAAATCTAGAATTAGACTAAAATATTCTCAAGAATCGTCGGTGAATGCGGCTTTTGGTCGGCTTTTGGCCTGAAGTGAAAGCATCTGCAGACGACAAGTAAGTTTTACTCACATAAAGAGGCTTGTCGGTAAAAGGATTGAAATGTTTACAGAAATGGAGAAACTGCTCTTCGCCCTTATTCTGTCCTTTACAAACTGGTTTCAAATTCTTCCTAGGTTTATTGAAACACGCCATTGGTTGTTATAGGATGAAACAATCAAAGCCTACAAGTTCTTTCATTTATTCTACATGCAGTCAAAAATAAATCAATCAGTTACATTTGGATTTTGTTCAATTTTCCATATTTTTATTGTATAGGGTTTTGGCCAATTCGAAAATAATTGTTCTGGCAAAAATACATCGGCGGTTTACTTCCAAAACCTCGTAACTACAGCTTGTCACAAGCTGTAGTTACGAAGTTTTGGAAGTAAACCGACGATATGTTAACCAAAATTCAGACAATGATGATTCACATCGTTTTTGTGGACTCTTTTCAATTTTGGAAATAGATCAATTGGTGGTATCAAATAACTTATAATTTCAGTCAATATTGACCTTGAATATCAACAAATTAAAAAGGAAAAACTATCTTTCCCAAAAGAAAAATTCTGTTTTGTGTTGCTCATATAATTGGTGGTATTTGTACAGAAATGAGCATCATCTCCCCCCTCCCGATGGCATTCTACAAAAAACCATCTATCTAATTTGGGCATTCTGCGTACAGAACCGGACAAATTTTTCAAAAACGAAATAAACGTTTATTCAATAAAACGGTACCTTGTGCGATTCATTCAGCTATGATTGGCCAGCATGTTCATACTCGTATGTATCGGCTTTTATCCAAACAACCCCTACATGCTTGGGTAATAGACTAATATAGCTTCGATGCAAGCCCTACTTTTCACAGGCGTTGGGGGAATGGGTGATGCATCATAACAGATAAGTCAAATCTCCGAAGAATATGACATGTGCAGACAACGTAGAAATGAGGTAACCCTGTACTGGATAACAAAATTTCAGACTGGTTCAAACTGAAAGTAGCCGCAGATGGCAGAATAGATCCGGATCAAATGGTTAGTATTGTTGTTGTAAAAAGGATAGAAAGCAAAACGTCGGTTTACTTAAAAACCCTCGTAACTACAGCTTGCTTCAAGTTAACAAAATTGTTTATCGTCGGTTTTGAAGTAAACCGACGATAAACATTTTGTTACTAGCATTTTCTCCTTTCTCCGTACTTTTTTCATAAGCATTCTACTGCATGATGGCTTAAGCACGGCATCGTCTGCTTAAACGATATATATATATGTTACTTTTCAGGTGAAGGTAGTTGGGCCAGCTGGGAGACGTGGTCGCCATGCAGTGGGACATGTGGTCATGGTATAATACAATCAAGGTCTGATTATTTTTATAGACATTTTATACAGAGCTCCAGATAAAGGCGTGATTTTGATTTTAAAATTCGGAAAATATTAATTGTTCTCCACTAAACCCTATGTTGTGATTACTCATTAGAATCGTCTCGTCGAGACGATTCTAATGAGTACCCACGACATAGGGTTTAAAACAGAATTAATAAACTTATAATATAATCACTCCCTCTTATCTGGAGCTCTGATTATACATTTTAATTGGGCCATTCTTGATATCGTAACTGCGAATTAAATTCTGTTTAAAAACTACTACAAAATAAACATTTTCTCTGCAAATGCACAGAAACTGAACTGTTACTTGTGGTAAACAGGTGCAAAGCAAAGTTGGTGTTTAAATAACGAGGTTTTTGAAAGGATTTTTTTATGGATATGGGAGTGATATCGTGTAGAGCACAGGTAAAAACATAAACAAGAAAACATGAAGAGGTGCTCATGCCGGACCGATAAAATTGAAGCAATGCGAAATACCGCTTTAAACATTAGACAGAAACAACGGAATGACAGTATTCGTCTTGTGGCAGACCATTTTGAAAATACTGTGTCAAGTACAGAATTTGCTGAAAATGGGTAATTCTTTTTCATTTTTTTTTTTCAATAATAATGATCATATCTTAAGAATACTATTGGTGTGATAATTTTAGATAAGGTTTTTGACTGACAGGAACCGCATCTGTTTACCGTCCCTCCTGTCTGGGTCCCTACCGCCGCTGTGTCCAGGAGAGAAACATGCTGCCAAGATGTGCCCGTATATACCGTGTGTTAGTGCGTATACATTATCTTGTTGTGACGTTTGTCTTAATTAGTTGTACGGCCATGTGGCAGGGTACTTGTTCACGGCTGTGGTGAATCATGTCGCCAACTCACCTTGGGCTCGGGCCGACATGATTCATCACAGCCGTGAACAATTTTCCAAGCTCCCTGCCACCTGCTTGCACAATGATTTTATTATACTGCAAAGTCTTATCATTCCAATGTTTGTTCAGCGAATTTTGCCTCTTTTTTTTGGAGTACGCTTACAAAGTGGAATTTCGCTTCTGTGTACCACAATTCAATGAAAACTGATGTCACTGGGAAATGACGTCACTGAAACCGTGGTAATACTCGCTAAAACGTGCAGCTTGGTGCATAATCTTGATGTTAATCTTGATCGACGCCGCCATTTTGGATGTTGTGTTAATAGTGTTGTCATGTATACGGGGCTTCCAATCAGATCACGAGAAATTTCTTTGCAGTATAATAAAAGCCGTGATGTGTAATGCTTCGTCACAATGCAGTATTTTTACTTTTTTCACGATTTCACTGAAAAGAAATGAAATAACTACATGTATTGAATTAATTTTGATACCAGGAATAGAATAGATGACATATCTTCTGTGTTTGTATACACGTTCTTTGTTGTGGCACTTTTAAAGATTTAATTATAGTACACATGAAACTTTGTCTGAAGTCTGATGTGAAAAATAAATATGTATTAATCAGAATTTCAACTGAATTATTTTCACAAAACTGTTTTACGAATCATACAACCTATTAATCTATTCAAAGATCCAGTTCATTGGCAGAGTTGGTCGGACTGGAGCGAGTGCGCGTGTCAACAATGTCCGTGTATTGGACAACGTTACAGGTATCATAAGATTTTGACAAAAAGATCATCAGGGTCATCAATAACATCATCATCATTATGAGGGTCATTCTTTAGTTACTTCCTTCCAGTTATACATTGGCCCTGAAAAAGGGGATACTTGGATTTTATCCTTGATTTTTTTTGCACTGAACAGTTACGTTCATGAGATAGTATTGCAAGTAAATCTAAATAGATTGTTTTACGAACAGTGTATGCGTTGTTCCTGATGATTTAGAAAAGAATCTAAATTGAATACATGCAGACCTTACACAGACATAATAAATCATTGTTGTATTTATCGCAACATCCCCAAGGGAACCAACGATAAAAACGAAGAAATACAGGTAAAGGACCAATCTTTTATTTAGATACCTTTAGTGTTATCTGGCAAAGGAGATAGTTTTTTATATATGGTGTGCGCTCTGGAACAATTGTTTAATGCATCTTCGTGATATATGATGCCAAGCAAGTCATCATATTTAAAATAATGGACATACAGTATATATAAAATCAATTTTGTTTAACTCTTTACCACATAATGCCGCAAATTGCACTATTTGACCCACATTGAAATTGTCGTCTGCAATGCTTTCAATTGGGCAAGGCTAAAATTTTGTCTTCTGGTAAAGGGTCAACGACGAGAAAAATCAGGAGATCAACTGGACTGTTGACATACAGAGAAACAAATGAACAACGGCAAAAGGTTTCGACACAGGACAGGCTGCACAGATTGACCTGTGTCGATACTGTTTTAAATGCATTTCATCCCCTTTTCATAAAGCATGTCTTATATATATTTTTTTAATTAACAATAAGCTAACATGTTGCAGAATAAGAAAATGCAGCGTTGAACATGCATGTAATGGCATCGGCGTACAATCAGATCAATGTTTGAATCAGTGTCAACGTAAGTTTTTTATTTTTTCAATCCTTTCAGGAAAGTAGGTACAAAAATGGAAATCAAATTAATTTTTAGCATTTTAGAAATAAGCAGCGTGTTTTTTTCTTCGTCAGTTTATACTTTAGATATCGTCTAGAGTCAATTATTTTACGACTTTCTTCAGGTTTTTCAATTGCAAATTGTGCGACCTACATGTACAAAAGGTTTTTGGACATTCTTTAAAGAAAAGTTCTATTCCAACAATTATTACATTAAGCTATAGTAATATTACTTAACCCTTTCCCAAACAATCCGTGGTTTTCACGACACTGAATAAGAAGCCTTTTGAAAGCATCGATGGAAAAGGAGAAAATGCAAGTAACCAGCATTTTCTCCTTTTCCCACAATGTTTTCTACCCTTTCCAAAACATATTTATACTTTTGAGTCTCATTTATTTTGTCGTTTGCAAATGCTTTCAATTTGGACTGGTCTAAAGTTTTGCTGTTTGGTAAAGAGTTATGCAACACTTTTCACCATGAACGGGTATCGGAAGTTGGCCTACTCATGGCATCAGAAAACATATCAGGTTCCAAAGTTGTATTTTATGAGACAAATCAGATTTTTGAATGTCGACCAACTGAACAGCATCCACTGGTCACATGATACTTACAATTATTTATAGCACCGACTTGTCGCACACAACATGAGGTTAAAGGTGGGTATTTAGGTTTTTCACATCGCACCAAATTAAAAAATATGTATATCAATGAAATTTATATGAAAAAAACAATGCAAATCATCAATAATTAAGAATCATAAAATTACGGCTACGTAGCCTCTTAAGCTATTTTTAGATTTCGCGCAAAAAATAAAAAAAAGGCATTGTGGGAATGTTAAGTGACTGGCACGTGACTAATGACACTTAAATTCCATAACATAACAATTATGTAATTATTTTCCATAATGTCTTCTTCGGACGCTATGTTTGAAGCTTCGTCTGTATATTTCCGGTATTTTACATACCGGAAATATACAGACGAAGCTTCAAACATAGCGAATTGCTCATGTAAAAATAGACCGTGTTTCCAGCCGGTGTCAACCTGGGGTGTAGTAAATCTCTAATTTCTCGTGTTGTCGGATGGTTTTCGACTACTGGGGTTTTATGTATGAAAATTATAAGGCTTTGGGAGTATAAGGATAATTTTTTTGTATTTATGCAATATTTTCGTCCCAAATTCTGAAGGGCCACCTTTAAATAAAAATCTTGCTTTAAAGGTTTTTTTTTTTTTAATTTCTTTACCGTAAATTAAAAACTTACTGTGTAACACTGATAATCAAAACAAGTATTTACTTTCTCCAACTGTTAATGAAAAGAAAATGGGCCGTTTCATTAAGTCAAAAGATGCAATTTTGGTGTTTGAATGACGAGATGATCGTAATGCAATCGGTACAGTTAATCCGTCTTACTTCGGAATTAGTCATCGTGCTTATTTGAATATGATCCCACATTAACGAAGGTCGGTGTTAACACAAGTCTTTGCGCAGTGCTGGCGCAAATTCGTAGAATACCTTATGAGGCTACGCAGTCTATTAAGGAAATGCCGTTAAAGAGTATTTTTCATAAACTTTTCATTCTAATTTACTGATGATTAAAACTGATAAATATTCCTACATGTTGCCTTCTACATTCTAAACATGGGCTTCATTTTCAACATTTACCAGAAGACGGAGGTTGGACGTCCTGGACAAGCTGGAGCTCTTGCGGAACTTCCTGTGGTGTTGGTCACATGGCCCAGTTACGGTTTTGTGCAAATCCTGAACCAAAGTTTGGCGGGAAAAACTGTACAGGGAATAATATACGAACGGCATTATGTAACAATAACGATCCTTGTCCAGGTTAATGAACTTTTTACAACGGCTTTCTTGTTTCAAACCACCAACTAATACAAATCTTACGAACGAAGTCCGTAACAAAGAAACAAATGAATAAATGCATGGCAGAAATAAGGGTCCGAGCGGGATTCGAACCCCGGAACTCCCGGACGCAAGGCCAATACCTTAACCACTGAGCCAAAGAGGTATCTCCCTGACGCAGTAGCCAGGTATTGTATTTAAATCGGGAGTATACCATGCAGGAAGGAGTGGTCTGTCGTAACACACCCCCTCTTAAAGTCATCATTTATTGATGACTCAAAGCCTTATTAGGCAGGAAGTCCGATTTTTGGACAACAAATGGGATTAATGGCTCAATGGCCAATCCCGGACGAGCCCCCATCTTACGAACGAAGTCCGTAACAAAGAAACAAATGAATAAATGCATGGCAGAAATAAGGGTCCGAGCGGGATTCGAACCCCGGAACTCCCGGACGCAAGGCCAATACCTTAACCACTGAGCCAAAGAGGTATCTCCCTGACGCAGTAGCCAGGTATTGTATTTAAATCGGGAGTATACCATGCAGGAAGGAGTGGTCTGTCGTAACACAAATGAAATAAAAAATTTAGGAACCCTGTCACTGGAATATGATAAAACATTTTATTTCATGCATTTCGATAGGTTATCGAGAAATATCGGTAAAATATTTTTTTTTTATATTTCATGGTTACGATCAGTGAAAATACCGATATATACCCTAACTCTTCAATTGAAGTCGGAAACAGTTGTTCCCTTGTACTATTTACCTAAATAAATTGCGCGTGCTGGTAACTAGCATTTTCTCCTTTTCTCACAATGTTTTCTACCCTTCACAAAACAAATTTCAATTTTTCAGTCACTTTTATTTTGTCGTCCGCAAATGATTTTGATTTGGACAGGCCTAAAATTGTGTTGTTTGGTAATGAGTTAAAAAGAGTTGAAGACCATTTCAGTTGCTGATTGATTTGCGTCTTTATAATAAATGCATAGACTGTCTTAAAGTCGTACAACTGTAGTACAATATTGCACGAATTAATGCGAGTTGTTTAACAACAGTCAAAAAATCACATTCAAAACGAAACCGAAACACGACTGGAGAGATCTCTCAAGGTAGTGGACCCGTAATAGAAAACATGTATTTCCTCTGTAATATTATTCTACAAAATTTGTTATGATTAAAATGAGTACTATTGTCCTATTTCAACTGAGCAACTTTCTCCTTTTTTTCCTTCTTATAATTATCATTTATAAACCCAAAACCACTATATTCTCATTACAAACGGAGATAATAATTACCTCCCTTTTCTCGAAAATGGCAAATGTATCAACATTTAATTTCAAGATAGACATCAAAGGAATTTCTTGTCGGTCAAAAAAGTGTAAAAGCATTCTGTATAAATTTATATTTATCAACTATCAAGAAATTTTATTCCATGTTGCACTAAAAGTGTAACGGGTCTACGACCTTAATTCTAATACATGTGCGAGTGTTGTATGGCGTCTAAACGATGAAACATCGTGCGTCTTGTCATACAATAGTTTGCAACGTTGTGCAATACTCGTACAAGTTTTGGTGTGACCAGGTGAAAGTGTTTTGATCAGTAACTGTGCAATGACTGCGACAGCTTACCAGACATCATGCGATTGTTCATGCAACAATGGGAAAAAAGGGTTGCAGGCGTTCTTAGACTTATCATATTCTAATTGTGAAAGGGTCTTAAGGGACTATAAGCTGAAAAATGATGTAAATAATGCTTTATAATAAGTTTGATGTCTCTTTTACACCAGTGAATGGCAACTGGGCAAACTGGCAAGAGTGGTACCCGTGTTCGCGCACCTGCGGGGCTGGCACTCAATTTAGAATACGAACGTGTACCAGTCCCCAACCAAGTAATGGCGGGAAAGCATGTCCAGGGAGTTTTGACGAACTGAGGCAATGTCAACAACAGAGCTGTACAGGTATCTCTTAACACAGGATTGATGTGAGCTTTATTTCGTTCATTGTCTACGCATGTCACATTCTTCGAAGATTCAACCTGTCTGATATAACGCATCACTCTCTCAAAAGTTGGAGAGGGTGTTGTATTGATACGCGCTATAAAGTTGCAATGGAGAAAAGGGCTTTTATCAATTCGTTTGAGGAGAAATCAGGCCTGTTTTAGCTCTAGATTTCGCTACACCGCTGATTACAGCTGAATGAATCGTACCAGGCAGCGCTTTTATTGGGTACACGTTTTAGTTTGAATTTCAAAGTAACGGTTGTCGCGTAGAAAAGTAGTCCGGTTCTGTACCCAGAATGCCCAAATTAGATAGATGTGCACTTGTAGGATGCCATCTAGCGGGAGATAATGTCATTTTGTTGGGTTTAAGCTGTTAGCTTGAATTTCAATACATTTGTTTTCAAACAGAATAAGTCTTGTGTAATGTTTCATTTTTGAGCTTTCCCGCTTCAAGAAATGTTTACTTTTTATTTGCCGAGAAATACTATTTTTTTAGTTAGTTAAGTTTTTCAAGGTCTTTTTGTTTAAAAAAGAGAAAGTGGTGTAACCACCTTTTGCTAACCGCAATGTCAAGTTTTGCCAGACATAGCGATACATTTGCTATGTAACGGCTAACATACTGCCCCAAAGAGATGCTTGAATTCGAATGCTTCAAACTGCATTTTCTGTGTAACTGATTTTTGGTGAACACTGCTCACATAGCCGTATGTGTGACGTCGATCATTTTAGTCTATGAGAGAGCGATAATCGTGTTAAAAGCTATGTTGTCAAACGTATGCTGACATTTTGAAGGGAGATCACCCCAAGTACCACAGTATATCTATGCTTTAGTTTGTCACCCTGGCTTCTTCCCTGTATGACTATCACGTAAACCTGTGCTACTAAGAGATATCAGGAAATAATGTATTATTATACTACAAAGAAAGTTTTCGTCATCTGATTGGATAATTTGCCCCGAACATATAGATATCATTTACACAGACAAAACCAACGTACAAACAGTTTCCCTTTCGGGAGCCCCGTTTACATGACTACACTATCAGCTCAACATCCAAAATGACGGCGTCGATCAAAATTAACGTCAAGATTATACGCCAATCTGACGTTTGAGCACGTATTACCAAGGTCCCAATCATGAACCCCAGTTTTCATTGAATTGGGGCACTCAGAAAGGTATTCTAATTCGTCAGCGTACCCATTATTTTAAATATAAAAAAAATGGTAAAATTCGTTTGACAAGCGTTGGAATGATAAAGCTTTGCAGCTTAATTAACTTTGTTTTACGGTCAGGTGGCAGGGCACTTGGAAACTTGTTCACGGCTGTGGTTATTAATCGTGTGATCCCGAGCTGAAGGCTCTATTCTATTCTAAACTCTATTTTGTTCCAGTTGATGGACAATGGGGAGACTGGAATGGTTGGACATATTGCTCCGCCACTTGTGGACCGGGGACAAAACTGAGATCAAGAGCATGTAACAACCCCAAACCTCAGAGCGGAGGACAGTTCTGTACACCTACCAACACTTACATGGAAAATGTCACTTGTAACGAAAAACCATGTCTAGGTAGTATTCATACTTGCAGAAAAAAGACTTTCTTGTTACATGCAATATTTTGTATCTCAAATCGTTTTCCAAACTTGCGTAAAGAGATATCGCAAACATTTGTTTTTGTGCATTAAAAGGTTACTAAGTGGTTTACAAATAGAGAAGAAAACTAGAACGAGTACCAAGTACCATGTAACAATGTTCTCGTGCATAGTTTCTCCGAGCATAGCCGGGATTAACCTTTTCCCACACAATGACGACTTTTGACGACCCTTGGAAAGAATCCTTTTGAAAACATTGTGGCAAAAGGAAAATGCTGGTATCCAGCATTTTCTTCTTTTCCCACAATGTTTTCTACCCTATCAATAAACAATTGCCCATTTGAGCTTCATTGAAATTGTCGTCTACAAACTCTTTCATTTTGGACAGGGCTAAAATGTTGTCGTCTGGTAAAGGATTAATACAGCAATACAAACATTGAACATACTTAGGAAGTTTTCTCTCTTGTTGTACTTTATGGACCTTTGACCTTGTATTGACTTTACTGATGAAATTTTGATTTTGGCTTGCAACGGAGATTACAGGGCATGGTACAGTTAGCGAAGATATGAAGCTTCCATGGCAACTTTGTCTACACTCTTCTCTCTCCTTTCGTTGAGATATAACCTGACAAAATTGCTTAAGATTTGTTCAAACTATAACAGCGTCTACTTGCGTACAACAAATGATAGCGAGTGTCTTTGAAAGTGTAGAAAACTTTAAGACAAGTTTACAGGAGAAAATCCAGGTTTCCTTGGGGTTGTAAAAGCACGACACACGTATTAGTAGGCTATACTAAATGTATTTATTACGCGAAAGAGGCTTTTGAGATAGTCAAAAAAACGTTTGGCAGGTTGTGAATTAACTGAATTAATTCAACGGATTTCATACAAGCTGTCGAAAATCACAAGTTCCTAAAATTTCTATGCTTTGAGATGTTACCAATTCGTTTTTTTTTTTTTTTTTGTCACATGGTCCAAATTTTGTTTCCCTACTTTAAGCCACGTGGTCTGACTGGACAGCCTGGGGCAAGTGTTCTTCAAACTGTGAAGCCGGGATACAGATACGTTCTAGAGTCTGTGGGAACGGCCATGACAGCTGTCTGGGAGCATACGTTGAACAAAGATCATGCTTCGACCATTCCTGTCAAGGTAAGGCTGTTTAACCCTTTACCAAACGACAAAATTTTAGACTGGTCCAAATTGAAAGCAATTGCAGACGACAAAATAAATGTAACTCAAAAATTGATTTTTTTTACAGCAGGGTAGAAAATAATGTGGGAAAAGCAGAAAATGTTGGTTACCAGGATTTTCTCCTTTCCCCAAAGTATTTTTAAAAGTCTTTTATCTCACCTTCGTAAAAAGCAGGGATTATTTGGTAAAGAATTAATTATTAATACAAATGATGTAGCTTTGCCCTTGGCTATACCAGTCGAAATTTGTAATCTCTGCGAGACGCCGCCCACTGGACTTTGATAGTCATCCCTACAATCACATAATTGAAAACCAATCAAATGTTGAGTAACATAACCCTTTCGGCTAAATTCAAACACGTGCTTTGACAGTTCACCATTTGCAATTGAAATGAACCACAAACCTTCATTCAACTGATCTGTTGAAGTGAGTGTTGAAGTAAATTTTACTCATCTATATATGTGGTAATGAGATTCAGCACATCCGACTCTTTCTTTCTGCGGTCGCTAGTTTTCTTTCGTGAAAATGTAATGCACTGCTTGATTAGACCTTTCAAACTACAACCAATGATTACACATATCTCGGGGAATACAAAGTTCGACTCGGCCAGCTATGGGTGAATAGAGCAAAGTAGTTATTGTCACCCTTGGAAAGCGAAGATGGTTGGAAGCTTAAGGTATCTTGGGGATACAAATTTAGACTCGATCAATCAAAGTTGAATAGAGCAATGTAGTAATCTTCACCCTTGGCTGGCGAAAATGATTGTCAACTCTAGGTACTCGAGGATAACAAATCTAAAACCATCAACCAGTGATGAATAGAGCAACTTATTGATCGTCCCCTTTGCCAAGCAAAGATCGTTGGCAACTCTAAGTATCTCGGGGATAACAAATTAAGACTCAATCAACCGAGGGTGAACAAAGCAATGGAGTGATCGTCACCCTTGGCTGGTGAAGATGGTTGGCAACTCTAGGTATTTTGGGGATTAGAAATTTAGACTCGATCAACCAAGGGTGATTAGAGATACTTTGTGATCGTAACCCTTGGCTAGCGAAGATAGTAGCAACTCTAGGTATTTTGGGGATTATAAATTTCACTCGATCAACCAAGGGTGATTAGAGCAACTTGGTGATAGTTACCCGTGGCTACCAAAGATGGTTCGCAGCTTTAGGTATCTCGAGGATTACATACTTAGACACGATCAACCAAGGGTGAATAGGGCAACTTAGTGATCGTCACCCTTGCTTAGCGAAGATGGTCGCAAGTCTAAGCGCTTCGTGGAGATTCGATCAGCCAAGGGTGAATAAAGTGTAATCCTTGGCTATCGAAGATGGTTCCTGCGCAAAACTGTAACAGTGAAACTGAATGAGAAATCGTGTTTAACGTTGGCTGCTTTGTTTTTACAGTGTTTGACTGTGCCGTCCTCTGTTGACAACAGACATAAATTAGTTAATTAACTACAAGTATGATGGTCAATGATTGCAAAATGTTGAGAAACTTTAAAAGTATTTAAAGATGACATGACGAGCAGATGGTGGTGATTATAAAGTCCCAAAACATGTTCTCGTTTCATAGTAAATGGCAACTGGGCAGACTGGGAGGCATGGGGCAGCTGTAGCGCATCATGTAGAAATGGCACGAAAACACGGGTTCGAACCTGTACCAATCCGGCACCTAGAAATGGCGGGACATTGTGTCAAGGAAGAGCAACAGAAACTGTTGTTTGTATGGAAACATCGACCTGCCCAGGTAAGTTAATTAAGAAATAATCTTCTTTCTATCGTGGTATATCGTTCAATAAACCACAGTTGTGAGTTATGAGGCACAATAAATAAGCCACGAGGGCGATAGCCCGAGTGGGTTATTCATTGCGCCTCATAACTCACAACGTGGTTTATTGAACGATATACCACGATAGAAAGAAGATTATTTCGATTCTAACATGGCCAATTCTTAATGAAAGGAAAACAAGTTCAGACTAAGAGTAAAAACGCGGATGAAGATTATGTTCCATTGAATAACTCACTCATTGAATGACGTCACTCTTCATGGATTGTCGCAGATTTTACCACGTTTTCCTTGCTCTGTGTTTATAGAGCCAAAGTCGTGTGTCATGTTAGAATTAAGAAATAATCTTCTTTCTATAGTGGTATATCGTTCAATAAACCACAGTTGTGAGTTATTAGGTACAATAAATAATCCACGAGGGCGATTGCCCGAGTGGGTTATTCATTGCGCCTTATAACTCACAACGTGGTTTATTGAACGATATACCACGATAGAAAGAAGATTATTTCGATTCTAACATTGCCAATTCTCAGTGAAAGGAAACAAGTTTAAACTTAGAGTAAAAAACGCGGATGAAGATAATGTTCCATTGAATAACTCACTCATTGAATGACGTCACTGTACATGGATTGTCGCAGATTTTACCACGTTTTCCTTGCACTGTGTTTATAGAGCCAAAGTCGCGTATCATGTTAGAATAGTGTTTTTATCATACCCTTAATTCTTGCAGCGTCATCTTCTAATTCAATTCTTTTAGCGCCTACGCAAAAACATTGGCTTTTGCGGACGGTATAAAATCACCATCAGACTGCACAGAACGTCCAGTCTGATCTTGAATTTATACCGTCCGATGTTTAGTCTGGTCAGTAAGATACTTCCTTTATGGTTTCAGTGTATTATTTTTTTTGCCATCGAAAGTCGAAAGTGACGGAGACTATTTGCACTGAAAGAGCTCCATATTTAGACAGTAAATCCGTTCCATATATTACAGATTGACGCTTCACATGTAACAAAAGTATAGATCCACAACAAGACTAGACTCTTTTCTTAATGGTGTCTTGATTCTTGCTTTTAACTTTTACCCTCTTAACCTTTTCCCAAACAGCAAATTTTGGACCAGACCAAAGTGAAAGCATTTTGCAGATGACAAATTAACAGTTGCTACAAGGATGATTTTTCTATAGGATAGGGTAGAAAACATCGTGGGAAAAGGAGAAAATGCTGGTAACCAGCATTTTCTCCTTTTCCCACAATGTTTTCAAAAGGCTTCTTTTCCTGACCCGTAAAAACCAGGGATTGTTTGGGAAAGGGTTAAATAACTAAAATGAAGTTTTCAATTCAATAGTAAAAACCCAAATCTTGCTATTTCAAAGTTATGTTTTTTGAGAAATAATATCCGTTTATCGGACAGTGTAGATCCAAGATCAAACTGCACGTTTTGTGCAGTCTGATCTTGATCTACACTGTCCGCAAAAGGTCAGTGAGTCGCGCTTAGCAGCATAAGGATACTCCCTCTTTCCATGAGACCACATAGATATTCTAGATTTCCAGTAATTTTCACGTGAATGTTTAGTTACTACTTTACCAGCCAAACTTGCGCTTAGAAAAAGTTACGTTACTGATTCTATATCCTTAGAGATTATGAGGTTATTTAACATGCTTGGGTACAATACTGAATTCCATTGGATGAGTACACTGCAGAACCAGTCTATATTTTGGACTCGGATGTCGCCTTGTCCAAAATATAGACTGGTACTGCAGTGTACGAATCCAATGGAATTCAGTATTGTACCCAAGCATGTTAAATGACCTCTTTATTTCACACTTTCGTATTGACTTTAAAGTAAACGACAAATATAGGGTCATTTCAATTGGAAAAAAAAAATCGCCTCGTTTTGAAAAATCCGTACTGGACTCAAGCCTCGTTTTGAAAAACCCGTTTTGGATTCTACAGCGTCTAATACAGGCTAAGATATTCTGTACTCACGTGGTAGTATTAAAGCTATTTCATTGGACGTTAAATTGTAGGTGTGAACTAAAAACAGTTATTTTTAGATAGACTAGTGCTTAATATTTTACTAAGTAAATCCCCAGTGGAGAAAGGCTTTTAAAAACCTTTGTTACAAACATTTTCCCCTTTTCTCACAAGGTTTTCTGGTTTTGAATAGACGAAGTGCAAAGTTCCAGCTTTGTCTTTAGCCAAAAGTCGGTTTACTTCCAAAACCTTGTAACCACAGCTTGTAACAAGCTTTATTTACGAGGTTTCGGAAGTAAGCTAACGAAAAGCTTTCGAAAAGCAAAAGTCTAAATTGTTTCGCCACTTTGACCAGAATGAACAAGAATTAATTATCCCTCCAGTTGATGGACAGTGGACAAATTGGTTGCCATGGTCACGCTGCACAACCACGTGTGGAGATGGTTTTAAAACACGCAATAGGGCATGCATCAACCCTGTACCACAACAGATGGGTCGATACTGTGCTGGTAACGATACAGAAACGTTGACTTGTTCTCTGCCGCACTGTGGAGGATCAACAAGTTGGTTTGTTTTATTTAGTATCAGAAGAGGCTTAAACTTGCTCATTTAATTAAGAAATAATCTTCTTTCAATCATGGTTTATCGTTCAATAAAACACAGTTGTGAGTAATGAGGCACAATAAATAATCCACGAGGGCGATAGCCCGATACGGTTATTCATTGCGCCTTATAACTCCCAACTCATAATTACTCACAACGTGATTGATTGAACGATAAAAGTGGTTTACTACGTTAGAAAAAAAGATTATTTTGATTCTAACATGACCAACTCTTCATGAAAGGGGGAAAAATCATACTTTGAGTAAAAACGCGGTTGCAGGTTATGTTCCATTGAATAACTTTACTTACTTACTTTATACAGACTGACGTCACTCTACATAAAGCAGATTCTAACATGACACATGAATTCGGCTTTTTTAACACAGTGCAACGAAAGCGTTGTAAAATCTACGTTATTCTATAGAGAATGACATCCTTCCATCATTCAGAACACCTCGTCAATTCTACGAATCAAGCCTAGGATGTATGCCGGCGGACTACTTCCGGAAGGTACAACAACACCCCCATAACAACAAATACAATGACGTCATTATCGCGCAAACATTCGGAACACCTCGGCGAATTTTTCGATCCAGCCAAATTTTTCAAGTGCGTAATCATTGCAAGTCCTAAATTCAGCCATTTATGCAGCTATAGGTAGACTTACCGTCATTCTACAGGATTTGTTGTCATTCGAAACGGTTACTAGTTGACGTCATTTGGAACATCCGGGGAACTATGTAGTGCGAAGTATCTGTCAAATAACCGCTTCTGGCGATGCATGTCTGCATACATCCGAGGCTGGATCGAAAGATTGGCCGAAGTGTTCCGAATGGTCTTTCCATATAGAGTGACGTCATTCAGTATAAAGTAAGTAAGTAGGTTATTCAGTGAAATATAATCTGCATCCGCGTTTTCACTCCCGGTATAAAATTGTTTTCCTTTGATTAAGAGTTTGTTATGTTAGAATCGAAATAATCTTTTTATGGTGGTTTATCGTTCAATAAACCACGTAGTGAGTTATGAGGCGCAATGAATAAACCAATCAGGCTATCGCCCTCGTGGATTATAACATTATTAGACCACGCTTGTAGGGACTTGACCAATCAGCGTTCAGTATTTCCATTGTATATATCGCAGATACAACTCCCGCAGTTGTATATATGGATATAATATGCTAGTATATCCTGCACGTGAATTCCGACAATTTTTGTTTGCGATATCGAGTCGGGGCAAAATGTACCCTTTGCGGTAAAACAATTTTGATGTACGATTTTAACTGGGTACAAAAGTGCAATGTTCACATTTTGGCTTTAAAACACACCATGGCCTTTACAACCATTTTCCTAAAACTTCAATATGAGAAGGATTAAACACTTGTTTTCGCTAAGAAATTACAACACATTCGATATCTCTTTAGTTTGCATTGGAGTTTAACGTGTCAGTGTACCTACACATGAATAGGTTGGTTTAGTAATGTTTAACCCTTAACCTGCTTAATAAGTGAAAAGAAACCTTCAAACCAATAATAAAAGCCCAAATTTGGCAATTTCAAAGATATTTTAGGGGAAAATATCGCTTTAATATCGGACAGTGTACATCCAAGATCAGATAATACACGTTCTGTGCTTTCTGATCTGTATCTACATTGTCCACTAAAAGTCTTTGAGTCGCGTTTAGCAGCCTACAGGTTAACCTCAATGGCTCTACAAAGTTTACAAGGTTTTCATATTGACATTGCTTACAAAAATTGCTCAAAATTTACGTATTAAACATAATTGAAAAAAAAAAAAGCCTGAACAATATTTCTCAGCAACATTCCATGTGTTTCGTTATAAAATAGACTAGTACTGTCTAATTACAAGAGACACATAGTAAGTTCTAAACGATGAACGTCCCTATTGTCTTTGACAATCTACATCTAACGAAACTTAACATTTTCAAAATTTTGCCAAAAAAATACAATTTCGATCTTAACAATCCAAAAATAGGTTAACTCTCATTAAAATCATACTGAATAATTTAACATTTTGATATAAATTAGTACCTTACTTATTGCCTCTTTTGAACCAAGCGCAAAACTTTCATTTTAACAATTACAACGACTCAATTTTGTTACAGGCTTTTTATCTACTATAAATATGAGCATATGAAGTAAAAGGCATGAATGAATGGTCACGTGGTCTAAGTAAGATAGAAAATCTCGTGCCGTGATATATGGGAAATATACACTCGCTAACGCTCGTTGTATATTTCCCATATACCACGGCACTTGTTTTCTATCCCATACTTATATTGTGCGTCATAATTCACAACTGAAACTTATTTCTCAATTTTACCATGCTTTCGTTGCACTGAGTTTATGTAGCCGAGTTCACGTGTAATGTTAGAATTAAAAACTAATCATCTTTCCATCGTAGTTTATCGTTCATTCTAACCTGACACGCGAATTCGGCTCTATAAATAGAGTGCAAGGAAAGCGTGGTAAAATCTGCGACAATCCATGTAGAGTGACGTCATTCTATATCAATTGACGCGTTATTCAATGAGTGGGTTATTCAATGGAACATAATCTTCATCCGCGTTTTTATTCCAAGTTTGAACTTGTTTTCCTTACATTAAGACTTGGCTTTATTAGGATCGAAATGATCTTCTTTCTATCGTGGTATATCGTTCAATAAACCACGTTGAGAGTTATGAGGCGCAATAAATGAACCAATCGGGCTATCGCCCTCGAGGATTATTTATTGTGCCTCATAACTCACAGCTTTGGTTTATTGAACGATAAACCACGATAGGAAGAAGATTATTTCTGAGATAATCCACAGTTGTGAGTTACGAGGCACAAAAAATAACCCACGACGGCGATAGCCCGAGTGAAATATTTATTGCGCCTTATAACTCACAACGCGGTTTATTGAAATATAAACCACAATAGAAAGAAGATTATTTCGATTCTAACATGACCAACTCTTAACCCTTTACTACACAATCCCGACTTTTAACACTTCTGTAAAAGAAGCCTTTTGAAAACATTGCGGGGGGGGGGGGAAGGAGAAAAAGCTGGTTCTCCATTTCCCACAATGTTTTCTTCCATTCCTAGAACAAATTCCAATTCTTTAGTCACATTTATTTTGTCGTCTGCAAATGCTCTCTATTTCGACCAATCTAAAATGTTGTTATCTGGTAAAGAGTTAACCCTTTCCCAAACGATAAAGTTTAGACTCTTACAAATTCAATGAGTTTGCAGACAACAATTTTAAATTTGATAAAAATGGCAGAAAGTTCTCCAAAAGGGTAGAAAACAATGTGGGAAAAGGAGAAATTGCTCGTTACGAGCAATTTCTCTTTTTCCCACAGTGTTTTCTAATGGCTTGTACTGCAGACTCGTAAAAACCAGGGCTTCTTTGAGAAAGAGTTAATCAAAGGAAAACAGGTTCATAGTGAGAGTGAAATCGCGGATGCAGACTAAAAACAGGGAGGAATATGATAAATATATTATAAGCATTTCTCAGGCCTTTAATTTTGCTATTCTCAGTGGACCTTTTGCCTCAGTAGATCTGGTTGTAAAACGGTTTATGTGATTTCAGATTTTTCGTGCCACGTTTGCGAGAACGGTTTAGACCCATCTTACTGTGACAGAGTCTATGTAGCGAGACAGTGTCCCCAACATTTCTGTATTAATGAAGTTACGAACTACCAAGACGGGGGCAGAGTAATCAATAGACGGTAGGTGAATTGTTGATAGGAGTAAGTAAGTTCGCTTTACGGCTTATAAGACAATATTATATAAAGGAATTTGTTTTGTTTTGTTTTTTCGGTGAAAGATCGAAATTTTTTTCATCTCGTGAACACCATCGGTAATATTTTCACGAGTGGCTGCGCTGTATTGTATGTTCATATAGGATACATTTTTATAATTACCACCCCTGCTTTCGAAGATTATGTGGTAAACTGCTTCGCACACATCGGGCGAAAGATCGACGATTTCGTTGTTACCTCAATCATGTCCGGACAAAAGATAGACACTGTCTTGACATTTTGTTCTTCGCGCTCACTTATCTGACAGAAAATGCAGAAAATTTACAAACAGCATTGGTGTTGACATAGGTCCGCCTAAACGGAGTGTGTAAGTTGATCTTAGTCGATACTTTTTGCAGATACATTAAACCCCCTTTACCTGAGAGTACAACACAATTATAGATAAATGTATATCTACATTACAGATGTGGTACCCGAGTGGAGTGTGACAGAAGCTGGATGCCGGGTACCAACAACGACAAGTGTATGCAAATGGATTCTCAACAAGTCATCAATCGAGACATTCACTGTTTGTTCTGTTGTGTAGATTCTTTATGTAACAGTCAGATTGTTCCAACGATGCAATCCTTGTATATACATTAAAAGTCACGTGGTGTTAACTTACTTTTAGAAACTTTTAGCTTTTGGTGCCACTTGCTTCAGCAAACAGGTGCGATATTACTTTATACCTTACTGTTTGCCATTCGTCTGCCCCACTCGTGACAACTCGGCCGATTCCGTACCTACATCTAACATCGTCCATATAACAGTTGTTTCAATTGGAACTGCGAATCACGTGATCTTATACATGGCGATTCACTGTCGGACGTTTAGCAACGATATAATCAACCGCGATGACGTTATTCACATCAATTTATCTGTCGGTGAAAACTTCAATCGGAGTTGATGAATAATGAATGTACTAACTGTTTGCCAACTCAACTGAAATATAGTTAGAAAGATTTCGATAGAAAATTGAAACTCAACGGTATCAGAACGGTAAACCGTCGTATTTCCGGGTATGTACCTCTCTGGTGCATATCAATTCACCAGATACAGACGAGGGATTTGATGGCCACCATCACCCAAGGTATGCTGAATGCCGTCTGCCCGTTTGCAATTTACGTCCACCCTCATGGTCGACATTTTTTGTACTTCGTATTCAACTAATCTAATTCCCAAATTAGATTTAACTTTAGAGCAAGTAAAACAAAGTACAAAATGAAGGAAAATATGAACCACAATTCTAATTGGAAAGTGAGCCAGAGCTAGTGCCAGAAAATGCAGAGTGCACTTATCATTGGCATTTTTTCCATACTGACAAGACAGTGACGGAATAAGCGCAGAAGGCAATTTGAGCCCTTGGCATTGTGGGAGCAAAGCCGGTGTCCCTATAAAGACACACTCACAGAGTTCTGATTGCCTCCTTTATCACTGCCATGAATTAAGATAATAACAAATATCGCCGGTTTACTTTAAAAACATCGTAACAACAGCTTGAAACAAGCTGTAGTTACGAGGTTTTTGAAGTATACCTACGATAAAGCCATTCTTGCAATCTTCTGTTTACAGTCTGATTCTGATATAATAAAGATATAGCAATATGGGAAAGAAAAGCTATTGTCACTACGAGGATGTGCTCTGCATATCACAATCCGAGTTTTAATTGCATTCTTTATCATTTATCTTAACTAAGATAATAACAAATACGGGCATTATTGGTAATCTTCCATATTTGGTCCTATTCTGAGATAAGAAAGATAAAGCAATTAACAGAGTATCCTAGAGAGGTAATAAAGGTCATGGTTCTTACATACATATTCTAACGAACAAAGTCCGTAACAAAGAAACAAATGAATAAATGCATTGCAGAAGTACAGGAACCGGGCAACATTCGAACCTAGGACGCCCGGATGAATGGCCAAGCCGTAACCACTCATTCGGCATACCTCGGGTCATGGAAGCAATCATATTCCTCGGGTGTAACTGGTGGATTCATATGTATCATATCGATACGTTCATCGCCCGGAAATACGCCGGTTTACTGCTCTGAAAATTGTAAGGCTCCTCTTACAAAAGAAAACTTCAATCTCTATCTAATCTTTCTAACTATATTTCATTTGATAAACAATTCGAACATTCATTTTTTAACGTGATTTATCAATTTCGATTGAAGTTTTCAACGTGACAGGTGTGAATAACTTCATCGATGATGTTTATGTGGTTGCTAAACGACTGATCGTGGTGCGTTTTGTATAGAATCACGTGATTTGAAATGGAAACGACCGTGATACGGACGATGTTAGATGTATGTACGGAATCGGCCGAGTTGTCACTGAGCCAAAGAGAATCTCCCGAATGCAATTGTTAGGTATTGTACATATATAAACCGGGATGAAGCCATGCATGAAGGGATGCCATCCCGTAACAATATTCACCCATCACTCTAATGAACATTTTTACATCTTTGAATCAGAGATTTTCCAACTTTTAAAGTAACACAACTTCTGATTCGCTGAACCAAATGGTTTAGCCAAATGGTTTAGCCAATCATAAGCTGCGTTGCTTTCAGATGTAGAAAACTCTGGATAATAAAACAAAAATGTTCTCATAAACTGTTGGTGAAAACAGACCAACAACTCAATGCTGATCAATCTTTGCTCTAAAATAATAAGATCAAAAGTAACGATACACGGGGTATGGACTTAAAAAGATAAATATCATGGTATAACGCTGGGTCAATTTCTGTTGACCCATATTATTGTTTCCACGGTAAAGCACAAGACTACGAAAGATCAGATAAAAGAACTCCCAATGATAGATCGGTTAGACATTAATGAACCCTTTTCTGCACAATACCGACTTTAGAAGACCCTGAGAAAAAAGCCTTTTGAAAACATTGTGGAAAAAGGAGAAAATGCTGGTAACCAGCATTTTCTTCTATTCCCACAATGTTTTCTACTCTGTCATAGAAAACAAAAATCACCATTTGAGCAACACTGAAATTGTCGTCTGCAAATGCTTTCAATTTCTACAAGGCTAAAATTTTGTCGTCTGGTAAAGGGTTAAGACAAGTTCATCAGTAGAACACTTTTCTTTGCGTCCAACAGAAGTTTGTATCCGAAAACATAGTGGCAAAAGCAGAAAATTTTCGCACTGAGTAATTTCTCCTGTTGTAACATTGTTTTTCTTTCAAATGTTTGAATACTAAACCTAAATTTATATCGATTAACCTTACTTTACAGAGACGGTTTTAAACTTGCCTACTGCAGATGTTTCCTATGGGGCAGCTGGAATGACACTTCGCAAGCCAAATAAGTCGTACAATCATATGAAGTCAGTGCAAAAACACCATGATATTGCAAAAAAAAAAAAACATCTTCGAGAGCCAAAGTTACGATGACTACGTGGATCTTGCCTTGGTGGATCGAGCCTGTTTTCGAGATTTCCGCGATACGAGCTCTATTGGATGCTCTTATTATCGCCCTTTTACATCATATTTCTTATAGCCAATGAAACATCGTTTTACAAACCGCTTACGAATACAATAATTCAACATGAAGTAATAACCACAAACGTACTTCGACATTCCATGGTCAGGTGCTTGGATATAGCCTAAAAGCTATGATTATTGATTGGTCACCCTATTCAAACTTTCTGAAAATATTGTTCGTCTATGTCGTTTTCGGTAATAAATCATTACAGATCGTGCACACATCCACGGAGGTATTCATGTTTATCTTCTATTTTTATCCGAAAGGTCGCGACCTCGTTCTATTTCTATCAAAGATGAAATGCTACGAGCGATTTGATTCGTGCAGTTAGAGGTAGCTGCAACCAATGAAAATGCGTACCGGGGAAATGTCGAAATCAAACTCGATCCGCCAAGGGTAGAGTATCGCAGTGGATCGTCAACCTTGGCTTACAAAGATGTGCAAAAAAACAGATCTAAAATGACATTCAAAACCAGATTTTTTCAATCAAATATTGGACGGCAAAGATCGAACACCAGGCAGCAAGTTATAAGTAGCTCAAATGGTGCAATTTTGCTTTGATAGATGGATACCAGCATTTTCTCCTTTTCCCACAATGTTTTCTTCTCTTCCCGCAAGAAATTTCGAATTTTCAGTCAATTTAATTTTGTCGTCTGCAAATACTTTCAATTTAGACAAGTCTAAGATTTTGTCGTTCGGTAAACAGTTAAGAACACTCTAACTTCGGTTCTCCAAGATTTTCTAAATCCGAAAGTAATACAACTTCTGATTGGCTAAACAAAACTGACTGGTTTAGCCAATCAGAGTTGAGTTACTCTCAGATTTCAGACAATTTTGAAAACTAAGACAAAAAATGTTCTTAAGAATGGTTGGTAAATATGAATCTTGGTGGTTGCGGACTCCATATCTGGTTGAGGCAAACTTTTTTTCTAGCGAGTTTTTCCTCTCATCTCTGGTGCATTTCAGAAAGGCAGTCATGGCAATGGCTTGAAAAGAAATTTGTGTCAATCAAAAATGGTGTGAAAAAAAAAAGCCAGGGAGCACATGCGTAGGTGCAGTGACCGCTCTGCTATGACCTAAGCTGCTAAAACGGCTTTGAACTCCAATACAAACAAACAAACTGATTAAAGAGAAAAATTGACCGACTTTCCCTCCCCCGCATAGTATCTCATGAATGCCGAATTTATTCCTGGGGAAAATCAATCTAATTACATTGAAATCGTTCATCAACTTTGATAGGCGCTTGAAAATGAAAGGGATTTTAGACATCAATATCAGCTGGGTGTCTGAATGATAAATATGATGGGCTAGTTTTGGATAGCATCAAAATGAAAGTAATGTTATTGCATTCCACTTGACCTGTTTGGTATTGCTTGAGAGAGAGAGAGAGAGAGAGAGAGAGAGAGGGCCGACACTTACCGCGTCGTGAGGACAAATCAACGCTCTCAGACCCTCGTCGTGAGGACACTATGGGAAAGTGAGGACACAATTTTTGTCCTCACTATTACTATGTCGATTTACATTCCGCATAGTTCAAAATGGATTTTTAAAACTTTTTTTTGCTGTGAGGACACAAGTCCTCATAGTCATTTCTCTCACTCTCTTGACCGTGTGGTGAATTTTCAATTCTAATGTTGAGTAGAATTGGACGGATACCAGTCACTTACTCCGTGGATCAAAGGATGGGTACCAGACGGAACCGGATGTGCATATATATTTTGATGGCGGGATGAAATTGAAGCGAAATACTGAAATAAAGGTAATTATTTCCATAATTTACCTTTATATTTGTACAGGATATCGATTTTATCCATGAATTGTTGATTTTTTATTGAATTTCTACCAGTTTCGACGAGTACAAGCCAGATTAATTCAGTATGAGTGGAAAATGTGAAGAATGTTTCTTGCTTCGTTGTGTCATCGTACGTAGTGTTCCAAAATTCAATCGATGCTCTTATGATAGCCTTGAGTGTTCGAATTCCGCGATGATAAGGAAACATCAAAATAGAACAAAGAGTTTCGAGAGGAATAGTAAGAAGAAAGTGCTTGTCTGCATAAAATAATCCTTTCTGATCGTTTTCATGTAAAAAAATTGATGTTAATTTCAACAGTCAGCCGCTTAAAAACGAACATGCCGTTGGCCTCCTTGAGCCAAAATGGCGTGACCTAATATCTGGCAGCTCGGCAGTAATACTTTAATCTCTTTTTGAAATGGCATGATGAAAATTTAAGGCATAGACAAAACAACACACATTTTTCATTAAAATGATTCTTTTGACCACTTGTTAGCTCATACTGTTAATTTATCAATGGGTATACCCTATTACCCTACAGAATCTACGTGCGGACAGGAAGAGTTAAATCAACGGACTGAAGTACTAAACTGTATTACGCTCAGTACAATGCAAATGACAAAATTTTAGACTTGTCCAAACTGAAAGCATTTGTAGATGAGAAGATAAAAGTTACTCAAAAATTGAAAGTTGACTTCAGAAGAGTAGAAAACATTGTGGGAAAAGGAGAAAATTCTGATTACCAGCATTTTCTCCTTTTCCCAAAATGTTTTCAGAAGATTTCTTCCTATGGGTCGTAAAAACCAGGGACTGTTTGGTAAAGGGTTAAGTCTTTTCCAAATGAAAGAAATTTGGACCAGTCCAAATTGAAAGGATTTGAAAATTACAATAAGTACCGAACTCAAAAACAGAATTTTGTTTCAAGTTGTAATTACCATGAACAGGCCCGTAGGAACAGGGGGGGGCTAGGGGGGGCTCAGCCCCCCCAATAATTTTGAAAATCATAGTAACTAAAATACGAGTTCTTAGCGCAATGAAACTACCACGCAAAAAACCTCAGTATTTCGAAGTTAGCCCCCCCCAATCTTGAAATCCTTCCTACGTCGCTGATGAATTATTTGGTAAAAGGTTAAATAGTCGAATCATATTGCAAGGATACTTTCTGGCCATAAATGATGAGTCATCACAAAAGAGAATTAGATTGTAATGCTTGCTAATCAAATCTAAATTATATAATAAGCAATCAAATCTAAATTATATAATAAGCAATCATCTTTCGGTAACTCTAGGCTGTGTTACTCTTTACCAGACAATCTCGAGTTTTCTTGACGGTGAGAAAAAAGCCACTGAAAACACTGTGGGAAAAGCTGAAATGATGGTAACCAGCATTTTCCCTTTTCCTACAATGTGTTCTGCCCTCCAATAGCAAGTTTTAATCTTAGAACCAAGTTAATTTTTTTGTCTGCAAATCCTTCAGTTTGGACCAGTCTAAGATAATTATGTTGTTTGGAAAAGTGTTAAATAAAGTCTGCTGTAACCTGCACTAATTTATCGATTGCTGTCCTGGATAGTTTAACCTCATTATCTCCCACTAGATGGCATTCTATAAATATTCATTTATCTAATATGGGCATCCTGGGTACTGAACCGAATCACTTTCCTACAAGACAACCGTTACTTTGAATTTAAAATTTGAATAAAGGTTAATCAATAAAACCCAGGGTTTTCCATGACGCACAAATCCTGCGTCATTGACGCAATTTTAATTCAAATGACCCCCAAAATAAATGACAGTGCGTCATCGTTGACGCAACTTTCCAAAATCTAAATAATGTACGAAGTTGAATGAAGCGTCATAATTCCAAGTCTGTTCTTGCTTCAGTGTCAGACGAACACCGTTCTTTTTTTAACTACAGGGCTTATTTTAGATAAAAGTGGTTTTCCAGTAATTTATTTATAGAATAAGACTGGTTTACGCATTATTGCCGAAATGTATAAAGGACACGTGTCGTAAATATGGGCCCAGTCAAAGTCGTGGTTGGGTTCTCTGTATTTCATAGCATATTTTACACGACTTCCGGTATATAAAAGTACACATTACCGGTCTATGCTGTTAGAGGAAAAATAGTGTCATGACGAAGAAAACTGTAGCATTCTTCTATCATCTGCTTCTTACAACTGCCGATCAAGCCACATCAAGCAGCGATTCAGACGAAAATGTTTGGTCTGTCAAAAAATAACATCGGCCTTTCCGTCAGAAATGATCGACAGACTTTTCAATCTTGGAAGTTGGCGTTTAAAAGGTAAAATGCAGTATAAATCGTGTTTGAAGTTGACGACGAGGAAATCCATATTTTTGACCCCCAAAATTAATGAAATGACCCGCAACTAATGAGGAAGGGGGTCACAATGACCCCCAATTTTCAAAGCCGAGGGAAAACCCTGAAAACCCTACCTCATGCAATTTACTCAGCTATTATCAGCAGTTTAGAGAAATCTGAAGCTAAAGCAGGTCTCATTTCTCCTCAAATGTATTGATAAAAATTATTTTCAACATTGCTACTTTAAGCGTAATATTACAGTCAGCCCGCTTTCTGGGCTAGTGATGCGTCATATAAGACAGTCGAATCTTCAAAAAATATGACATGCGCAGACAACAAGTTTAATCTGTAAAAGTTTAACATCTTGCTGTAAATCATTTAAAAGTGGGTGTGTACTGTGTTGGAAAATACACACTGCAGTCACAACCCTTACCTCGACTATCAACTAATAAATGCTTTATAATTTCTTTTTAGATCTGAATTGCCAGTGCTGAAGAAAAAGCGCTGGTCCGAGGTCCGGGACCTACTGTAGGGCTCTGTACCGGTACTTGATATATATCGAAAACCGGTATTTTACATTCAATAGATATATCGGATCGAACGTTTCTGTATCGAACAAAATATCGATCATCAAAAGAAAATAAAAGTAAAGCATATAAATACCCAATTTAGTTGTTTTTAACGGCGAAATTCATTACGAGTTTACTTTAGGTAATCTCTAAAGTCGAGTAGTAGAGGTAGGTGTGGCTACCTGGGAAACTTAAAACCAATCGAAATGCGTCATTCTTTATTACTCGCCCTGTACCCATTACACAATGGATGACAATTAGCTAATACCCCTATTCTCGTTCCCCCGTCATGTTGTTTGAAATCTGCAAATTATGCATCAATCAGCAGATTGCAGACAGATTTATGCTGATAATTGGTCAATATAGTTGATTAAAGAAAGGTAATGAACATCTCGTGATGTGATCGAGAGATAGCGATGGAAATAATTGAAGCCGTGACCTTTCAACCTTCCTAAGATTTTAATTGGTCGATCTTTTAATATTGCCGAAAAATGTGGTTCGAAAATCAAATCTCTTTTTCCGTTAGTTTATCTGAAATCAGTGTTCCGACTCGCGTAAATTATTGTGTAAATCATTTTTTATACTTGAAATTTGCATTACAAATGTTAATCACACGCGAGACCTCACGTAAGAAAAAACATGGACAAAAAAGGCCATTATCTGTTTAGCGTGAGTAAAATAACGGGTTTTGATGCTACATGTAGTTCTAATCCTTATTGAGAAATCTATGTCGAATCATGCGAACATACCTATCCAGAAATTAACACGCATGAAAAATTGTTCGGTGAAAAAAAAAAAAAACACGGAAACCCATGACACAACAAAATGTCTCCTTGACATTGTCCGATCAGAGTCCTCTTAGACTGTCTTTTCAGCTTTTTAATGAGTAGTAAATGTAGATCTAGTTAGAATTCATATTAATTTAGGCCTAAATAATTATGAAATTTCAATGCAATCTAGAAGTGTTAAATTTGCGGTATTTTGTTTTTCAGGTATGCTGAAAAAAGAACAAACACAATTTTCGCATTTTTTTCTTTCTTTTATTGAAAATTGAAATATCATATGATATATCGAATATCCATCATTTTGTATCGATACAAATATTGTATCGATCAAACTGACCGATACGGAGCCCTAACCTACTGAAATGGAGATCCGACCGGGGGAAAAAAACAAGGCGAGGGTCCGATGGACCTGTCAAAATGGAGGTCAGACCTGCCCAGTCTTCATGGTAAAAAGTCTGATGCCCAGAAATAAATTCAGAATGACTAATTAAGAGTAATAATTCTAATGAAAATTTGAGTCTGTTTGTTTAGGATTATCTTTGTGTGAAAGTGAACTACTTCGAGATTTTTCGGTACACCGGTCGTGTGAGAACGCTATGATATTGACTTATTTAAGTCATTGTAATATCAACAGTTTTCCCTGGTTCCCAGTTTACCTGACATCAGTAATAGTTGCCAGTGGTGAAGCCAGTTAAAATCTATGAATGTAACGTCTGCACTTTTTGCTAAAAGCTTACGAAAAATGCATATTTAAACCTTGGTCGTCATCAAATTTGAAACAGAAAACACTGGGAGAAAATAGAACAGAGCTACATAATTAGAGGTAGATAGAAAGTATAAGAACAAAGATAGGGTTGGTTCGTTGAACATCAAATTGAAAGTTGGTCGTGGGTTTCGTCCCACAATGCAACTGTTCAACTCTGACTATCACACACAAAAGAAATATGTGAAATTGCAAATTTTGTTTTGGTCATCATAACGGTGCTAATTGTAAATGCTTCCTATGTGCCTGACGTATATTTGTCTTCAACTGAAGGCACTAAGAGCAAAAGTAAATTGAAATGGTACTCAGTAAGGGATTTTTTGGGGGTGTGTGTGGGGTGGGACAGTGGTCAATTTGGACATGCCAAAGTATACTTCGTACCCTCCTGTTGTAAGGGCCCAGCTATTTCTATCACTATTTTTCAGCCCTGATTGCGCTTTGGAAATCTTTACCCCAGTTTCGTTACTTGTCTTTTTACATCATTCTAAGTCGTCACAATGCCAAAACTGATCAATTTTCTGAATGCATTTGATTTTGAAAAGTGTACTGATTCATCTTTGAATTTTAGAATTGTAAAAAGGGTCAATCAGTAGACCATACGGTTATCTATATTACAGTGAACTGGTGGGCCGTATTTAGATTGACTAAAACTGAAACAGTAAGAGTAATGAATTAGAGTCAAATACCTGTCCTTTCAATCTAAACTTACAAGTAAAGAACAAAAACTGAGTGTTCTAAACTTTTATTTCTTCACAATAGGTGATAATAACAACTTTTACTTAGTCACTTATGGCTTTACATCAGCGTTACTCATTCTTGAGGTTTTTTTTTTCATTCCTACTGATTGGCTGGTTAGTACATTCTTCAGATGGAATTTCACATTTCACAAAGTCCTTTGATTATGCACTTATGAGAAGCTCCCCTAGGTGTTTCAAGCTGAAAATTCTAGGGAAAAAATGTGTCTTATTGTCGTGCATATATGGTAATTGGCCACAATATTTTTGGATTTAGGACGCTATTTGGAAATAAGAAAAACGGCCTCCGTTTCCAGTAACCCTGGCAACTTGTTATTTTTTTAAGCTTGAATTGTGGTGATATTCAGTTGCAAAAACACATTTAAATATTTGGCAAGCATCACAACCTGAAATACCGTGTGACCAGTTCAAGGATACTCACAGAATTTGAACACTCAATGATACTTGATTAAAGACAAAATTCATAAAAACTGGATTCATTTTAGTTGAATTTATAAATTATCTCATCAAAGTAGAAAGTATTGAACAAGATCTACGCACCCTTGTATCGACCCTTTGACACTTTTTTCGTTTGATCTTATATCTAATAATTATGAGAGGCTTTTTCCTGAAACAAATGTTCCCAGTCTGATATGATGTTCCCAGTCTATGAATGCTTTCAGCCAATCAAATGTGTTGTAAATGGTTAAAACTCAGTGTGCAAGCGCCCAATGGATGAAAAGAACATAGAAATTAACCAAGTTCAGATAGAATCTACAAATACTGGTGTTATTATTATTATGTGAGATACTTAGATAACATTTGAGAGCATTTACACATAAATTACTCGATTTTCCTAGTAGATAAGGTAACCATTAAAATGCTTATGTGCATGGAAATCAGGTGGACCAGATTGTTAAACAAAATGTTTAATGCACTGAAGACATATAAATACTTCAAACAACAGAAACAAAAATAGTTTTAAAAACGACACAGACATATGAACTTGTAAGGCCATGGTATGATGTCCAGCTTTTAAAAGTGTAGAAGAGGTTCTGTCGGGTGCCTTTTGCATGCCATTTATGATTGTTAGCTTTTTAAAAGGATTTTGAGGAATTATTAATAATTTGAATGCCTCCTTGTCAATTAAGTACTCTACTGAGTATGATTTATGTTAAAATTTGTGCCTGCAGGGAAGTGTAAATGGACCAGTCCATTTTAACTCACTTGAGCATGAAGTGCAGAGTTATGTGCAAGGTGAGCTATTGTGATCAGTCATCGTCTGTTGTCTGTCCATCTGTCTGTCTATGTTTTCTTTCAAAATTTTCTCCTCCTTAACCAGTGAGCAAATCAAGCTGAAATTTGACAGGGATGTTCGTTTGGTGAAGCTTCAGCAAAGTTATAAAAAAACAATACATGTAATGAAAATAAAAAATTCTAAATTCTGTCAAAATCTCTGGTTGTCATGGTAACAGAAAGGCTGAAATAAAGGTAATATCTTCAAACAACCTATGACAAATAAAGGCCTAGAGATTTACACTTTTGCATATTGCACCACATCTTCGCGAGCCAAGTTTACGATCACTACCTTGGCTGATTGAGCCCGATTTCAAGATTCCTGCGATCATGCGCCCTCTATTGGATGCTGGTTATGACTCCCCTAAGAGCTACATCATGTTTCTAAAAACAAAATCGTTTTATAAACCGCTTACGAATACACATGAAGCGATAAGTAGACATCCACATGGGTTTCCATGTTTTACCTTTTATTCGAAAGGTAGATACCTTGTTCTATTTTTGTCAAAGATTAAATGCTACGAGCGGTTTCATTCGTTGCAGCTAGAGCTGGCTGCATCCAATGAAAAAGTGTATCGGGTGAACGTAAAAATCAAGCTCGAGCCACCAAGGGTAGAGTAACTTAGTGAATCATCGGCCTTGGTTTGCGAAGATGATTGCACCACCCAGTTTCATATTTGAATGTTGCATGTTGCATCACCTGATGACCGCTTATAACAGTTGTTAGAATAATGCCTCTTCGGTCCTATTTGGTGCTTTTATGCACAAGGAGATTCAGGTTGGTTTGATTGATTGTATGGGGTTAAATGCAGCTTTCAACATGATTTAAGTCATATGGGCTACAGCACCTACCCATGGATTCCTGGTATTTCTCAAACCAGTACAGTGGATTCCACTTAATCGCAACCCTGTTTATCGGGATTTTCAGTTATTTGCAAGATTTGGTCCAGCACCGATCCATTTCCTATTTAGACAACGTAAATTTCAACGCTTAATCGGGATCCCATAAATAGAACATTTCGGTTTTTTGCAACAAAAAATTAGCAAATGAAACGAAATTCTAGTGTTTATTAGCAATTCCGTGGGATAAGACAGCGAAAAATTTCAATCTGTCCGGGAAAAAAAAGGTTACTCAAAAAGATAAAAAGTCGAATTTCAATGCGTTCAGAGAATCGCAGATAAAAAACTGATGTAACGTTAGCAGTTTACAAACGACGAGTCCAACATGATCCGTTTTCATAATTTAATCATTAAAGATAAAAATTCTTGTCATATTTCATGTTATTCTTTTCATTTAAGGTGTAATAAACGGTTACAAAACATTTGCAAATGGCCGACATTCTGAATATGGAGTTCGTTAACTCAGTGGCTGTTTTGCAGCATTGATACGTTAGTTTACTTCACTGGTTGCCGATTTTCAACTATTGAACGGTTACGCGAGATTTCGGGTACCAGGCTGTACATCCACCACCAAGAGCACTGATTAATAAAATGGTAATTTCAGGGCAGGAAAATCGGAGAAACGATGACTACATGTACTTAAATCTTGTCTTGGTATAACTCGGAAAAAAAAAAACGTACATAGACGTTCTTTGATCAGACTACACACTCTGTGCAGTCTGATCTTTATCTACGCTCCCCGAAAGCAACTGCAGACCTGTTACAAGAAAGACCGATCGAAATAACCTATTACCGATCAGATAATTACACACTGGGAAAAAAAACTTAACTGTTAGTGTCTCGTTGATAATCCAATTTGTGACAAACAATTTGACTACAGGCGTGAAAGTAAGGTGTGCCGAATGTAAACTGTGAAAAACACAGAAAACCGTTTCTTTCTTTGGCCTGCTTTGAATGGTATGGCCTAAATTGATGCGTTAAAATAGAATCGTCTGCGCGGCAATCAGTCTATGACGTCACACAAAATTTACCCACCCATTCGGGGTTTATACAGGTGCACAGTACACGATCATGTTGTGTAAGAATGTACATGTACACATGAAGTAAATGTTAGACAACCGGAAACTGGAAATATGCGTCGAAACCTGTGTTGACAAAAAGTTTGTGTTGAATTTTATGTCAAACGAAGCATCACCATGGCCAACAGCCAGGATCGTTTCTGGTGCTTTTGTGCACTTGATAGGTAAATAAAGTAAGCAAACAAATGATTTTTTAAAACTTGTTTAGTTTGAAATACACATATCTAGAAAATTATGAACATTAATCAAATGATCGGGATGCAAGAGCTGAACGTCTGTCATTAGAACGAAACGATCGTCTGCATTTCTGGTTTGACTTCCGGTCTGAAAAGAGCCATCGGATTATCGGGCCGACCGCTTATTCGCAATATTTTCTCTGACAAATAGGACTTGCAAATAAGCGGAATCTACTGTACTACCACAACATCCTATCCGAACCTCCTGCTCATCCCAGTTGGGCAATTATTCACCCATTGGTGAGAGACAAATGACTATGTCAAATGTTGGAAAGAATGTTGGAAAGAATATTGGCCTGGCTAGGGGATCAAACCCGTGACCCCATGATTCGCAGTCCACTGCCCTGCCAACTGCACTACGACCTCAGCCAACTAAGATGGGTGATTCTGGACAATAACAGTCCTCTTTTTATTTGAGATATTAACGATCAGACTAATAGAATAACCTCAAATTCAGGGGTTTAGGTGAAGTATCAAACACTATACTAAGTAAGTATACTCTCAAATCCTACAAAAAATCAAGATTAATTTTTTACATGCACAACGATTGGGATCTTAAATTCAATGTTGACAAATGTCAAGTCATATATTACAAACCTAAAAACCTAAAAATCTAAATTTCATTAATGATAAAGAGCTTAGGAAACAGAAGAGTTTTGTTTGAAGGGATCTTGAATTTAGTAAAAATATATTTCAACAAAGATAAATAAGGCCAGCAGCATGTTGTCTCTTTTACAAGAGCTTTCAATTACAAGTTTGAAGTTAGTTTCTTGAGAAAATTAGATCAAATTAAAAAATAGCCTTTATTATGTGGCTGAGTGGTGACACTGGTGAGCATGTCGGACTCATGACCTGGTGGTTGTGAGCTCGATACCCAGTTGAGGCGAACCTTCTTCTGGCGTATTTTCGCGTCTCACCTATGCTGAAGCATGCGAGAAAAGTAGTGACTTAGGAAAGAAAGTAGTGTTAGTACTGGTATGAGAAAGCCAGAAGACACATGTGCATCACCGACTGCCATGATATGACCTTAGCTGTTAAAGTGGCATTAAACCCCAACACAACCAACCAACCTTTATTATGGGTGGGTGTTATTTAAAATATTCAGTCAGGAAATGCCTTTGTTCAAAGATTCTTCTTTAAAACCACTTTATATATTAAAACAAAGAAACAAGGCTTGAATTGTTGTTATTTTTTGTGGTATGACTGGTTTCACAAAACAGGTCCAGACATCAAACAATAATAATTTCTAGTGTCATTTGACTTTATTCATATAATTCTTGTTTGGGCATATATTTGGATTTTTTGTTCTATATAACATATATTATACATGTACATACAATTGTATCTATTGCCCTGACGAGCAAAGCGAAACTGGTTGGCAATAAGATTAAGTTTTTTAATTGTATCTGTGTGACTTTTTCATTTTTTTCTATATCTTACCTTGACCCAGGAATACTCAATTTTTACACAAACATGTAGTGTTCAAAATGTTAGACTTGCCCAAATCGAAAGCATTTGCAGACAACAAAATGTAAGTGACTGAAAATTTGAAATTTGTGTTGGGAAGGTTAGAAAACATTGTGTGAAAAGGAGAAAATGCTGGTTACCAGCATTTTCTCCTTTTCCCACAATGTTTTCTAAAGGCTTCTTTTTCAGGGGCGTCAAAAGTAGGGATTGTGTGGTAATGGGTTAAATGGAAAATGTATCATTATATTCTTTTCTTTTTAGTAAGGACACAATCTACAATTTAGTAAATGTAAATTTTGTCTTTCTATTCTGTTTTATAAAAATGTGGATATACATGTATGTCATGCAATTGTAACTCACTTTTCTGTATTGTGAGGACATTCTACATTGAAATTGTGATTATCTCTCTATCTTGTTTTGTGAGGACATTGTCCAGAGAGTGCATGCAACTGTAACTCTCAGTTTTGTTTTGTGAGGACACAGTCTACAAAGTAAATACATTTATCTCTCTATTCTGTTTTGTGAGGACATTGTCCAGAGAGTGCATGCAACTGTAACTCTCATTTTTGTTTTGTGAGGACACAGTCTACATTGAAATTGTCATTATCTCTCTATTCTGTTTTGTGAGGACATTGTCCAGAGAGTGCATGCAACTGTAACTCTCATTTTTGTTTTGTGAGGACACAGTCTACAAAGTAAATACATTTATCTCTCTATTCTGTTTTGTGAGGACATTGTCCATAGAGTGCATGCAACTGTAACTCTCATTTTTGTTTTCTGAGGACACAGTCTACATAGTAAATACATGTAGAAGATGTACATATATCAAACTTTTGTGACTCACTGCAATCGGTTCAAGAATTATCTCCTCTGGAAATTTGTAATTTTGGCCTAATTATTGCTCTAAGGCAGTAGGAACATGAAACTTCATACAACCGTTGACCATGATTCTAGTAGGTGCCATCAAAGTTTTGGGTCACATAGGTAAAAGGTTCTCGGTCCCAGATTTAGTTTGTTTGAAAATAATTCCTTTGCTCTAGAAATCAGAAGGCTTAGAGGATAGATATTTGGTATGTACAGGGGTGTGTGTGTGTGTGGGGGGGGGGGGGGGGGGGGGGCAGGCCCCTCCAATAATTTTATCACATGATACTACAGATTTTTCTAGAATCTTTAGAATCATTTGATGTCCATAAATGTCTTAAAATCGAAAAAAATAATAGCAATAAGTAATACAAAAATATGCTTCCTTGCATTTCTTGTGATGTCAGCGAATGGCCACTCGGATAAATCAAAATGTCCTGATAGAGCTGTAAAACATGACAGATATCTCCGGTTGAAAGGTGTCTACTGAGGTATCGTCGGATGACGCAGGTACATTAATGTCTTGTCTATCGCTAGGCTGAAGGAGATTATGATCAATGTTTGTTTCGTGGATGATTTTGGTTGGGAAAGGCTGTCGGGTGCTCGCGCCAGCAATCGAGATGTTGCACTCCTTGTGTTTATATTATATAGGGAGGGATTTTTTTTCCCATATTTTATCATTTATTTTGGTTATAGAATGTCAGATTCCTGTGATTAAGGTAACCATAATGTTATGGTCCATATTTTCAGTCCATATGTCTTGAATCAAGCAACTTTGCGAAATGTTGGATACAGTGCTTTGATAGAGGCCTAGACAGCCAAGATTCATCAAAGAACTTACTGCATGGCTATTCAGCAGGAAAAATGTAACTTCTAGCTAGCTGTTGATGTAAATCCAACGTCTGACCTGGTCACATTATGAAAAATACTGTTTTGCGATTTGAATACCGCTGATTGCCATACAAAATACTGGTAAAAATGGCAGACCTATTACATTCAAATCCCCAACTCAAAAGTTGTTAAATGAACACAACTCGTTATCTGTTTACTCAAGAACACACGGGCTCGACAGTTCAGTGTATGTGCATTAGTGTTAAGTTAGTATGTGTGTCCTTCCGAATTTGTGCAGTCCATAACTTCTACAAGTGTAGACGGATTTCGAGATAACTTGGCACAATTGTTTTGCACAATTGTTCCCCATCATGAGTAGATGTGCCATCTGAAACATTTGTTTAGGTAGGGTCAGGGTCACAGCTGAAGGTCAAAGTTTTGTCAGGACCATAACTTCTACATTTATGGATAGATTTCAATATGAATTTGTACAATTATTCTCCATCATGAGTAGAAGAGCCCTTTGAAACATTTGATCAGATAGGTCAAAGGTCAAGGTCAAACTTGAAGTTCAAAGTGTCCAATATAAATAAAAAAAAATCTTTGTAGGCTGAACACCTTTTGTCCTTGGACAACCATTCTAATTGAAATTAAATGTTCATCCTAAGAAACCTAAATATTGTGCACAAAACAAAAAGCCAGTGTTTGTAGATTATACTTTTGAAAGTTTGATTGACTTATCATACCCTTGGTATGTGTCAGTTTTGCAGATTAAGGATATTAAGTAAAATTATTACAGAAACAAATTTTGCTGTTTTTATGCAACACACATATATTATTGTTCAAATTTGTTAGCAGCAACTATCATTAAACAGCAAATTGACAGTTATAGTTCTTTCTGTTTTTAACAAAAGGGGATAAAATGGTTGAAGGCTTGTATAATTATAGTTAAAATTTCAGAAATCTTTTGTCAAACCATATTGCATAGATGAACTTTCATATGAGGTATGTCATATTATAAAGTCAACCTCAATCAACCTATTTAGCTTTTTTCTGAGAAAAAGTCAGATGTGTTCCTTAGATCAAGATGTTTAAGATTTCTAAAGATTCATTTGCCATATTTTGTGTGATTCAGATTGATTGTATGGGGTTTATCGGCACTTTCAACAGTATTTCAGTGCTGGTGCTGGTGTACCTAACGATGGCCTTCTGTCGTTTCTCACACCAGTACAATCACAACATTCAATCTGAGCCACCAGCTGCTCACCCCACTAAGACGCAATACTTATTGTTCGCCTATTTGTGAGAGACAAATTACACATTTCACAATGACTTTTGTCAAATGTCAGAAAGAATGTTGGCTTGTGTGATTTAGAAGAAATTCTATAATGATCATGCGCAAGATATTCTGAATGAAAATTTTAAAAATTCTGAGGAAATCTCGATGTAAAGAACACACCTTACATGTTGCTAGAGCCTTTGCATAGGCTGCTACAGTGTTGTCACCAATAATTATATTTGACACTTTGCAGTCTGGTGACTAAATGCACTTTTTAGCTCACCTGATCACCTGAGCAAAACATGGTAATGGTGAGCTTTTGTGATTCTTGAATGTTTGCAGCAACATTATTGGCCCAATCCTTTTGAAACTTGGTCAAAATGTTTGTCAAGTTATGAGGATGAACGCTAATTGATAGTGATGGCATTCATTTGAAATCACACAAAAAGGTGTGATATTATTGACAGTTTCTTTGTTTCATTCTAGAATTCACACTATTGACTTAATACTTGTCAGATCATCAGGTTGAAGTCTCTTAAAAATGGGGGTCATTCCATATGAAATCATGAGGAAAAGGGCCGTGAAGACAATGCCATTGTCTACACTGTAGAGATCACAATTTTGGCTGTCTTTTTTATAACTTGCCCAAAATGTTTGCATGGTCATGAGGATGGACCTTATTGAAAATGGATCATTAAATATGAAAACATGATAGAAAAGGGAAAAATGACAATTTCTTTTTACACTTTAGGAGTCACTGCTTGGGCTCAATCTTCTCCAAATTTGCATGGAATAAGGAGTGGCACCAGCCCAGTCATTAAGTTTCATAACAATATTCATTACTAGATCATTGATGAGCCAAGCCCACTTAGATCACTTGGTAAAATATGGTGCCCTCAATCCTAGGGTCGTAAGTTCAAACGCGGCTCAGCCAACATTCTTTTATGGTAACGTTACACTTAGTATCTGTTATTATGCTCTCTGAAGGGCAAGCATATAGCCACTGCTTGGTCTGTCCGTCCATCCTTCTTTCCATCCGTCTGTCCGAAGGAATTTCTCCACAACCCTTTGACCCAATTGGATGAAACTTCACATACAAACTCCTTATGATATTGTGCAGATGACTTTTACCCGGTTTTTGTAGAGCCCACTTGCATTGAGCAAGACAAGTTGACACAATGACAGTTTAGTGTATGTGTGTTAGTTTATGTGTATGCCTGTTTGTCCGAATTTGTCCTGACCATAACTACTACATTTATTGATGGATTTTAAAAAAAATGGGCACAATTGATCTCCATCATGAGTAGATGTACCATTGGAACCATTTGTTCCATAGGTTGAAGATCAAGGTCACAGCTAAAGGTTAAAGTTTTGTAGGGACCATAACTCCTACATTTATGGATAGATTTCAGTAGAAATTTACACAATTGTTCTCCATCATGAGTAGATTGCCATTTGAAACATTTGTTCAGGTAGGTCAAAAGTCAAGTCACACATGAAGTTCAACTATTTGTGGGCTTGACACCAGTTGTCCTTGGATAATCATTCTAGTTTTAAATATGTTGGAATAAAAATAATATTTTAGAATGATATCTCTGGCTGTCAGTACCTCAGTCAATGTATGTCATACTATATGTGACAAGAACTTGTTCAGGAGCATAATCTCTCTCTGACGGCTCTTGGTTATGATAATTGTTTTCCAGGCCTTATCTTCTTAAGCATGCAAGCCACCAATTTGAAACACACACACACTGATGGAACATGCTTTGAACATGTATAGCACACAAAAAAATTTGACATGAAACTTTCCTCAAAGGGAGATCATGTTTGAATGAAAAAAATGAACTGTTAACAGTTAATACACTCACCGTAGTACCTCACTGGATTTATGTGAAACTTTTTGTGACAAGCACTTGTTCAGGAAGCATATTCTGTCGCCAAGTGCTTTTCCTTTATCAGGAGGACTTAAAAAAAAATGCTTCAATGATTGTAAGACATAATTCTTTCTTAATTTCTTATTTTTCAGCATTGATGCCACTTACTCAAAAGGATGGCTAGCACAGTACGTAAATGATGCCAAAGAAGGACAACCATCATGTAATTCTAAAATGAAACTTTACATTCAAGTACAAACCAAGACTTCTTGAGTTTGCATCACGTTCTTTTGATTATGGAGATGAAAACAACCTTAGGTGGTGCGAAAAGGGCAAGTATTTTAACATTGACATGATTGATCCTTACTAATAGTAAATAGTTACTATTCAACCCAAATACAAAGTGGAGGAGGTATACTGATTTCACCATGTCTGTTTGTCCATCCATCTGTCCTTCTGTAGACTTTTCCTTTCCATGCTCTAACTCAAAATCCATTAAATTTTGACCTAGGATCATGAAACTTTACAAATTGTTGCCCGTGAGGTGCCCTATAAATAACGGTCTCATTTGTCAAAGGTCAAGGTAACAGGTGAACTTGGCTTGAAAACTGTTTTTGGGCTCTAACTCAAAAGCCATTTGACCTATGGCCATTGAAATTTATATTAATGTTGCCTGTGACCCAAGGAAGTGCCTCATTGTTTTTGGGTCATATACATCCAACTTGCACCGGTCAAGGTAATAAATAAACTTTGTTTTAGAAACTGTTCCCTTCTCTCATAGCACTTTCTTAAAGTGTGTGTGTATGGGGGAGGGGTTATGTATTTGTACGCTTTGCCCACAGTTCTTGTTGAAAAAAGGAGTAGGGGACTACTTTGGTATTCTTTGAGAACAGAGTGGCCTTTTTGATGCCATTTAATGATGATATTTAGGAAAACATGTGAAATAGAGAAATTGCTGGTAACCGATTCCTCCTTTTCTCACAATGTTGTCCAACTTATATGGTACTTTTTGTTATGCTGGCTGAAAAAATTTCGGTGAGTATAGTTGACATGCTGTGCGTCTGTTTGTCCGTCCATCCATATGTCTGTCTGTCCGAAGCCATTTCTCCACAACCCCTTGACTAAATTGGATGTAACTTCATATATCAAATTCTTGGAACATTTCCCAGATACCATTTTCCTTGTTTCTCAATTTGAGGCTGTGTTGTGGAAAAAAGGGACTTAATGTAAAAATTAGTTTTTCTCTAGTATCTCCTAAATTACTGGTCAGAATTTTATGAAATTTCATATTTAAGTTGCTCATCAAAAGCCCCAGACCATGCACTATTTGTAGTTCATTTACACAAAAGTGTATTACGGGAAAAGGGGACTTAATGTATTATAGCTTTATGCTTCTTTTTTTTTGGGGGGGGGGGGTTGATGAAAGTTTGTGATGGCAATTACTTCAAAAGCATTACAGCCATTAGTCTCAAATTTGATACACAGATAGCTATTCAACAAGAACCAAAACTCTATCAAAATTTTTAGGGAAATTATCCCCCTTTGATTTTTTGAAGAATTTATTCCTATAAGGAAAATATCTCTGGAAAAGCTGAAGCCATTTACTTGAAATTTTATAGACAGATAGATTGCTTTGAGAGAAAGAGTAGTTTACACTTGATTCTCAATTAAACTCTTTACCAAACAACAAAATTTTAGACCTGTCCAAATTGAAAGCATTTGCAGATGACAAAATAAATGAAACTCAAAAAGCGAAATTTGTTTCCAGCTGGGTAGAAAACATTCTGGGAAAAGGAGAAAATGCTGGTTAGCAGCATTTTCTCCTTTTCCCACAATGTTTTCAAAATGCTTCTTTCTCAGGGTTGTTAAAAGTCGGAATTGTGTGGTAAAGAATTAAGAATGTGTTGTGGGAAAAGGGGGCTCCATGTTTAAATTTGTTTTTCTCTAATATCTTCTAAATTTTTGGTCATATTTTCATGAAATTTCACTTTTAACTGATTCACAAAAGCTCCTGACCATATACTCTTTATATTTCATTAATGAAAACAGTGTTATGGGATAAGGGGATTTAATGACATTTTTTTATGTTTTATCTTACGTTTGACTTTTCACTTAATTTTCTGTGCACAAATAGATCTTATGTAGGAAAACAGCTGAGGATTTCAAATTATGTCATACATTTTGTGACAAGTACTGGTTCGGGGAACATTAACCGTCAATGACAGCTCTTCTTTTCCGTTGCCTTTAGGCACAGGTATATGGCATGTAGCGTTGCCTTATGGTCCTTTACCAAAATATATCTATATATAGAGTATAATGACTCTATACTGAAATTTAGCCAAATGTTGCGGGATCCTGTATTTTATGTAGAGATAAAGAAGGAAATCTTTTAAAAATCAGAAGGCCTAGATCTTCCAAGTTTTGCAATATAGCATAATTTATGCCCTTTATGCATTAAATTTTCTTAATTCAACTTTTTTATTGTCATTCAAACTTTATTCAGTTTAAACAACTCCATATTTATTATCTTTTAACATAGATATGCGCGCTAAATGACCAAAGTTGTCGATGCGCCATAAAACAACATTCATTCATTCCTCTATCAAAATGCTTAAAATAATTACTCTACAATCAAAATTAGCACTATGCTGTGGGATCCTGCATTGGTAGGTAAAGAAGGAAATCTTTAAAAATCTTCTCTTCTCAAACCATTAGGCCTAGAGCTTTCAAA
Source organism: Tridacna crocea (assembly GCA_943736015.1). Taxonomy (NCBI): domain Eukaryota; kingdom Metazoa; phylum Mollusca; class Bivalvia; order Cardiida; family Cardiidae; genus Tridacna; species Tridacna crocea. The sequence continues at coordinate 39,216,111 of OX031062.1, forward strand.
TTATGAATGTAGAATTGCCTTATAGTCCTCTACCAAAATACTTCATTCAAGTTATCACTCTATGATCAAAATTAGCCCTATGCTGTGGGATAACAGATTTTACAGAGATCACTGAAGGGCCCAAATGTCCCACCAAATTTTATATTCTAGATTGAACCCTGACCAAGTAATAATCAAAGCTTTCAAACCAAATTTGGAAGAGATTCAGCATGCATCGAGAGTATTATTAACCTGTTACCAAACAACAATATTTTAGAGCATATTTTAGTTCATATTTCAAGCATTTGCAGATGGAAAAATAAAAGTGACTGAAAATTTGAAATTTGTTTTGTGAAGAGTAGAAAACATTGTGGGAAAAGGAGAAAATGCTGGTTACCGGCATTTTCTCCTTTTCTCACAATGTTTTCTAAAGGCTTCTTTCTCAGGGACGTCAAAAGTAGGGATTGTGTGGTAATGGGTTAATAAAAAAACTCCTGACTTTTTCCAGAGGTCCAAGATGTTCTGTCACCTGTTGAAAGAAGTATGTCAACAGCAGCTTCAGAAAGTTCCAACAGACAGCTGTCAACAGTCACCCAACCAACAACTAGTCTTCATGTAGAGATCCATTCATCCAATTTCAGCAGTAGCCATACATTCCAATATTCAGCTGTTAACAGTCAACCAGCCAACAACTAGTCTTGAAGCAGACATTCCTGCGTTGGATATAGACAGTGACAGTAATTCGATCAAACGTCCCAACAGTCAACAGTCAACCAGCCTACAACCAGTTTTAGGGCAGAAATCCATCCATCAAATATAGACAGTGACAGTAATCCACCTAATCATTCAAACAGTCAACTGTCAATATTTAGTTAACCGGCCAAGAACTAGTTTTGAAGTAAAAATCCCTGCTTTGGATATATAGAGAGTGACAGTAATCCAACATTTTTCATTTTTTTGTGTACATCATGATGGCAGTGGGATAAAGCTTTGTTAAGCACTGCCTTCTATCGGATTGTAATCTATATACCTTGATGGAAAACACCTTTGTGGATGTCTTATACATGATGATTATATATTTTTAACATTTTTTATGCCCCTGCATCAAGCGATTGGGGCATATTGTTTTACCATTGTCTGTCTGTCTTTCCCTCTGTGGGCAAAACTTAGCAGAAAAACTTAACATTTCCACTTACTTCAATGAATGAATAGTGTTTTATGGCCCGTCGACAACTTAGGTCATATTGGGCGCACTTACTTAGTAAACAATAATGCGAGGTGAAAATAACATAACATGTACAACAACATAAGACAAACATGATAAATGAGGAATGGATGAAACACAAAATGATGCCCCTTTTGTCGCCTTTTACGACATGCATGCTGTCACTTTTGTTCCACCAGATGAAATGGCAGATGTGACGATCACGGGACTGCAGTGGTTTATTCTTATACCCCCGATTAAACCACACGGGGTCCCACAGGCCAATTGATTCCCATTCCAAACCCTATTTACATCAAGAAAAAAAAAATATATAGGATTTGGAGTAAGAACTACCCAGCCTGCTGCAATCCTACGAATTACGAGGAAAGCAGCCGTTTGTCTCTAATTTTAGTCGCCTTCTACGACATGCCATAGAGAAAGGCCGAGGTCCTATTCTATAAACTAAAAAAAACCCGGGACCCCACGGGGAGTCCACTTACTTCAAGGCTATTCAAGAAACAAAGATGATATTTGGTATTTAGGTATACCTCATCAATATGCATCTAATGAGGGTTATATGTCCAAGGTCAAGGTCAAAATTTTAAACCCCATTATCTTAAAAAAAATCCTATCAAAACTTAACTAAAGAACTTAATATTCCCCATTACTTCAAGGCTTTGCAAGATGCAAGGTTCATATTTGGTATGTAGGTGTATCTCATTGTTATGCATCTGCTGGTGACAAGTTCAAGGTCATCTGTCAATGTCATTTATGAAGGTCACACTTCTTAAAATTAGCTATTACGGGGGTATTAGTGTTTCACAAACACATCTTATTTTCTTAGTTATACTTTAAAGGATTATGTCCAGGGTATTACTTTTAAGGTATAGATAGTTTTAGAAATCGAAACTCCATAATCCATACTCCATTAGAACAAACCTAGGAAAAGTCTGACTTGATTTTTAGTGATGTTCCATTCACAAGGTGTCAGTGGGGGTATATGTCAGCTCGTGACAGTTGTAGTTTCATCTGTTTGGAAAGTTTTCTTTCAAGTGATGCATTGGTTTAACTTTCATGTTGCACACTATTGACATCCAATTGCTGTGCACATTTGAATATGAATAAAAATTAAATCCCTATTTAGCTTTTCGTGACTGTATATTACTGAAATGGAATAAACTTGCTTTCACTTTTGAATCTTTCATTAGATTAGACCAGCTGTTTGCAGGGAAAACCCAAGGTATTGCTATTGCATTGGCATTGTTATTGTGCAAAATCTTTCAAGTTTTGCAAAAAAATCTGAAGTTTGAAAATATTTACTTTAAACTCAGAATATGTGTTCTCTATCAAAGGACAATGCATTTTAAGGGAAGTAACTCAAAGTAGTGTAATTATGTTACAGGTATGCAGCTTTTTAGCTCGACTGTTTTGGAACAAAAAGTCGAGGTAGTGTCATCACACTTGTGTCATTGGATTTGTAGGCATTGGCGGCATGGTTGTTGACGTGACAAACTTTAACCTTGGCTATACCTCGCTTATATCTGAAGATATTTACTTGAAACTTGGAAGATATGTTTACTATCTAAAGAGCAATCTATACTAACAAGGGAGATAACTTTAAATGCATTTTTGCCAGAATTATTCCCCTATTTTGACTTAGAATTTTTCACTATCCAGGACCTATAGCCGAGCGTAGCACCCACTTGCAGTGCTCTTGTTACCTCACCTGAGCGCACAATGCTCTTGCGATTGTTGATGTCTGTTGTGCATCCTCCAGTTGTCTTAGACAGTTCTGGTGTAAACAATACAGTGGTCACAATCTAGGCTCGTTCATTGTGAAACTTGCTCAGAAAGTTTATCTTGTTAACATCTAGATCAAGTTTGAACATGGTTTTGGCTGGATCAAAAAATATTTCACAACGTAAAATCTAAAAAAAATCTTGTTAACGTTCCAGACAATATTGTCTCATTCTTATTCACTGTGCAACTTGCTAAGAATGTTGATGTCAAAGATATCTTGGTCAAGATTGAATATTGGTCTGGCCTGGTCAAAAAGTAGGTCACTAGGTCAAATCTAAGAAAAAAGATTGTTAGCACTCTTGAGGTCACAATTTTGTCTCATTCTTATTCACGGTGCAACTTGCTCAGAATGTTAATAAAAAGTAGGTCGCTAGGTCAAATCTAAGAAAAAACATTGTTAACACTCAAGGGACCACAATTTATGCTCAATCGTGAATCTTGCTCAGTGTTTTCAAGGCCAACTAGTTTTAGCTTGATAAAAAAGTAGGAATAATCTTTTTACAATTTTATCATCGTGAATCTTGCTCAGACTTATTAATACTTTAAAGTCCACAATTTTGGCTTATATGCTGTGAAACTTGCTCAGAATATCTATATTGGTGATATCTAGGCCAAGTTTGAATATGGGTTCAGCTGGGTAAAAAGATAGGTCACTGATTCAAATATTTCTGTGCTTATAAGCAAGCAGGTAAATAACGTTATTGCTTTTCAAAAGATATTTGGATAGATGTATATTGTATAATGTATGTATGTTAACTTTGCTGATTTATGCAGCTTTCTATTTTCCCGTTTTCATTAGCATGATATATCACCTTTGCCAAATTGTTTTATAAACTTTTTACTAAAGAAGCACCAAAAGTGCATGTTTTCAAAGGCTTTCATTCGAAGAATTATAAGATATTGACATCTGGATGATTTGTCTCCTTTTGCTACAATGTTTTCAAAAGCTTGACACGAAAGTAGCACAAAATATATTAACCTTTATGTCACCTTTTACCACAATATTTCCGATAGCTTGTCCTTTAAAAATGCACGCATAGCGATGTTTTCAAAAGCACTGTTCTAAAGAAGGATAAAATGCTTCGTCACCTTTTACCACAATGTTTTCAATAGCTTTTCTCTAAACGAGCGTAGAAATCACAATGTTTTCAAAAGCATTACTCTAAAAAGTATAAAAGATCGTTTGTATATACTGTTATGCAGGCTTTACAAAGTCTCATGTTAGACAAAAGAATTTCAAATCTCCCTTATAATGTTTAGTATATAGATGAAGTTGTATTAAAATTTTATGCTGATATCAAATATAAATATAGTACAAAAAGAAAGGTCTATATTTAACAGTAATGTTCTATACTGCGTGCATATCAGGTCACTAGGTGGTATAAAGTCTCATATCAGTCTTTTTATATAAAGTCTCTTTATATGCATTTTCTATCCTTCGTTAAAAGAAAGAAAAAAAAGTATATGTATTTTCTTAATATAAAATGAACATTGTTTTTCGACAATATGTATGTACACACTTGAAAAGCAGCCAGTTTCTTAGAAAGATTATTCACGGTGAAGCGTAAGTGTAAAGGAAATCAAGAGAGCATGAATAAGTGCACTTGTTAGTGTGATATAATTGGAGTAATGTTGAATACGATATAAATACTACAAAAATAATTCAAACTATTCTCTCAGCAATAGAATCATCCCAATTTCGCAAAATAAAATGGACAATGATTTTCATTCAAAACAGGTCACGTATATTTTTTACTTACAGAATAGCGTTTTCACTCTTTGATTAACTATATAACTCTTTTTCCCTTTTAATAGTTTCAAGTACATGTATATCAAAAGTCACGTTGACTACTACATTGTTTAATTATTGTTATTTTGCAAAATGTACACTGGAGCAAATAAAATCTACATTGGAGCAAATAAAATGTATTGTATTGTTTAGATCAATGATGTCTAGGTCAACTTTGAATTTGGGATTAGCCAGGTCTAAAAAGTAGCTCATTTCATTTAATCTTAGACAGATCTCGTTAAAATCTTAGCAGACACAATTTTCAAGCAATCATAGCAAAACTTGCTAAGTATGTTTATCTTGATGATATCTCAGGCCAGTTTAAGATTGCATTTGGTATGGTAAAAAAGATCACTAGTTCAAATCATAGATAGAGAGAGAGATGCTGTTTGGTGAAGACAATTGTCCCTGCAAACAAAGAGAGAAAAAAGAGATACTCTTACGTAAGGACACTTGTCCCTACAAAAAAGAGAGTAAAAGGAGATACCGTTAGGTGAGGACACTTGTCCCTACAAAAAAGAGAGAGAAAAGAGATGCTGTTACGTGAGGACACTTGTCCCTACAAAAAAGAGAGTAAAAAGAGATGCTGTAACGTGAGGACACTGTCCCTACAAAAAAGAGAGTAAAAAGAGATGCTGTAATGTGAGGACACTGTCCTCACACAGTATGAGAGAAAAAAGAGATTAATGTAACGTGAGGACAATATTGTCCACACAGTGACTCTAGCGACTCTCTTTTTTTATGATGATTTCAAGCCAAAGCCACAACAAGGTTCCTTTTGGATGGTAGAAGTGAAAACTGAAAGAGAGTTATGCGAAAAACACTCAGAAATGGTTGTCCTCAGATCCCGGTTTTTTGGCTAATGTCCTCTCTATTACGGATTCGTCGGCTAGAGAGAGAGAGAGAGAGATTGGCGGACAGAGAATAGACAGATGGAAACAGATTAAGAAAGAAGAATTTTTGTGGAGAGTGTTTAATGATTTCTAATGTGGCCAGTCTGATGGTTTTCTCGTGAATTAATTTATTAAACCACGATCTCTGGATTTTGACAATGAGAATGCAATTCTTGAGTAACCAGTTTAAATGGCACCCTTAGTCCTATTCAGAATTCAGGAAGTATATAACGCCATTACTGACTGGCCAAACCATATGCTTTATATGGCTAATCAGGACTTCAAAATTGACGCACGAGCAGAAGCGACAAATATTCGTGCGACCGATAAGTTTTGACTTGGATCGTAACTGTTACCGAAATAATCGCATATGAATCGCCAGACTAGCCAGTAGATCCCTCAGAGCCTGGTGGGTCCATTGAGGATGAACATGGCGAATTGAAACTGAAAAATGATGCAAATTAGTAAAACGTTGCAAGATTATATGAGACATGTTGAGCAACAGTCTCATGGTTCGCTAAAAACACGCAAAGACTGCTGCGATTCATCTTACGACCTTTAAAAAACGTGCATCACTCTTGCGAGAACACAAAACGCTGCAAGACGTTCGTACAAATGTTCGCCCGTTGCATTGCGATAATTTGGATCGCATTCGGTCGTGTCTGACTTGTGTGCATGTCCTCTATTTTGATAAGACTTGATGCGACCACTAAAACGCATGCAACGAATGCGAGACATCGTGCAACGTATGCGAAAGCTCGTGCAAAGCTAAAAATTCCGACCGCAAAGTGATGTAAAGTGCTCGTGCGCCAATTGTGAAAGGGGCTTTATTTTAAATAACTTCTCAACAATCTTGTGAACAATACCAGTACACCACGAATACAATTAATGGCCTGCAACACGCAGAAAGGGGCATTCACACATTTGCATAAAGTGTCGTCTTGGATAAGCCAGCGCACACCGCGCAGGCTAATCCGATACAACGCTTTTCGGTTTTTCTTTTTATGTAATTTTCTGTTTTGCGCAAGTCTACTGTAGCAAAAAAACTAATTTAGTAGTAAAGTGCCGTATATGATTAGCCTGCGTAAACTGCGCAGGCTGATGCGAGACGACACTTTTCGTAAATGTCCAATTGCCTCTTTCCGCTGATTGAAAGGCATTCATAATGGATGGTGAATTCATACGGGCCCTCCGCTGCAAACTAAATACCTTCACTAACACTAAACCGACTACATGAACTCCTGTAATGCAGGGATATGTCTATGGTTTTTTTTTATTTGCAAGCTTTGGGTCGTCCGAACAAGGATCGCACACGGCTTGTACGTCTATAGATGATCTCAGGTCCAAGGTACGACATATTGTCCCACGAAAACCAATATCTCCCGCTAGATGGCATTCTACAACTACACATCTATCTAATTTGGGCATCCTGGGTTCGGAAGCGGACTAATCTTTCAAAACAACAACCATTACTTAGAATTTCAAAATGAAATAAACGTTTAATCAATAAAATACAACTTGGCTTGGTGCGATTCATTCAGCTATGATCGACTAGCATGTAACCTTTGCATCGGAGGCCCTTTATTAAAACAGCCCCCAAACTGAATGAATTTGCGTTTATTTATCGTCGCCACCGGTTGCCCAGGTTCAGATACAGGACGAAACCCATCTTAAGTGACGCCTTACACGGGACGTCGGTTTAATGTCTCCTCCGAAAGACTATTAGTAATTTTAGGTGACCAGCCGTGGGGATCGAACCCAAGTGACTCGAAACACCACGTTCACGAGTCCTACTCTCTACCTACTGAGCTATGCGAGCTGGTCCCACATGCTCGGGTAATAGGCTAATAGCTTCGGTACAAGCCCTACTTTTCCTAGGTATTGGGGGGATGGGTGATGCGTCATATAGCAGACAGGTCGAATCTTCGAAGAATATGACATGCGCACACAATGCACGGAAAAGTTAAGCATGATCGAGAACCCCAATGCCATGATGATCCTATCAGGTCGTATCAGAACTTGATGTTAATCGTGGCAATCGTGTTAATCGTATGAAATCTTTTGGCTGTCAAAAATTTTCTACGATCAACACGATCGATTTTCAATCGTGGTCACCGCATCTAATAGTATTGAATCGTAACAAAAAGTAGCAGATCGCATTAAATCGTACTTTTGAATCGTGTCGATCGGGACCAATCTTGGCCAAGGCAAAGGCAAAGCTCTGGTTCGATTTGCTGGATGATAGGATAGGATAAGTTCTCCTTTTGATCCCTCACGTCGAGAAAGTCGATTTAGAAATGCGGCATCATTAAATTTTGCAGCAACAATACATGGTGTTTAAAAGGAACATACTCCCTTAAACATTGAACATTCAGATTCTACTCGTGGTAGCTTTCCAACACCAACAATTCTGGTAATAAAACCAGAAGACTTCCCGAAAACCTTCAAGCCTGGTTGGTTGGGCCGAAAGGGGAGGTCAAAAATAGAGAATTTCGGGGAACCGATTACCGCATTTTTCTATGTGTGCAGGAAAAGAACAATACTCATTCTGAAACAATCTCATTCTGAAAACAAGAATTTAATCTAAATCCAAAATAAAAGTATCTTATTGTGTATCCTTGGGTCAACTAAACAACATGTTAATATCAATTTCATCCATTATCAAGGCAACTTCAATCTTTTTGTATGATGTGTCTTGAAAATTAACCGATTGTTGGCTTCTTTCTTCTGTGAGCCATAACCTCACCCAGAACTGTCTGACTACCGATCTCCTGACCCTTGCAGGTTGTGGTTGTTGATGGTCTGGAACCTACTCGTCTTCTTCCTCTCTGGTGATATAATGTCTGCATACTGCAGATATTACATTTTCACTTTCCTCATTTATTCTTCACAAAAAACAATGAAGTCTGTGGACAGTCGTGGCCCATATATACTCGTCGGGGTCCAATCGCAGCTCTCCCTCGGATGTAATCGTAAAAATCGTAAAAATAAGTAAAAAATGAGTATTATTGTACTGCTTTAACCAAGCTACTTTTTCGTTTCGTAGAATTATCATTTATAAATCTAAAACCTCTATATTCACATTACAAAGGGAGATAATAATTACTTCCCTTTTCTGGACACTAACAAAAGCGTCAACAAATAATTTCACGATTAACATCAAAGGAATTTCTGGTACAAAGTTGTTATATCTGTATAAATCTGTATTTGTCAACAAACAAGAAATTTTATTACATATTGCACTAGAAGTGTTACCGGTCTACTACCTTAAATACATTGAAAAAAAACTCTGGCATAAATTTCGTAATGTACAAGAAATTCAGTTGAACTCTAGACAACCGAATATCAATGAATAACGAGGTTGAAATAACCGATGGCCAGCGTCTGAACTTGTGTTTCATTCATGAAAATTGACTAACAATTGTCTCAGATTAGAGACAAAGAGAGCGCCAATTACGTCTTTAACCCTTTGCCACAAAATCCCGAGATTTTATGAAGAAGAAGACTGTTTGACATTTGAAAACATTGCGGGAAAAGTAGAAAATGCTGGTGACCAGCATTTTCTACTTTTCCCACAATGTTTTCTATTCTATAAACGACAGAAGTAATTATTTGGGCTTTAGTTTGTATTTGGTCTGAAAATACTTTCAACACGATAAATTCCAAAATTTTATCACGTCGTAAAGAGTTAACTCTTCACATCATTTGAACCTACTTAGATACAAAAAAATATACTTCTGTAAGTAAACATCGTAGCAAATCGAAAAGTGCTCTGAGAAAGCGGTTTGTCTTTTTTCCCCACGACGTTTCCTCAGAAAAGACAATCATTAGTATATAAATGGTTCTTCGGTGATCTATTTTTATGAGGCATGGTATCTGAACTGGTACAAAGAGTCGACCTCGGGAGAACAATTTTGTCAGCGACTGAATGCTGCATTAGAGTGTGTTTACGCCCTCGCTAAACGTTTGGTTCGATTGATTCGATCATACCATCATAATAATTGTGACAGTTTACCGAGAAAAAGAGACCTTCTGTGTCACGATTATGGACATAGAAAACATTATGATGACTCTCAACATAGAGCGGCAGTTGGAAGAAAAAAAATGTAAACTGTATTTTTTTTTTATTGGCTAAAATATTCGTGATTTTAATCATATTGACCTAAAATGTTAAACTTAATACGTGTACTGCTCCCCACCTTCCCCACCCCCTCACCCTTCCCTCCCCCGTTTCTCACAGTATTTTCTACCTGTTAAAAGACAAATGCTATCTTTGAGCCAGATTTAATTTCTCGCCTGCGAAAAGTTTATGAACGATTGGCGTCATTCTTTTATCTATTAAGATTTTTTAATGCTTTTTTTTTTTGTAATAGCTACAACTGTATTCCATGGATCAATCGAAACAAATAAACGAAGATATACGTCACACATGAATGGTCACTATAGAGCAACGTCAAGTCGACGTGAGCGGGGCACCTTGACGTCAAGTCACAAAGTAACTTCTTTTTATTGGCAAGTATAGATCACAATAAGCTCTCCAGTATGTTTTTTAATTGTGTATGACAAAAGTATTCGCCAACAGGGTGCCCCGTCTACTACCTCCCATCAAAAGGTATAGTGAGTCGCCAACAGTAAGGCTTTCCTGAAACAGTACACAAAACATGGTGACAGGGTCTTGGTATTCATTATTACGGCTGATGTAATTTTGATTGGTTTGTATGATCCAGAGAAAACAGTTATGTGTGGAAAAAACCCTCGCCTACAAAAGCAATGGTAAAACGTTTTATTTTTTTGAAATGATCGAGTTATGAGTTATTCTCTGCACACACTGCCGAGACAGTCAGAGCACAGTTATTTTTTTAACTACGTTGTACATAAAGTAATATTTTATATGATGACAGAATTGGTTGGTGAAACCAGTGATTCATAAACATAATGTCGTTGTGCATGTAGACCCTATATAGATTCATAGGTTCAACCATAAGCTGGTTTCAGGTGCACCGACATGAGTTGATCAGGGCTGTATAGGAGAAACGACCAAAAGAACCCGGAACATTCTACTTACATCACAACAATGCCCGCCTTATACATCATCAACTACCAATTAAGTACCAGCTGATAGATAGAGTTACACTATTGAGCAACCACCATACTGCCCTGACTCGCAACGTGTAATTTTTAATTATACCCCACTATCACTGTTTCGACGACATCGATGACCTTCCTCTCGTGGTCAGGGAATGTGTAAGGAACATTCCATCATCAGACTTCAAAAAATGTTTTAATTCGTGCGTACATAGGCATCAGAGGTGCACTGAGCATACCATGGAGTATTTTGAATAACCATGACTATTTCAGACGTCATCATGGTGCCCCGCTCACGTTGACTTGACGTTTCTATGGTGACAATTCATCTCACGTTTCGTCTGTCTTCGTTTATTTGTTTCAACCAATCTATAGAATATGGTTGTAGCTATTATTACCGAAAAACTCATCAAAAATATCAAAATATTAAAAAAAATGGCAGCACTTGTCCCGAAACTTTTCGAACACCCCTCGAATCAATATGGTTATGTTCAAAATTTGAAGTCGTTGTACCATTTTTAAAGTCTCAGTAGCGTCCAACTGAATAAACAATCTGTTTACAAAATGAAAGTAACTTCATTTTTACCATGGAAAAATATGACGATTATTATGATTTACATGATATGTAAAGGTGCAGTTCGCAAAAGTTTCAGTCAGTGGCAGTAAAAAGAATTTTGAAACTAGAAAAGATCCTACCATGCCGCATTATGTTTGTTTACGTCGATGATCACCGACGATTAGCCGACTTTTCGTTGTAAATGTCCGCAGTGACGTGTTAGTGACGTAAACACCACGTGATCATTAAAAGCATCAAAATAAGCCCTTCGTTCACTTGATCGTTTTGTCCCCATTCTAGGCTTGAAAAAAGAAAGTTCATCGACATTGAAAACAGAAACAACACAGGCTGGTCATCGCTTATTCACTTATCATCAATAAAGGAAGAGTTTACTAATTTCATCTAGATCTAAATAGGAAAACAAGCTCCGAATGAGCAGTCTTACTCTTCAATAACAAAATGTTGGAATGGTAAACAATACTCCTGTCTACTACGTCATTGCACTAATTAATGTGATGCAATGTTATCGCGTGACGTTCTCGAAGACCTAGTTCGAATACAGACAAACGATAACGAAGGCTGTCTCGATCAATAGCGTCCGTATAATCGACGGACTTCTCCACGCATTTTCGCACACATCTAAATCATGGCAACAAGTGCAGTAACTGACTCGTTCGTGTTTTGGCTTTACTGCTGCTTTTACATTAAAAAGTTGGTGATCTTTATTTCAAGAATGCTTTTTGAGACTTCTAACATGACACGCGACTTTGGCTCTATAAACACAGTGCAGTCATCCTATATCGAGTGACGTCATTCAATGAGTGAGTTATTCAATGGAACATAATCTTCATCCGCGTTTTTACTCTTAGTTTTCCTTTCATTAAGAATTGGCCAAGTTAGAATCGAAATAATCTTCTTTCCATCGTGGTATATCGTTCAATAAACCACGTTGTGAGTTATGAGGCGCAATGAATAACCCACTCGGGCTGTCGCCCTCGTGGATTATTTATTGTGCCTCATAACTCACAACTGTGGTTTATTGAACGATATACCACGATAGAAAGAAGATTATTTCTTAATTCTAACATGACACGTGAATTCGGGTCTAACAGTGTGCAACGAAAGCATGGTCAAATTAAGAAATAATATTCTTTTTATCGTGGTTTATCGTTCAATAAACCACAGTTGTGAGTTATGAGGCAGTGACGCACAATAAATAATCCACGATGGCGATAGCCAGAGTGGTTTATTCATTGCGCCTCGTAACTCTCAACGTGGTTTATTGAACGACAAACCTTGATAAAAAGAAGATTATTTCGATTCTAACGTGACCAATTCTTTATGAAAGTAAGACGAGTTCAAACTTAGAGAAAAACGCGGATGAAGATTATGTTCCATTGAATAACTCACTTACTTACTTGATACAGAATGACGTCACTCCATGTGGAATGACGTCATTCTATATGGAATGTCACAGATTTTACCACGCTTTGATTGTATGGTGTTTATAGAGCCGAATTTGCATGTCATGTTAGAATTAAGAAATAATCTTCTTTCCAATAAACCACAGCTGTGAGTTATGAGGCACAATAAATAATACACGAGAGCGATAGCCCAAACTGTCTATTTATTATGCTTCAGAATTCAAAACGTGGTTTATTGAACGATAAACCACGATGGAAAGCAGATTATTTCGTTTCTAACATGACCAACTCTTAATGAAAGGAAAAATGTTCACACTTGTAGTAAAAGTTTACGCGGATGCAGATTATGCTCCATTGAGTAACTAACTTACTTACTCCATACAGAATGACGTCACCCTACATAGAATGACGTCACTCTATATGGAATAACGTACGTAGATTCTTACATGACACGCGAATTCGGCCCTATAAACACAGTGTTATCCTATCTCGAGTGATGTCATTCAATGAGGGGGTTATTCAATGAAACATAGTATTCATCCGCATGTTTACTCCAAGTTTGAACTTGCTTTCCTTTCATTAAGAATTGGCCATGTCAGAATCGAATTAATCTTCTTTCTATCGTGGTTTATCGTTCAATAAACCACGTTATGAGTTATGTGGCGCAATAACTAAACCACTCGGGTGATCGCCCTCGTGGATTATTTATTGTGCCTTATAACTCACAACTGTGGCTTATTGAACGATAAACCACGATAGGAAGAAGATTATTTCTTAATTCTAACATGATACGCGAATTCAGCTCTGTAAACGCAGTGCAAGGAAAGCTTGGTAAAATGTGGTAAACCATGTTGTGAGTTATGAGGCGCAATAAATAAACCACTCGGGCTATCGCCCTCGTGGATTATTTATTATGCCCCATAACTCACAGCTTTGGTTTATTGAATGATTAACCACGATAGGAAGAAGATTATTTCTTAATTTTACCACGCTTTCGTTGCACTTTGTTTATAAAGCAGAATTCATGTGTCATGTTAGAACCTACGTTCTTCTATGGAGAGTGACGTCATTCCATATAGAGTGACGCCATATTGTACAAAGTAAGTTATTCAATGGATTATACTATGCACCTGCGTTTTCACTCTAAGTGTGAGCTTGTTTTTTCTTTGATTAAAAGTCGGTCATATTAGAATGGAATAAACTTCAAACCAAGTTGTGAGTTATGACGCACAATGAATAAACCACGAGGGCTATAGCCCTGGTGGATTACTTGCGGATTATTTATTGCTCCTTATAACTCAAAACTGTCAAATGCTTCACCACATTAATTGACCTCTTTACCGAAGAGGAAGTTTTCAGAAAATAACATGGGAAAAGGAGAAAATACTGGTAAGCAGCATTTTCCCCGTTTCCCACATTTTCTAACCCTTCCGATACAAACCCCACTCTGATATTTCGTCTGCAAAAGCTTTAATCCTTTACCAAACAATCCCTGCTTTTTACGATCCTGAGAAAGAAGCCATTGGAAAACATTGTGGGAAAAGGAGAAAATGATGTCACTTTTGTACAATGTTTTTTACTCTTCCGGAAACAAATTGCAATTTTTGAGTTACATCTTATTTGTCGTCAACAAGTGCTTTCAATTTGGATCTGTCTAAAATTTTGTCGTTTGGTAATGGTTTAATTTAGACAAAATTCTGTTGTGTGGTAGGCGGTTAACTTTGCAATCCTATTATCCTGACAGAATAAAGAAAATCAAGGTTCATACACGTACAGACACAAACATTACTAAAATTTGAGTAATCCCTGTTTTGCTGAATATGCATTTTTCACAGAATCTCAACGATCGTTTAGGACCCATTTCATAATGTTAAACATTTCGGTTTTCTTCGAAAATCTCGTAACTACAGCTTGTAACAAGCTGTAGTTACGAGGTTTTCGAAGAAAACCGACGATGTATACATCGTCTTCTATACCTCAAACTATTAGGCATAAAAGAGATCAGATTCGGACCAAACTGCGTAGACATTCTTTGGTCATCAGAGGTTGGCTAATATAATAAGCATTGTGGTGGAGGGTGACACATGCTGGTTTCTGTGGTTATAGCGTGAGAGGTAACATTACCTATGACAGGGAGTAAAGGATGATGTCAATTATTATTGGATTATATAGAGGGTGATTGTCGGAACATGCCGATACCCTCATAGTGGACATCTTCCGGAATAGAGCGAAACAGTACTGGACGAACCCTAAACGAAGAAATCGCAGTTCACGGTAACTTGTTTAATGCATATCTTTTCTTTTTTCTTTAAATATGTTATAGAAATAAATCTATATCAGACAGCAAAATGTTTGTAATCTGTATATTAAAAGCATTGACAAAAGACAGATTGTACATGGTTGAAATTATGATATTCTTTACGTTTGAAAGACAGGGGAAAAATAAATAAAGAGTAGAAAATATTGTTGGAAAGGGAGAAAATATTGGTTACCAGATTTTTTCCTTTTTGCCATAATATTTTCAAGAGCCTTTTCTTCGGGATTGTCGCAGGTTGTGTCTGTGACATTTTTTCTTGTGTCGCAACGTTTCTAAGGTAGAATTGCACAGGAAGGAGATAGTAATAAAAGCATTACTTGAAACTTGTTTTACTTTCAGTTACTTTGAATAGATTGCCGATAATTTTTGTCGTTTTTTTTTTTCAAATATTCTCATCAGTGAACTACTGTGATTTCACAGTGAATATTACCACAACTGATGATCAATATGGTATCATCACCAGTGACTATACAGTTTTAGAGTGTGCGTCGAGACTACATGTACTTTTGTTCTCTATTGCTCATATCGCGCGATTCTTGATATTAGAATAAAAAAAAAAGATATGTTAGGAATATGTTAGACAGGATAATTAACCTATGTGTGTGAAATTAGAAATTTGTCACTCGAACTGGGTTTTATGAGGTTAAAAAACAAGACCTGTGGACTCGTTTTTTCAACCGTATCACACCCTGTTGTCGTTTTTTTTTTTTTTTCAAAAGTATCACACGCCATTCTAATGATAGCTTTTTAATACCACGCAAAAACTAGTTGATTATCCCCTATTTGTCTGAATCACATGCTCTTCTATGCAATAAAATCTACATATATTACTTCTTGGAACACTTTCTCTCTCTTCGATTATAAAATACACTTTTTATTAACCGTTTACCACGAAACAAAAGTTTAGATTTGTCTAAACACAAAGCACTCTTAGATGCCAATTCAAACCTGGTTCAAATGGTGGAAGTTGTTTTTGATAGGGTAGAAAATATTGTGGGAAAAGGTAAATAATTATATAGTGGGCTTGAAAAGTCTGGATTTTGAAGTGAATTGTTAATGAAACTTCACTGAGTTATCTTTCAAATGCAGAAAGAAGAACTTATTGGCGTAACGTCAATATAGGTTTATAATTTATATAAGGTTAGATCACATTAGATTTTAATTGTAGGTATTACTGGCAAATAAAAAGAGTCGAATTTATTATTTGGAAACGTGCGGAAATGTAAAGATTCAATTCATAAACTGAAAAAAAAAAATGACGACAGTTACTATTAGCATCAAATTTTGACAGTGTGAATATCTTCTAAGTTTCTTTAACGGCCATCCTGCTAAATAACTTACAATGATACTTTCATGCAGCAGACAATAACAACCCGGGTTTCACTTTTTCGAAGATATATGAATCATTTTAGGGGCGTTGGGGGTGGGGGGATATCAACCTTTCGGACAGTGGAGATCCAAGATCAGACTGCACGTTTTGTGCAGTCTGATCTTGGATCTCCACTGTCCGCAAAAGGTCAGTGTGTCGCATTTAGTAGCTCAAGTTTTTCTTTAATTATTTTTTTTTTCTACAGTTTGAAAGGATAGTATTGAACTCGTTTGTTTCAAGTATGTTTCTGGTGATTACAAATTAAACTATTGTAGACAATAATAAAGTCATATATTTACAAATCTCTTAAAATCTTCATTTCTTCTTGTCAATCAACTGAAAACGTATTCGTTAATGACGCCGAAGTGCAGTTAAAGCCACATTTTAAGTACACGTTTTAATTTGCCTTTTTTTTTCTCTCTCTCTATTAGAGAAATGATATCCACACAGAGTTATCCACTCATATTGAACTTTTGAAGTGATATTTAAGGCGACCACCCTACTGTGCCGCATTCTAAACAATTAAAAAGGAACTCTCTTTGAAAAATCATTGCATCCGGAGGCACTTGTGCGGAGATGACGAAAGAAAAAAGGCAATAATAAAACGGATAATAACACCAAAAAAATTATCTGGTCGGATAAAGGAAAGGAAAAGCAGATTAGCTTTGCTCTCTGAAAAGGTGACTTAACGCATGTGGAAAAAAAGTAGCCAAGGTCTGCCTGCACAATCCATGTGGGCTGACACGGGCCTACACTTCTTGCTGTTTGTCAATTTTTTGTATGACCTAGGGATCAGTCTTCCTCATGATTCAGATAATTTGTTACACAGTATGACTCTTAAAGCTCCACAATTTATGTGACGACCTTGTTGGTATGATAAATCAAGGAGATGCATTAAGCCCCTTTTTGCCAGAGCATGGCAAATCCAACAGTAACATTTTGGATATTTCTCCTCCCATCTTCGCAAGCCAAGGCTGACGAATCACTACGCTACTCTATCCTTGGCGGATCGAGCTTGATTTTACATTCCCCCATACGCTTTTTCATTGGATGCAGCCAGCTCTAACTGCAACGAATGAAATCGCTGGTAGCATTTCATCTTTGATAAAAATATAATCAGGTCGCTACCTTTCGATTAGAAGGTAAACATGGAAAGCCACGTGGATGTGTGCTTATCGCTTCATGCTGAATAATTGTTCTCGTAAGCGGCTTGTTAAAATATATTTCATTGGCTTTCAGAAATATAATGTAAAGGGGGGTAATAACCAGCATCCAACAGAGGGCGCATCGCAGGAATCTCGAAATCGGGCTCAATCAGCCAAGGTAAGATCTACGTAGTGATCGTAAACTTGGGTCGCGAAGATGTTCTCCTCCCAGCGTCAGGGAAAACAAGGAGACATGTACACAGCATAGATCAAGATCAGACGTGCAGTCTGATCTATGCCGATGGCTTATTTCATCAAGCCTATGAGATATACTTTTCTAAGTTTCAGTAGATTGTACACTGAGCAAAACTTATAAACTGTCACTTTTTAGCTGTAATTCAGGGTACATCACTGAACAGGAAATGGATGTTTAATTTGGTTTGATTTTTTTTTGAAGAGTTACTGATCAGTGTAAAAACATACCCCAGCCAAAGTCTGACAAGAACTCATTGACTTGTTGTTGGAGCTTAAGTAACATCCATTCATTCAACATTGAAAATTGAAAAATAAGATTCTTGAAAACTCGTTTTCTTAAATTATATGATTATGCAGAAAATAAATGTTTGTGGGGTTTTTTTCTTATCGCTGACAAAAATGTCATTATCTTAAGCTTCTGTTTTTAATCTGTTTTGCCTCATAGACACCATGCATGCACAGTTCATATGTTTATCCTATTTTTGACAAAACATACTTTCTGTTGACAGAATCGAAATTATTTTTCATACCATTGAGAAAGTCGAGATATACACGTTACATCATGTTTCCACATACCTGTCTATTACTTGGTCAAATTTGCAGGAGAAACAAAAGTGGCGGTTTATAAATTTTGCTGAGTGTAACATTATCTTTAATGGTCGAAAGAGGTCGAGATTGTATTCTTGGTGCTGACGAAGCTGGTGATATCATCTTCAGACAACTGTTTACGTCTTGCATTGGATCGTATTCCCCAACCCATTCGTAAGAACGTTCGTATATAGTCTTATTCTCCAAGATTTTCTGAACTGGACAGTAACCCAACTTCTGATTGGCTAAACCAAGTGGTCAAGCCAACCGAAAGCAGTGTTACTTTTAAATTAGAAAACTGTGAAGAATACGTCAATATGAACTTTCTTTACATTGACAGGTGAATGGTAAAAAAAATAACAAATTTCACGGCTTGCTATTTTATGTTGTACATACTTATTTTTCTTTAATACTTTTTTTTCAAATTTCTCCCGAGATTGACGTTTTAAGTCAAGAGGATAAATAGAATGATAAAATGCGTCAAGATACAAACACAGCAGGAAAGTTAACTATACCACATAATCCCGATTTTTAACAACCTCGAAAGAGAATACTTTTGAAAACATTGAGGAAAAAGGAGAAAATGCTGGTTATCAGCATTTTCTCCTTGTCCCACTATGTTTTCACTCTATCAAGTAAAGAAGTCACTATTTAAGCTACAATTTAATATTTCACCTACAGTTTTTTTTTTTTTTTGTTTCAACTCAGTTCAGTCCAAACTTTTAGTAAAGAGTTTAAGAAACATAAAGAGCTTAGGTGCATTTCTAGTGTTGAAGTTCTCCATTTTCAAAACTAAATGTAGCTATATTTAAGTCATCCATCTTTAACGCAATAGAAGGTAATTAGAATGAAAGTAATCAGCATTTTATCTTTTTTCGCACCTGTTTTACCCTAATACAGACGAATCCCATCATTGGATCAGAATTTATTTCATCTTTTACAGATGCTTTTATTCTGAAACAATATAAAACTCTGTCACTTGATAAAGATCAATAAATGTTTAATACTTAAGTATGTGCTGGAAAAAATTTGAAATAATAAAAAATTCAATTCAATTTGTTCCGTTGTCATCTTGTTTTCGAAAGAGATCTGCTGCAAGAACAGGAGGTCGTCAACAGACTGGTACTAATGAGATGAATATTATAACACTGTAATACAAAAGTTCACAGTCATTTATTCAAATGTCATGGCGCACACGTGTCGAGTCGAGTGGAAAGGATTGGAACTTGTTTATTTTGAAAATCATGAAAAGGGGGGTACTGCGCGGTTCTTAGCATTGATCCGTTAACTCTTTAAAACGTAATCCCGACTTTTAACGACCCTGAGAAAGAAGCCTTTGAAAACATTGTGGGAAAAGGAGAAAATGCTGGTAACCAGCATTTTCTCCTTTTCCCACAATGTTTTCTACCCCTCCCAAAGAAAATTTCAATTTTTTAGTTCACATTTATTTTGTCATCTGCAAATGTTTTCAATTTTGGTGGATCTAGAATTTTCTTGTATGGTCAAGAGTTAAAGGGTCAATGAAAACAGATTTTAACATTTTCTTTTAGCATAATGTTGACTGAGAAAGTTGATATTTTGTAAGAAAAGAGCGGTAGCTCATTGGTTAGCACATCTGACAAATGACCTCGGTAACTTTTCACTTCACTGAGTACGCAGGAAATTTGCCTACGCAGTTTTTGTAAGTAAGCATTTAGTCTAAAAACAAGTTTTGATTAACTGCAAACTTTACATTATTGACAAGAATTTGCATAATTTTACCCCATTTCATATCTTTCGGGTAAAGCAGGGATCGTATACGAGTGTACATTAATCCTACCCCCCCCCCCCCCCTCACCAAAAAAAAAAAAAATGCCGTAAGTGTTTGCAGTTTAGTGAAAGGTATCTCTGATGGTTGCCGAGAAAAAAATTCTTTCTAGCGCTTTTTTCAAAGCATTCAGTGGCTTGGAAAGAAAGATACGTCAGTAGCCTGCTAATGTGAGATAGCCAAGGAACACGTGCGTAGGTTAAAAGATGGCTCTGATAAGACCCAGGCTATTCAAACGACAATAAACTCCAATAAAATAGAGAATAAAATGTGCTAAGACAAATATAACCTTTTTTTTTTTGACACAAACCCACAACCTTTAAACTAAAAGTCGTCCACTCAAACACAGAGCGAAGGCCAACTATCATTGATCCTGTGTCAACCGTCAGACTGATAAGCGCCACCTGACGACATTTGCAGACTCTGCAGAACAAAATCAGTCCGCACAAAACTTGCACAGAATGTGCAGTCTGATCTTGGATCTATACTGACAAATAAGGAGGTATCTTTCCCCCATATAATACTTTTGAAATATCAAAATCTCGTTTTTTACAATCGGCCTAAAAGTTTGTGTCATTTCTCTTAATTGACAGGATAAATGTTAAAATGTACTTATCCTTTGTCATGCAATTACGTCTATTCCGTTACTAACAGTAGAATTAAGTTTTACTGTAAATGATACAATAAACTGGGCAATTCTTCATGTTTACTAAATACGTGATTTATATCAGCGGCTCAGTTTTAAGCCATCTATTCACGCCACTGAAAATTTGCAGTCCTTGTGAAGATTTTCTAAAATCTGGTATAAAGTCCATTTAAACAGCACTCGCGACATATATGAAATTGCTTAGGAGGTGTAGATCACGATCAGACTACACAGAATACGCAGTCTGATAAACAATATAATTATGACGTCTATTTTTCTCCATTCAAAAACATCCGTCAATTTAAAATTCAATTTAAGTTCAATTGTAATTATCGCTGTCGAAAAAAAAAAGAGACGACTTTATCATTTGGCAACGTGTAAGAAGACGTACAATTTATAAACTGAACAAAGGATGACAGTAACCATTAGTTTTTATTTTGCCTGATAAAAAGATAGAGGCTTATTTGTTTTCCTCTTTTTCAACCCCTGTAAGGACGGTGAGATCATTCGTGGAAACTTAACCCTTTGGATGCTAAGCGTGACTCAATGACCTGATCAGGCCGGTGTAAACTGCACAGATCTTGGATCTTTACTATACGATAGGCAGATATTTTTTCCCTCCATCTGTCCCCTCCCACACACAGAAAATAATGATGATTTATGAAATAGCAACTTTTGGTTATTAATTATTGACTCAATATGTTTCATTGAACTTATTCAGCAGGATAATGTTAATATCCCCTGCAAATATCCTCTCATCTTTGCAAGCCAAGGGTGACGATCCACTACTCTACTCTACCCTTGGCGGATCGAGCTTGATTTCGACATTCATTCATATACATTTTCAATGGTTGCAGCTAGCTGTAACTGCATCAAATCAAATCGCTCGTAGCATTTCATCTTCGATAAAAATAGAAAAAGATCGCGACCTTTCGGATAAGAATAGAAGGTAAACACGAATACCTCCGTGGATGTGTGCAAGATCTGTAATGATTTATTACCGAAAAAAACATAGACGAAGAATATTTACATAAAGTTTCAATGTGACCAATCAATTATCAGATGGTTTTAGGCTATATCCCTCACCTAATTATGGAATGTCGAAGTACGTTTGTGGTTATTGCTTCATGTTGAATTATTGTATTCGTAAGCAGTTTGTAAAACGATATTTCATTGGCTATAAGAAATATGATGTAAAGGGGGATAATAAGCAGCATCCAGTAGAGGGCGTATCGCGGAAATCTGGAAACCGGGTTCGATCAGCCAAGGTAAGATTCACTTAGTGATCGTAACCTTGGCTCGCGAAGATGATGTCCCCTGCAAATACTAACCTTTAAAAATAGCCTACAGTGTCTTATTTTTACTTTAACCCTTCACCACACAATGATGATTTTAACACCCCTGAGAATTATGCCTTTTGAAAACATTGCGAGAAAAGGAGAAAATGCTGGTATCCAGCATTTTCTCCTTTTCCCACAATGATTTTTACTCTATAAAAGACAAGTTGCACTATTTGAGCCACACTGAAATTGTCGTCTGCAAATGCTTTCATTTTAGGCAAGGTAACCAGCATTTTCTCCTTTTCCCACAATGTTTTTACTCTGAAATCTTGTCGTCTGGTACAGGGTAGAGGAAAAAAAGTGTAAAGTTACTGTTTTTCTTGCAACATGTGTAACTACGTTGGGTTCATTTGAAAAGGGTAAATAAAAAACAAACTGTGAAGTTCATTTACAAGATTCCAATTATTTTTCCAATAGCTTTGAACTTGAATAAGAGCATCTTTTCCTTCAGATCAAGTTTTCAGACAAAAAGCAGTTTATGGGGGTGGGGGGAATCTTAGATAGGAGCCGTGCTCTGGTATAAGAAGCCTTAATTCATCTCCGTGATGAATCATACCATGCAGGTTATCACGTGATTTTGGAGCCATTTGGTCAATTTTCTCTGACAAATGAAGGTTAGAATGGTCCTTGGATATACAGAAAGTTGACCAATAGCGAAAAGTTTCGGCTCAGACCAGCCTGTGCGAAATGTGCAGGCTGGCCTGGTCGATATTTTCCCCTGATGTATCGAGCCCCCTTCTTCATAGGCTCTCATGGCTTATGTTTAACCCATTACCACATAATCCCATACTTTTGACGACCCTGATAAAAAAAGGCTTTTAGAATACATTGTGGGAAAAGGAGAAAATGCTGGTAACCAGCATTTTCTCCTTTTTCAACAATGTTTTCTATCCTTCACAAAACAAATTTCAAATTTTCTGTCACTTTTTTTGTGTCGTCTGCAAATGGTTTCAATTTGAACACGCCTAAAATATTGTCGTTTGGTAATGAGTTAATGGCTCGCTCGGTATATGCATACACAGAGATGCATTAAACCCCCTTTTGCCAGAGCAAGTTAATTTATTCTTCTCGATAAACAATTCAACTCGTTGGCTGCAAACTAAACGAAGCCGACTTTTTTAGAAGTCTTCATGAATCTTTTTCATTTCAGTTGAACCTGTTTTGGTTGTAGCATTAGACAGCGGATAATGTAGATCTAAGATCACACTGCATGTTTTGTGCAGTCTGATCTTGATCTACGTTGTCCGCAAAAGCTTTCCAATGCGTACATTAGTAGTGAAAGAGTTTATATCTAACCCAATCAGTAATAGAAACCAGGTCTTGTTTGGGAAAGGGTTAAAGACCGTCGACTGTAAACAGTTGTATGCTGGAAAGAGTACATCAAATTTCATTTCAGCCGTGCTCTGTGAAAAGGGGGCTTAATGCATCTGCGAACAGTATCGACTCAGGTCAGCCTGCGCATTCCGCGCAGGCTGACCTGAGCCGAAACGTTTTGCTCTCTCTCATTGTATTTCTTCTGTATGTCCTAGGGTCATCCTACCTTTCAGTTATAGACAAAATGAATTTTTATGGATCAATAATTATGTGATGGCTTGATCACGGAGATCCCTTAAGTGCCTTTTTCCTAGAACATGTCCGATTGTTTTGTATATTATTTTCAGAGATCATCATAATGAACTTTACAGTAGTATCCAAGATTCCACAACGAGTTTACTGATAGAGCTGCAACAAGAAATGGCGAATAAGTTGAAGATAAGTTTTCTACTAATGACATGGGCGACAGTCTTTGTCGAGTCAAGCATTAGAACGAGCCGCGAAGCTGGACTTTACTTTCTTAAGAATCCCTTCATAGTTGAAAGAAATCCCCAAGAAAACAATGGCGTGTTTGATTTAGAAAAGGAGATCGGCGATGAGGCAGACAAATTACAGACAGAGTCCTCTGATGCCGGTGATTATGAACCGGGTTATATATCACTTAGCGTCCATCTTTATCCTGCTGAAGTTGAGCAAGGTGAGTTATACAGTGGTGTACCGGAAGTCGGAGACTCTGACGTCATTGGTGACCTTGAGGACATGATTGGTCCATATGTAAATAAGAGACGACCAGAATCCTGGAAGAAGCAAGCAACACGTAAAAATGGGGACGGGTCGTTTATTTCACGGTTCCAAACTAAATATTTCCCCTACTCTAATATTGTAAGACTGTCCTCAGGTTGTACTGGTACCCTTTTAACTCCCAACCATGTTATAACAGCTGCTCATTGTGTACATAACGGAGATAGGTATAAGAGAAATATAGAAATGCTTAAAGTAGAAGTTCCGGAAATTATTGGTTCCCGCCTCTACTACGTAGTTGAAATAAAGGTTCCAGTCATGTGGAAGAAGACACAGAATTTACCGGAAGTAGCACGTGGTGCTTACGACTACGCCGTTTTAAAACTCAACCTACCTGTCAGAGGTCGTAAGAAATTTATGCATTTAAAGGTACCAGAAATGAGTTCATTAAACACGGACCTTCATTTTCTCAGTTTCAATACGGAAAAAGCACACCGTCTGGTAAAATCTAAATGTCACCCTGACGAAAATCTGATGATAATGGGCGGCAACGTGTTGCTGACTTCCTGTGAATCAACTGACAAGGGTAATTCAGGCTCGGCCGTGTTTTCGGAAGAAGGTCGTGACGGGGCCCAACTTGTAGGTGTACTTTCAAACACAATCGCGACAACGTTAGGAAATACTGAGTACGATGCCATCATGCTGCTGACATTCCAGAAGTTTCTAGATATATGTGCCATGTTACAACCCGATGGTGGACTTTACAATACATGTGACAACATACAGTCTGTGGACTCCCAACATCACGGTGCAAGACATAGGAATATGCCAATATTTGGGTGAATTAATTCCTACAGAACACTGATAAATTTAAATATGCTTAATGAGTTTAAATCCTTAAACTGTTTTTCGTAGTTAATTCAACTTCTTTCGTCGACTGCATATATATTAAGTATATTAATTATGTATATTAAGATTTGTTTTCACTAACTTTTCAAATTTGCATTTTTATTCTAATTCCCATTTTTTTCTAAACTCCATGTAACGCAATTTCAGACAGGCTAAAAAAATATTTAGGAAGTCATAAAATGTGTTACTGTAGATTCATTACAAGCTTTAGCCCTTACGCTGCTAGGGGCGACTTGAGGACTTTTTGCGGACAGTGTAGATCAAGATCAGACTTCACAGGACGTCAGTTTTCATTGAATTGGGACACTCAGAAGGGAAATTATACTTCGTTAGCGTAATCAGTTTTTTAAACAACAAAAGAAAAACAGGTAAAATTCGTTTAACAAACGTTGGAATGGTAAACCTTTACAATATAATAAATTTGTTGTACGGTCAGGTGACAGGGGACTTGAAAACTTGTTCACAGTTGTAGTGAATGATGTCGTCACCTCGCCTTCGGTGTGTATTTCCAGTCAAAGATAAAAGAAAATGTCGATTTCAAAGTTTTTGTTTTCGCGGGAAAAGCTTGTCGTGTCTTATGTACTACATTTATGTAGTCTGGTCTTGAGTCTGCACTGTTTGTAAAAGCCTAAACTAGTGGCGCTTTTTTACAGTCTTAGGATAAAGAAATAGTGTTTATTTCATCAGCGTGTGGTTAATATGGGGAAATATTTGCCGAAAAAGGGAAAGGTATGCGAAAATAACGAGTTATTTTCGCAGACCTTTCCTTTTTGATATATATTATATTTCCTCTGATTATTTTGTCAACGACTGCCACTTTTACCACTTCTAACAGCAGAACAAATAGTTCCAGATTTTCGGCAGGAGGAAAATATTCACTGTGACTGGGAAATAATTCCCCACCCCCAGCTTAAATTACATTTCGTTACCCATAACATTTCTAAAAATAAACACATGAAACATAATATTTAGTAGTCTGTCGTATAGCCAATCACTGTACAAGCTACGTATACTTATTGAAACACTAGTATAACATCCCCTTTGACTTCTTTCAGTAGCATTTAATGAAACAAATTTTGCTCCTTTTCTTTCTTTTCGAAGTCCCTACACGGGGTAGAGAATTGTTTAAATACAGTTTGAAGAAATGTGTTAAACCTTATTCACACAGGCTCGAGCTTTGAAGGCCCTAACTCAGAGGAACTTTGAAAACGTCCTGGAAAAAGGAGAAAATGCTTGTAACCAGTACTTTCTCCTTTTTCCCAAATGTTTTCCACCCTTTCACATTCAAATTCCAAGATTTGAGCTGTATTAGAATATTGTTTGCAGGTTATTTCAAAAACGAAGAGTCTATTTTTCTCTCATGTAGTAAGGATTTTAAAACAAACAAAAAAACTGTCAAAATGATTATCTGTGGAAAGGAAATAAAGTTACATAACTCCTACAGGACTTGTTAAACTCTCCTATCATTTTATCTCCACTTGTTTCTTAGTAAAGACCTATCCACCTTTCGGTACCTTCGACAAAAGCAGGGCCTTCTTCGAACGTCATAGATCAGGATCAGAGTGCATACAACCTGTAGTCTGATCTTGGATTTACATCGTCGACTTGTTTCTGATCAAAGCAGAGTAAACAAAGCAGGTTTTGTTCGTGAATGCATTTAATTTTATATTGTGAATATGTCATTGTACGATTGGCCCAAGTGTTACTCGCTAACAGAGGAATTAATTTCAAAACTAGGTTAAAACCTGACAGGTAGCTGTGCCTTTTCTTTACTTTTTGCCTTGTTTTTAAATTCTTTTTTTCCTGCACAACACACAACCACACGACAACAGATTATCATCCACAATATTTTTCATACTTTTAATGTGTTACCGCATAGCAAAATTTTAGTCCTATATCCAAATTGAAAGCATTTGCAGACGACAGTTTCATGGTGGCTCAAATGGTGCAGTTTTGCTTTGATAGGGTAGAAATCTATTTGGGAAAAGGAGAAAATGCTAATTACCAGCATATTTTCCTTTTCCCACAATATTTTCTAAAGGTTTCTCTCTCAGGATCGTCAATTGTAGGGATGGTGTGGTAATGGGTTAAATGGTATCATTTGAATTTGAATGTATTATGACGCCTACTTTGATATTTTGACCTCAACTGCGACTTTAACGAGTATTAGTATCGAGGGTACACTTGTACGAGAAAAGTTTATATTGTACAGAGACGAAATACTCAAACGAAGACTCGAACTTTCGACCCCGAGTAGATGTCAACAATGACTGGGTAATTCGTACAGGTATAATTATTTGACTAGAGAGAATTTCCTTTATCGATCCATGACAAATCGGATTGCTCCTCCGTGGCTATTGTTATCACCTAACCCTTTACCAAACAAGCCCTGGTTTTTACGACCCTGAGATAGAAGTCTTTTGAAAACATTGTGGGAAAAGGAGAAAATACTGGTTACCAGCACTTTCTCCGCTTCCTACGATGTTTTCTACCCTGCTGAAAACAAATTTCAATTTTTGAATGATGTTTATTTTGTCGTCTGCAAGTGTTATCGATTTGGACCAGAGTAAAATTTTGTCGTTTAGTAAAGAGTTAAGTCTTTGTCGTTTGGTAAAGAGTTAAGTTTTTTTTTTTACAAAACGACAAAATTTTAGACAGGTCAGAATTGAAAACAACTGCAGACGACAAAATACATGTAACTCAAAATTTGAAATTTGTTTCCGGCAGGGTAGAAAACATTGTAGGAAGCGGAGAAAAATGCTGGTTAACAGCATTTTCTCCTTTTCTCACAATGTTTTCATAAGGTTTCTATCTCAGGGTCATAAAAACCTGGGATTGTTTGGTAAAGGGTTAACAATTTGCCAGACGATAAAATTTGAGATTCATCCAAATTGAGAGTATTGGCAGATGACAAGTTAGATATTGTTTTAAGTTTGGAATTTGTCTTTGAAAAGCTCTAAAAAGAAAACATTGTGGGAAAAGGATAAAATGCTGGTTACCAGCATTTTATCCTTTTTCTACAATGCTTTCAAAAGCGTTATTTCTAAGGGATCGTTGAAAAATTCAGGATTTATTTGGTAATGAGATTTAGCGCTAAAGAAATGACAACAGATATATGACCAGACTGCACGTGTTGTACATTCTGATCTTAATCTACATTGTCCACATTAAGCAGTCTGATCCAGATTTACTTCGTTAACAAATTTGAATATAATTATGCGTTAGGCTCAAAAGTTGCACGTTTAGGGTACAAAACAAAATAAATGTACATTTTGTGCCACAAAAAGAGATTTAAACATGCATTCTAAGACTTTTTCTGGCTAGCACGATATCAACAGAGCCAATCGTATATATAAAATCAAAGTGTTCGTTTAGTGCGGTCTGATTTTGGTCTACATTACTATCGTTGTCTGAGCATGTCATATTCTTCGAAGATTCGACCTGTCCTGTTTGACGCATCATCCATTCTTCGATACTTAGGAAAAGTAGGGCTTATAAATATACCGAAGCTAAACCCAAGCCTGTAGGGAATGTTTTAACCTTTTACCCCATAAGGCATTTCTGTGGTATCTCTAATTGACCCTAAAAACAGCAAGGATAAAGCTGTTTCTTATCTGTATATGGCAACTTTTGATAGCTTAGAAAACATTGTGACAAAAGGTGAAATTGCTCGTCACGAGCAATTTCACCTTTTGCCACAATGTTTTCAAAAGGCTCCTACAAGCAATGCGTAGAAATGAGTATATATGGAGTAAAGGGTTAATAAATGGCCGGGGCACAGGTTACCTGCTAACTGATCGTAACTGAATAAATCGCACCAGGTAGCGTTTTACTGAGTAAACGTTTATTTTGAATTTGAAATACAAAGTAACGATTGTCGTTTTGAAAAATTAGTCCGCTTATGTACCCAGAATGCCCATATTAGATAGATGTGTATTTGTAGAATGCCATCTAGCGGGAGATAATGACATTACCATAAAAAGAAATAATAGTTAGTAGAGTTGTCTAATGGGTGTAAGTTGGTCCTTGTCCAATATTGGAAATTTTGCTGATATGTTCAATGACAATGGATTTATAATACATGCACAAACCTGCAAATAATGCGATCATTACTACACGCAAGTTTCGGTTTCCAATAATACTGAAAAGGTTTAAAGCTTAGGTTCTGGGACGAAAATTTTACAAAAATACAAAAAAAAAACACATCCTTAATTATACTCATAAAGCCTTTCAGTTTTCATTCATAAAACCCCAGTAGTCGAAAACCATCCGAGAACAAAATAAATCAGAGATTTACTGCGGTCCTGGTCGACAACGATGGGAAACACTGTCTATTTTTATATGAGTAACTCGCTCATTTATATACCGGAAATACCCAGACGAAACTTCAAACATAGCGTCTGATGAAGACATTATGGAAAAAATATACATGTTTGTTATGGAATTAAAGCGTCATTAGTCACGTGCCAGTGACTTTACATTCTCACAATGCATTTTTTAAATTTTCGGCGCAAAATCAAAAAACACCTTAAGACGCTACGTAGCCCTTTAACTCTTTACCACACGACAAAATTTTAGACTGGTCCAAATTGAAAGCACTCGCAGACGACACAATTAAAGTGACTGAAAATTGGAAATTTGTTTTGTGAAGGGTAGAAAACATTGTGGGAAAAGGAGAAAATGCTGGTTACCAGTGTTTTCTAGAGGCTTCTTTCTCAGGGGCGTCAAAAGTAGAGATTGTGTGGTAATGGGTTAAGGGAATACCATCAACATTTTTTTTTTTTGCAATTTTATGATTCTTAATTATTTATGGTTTGTATTGTCTTTTTATGTGAATTTTAGTGATACATGGATTTTTTAATTTGATGAGATATGAAACATCTAAATAACCACCTTTAAAGCAAAATGTACATGCATTTTCACGTTAAATGCCGCTTTAACCTTTCCCCCTCCCCCCACCCCACCTGCCTTTTTTAAATTCATTTTTTCTTGAAAAAGCTCTTGAGAAAAGGAATACATGCTCATAAAAAGCTAGTGAAACATTTGTCACATTCATTTTCAATTTTCAAAGCGTTTGGGCCCTTAACTGTTTCAAAAATAAGCCGGTTTTTACGTGTCTGCAGTACAAGTCTTTAGAAAACATTGTGGGAAAAGGAGAAATTGCTCGTAACGAGCAATTTCTCCTTTTCCCACAGTGTTTTCTAGCCTATCGAAAAACTTTCTGCCATTCTCAACAAATTCAAAATTGTCATCTGCAAACACTTTGAGTTTGGGACAGTCTAAAATTTGTCTTTTGGGAAAGGGTTAATGCAGGTACATATCAAACATTGTAAAGGTATGTATAACAATGGGTGGAGTTAATCGATCGAGTTTTCCACCTTACTAACTAATGCGATCAACGTCTAGTTTTGCTATGCGATCGATTTGTTTTGGATTTCATACACATATAGGCCTACATAATACATGTAAATATCTTTTTATTAAGAAGGTTTATAAACATGGGGCTTTTTGCGGGCGGGATCTGTATCAGAATAGACCCACACTCGTTAAACAATGAGGAAATTTATCAGAACTATTCATAACTTTATCTGTGTATTGAAAAAATGATTAATTCTGCTGTGAGATCGATTTCAGTGAAAGATAGGAAGTTTTTGTACAGGAATTTGTATGTGATCTACATGTGGTCAGGTATGTATACATGTACTTATAGAATTTATTATCATTTATATAAACGTTTTATAAATCCTATTATAAATTCGCGCCCTTGTTTATAAAGACCATGATGAAATGGTGGCTGAAAGATTGTGGGAAAAGGAGAAAATGCTGGTTACCAGTATTTTCTCCTTTTCCCAAAATGTTTTCTTCTATATTGAGAAAAAAAATCTTAATTTCAGTCATATTTGACATGTCACTTGCAAATGCTTTCAATAGTGATACAACTGAATCTTTGCTTGTATGGTGTTTAACGCCGATTCCTAAATCATTTCGGTTATATCGTATCGACCAGTGTACCTATCCATGCTTTGTTGGGTCATATTTGTAACAAATCATATATGTATCACCTGTTACATATATGATCACATATGTAACATGTGCTACATATATGACTCGGAAATCAAGCATAAATGTAACATATTTTGTGACGAATATGATCGATGCCGGTTTTTGATGTGACATGAAATCACATATGTCACAGGTCAATTTTGATTTAAAAACAGTACAAAAGAATGCATATTTACATCTGAAACACATTTGTAGCAGGTTTTTATTCACCAGATGGGCCAATATCTTGATACTGATTTGTTGTGTCACTTTGTCCATCGTCGTCATCGGCGGTGACGTCGACGTCACTCTTTCGCGTCCGCTCCATATTTCCTCAACTTTTTAAAGGATATTCATGAATATAATGTCCGGTATCGTGGCTGCTCTCTGTTTATATATATAAACATAATTATATATATGGGCCACAACGTGAGAAAATGTACCTTCGGACAATTGGTGAGTATTTGATAAACAACGTTATTTTGAATGTATAATATTTCTGGAGTATGTTAGTCTTTATTTGAACAGATTATTCAGGTTATTTTGTGAGTTATGACCAATTTACTATATGAACCCTACAAACGTCATTTACCTGAAAAAATGAAGTCAAAGTTGCGTAATGCATTTCTGCGTGTTAGTAGAACCTACAAAACTCGATGCATTTGCTTAAAACTGTTTAAGCACTGATCAAACCCCGTATTGTTACGGCAATATGTTGAAATTATTTTGTGTATTTTATTGCGATGTGGTTGCTATGGTTACCTTTTAACGATAGATATAGGAAAATATATAAAAATGGGCTGAGACAAGGGCAGATAACTCCAAGTATTGAAATAAATATGTTTTAAAACTCATTCAGTTGAAAGATTACAATTACAGTGATATTTTTAAAACATTTATATTACGTGATTTTTCCTCTTTTTGCAGCTTTCTACTAGTGATGACAGAATGTCCGAAGGTACATTTTGTCACGTTGAGGTTCATGCGTTGGGGTGTGTGTGTGTGGGTGTGTGTGTGTGTGTGTGTGATTACACACATGTGTTACATATGTGATCATATATGTGTTACATATGTGATCATATATGTAACACATGTTACATTTGTGATCATATATGTAACACATAGACAACTAAACCTGTTACATATATGCTTCTCATGTCAACCCCCATTTCGGACAAACACATTTGTAACACACTTTATCTGTTACGAATGTGATCATGTACGTAACAAATGTGTTACATATATGATTTGTTACAAATATGATCCAACAATGCTTTCCTTGTCATTTCGCAGCGAATAACTTAGTTCCGATTAATTCACTATATAACAACCACTTATACTCTTGGGAACATGTTGATGGAAAGAAAAGTGACACTGGCTTTCAAAAATACAAAATCAAGAACAAGACAAAATCCTTTAGTGAATAGGGGAATAGCTTTCCTGCCGTTCCTATCTTTCTCCAACTCCAACACCACTTTCACCTGTCCTCTGCTCCTTCACAACGCCCTCCCCTTCTGTAAAGCATTTGCAGTCAACACATTAACTGTTTCTCCAAAGATGAAATTTGCTTCCGAAAATATGCAAAACACTATTGGAAAAGATTTTTAAAAAATGGCGTATTTCCGGGTATATACCGGCCTGGTGCATATCAGTCTACCAGATATAGCCGAGAGATTTGATGGCTCCCATCACCCGAGGTATTCCGAATGGCTGGTTACCATCAGTTCCTCTTTTCCACAAATATGTTTTCAAAATCATTTTTCTTTTTTTATCTTAAAAACCTGGGATCTTTTGGGATAATGGGTTAAAGATGGTGTTGTAAAAGTCAAGTATACTAGCAGCAGTAAGGGAGAATAGTGTGTCACTTGGTAAGGGTTAAAGGAATGCTCGTTCGATGGAAATATTCAAAATAAAACTTGTTTAATAAAAGTTCTTATAGTGGTTAATAAAAAGTAATTCCTAAGTTGGCTATACTTATACGGTACCAATTAACTAGCCAGTATGCCTTTAATATTTTGTTTGTACATTCAACGCTTTGTCAACCTACGTGGGATAAGATGGGCTCATGGGGTTGTCTGTCTGGTATTGACACCCCCAACTCGCTGTCTGTCTAACACGTACTCGTGTACAATAAATTTAAAGTTATGGGACTTGTTCTGTCTAATTATTTTGGATTATTTGTGTATATGTTCTACAACATGCTAGAAGGGGCATTCGGACATCTGCATGAAGCGTCGTCGTGGAGCAGCATGTGTAGTCTACTCCAAGACAGCACTTCACGTCAACATTACATTTTGCGCTACAGAAGACTTGCGTGAAACAGAAAATTGCACACGATCGGAGAGTGTCGTCTCTGTTCAGCCTGCGCCGACTGCCCAGGCTGATCCAAGACGACACTTTACGCAAATGTCCGAATGAACCCTTTATACGTGTTGGAGGCTAATATTATACTAGTAACGCAGTACGGACTTGTAAGTTCTGCATTTCTGTTTGCTTAATGGATCAATGGCGTTCTACGTATTACAACGTTACTAATGTACTGTTGAAAACTAAAGCATTAAAGAGATCTAAACACTCATAACAGCTAACATGTAAGTCCTAACAATATGGGCCACGCTCTGTGAAAAGACGGCTTGATGCATATGCGAAAAATATCGACCCATGACAGCATGTGCACTCCGCGCAAGCTGACAAAGGCCGACACTTTTGGTTATTTGTCAAGTTTCTGTTTGTTGAAGGACGAGGACCACTCTACCTCATGATTAAGTCGGTTATTTGAAAAAGTGGCTATAATGGATCCATAATTATATGTTGACGTGCTTGGTATCATATGTCACTGAGATATGGCATTAAGCTCCATTTTACCATAAGATAGCTCATATTTATTTTACAAAGATTGGGAAAGAAGCGTGTATACTTAAATATAGCTTGTACTGATCAATCATCTCAATTTTTGCTTGAAAACTTTGCCAGTGCTGGCACTGCAGTGTGAGTGTTTCCAAAAATTGTCTCCGCTCAGCACGGTATTCGAACCTGCAACCTGGATGTGAGAGGACGGCGCACCTCCCTTACACCAATCTGTCCCACACGTTTAACTATTTACCAAACGACAATATTTTAGACTTGTCCAAATCGAAAGCATTTGCAGACGACAAAATGGAAGTGACTGAAGATTAGAAATTTGTTTTGTGACTGGTAGAAAACATTGTCGGAAAAGAAGAAAATGCTGGTTACCAGCATTTTCTCCTTTTTCCACAATCTTTTCTAAAGACTTCTTTCTCAGAGTCGTCAAAAGTAAGGATTGTGTGGTAAGGGGTTAATGAATAACGACGTCTAAATCACACTAGCTTAGGACATAGAGAAATTGTTTTAACTCTGTATTGAAAATGTCTACATGTACATATACATTTAGGAAAATTCCTCTCCCACCAATGTTTCGACGATGGTTGAGTGGTAAAGCAGCTAGTGTGGCATGGAAAGAACATTGTGCAGAGTACTGGTAAAAGAAACTCCAGAAAAGTACGGATAGGTACACTGGCCGCTGCGATTTAACAAAAAATAATGTTGAAACGGCGTTAAATACCATACAATCAATCTGGCAAAAGGAGATCTGGTGCATCACCAGATGGTGATGGTGCATCTGGTGATCACATAATCACTGATCTATAAAGATCCATTTTGCCAAACAACCAGCTGAATCATGAAGTAAACTGGTCCTTTGTCCCAAAGAAAATTGGTAAGTAGCAAAAATTATCGACCCAGATCAGTCTACGCGAACAGCGCAGGTTGACCTCGATCGATACTTTTTGCAGATGCATAAAGCCCCATTTTTATGAATTATGTTTAACCTAAAGTCATTCGTTCACTCGTATTTCAGCGTAGGATAGACTAGCGTAATGGAGTGGGTCGATATACAGTTTTCTATCGACTTGGTAGAAGCCGCACTGCGCCATCTCAGATTTCTGGAAGACATTTCGGCAATCGAGGCGTTGTTACAAGGACCAGTGTTAGAGCATGCGCTTCGCCGTTATGAACAGTTATGGCTACCACTGGCGATGGAGAACCGTCACCTGGATATCGTACCCCCTTTGGATGTTGGATGGCTGTGGTACATCCATATGTTGAGTCCACTAGCCTATAAAAGAGACTGCCGAAAGCTTGTGGGAGGGACTTTAGACCATTCATTTAAAGACGCTGATGACGTCATATCGTGTGCAAACAGGGCTGTAGAAGTTTGGTATGAAAAGTATCCTAAATCGGGGTACAACATCATTAGGAATGGCGAGTACGTAGAGCGAAAACAGCATTATATTACCAAAGAAGTATCTAAATTGTCAGTGTCTTTGACCGGAAATGCCAACTCTCATTTACAATTTTGTTACCAGGTGGCGCTTCCTCACTTTCGAGACCGGAAGTACCTGGATGGTGCTTTGAAAAGATACAAGCAATTTCTTTGCCTGAAAAAACTTGCTCCTGAAGAATTTCTTACCCCATGTGTTGATATTATTTTAATGTGGTATACACATATGTGTCACCCTGTCGCTTATGCCAAAGATCTTACTGCGATTTGTGGACAAATCTTGGACAACAATGTTAAAGTTAAATATGCACTCATAGATCAAAACTACATCACGGCTAGAGACAAAACATCTGAACTGTGGACTAAAGTTTCAACAGATGAATTCGTTCAGCCGGGGACTAAGTTGAGATCGAGTGAAAATAAAAAGGAGATTTTTCCTGTCACGTTAGACGACCTTAAGTCGTGTTGTGTGATAGAATATGACTTATACCTTACAGATGTAGATCTGATTGGTAATACAGAGAAACATAAGTTCGAACTTAAAGTATATCTTGTAGATTCGAAAAATCTCTGTGAGGAACTTTTCAGTCTAACAGGTAACAAGCGCTATTGGCCAATATCTTCAAAGTTTCATTTTAATACAGATAGACATCGAAATCTGAAAATCCTTCTACTAAGCCATAGCAGACTTTGGTGTTTCAAAGGATATACTTCGTATGCTGATGGCAACTTTAACCTTAGAAATCGTCTGCAAAATATGGGCACCATGGTGCGCGCGATAGACGCCAGGGTAACCATGGAATCTGTTGTTACGGACACGCTACGAGTTGATCTCAATGGCTCGGTGCATAATGCGACGCCAATTTTATGTCGGCTACAATTAGTGGTCGCAGCATATGAGAAACAGTTAACCAAGGCAGCTTTTCTGCGTAGAACATGGGGCCATTACAAAATGCCAGATAGTACATCTAAATCAGAGTATGAATGTTTTATGGCTGTGCATACGTAAGTACATGAATCATCATAATGATGACCGACCATATGGCCTTCAACACGCGAAAAAGAGGAATTTGCGTAAAGTGTCGTCTCGGATCAGCCTGTACAGCAGTCCGCGCAGGCTGATCCGAGATGACGCTTTCCTTTTTCATGTATTTTTTCGTTTTGTGCTGGTCTACTGTAATACCAAATTTAATGTAGTCGTAAAGTGTCATCTCGGGTTAGCATGCGAGGACCGCGCAGGCTGATCCGAGACGACACTTTACACAAATGTCCTAATACCCCTTTTCGCGTATTGCAGGCCCTCTCTCTCTCTCTCTCTCTCTCTCTCCCTCTCTCTCTCTCTCTCTCTCTCTCCCTCCCTCTCTCTCCTCTCTCCCTATAGGTATTAAACATACTCGCTAACCTCAACATCTACGTCTCCAAAGTTATGAAGCACGCTTCACTATTTCTTACTCTTCACTACACAATCCCGAGTTTTAACGACCCTGAAAGAGACAACTTTTGAAAGCATTGAGGGAAAAGGAGAAAATGATGGGTACCAGCATTGTCTCTTTTTCCCTCAATGTTTTCTACACTGTCTAAGACAGAAACTATCATTTCAGCTATATTTGTCATCCGCACATGCTTCCAATTTAGACCTTGCCGTTTTACAAGAAACATTGTAAGAGCAATGCTCTCAGAGAATTACCACAAAGAAGTCAAAAGTTTTTTGTTTAGAACCACAATGGTACATGAAACTGATATAATGACTGATTGTATGGTGTTTAACGCCGTTTTCAACATTACTTCACTTAAATCGCTGCGGTCAGTGCAGCTATCCATGTCTTCCTGGAGTCTCTTTTACCAGTGCTCTGCATAATTTTCTTTTTCCAAGGCACTGGCTGCTTTCCCGTATAATCATCATCGAAACAATGGTCAGCGGTGGGAAAGGAATGAATCCTGACGCAGTGACTCTCATCAATCCTCGGAAAGAAATTGACCGAGCCAGGGATCGAACCCCCGGCCTCTTGTTCTGAAGGCCTTCACGCTACTGACTGAGATACCGGGTCTCGGCATACATGTATCACAAAGCTAAGTACTGCACTGAGATGCCTCGGGCACTGTTCATCGTTCACTCGACAACGGTAATTTGTTTTTCCCAAGTGGCATTGTATACTATCGATCTGGACGTAATTTAACAACGATAATGTCACCAAGATTATATTTATTGTATGTAACAAAACTATTCTGAAGCGCAACATCGTCTGTCGCATAACTTTGAGGATTGCGGACTGCGACTTCCCAACTTTCACCACTCGATCACGCAAAACTTTTTACGACCCAGAGACTTTTCGATGCCATCTGATGCATGTATGTATGTATACTGAGTACATTTAAAAACGCACACTCTGGTTTCAAATTGAAAACTCAGACAAAAATGGATCCACAACAACAAATCACCACGTTAGACGGTCATATTTAATAACTCAGTGTCCAAAATTTCATTAAAATCAAATGAATAATTCATCTAAAATCGAAAGCTTGTATTTGTGAGGTCAAAAATTGAAATTCACACAGTTTATAGTGTGACCACCGCAAACATCAATTGAATATTGACATCGCCGAAGCATAGACTACTTCCGGGCTGCTAAACACATGATCCGTGAGATACGTTGTGTGCGCATGTCATATTCTTCGAAGATTCGACCTGTCTTATATGACGCATCACTATCCCCGATATCGAGGAGGCTGTAATAATGCGCGTTGTATAGTATCAATGGAGAAAATGGCTTTTATCAGTATGTCTGAGGAAAAGGCAGGCCTGTTTTAGCTCCAGATTTCTCTAAACTGCTGATCATATCTGAGTGAATCGCACCAGGTAGCACTGTATTGAGTAGCCTATACGTTTATCTTAGTTTGAAGTAACTGTTGTCGCGTAGAAATGTGGTCCGGATTAGATAGATGAGTATTTGTAGAATGCCATCTAGCGGGAGATAATGCCGTGAGATATTGTTCCACTCTTGAATCAGTGCCTAAAAGAAGTTGATTTCATTTTCAGGTTGATGCAGTCACATAAGATGAGTACCACACACACTGAAAGCATCTTATGATGTTCAAGGTGGTCACATTCAATATTAATTTTGTAAATTTCATTTTTTTTAGAACACAAAGTCAGGCTTTTGATTAAAATAAACTATTCATTCGATTTTTCATGAAATTTTGGGCACTTAGCTAATAAAGATGACTGTTTGACAGAGTGAAATTTAAAACCAAGGTGTGCGTTTCTAAATGTACTCAGTACATGTATATACTCGAGACTTACTAGAGTTTGGTGTGGACGTAAACTTTCGCAATTACCATTTAAATGTGATTTGTTCCTCCCATATATTTAATTTCATTCTTTTTAGATTTCAGAATCAAGAGGGCGTGGATACTTTTCGATGTCGCCTTATACACATCCCAGACTTACTACGTTCTGGTGTCGAGGTATTCTTCCGCAATAAACTTGTAGCCACATCTTACGTGATCGGTTCATCACATTTACCAACCTCACAGCAGGTAAGGGTAGTTTCATAGTTAGAACGTCAACGATCCTCAGTATTGTCCTATCTGGATATTCTTACCAACAAAGTCCGTAACAAAGAAACAAATGAACAAATGCATAGCTGATATACAAACCGCATCTGGCGGGATTCGAACCCATGAAGGACATTTATCCACGTTTTTCGGGGTTTAAAAGACCAATACCATAACCATTGCGCTAAAGATTTATCTCCCCAACGCAATCGTTAGGTATTTGTATTTTAAATCGGCACGAAGTCATCCATGAAAGAGTGGTTTTCTGTAACACACCCCCTCTTTAAGTCCGTTTTGGACGACAAATGGGGTTTATGGCTCAATGGTAGATCCGAGACGAGCCCCCATCTTACGAATAAAGTCTGTAACAAAGAAACAAATGAAGATATGCATAGCTGAAATACAAACCACATCTGGCGAGTTTCGAACTCATGAAGCACACTTATCCTCGGTTTTTCGAGGTTTAAAAGATACCATAACACCAATACCATAACCACTGAACCAAAGAGATATCTCCCGAAAGCAGTTGTTAGGTATTGTATTTTAAATCGGGACGAAGCCATGCATGAAGGAGTGGTCTCCCGTAACAATATATTATTTATGGATTACAACCTGTAAAATTTCAAGTCGAACCTTTAACAAGAAGAAAATTTTATCATATACCTATGAAACTTGCACTCGCAAAAGGAGCTTAATGCATCTCCCCGATGCGTGATACCAGGCTAGCCATCATATAATTACGGATCCATAATAACCACCTCTGTTAAAAGCGGACTTTATTATGAGGTAGACTGGGCCTTGGGCATACATGATATTGACCAATCGCGAAAAGTTTCGGCCCAGGTCAGCCTGCGCAGACTGCGTAGGCTGACCTTGGTCGATACTTTTCGCAGATGCATTAAGTCCAACTTTTCACAGAGCATGGCTCATGAATAAATATTAACCTATAAATTTATCTGAGTAAAATGCGGATGTTATCTATATTTCAAGTACAACTGACGAGCCACTTTCCGTATTGATCATGTTCCCAGTGTTAATCATAATCGTATTCTTGGACTACTTTCTCGGCGTAGGTGAATGTCCTGGCTTTTGACATACTTCGAGGTACTGATACAGAATGAATAGTGGTGATTTGTAATTGGTCGAAAATAAGCGCATTTTTATTTTGTGAATTCCAGTCGGCATATTTGCTTGTACATTTGTAAAACAGAGTTGCTAACGCTAATTGATAACTCGGTGCTTTGATTCATGCCATAGCAAAGTAATGTAGCAGAGAATTATTCTTTTTCTTTTGCTACTTGGATATTCTATACAGTCCCGAGTTTTACACGATTTTTAGAAAGAAAGCAATTGAAACATTGTTTTAAAGGGAGATAATGCTAATAACCCAATTAAATTTTTTTAATAAATTATATAAAGATCTCTGGCAGGGTGCAAAGCAGTATGGGAAAAAGAGAAAAATGTTGGTGTCTGATTTTCCTGCACTTTTAAAAAAAAAAAAAAAAAACTTTCATCTTTAAGGTCATAAAAACCTCTTATGGTAAGAGATAATTTTGTTTTAACAGGTCCAGTGCTCCGATCTGTCTGTGTCCTTTGACCCGGAACTCGGTGAGAGGGCCATGCTATTACGGAATTACAAGGGAGATTGGGCCATCTGTATCGGCCGCTGGGTACAAGGTGATTTAAATACATTTATCTTATAACGTGTATGAAAATTTAATTGGAAAATTAAACGAGACTTACCTGTAAGTTGAAGTTGGATTTCAATTCTCCGAAGCACAAGGTCACCGTGATGAGCTCATGTGAGAGATGCATGTCGTGTCCAGGAGGTCAATCATTCAACTTGTGATGTGAACACTTTTTCCAACGAAATTGATTCACATTTGCACTTAACTTTTTAACTTTTAATAATATCAAATAAATCTACCCAATTTGTATGTAGGATTTTTTTTTCATATATTTTGTAACCATGTATGTATTTTTATATAGCCACTTTTCACAAAGGGCGGGTAAAACGGGTGGGCACATGAGCTCATCACGGTGACCTTGTGCTTCGGAGAATTGAAATCCAACTTCAACTTACAGGTAAGTCTCGTTTAATTTTCCAATTCTCCCTTCAGCACAAGGTCATGTGATGAGCCCCTGTGAGAGTTTTAAAGGTGTTCACGAACAACGGATTTCGAAGTATGCATGTTACCCACTACATGCAATAGAATAAGTGTAATTTACGAATCATTTGTTTGAAAGTATTGTCCATTTTCTTCGGTGAATTTACTACTTTGAAGTCATGAAATACCCTTGGCATTTTTCAGTGTGGGTTGTTTTAAAACCCTTCGTGAAGTCCCCTAAGATGACCAGCTCTCAGATGTTGTCGTATTATGTAACGGGATCCCTGCATTCTTTACTGCAGCAATATGCTGCTATTGAATAATGCTTTTTCTAGCTAGTGAAAAGACAGTCTTATATGGATGCTGGGTGTTGGCAATTTAAGGCGAAGATTATGCAGGTACTGTTTTAAATATGGCATTATTAAAAGGCAGAAGTAATGCACCTATCCGTAAAGAGTAGTTTCACTCTGGTCTGTGTTTCCAACACACCTTGAAAAAACATCACTGCTGGGTCAAAGAAATATAATAACTGAAAAGCTTTAGGACGAGCTCTTTGATCGACAAAGGCTTGGTTACTTTATGGGTAAGTAATGGCAACCTTTTTTGTTACTAAATGCAAATGACCTTATAGAACATAAGTCAATCATAGTTTTAAGATATATTCATGTACCTGTACCAAGAGCCGGTTTTTAATTAACGTCTGATATTAACTGGCATTATAAACTGTAATTCCATAACATAAATCATAGCCAGCAAGAAGGAATGAATTTAAGGACTTGTTGTTGTGTTCTAGACACTATAGCTATAGCCCATTCCAGTTGATATGTAAGAACTTCAGGTACTTGATTTTGCTATGAGTGAATGGCTATTTAGATAAATAACTGTCACAGTAATGGATCCAATTTGTAATACATCTTATGAACTAGCCCTGCCAGGAATTAAGGGTCAAGTGAGGTCAGTCTCGACCCTGATAAAGGCCCCAGACAAGTGACAGGCGAACTCAGTCCTACAGGAATTAATTGATAGATTCTGCCATATGCGCTTATGATAAGGTCAGGAGATTGCCAGCATGTGGTGATCTGACTGAGTTTGATAAACATGTTTTCCATTGCATGATGGAACCATTCATGTAACAGCATTAATACTTCCTTGCCTTGTGGACGTCGAATTTCTGCAAGGTGAAGATGGGCAGATCTGCCTAAGATATATTTACATGTATATATTTTTGAAATGTATTTTACATAGCGAACTTGGTTATCCTTGAAGATAGTACAGATAACTGTCCCCAAAGGCGATGTTACTTTTCGACTGGTCGCCTCTACGGTGTACAGTAAATATCCAAATATGAGAAAGATCACCGGGGCGTCTCATTATAGAGACTATCCTTGAGGAGTACTCTCTTCATTTCTTATTCAGTCTATTTAAAGCAATCTAACTCTGTCTCTACTTTTAAATAGAAAGGCCTGACACTTTTAAGGGAAATGTAATGTTTGAGCATCCACTCTGTGGACTATGATAGGCCTTCTCATCAATCCGGAATTACCTGTTCCATTTTAACCTATGCACTGGATTAGCATTTTGTCACACTGTTTTGCTGAAGTCTAAGTTTTCTAGCCCTTGAAGCGAACTGACTAATTAATGACCCCAGGTCTATTTAGACGAATGCTGTGCTGTTACTCTCTTGAACCCAAATGTGTTTATCTAACGGTCTTTCCAAACAAGATAGCAATCTGAAATAAATGGCTTTCAGATCAAGATAATGAATGTTGTTGTCAACAGGTATCTCTGAGACACCTCATTGACCCCATGTTGGGCTGCCTCCCAGCCCATGAAGGAAGTCTGTTGTCAGTGTCAATTTAGAGGAGATATACAGCCTAATGAATCCTTAGCCCTGTACTATAGTCTTACTGCACAGCTGAAATATCTCTAGCATTTGGTAATAATAATTGTTACCCTTCGCATCCTTTTTTGAGCTATTGAAATAGTCCAAGAACTCAAACCATTCTTTCCATGTAATTACCCATCTTCTTACGAACGAAGTCCGTAACAAAGAAACAAATGAATAAATGCATGGCAGAAATAAG
Source organism: Tridacna crocea (assembly GCA_943736015.1). Classification (NCBI taxonomy): domain Eukaryota; kingdom Metazoa; phylum Mollusca; class Bivalvia; order Cardiida; family Cardiidae; genus Tridacna; species Tridacna crocea. The sequence continues at coordinate 39,259,361 of OX031062.1, forward strand.
GATCGGAACGGGATTCGAACTCCGAACTCCCGGACGCAAAGCCAGTACCCTAACCACTGAGCCAAAGAGATATCTCCCTGACGCAGTAGCCAGGTATTGTATTTAAATCGGGAGTATGCCATGCAGGAAGGAGTGGTCTCCCGTAACACACCCCCTCTTAAAGTCATCATTTATTGATGACTCAAAGCCTTATTAGGCAGGAAGTCCGATTTTGGACAACAAATGGGATTAATGGCTCAATGGCCAATCCCGGACGAGCCCCCATCTTACGAACGAAGTCCGTAACAAAGAAACAAATGAATAAATGCATGGCAGAAATAAGGATCGGAACGGGATTCGAACTCCGAACTCCCGGACGCAAAGCCAGTACCCTAACCACTGAGCCAAAGAGATATCTCCCTGACGCAGTAGCCAGGTATTGTATTTAAATCGGGAGTATGCCATGCAGGAAGGAGTGGTCTCCCGTAACAATCTATAGATGTATTTTTCTTTTACTCTGCACTATTTTTATGTATACAAATGCAAAAGCATTCTCAGATTCATGCTGACAGTCACAAACACCCTTTATCTGGTGTGATACCTGTATCTAATGCCTTGTGAGTATTTCATTGTGATTTTCCACATGTACTGGAATTGTAAAACAGGGAATTTAGAAGAATTGTTCTTTTTAAGTGAGAAAGGGTGTATTTTTCCTTTTATGCAGCAAACCGATTCCAAAATGTATAAATTTACTTTTACATTGCGCATTGTTAATGCATTTGAAATGAAGTATGGGCCAGCAATTTGACCGAAACCTTATTGCTTAGATATGACCGATTGCTGCTTCCATATCTATGTGATTAATCCGGGAGTATGCACAACCCTTTAGACAGTCAGTCAAGCATGTATATTTTACCATTCTGTTCTTTGTACAAGGCTCGCAGAAGTTTTCTGTGCTCCTTATTTCCTGACACCGTATTTAACACGTTTTGCAAACCTTTTTAGGCTGTACTCAATCTAAAGCTCTTTAATATGCCATCTGGTTGTGAGCTAGCAATTACAACTTATTGTATGTAATCTATTTACTCATTTCATTGTTTAACTCAGTAACAAGGATGTACCCCCTTGATAATGTGTTTTGCTCACGCATTTAACACCTTTTTATATCATTTTCAGAGTAATTGCCTCTCTAGCATACATGTGAATTATAGTATCACTGTAGGTTCATTTCATCCTTGTGAATGCAGCGAGGGGTATTGAATTACAATGCATTTCACATAAATCTTATCATTATATCCCTGGTCTAATTTTGTCAGTTTTCAAAAGAACTTGCTTGGAGAGCAGATTTTCCCAGCTTATCTTATTTGGAAATGGCTGCATTATTGTTCTGCTGTGGTTTGGGGCTTCACCCCCCCCTTTTTTTTTCACATGAATACTGCAGTTTGAAATCATTGCTGAATGCCCACAAGTGAAGCTTTCATTCTCTTCATGTTCACCTAATCAGGTTACCTATGGTTTTGGTAAAGGGCACTCAAAACATGTTTTTCAAAAAAAAAAAGTTTGGAACTATTCTCAGTAACTCAGTAATTTCAGGTCGTTTTTCCTGAGCCTCATTTAGAAATAGCCACACTATTTCAAAGCGACTTTTTTTTTTATCTGGTTCTGTTCTAACACAGACACTGTCTTACAGAAAAACAATTTAGATGACAAAAAGTGAATTGATGAAATTTGCCACTGTCTTAAATGGCAAAGGCTCGTTATGCCCTGACAATGCAGGTAAAGTCGTACATAAAACAATGCAATAGGTGGTAGTCTGACCTGGTACCTAATTTTCCTGATGCTCATTATGTACAGCAGTCCAATTATTCCAACAAGGTGGGGGTGTTTTGTTATCGGCTGCCTTGCACTGATATTGTACGACAATGAAATATTTAATACATACTCACAGTTTGCTCCACCAGCAGTTTAAGTTGAGATGAAAATATTGGTTAGTAATACTTTTGTCTGTCCTCAGACAGATGACGAAATCTTAATTATGAATTCTTTTCTCCAAAGTTACATTTGTAGGACTTGGTGTCCTACTGGGGCTTCTTGTCGGGCTAAGTGCCTACTGGGGCTTTTTTCAATGAAATAACTTACCTGATGGAATCAGAAGCCCTAAGGCTTCAACAAGCGTGAATTTTGGAGGCGTGACAGCTCTCCTTGCCCCTTGTGAGAATCATGTAATTTGGAGGCGTGACAGCTCTCCTTGCACGATCAGATTTTCCAGCAATATAACCAAACACGCATACCTTTTTATTTTGGCGAATGCTGCATTTACCAATGGCTTCAACTTTTCTTCCAGCAATTTTTTATATCATTTAAAATTTAATGTTAATCACGCGATCACATTTTCCAGCAGTATAACCAAACTCCCAAAACGTTTAGGCATACCGTTTTATTTCGGCGAAATCAGCATTATAAAATGGCTTAAACTCTTCTTCCAGCATTTTTTTTTTCTATCATTTAACCCTTTCCCAAACACTCCCTGGATTTTACGAGTCAGGAAGAGAAGCCTTTTGAAAACATTGTGGGAAAAGGAGAAAATGCTGGTAACCAGCATTTTCTCCTTTTCCCACAATGTTTTCTACCCTATCGTGTCGAAAAATCATCTTTTTAGCAAATGTTAAGTTGTCATCTGCAAAATGCTTTTAGTTGGTTGTGGTCCAACGTTTGCCGTTTGGGAAAGGGTTAAAAGACAGAAATCATTAGTATAATCTTTGAACAACACAAGTTTTGCCATCTGCAAAACCTCTTGGTGCAGACAAGTTTGAGAAACTTTGTCATCTGGTGAAGATTTTAAGCTCTTTATGGTACAGTCCAGTTTTGCTCAGAAGAGGTTAATACAAATCTCACAGAGGCAAATTTTCAAAGGAAATCAAGAAGTTTAACGTTTATTAAACCATCATTTCTAAAGAAAGGAACTACTGCTTACGGGAAGCAACTGTCGCTTCTGTCATTGAATTTAAATAATTGCAATAATCATTTTATCCCCAACAGAACCTGATGGCAGTTATCTCGATATAAGACTGAAGAAGCTCGGGCTCCGGACCTCACTTCAGAGGGTAGAAATACGGACGGTAGACATCCAGTTCCAGAGCTTCAACGCCAACCTGCACACCGGAAGTATTCAGATCAATCCCAGCAACAATACAGTAGCTGAAAACCTGGCGGTCATGTGGTCTATATGTATACTATATGTTCTTTGTTCACCACGTGACATTAGTCGTCCAATCAAAATCAAGGAATCAGGTACAACTAGAATTAGCATTTCAAATGAAAAATCTGATACAAAGTTTCAATGGTTGATCTTGTAACGTGACGGACTTTTAATTACGTATATTTGCACGAATGAAAAGAGCGAAAGTTTGAGTGATGCATACGGAGGCGAGAGAACAGGTGCCGGTGTAATGTAGAGAAATGACCCTCCCCTACAAAATGACCCGGATCATTATTCTACGTAAAGAATGACCCCAGAAGTCATTTCACTATGTAGAGGAATGACCCGGGTCATTATTCTACGTAGAGAAATGACCCTCCGGGTCATTTTGTAGGGGAGGGTCATTTCTATGCGTTACACCCGTTAGTAAAAAGCAGTTTCCAGGGTGCCGAATTCCGCTTTATGTACGCATAATAACATACATGACTGGAGCTAAGGCTGACGATAAGCCTTCTTAACCGATTACCATACAATCCCTACTTTTGACGCCCCTGAGAAAGAAGCCTTTAGAAAACATTGTGGGAAAAGGAGAAAATGCTGGTAACCAGCATTTTCTCCTTTTCCCACAATGTTTTCTACCCTTCACAAAACAAATTTCAAATTTTCAGTCACTTTTATTTTGTCGTCTGCAAATGCTTTCATTTTGGATCACTCTAAAATATTGTTGTTTGGTAATGGATTAAAGAGTATCGTTTTGAGCTATTTGTCCGTATGCCAAAACGTTTCCCATGAGTGACCTGATGAAAGATCCACTACCTCAGTGGTATCAAGTAGTTTTATCAATATAGAGTTTTCAGGTCAAATTCCGGTTCAGTTCAGATTCTTATTTGGACTAGAATCAATTTCCATCTAATAACTTATATTCTTCTTTCATTGCAATGCGTTGGTTGGAGCTTTGAATATCTTCATAACAAAGCAGCTAGTGCTTAGAAAAAAACTTATTGTATTAGAACTCTGAACTCTTTACAAAACATTGATGACTTTTTACGACCCTGAGGTAGAAGCCTTTTGAAAACATTGTGGGAAAAGGAGAAAATGCTGGCAACCGGCATTTTCATAATTTCCACAATGTTTTCTACTCGTCCCATAGCTAGTTTTAACTTTTCAGTCACATTTATTTTGTCGTCTGCAAATGCTTTGAATTTGGACCAGTCTAAAAATAATTTGTCGTTTGTACAGAATTAAATAAGTATTACCGTCTTCTGTTGTTTTTAATGTTTACAGTGGGCTTCGATGAGAATGCAGAGCAGTCTAGTGTGGTCTCAGTACGGACAGTTCCAGAGGCAGATTGTAAATTTCTGGTGGCTGCCGGTCTTTTAACAGAGGTGCCCTCAAATGAGGAAATATTGAGGGAATACGGTTCACTCAAACACGATATTCTTATGGATGCTCAAGACGTTATCATAGCCGAGCAGAAACTGGACCGTAGACTCTTGAGAAAAGAAAGTAAAATTCGCACAGGAGATCATGACGGGTCACCCAAAAAGATCAAGAAGAGAAAGAGCAGCTCTAGTCTTAAATACAATACATCTTCTGTAGACATCAGCGAACCAGAACCAGAACATATCAACGACACTCCTGGATCTGATAAACCGATGATAGAAGCTCAAAAACAAAAGAATAAAACAAACAAGAAAGAACACGTTGGCAAAAAACGGAAGAAATTTCGAAAGAAAAAGTCGAGTGGTTTAGACGACATGTTATCCGTGTCCGATGATAGTTTTACAAAAGAAGACATCGAAGCTCTTGACAAAATTCTTGTAACCAATGAAAAAGGTCGGAAAGTCGTAAAAAAGAAAGATTCAAACGTCTTTGATGATGTAAAATTACTAAAGCGTGATAGTTTCGATCTAGCGGCTAAAGACGACGAGGAATATTATGAAGAAATTGAACAAAAGAAGCTTCAAGTGATAGAAGAACAATTTGACAACGTGGAGTCTGGTAACGACAAAGAACTTGCCCTCGAGATTAAGGAACAAACAGCCATTATAAAAGACGTGGCTGAGAGAAAGAGGGATCTTGTTAGTCGTCATGGTGACCGACTTGCCAACGCTGTGGTGGGGGAAGAAATAACTGCTCCAAGTATTTAACTCCTTACCAAAAGACAAAATTTTACGTTTGTCCAAAATCGAAAGCATTGGACATATTGTGGTAAATGAAAAATTGCTTATAATGAATAACTTCTTCATTACTTTAAATGTGAACTCATTTTGGTTATCCATATTTTAAAAGTAAGTGCTCGAAGTATTCATTGTTTCACGGGGTTTTTAATGGTCCTCTAAAAGCGCATCTTCGCGAGCCAAGGTTACGATCACTACGTGGATTTTACCTTGGCTCATTGAGCCCGATTTCGAGATTCCTGCGACGCGCCCTCTATTGGATGCTGGTTATTACCGCACTATACATCATATTATTTCTGAAAGCCAATGAACTACCGTTTTACAAACCACTTACGAATACAATTATTCAACATGAATACAGCGATAAGCAGACATGTATCCACGTGGGTTTCCATGTTCACCTTCTATTCGAAAGGTCGCATGACCTTCTTCTATTTTTATTAAAGATGAAATGCTACGAGCGATTTCATTCGTTGCAGTTAGAGCTGGCTGCATCCAATGAAAAAGCATATCGGGGGAATGTAAAAATCAAGCTTGATCCGCCAAGGATAGAGTAGTGTAGTGAATCGTCAGTCTTGGCCTGCGAAGATGCCAAAAACGTCATTGGATTTCTATTCAAGAAATAATCTTCTTTCTACCGTTTATAGATCAATAAACTACTGTTGTGAGGTATGGGGCACAATAAATAATCTACAAAGGCGATAACCTGAGTTGTTTATTCATTGCGCCTCATAACTCACAACGTGGTTTATTGAACGATATAACCAAGATGGAAGATTAATTTCATTCTAACATGACCAACTCTTAATGGAAGGAAAACAAGTTCATGCTTAATTCCGCACTAGAAACACAGTGCAAGGAAAGCGTGGTAAAATCCGTGACAATCCACGTAGAGTGACGTCATTCTTTATCGAGTGACGTCATTCAATGAGTGGGTTATTCAATGGACCATAATCTTCATCCGCGTTTTTACTCTACGTTTGCGCTTGATTTCCTTCCATTAAGAATTGGCCATGTTAGAATAAAAATAATCTGAGGCGCAGTGAATAAACCTCTCGGGCTATCGCCCTCGTGGATTATTTATTATGCCTCATAACTCACAACTGTGATTTATTGAACGATGTACCACGATAGAAAGAAGATTATTTCTTAAATACCACGTTGTGAGTTATGAGGCGTAATGAATAAACCACTCGGACTATCCCCCCCCCCCGTGGATTATTTATTGTGCCTCATAACTCACAACTGTGGTTTATTGAACGATAAACCACGACAGAAAGAAGATTATTTCTTAATTGATTTTTTTAAGTAAATTGACGATATGTATTTAATTGCATTGCGGGCAGGGTGAATATAGACCTTGACTACACATCATCAGATATCCTGACAAAGACCTCTTTGAAATTTTAGTATCTGCATCTTTAGCACTGAATGACAACTAACCGACTTTATACAGAATGACGTAATTCTTTCTAGAATGACTGCATATAATAAAGAAGATTTTATCACGTTTATAGTGCTGAATTCCCATATCATGTTAGAATATTATTTTCGTTATCTGAGACATTTTTTTCATATCATAATCTGTTATGTATGTGTTCGTTGCTAAAATCCCCCCATCCCACCCAACAGCAGAGGCACATGGATTTTGACCACGTTTCGCCTTCTGTAAACTAATACATGAATATATATATAAGTGTCTAACTGTAAAGACCTGCCGTATATCCACATGACCACGTATCAATTGTCAGTTATTTTTCACATACCATATACATGTATTTGTGATTGTGAATGGAAAAGGTCGATGATTCCATCATATATTTCGGCATTTTTTTTTTCAATATAAAGCGCGAAATGGAACAAACGGTTAAATACTGAGCAAGTACTCGTAATTTAGGTCGAAACTTCAGACAATCGGGTTAGTCCAGTATGCCATACTGAAAATGTTTCATTTGACCAACCTCTTCTCTGTACCACGTCCTTATTTAACCCTTTACTCCATAGATACTCATTTCTACGCATTGCTTGTAGGAGCCTTTGGAAAACATTGTGGCAAAAGGTGAAATTGCTCGTGACGAGCAATTTCAGCTTTTGTCACAATGTTTTCTATGCTATCAAAAGGTGTCATATACACGTAAGAAATGGCTTCATCCTAGCTGTTATTTAGGGCCAATTAGAGATACCATAGAAATGCCTTATGGGGTAACGGCTGATACTTGACCTTCTTGATTTGTGCAATTTAAATGTACCGTAATCACTGCAGTATTAAAATAGCCATCTCACGGTGGGATGGGAAAAAAAAATTCTGCTTCAAAAATTTCGACCTTAACCCTTTACCAAACGACAAAATTTTAGCATTGTGCAAATTCAAAGCATTTGCAGACGACGAAATAAACATGACTCAAAAATTGAAACTTAACTTTAGAAGAGTGGAAAACATTGTGGAAAAACGGAGAAAATGCTGGTCACCAGTATTTTCTCTTTTTCCCACAATGGTTTTAGAAGGCTTCTACCTCTTGGTCGTAAAAACCAGGGCTTGTTTGGTAAAGGGTTATTTACTCCTCCTATAAAAATTTCTCGGTTCAATTCTATGAACCAAATAGAAATCAATGTACAGCAGAGCACTGTAAAAGTCACGAATCTAAACACAAACTCTTACGACATCTAAAAATACCATGAACTGAAATTCAGAAGAGACTGTTTTAGGCAGGCTTGATGAAATGAGTAAGCTGAACAAGGTGAAATACTTTATGGTTTTAATTTAATTACTGACAATAACCTGTGCATTTCTTGAAACACAAAAACATTTTTTATTGTAAATTTCAAATACAATTTTTTTCTGCCTACAAACCAAGTCCTGGTATTATAGATCTATAGTCAGCAATGAACATAGATGAAGTAAGTGAACAAAAAAAAAACATCAAAAAAATCTTGGACCAAATCCACTAAAAGGATTTCTTGCGCCACTGTTCCTGCCACTTAGTGGTCTCTGCGGGAGGAGACTCGGATCTGGATCTAAATCTGGGGTTGGCCCTATCAAGTCATATCTTGGACGTGGCAGAGTTGGGGGCCTGGGTCCAAGACGACCAGGGGCTCCAGGCAAACTTCCTGTAAATATAAACGAAAGTTTTGTCAGAATTTATCGCAGGTAACCATGGTAATACTAGCAACATAATTAGAGTTAACCCTTGCAGTGCTACATATACAGAAAGGCCATCTTCAGTCTGTACTATAGTTTCACTGACTGACTGGTTGGTGTTTCACTCTATCCCATACTACAATATTTTAGAACAATTTTTCAGACTTCAAAGCATTTATTAAGTATGAACGATTGGAAATGTATCTGAAACACTTGAAAACACTGTGGGCAAAGGAAAAAATGCTGGTTACTAGCATTTCCCCCTTTCCCTACAATGTTTTCAAATTCTAGTCTCTAACGGTTGTTCAAATTTGAGACTAGGTGGTTATTGGTCTATTTTGTCATTCAGTGCTAAAGATGCAGATACTAAAATTCCCAAGAGGTCTTTGTCAGGATATCTGATGATGTGTAAGTCAAGGTCTATATTCACTCTGTAATTAAATACATATCGTCAATTTACTTAACTCTTTACCAAACTACAAAATTTTAGACTTGTCCAGATTGAAAGCATTTACAAACGACAATTTCAATGTGGCTCAAATGATGCAGTTTATCTTTGACAGGGGAGAAAACATTGTGGGAAAAGGAGAAAATGCTGGTTACCAGCATTTTCTCCTTTTCCCACAATGTTTTCAAAAGCTTTCTTTCTCAGGGTCGTTAAAAGTCGAGATTGTGTGGTAAAGGGTTAAAAAATCTCGTATCTGCAGCTTGAAATAAGCTACATGTATATCTTACAGTCATACAAAGAAAGAAACTCTACTCTTCAGAGTTTTGAAAGTATTTGCAGGCAACAAATAAGGTGAGGCTCAAAATGATTGTACACTGCAATTGTATTTGAACAGGAAGAAAAACATTGTTGGAAAAGGAGAAAAAGTTTATTATGAGCAATACCTGCTCCTTGATGCATGTTACACGAAAGGCCTCTTTAGCAGGGTCATTAACCCTTTACCACACAACAAGATTTTAGACCTGTCTGAATTGAGATCATTTGAGGATGACAATTTCAATCTGGCTCATGTGAAATGAGTTTTCTTTGATAGGGTAGAAATCATTGTGGTAAAAGGAGAAAATGCTGGTAACCAGCATTTTCTCCTTTTCCCACACTGTTTTCAAAAGCCTTCTATTTCAGGGGTATTTAAAGTCGTCATTGTGTGGTAAAGGATTAAAAACAGAAGATTGTACTGTAAAGCGATAACATTCATACCTGGAAAATTTGGGTACAGATCATAATCTCCCCCTATAATACCGGGGCCTGGAGGTATCCAGTTACTGGGGCCACTAAATGGGATTTGTGGACCCCAGTTTGGAGGGGTCACAACAGTGAATCTACTCATCATTTTTCTTCTCTCTTTTCTCAACTTGTACTCTTGTTTGTATAACTACAAAATGGCAAACGATCATTTACAATTCAAGATACCTGATGAGGAAAGCCCTCCTCTTTACAACACAATAAATTTTAGACTTTTTCAAATTGAAAGCATTTGCAGATGTTAAATAAAATCAGACTCCAATGAATCTGTCTCCCAAGGGCAAGAAAACATTGTGGAAAAAGCAGAAAATTCTGGTAACTGGCTATTTAACTCTTTCTCAAACAACAAAATTTTAGACTTGTCCAAATTGAAAGCAATGGCAGATGACAAAATAAGCATGACTTAAAAAATTGAAACTCGACTTTAGAAGAGTAGAAAACATTGTAGGAAAAGGAGAAAATGCTGGTTACCAGCATTTCCTCCTTTTCCCACAATGTTTTCAGAATGCTTCCTCCTCTGTGTCGTAAAAACCAGGGATTGGTTGGTAAAAGGTAAACAAGAGGGCCAAGATGGCCCTGGATCGCTCACCTGAATTTTTGACAGGACCATAGCCTTTTTTTTTTTGAAGGTATTGAAACACTGGAAACAAAATTATTATTTTGCCAAGCAATTTTTAAAATGTCACCTGTAAAAGTCCTCTCAAAATCTGACCAGCAGTTTCAAAAAAGAAGAATTTTTAAGAGTTTCTTAATTTCCATACAGTGCAAGTAGCCCCCATTTACCAGAGCCATGTTTCTTGACCTATCAAAATTTCACGAACACATTTTGAAAAAGGCCATTCAAAGAATATTTCTGTGAAACAATTTTCAAATCTGACCAGCCGTTTCAGAGAAGAATAATTTTCAAGAATTTCTTCATTTCCATATAGTGCAAGTAGCCCCCATTCACCAGAGCAATGTTTCTCGACGAATCAAACTTTCATGAACAATTTTCAAAAAGGGTCACCCAAGGAATATCTCTGTGAAAATTTTCCAAAATCTGACCAGCCATTTCAGAGAAGAAGAATTTTAAAGAATTTCTTCATTGCCCTATATAGTGCAAGTAGCCCCCATTTACCAGAGCCATGTTTCTTGATGAATCATAATTTCACGATCAATTTTTGAAAGGGTCACCCAAGGAACATCTCTCTGAAATTATTTTAAAATCTGACCAGCCGTTCGAGAGAAGAAGAATTTTTAAGAATTTCTTCATTTCCCTATAGCGCAAGTAGCCCCCTTTCACCAGAGCCATGTTTCTTGACAAATCAAAATTTCGCAAACAATTTTTGAAAAGGGTCATCCAAGGAACATCTCTGTGAAATTATTTTAAAATCTGACCAGCGGTTACAGAGAAGAAGAATTTTTAAGAATTTCTTAATTTCTGTATAGTGCAAGAAGCCCCCTTTCACCAGAGCCATGTTTCTTGACGGATCAAAATTTCGCGAACAGTTTTTGAAAAGGGTCACCCAAGGAACATCTGTGTGAAATTATTTTAAAATCTGGCCAGCAGTTTCTGAGAAGAAGAATTTTTAAGAATTTCTTCATTTCTGTATAGTGCAAGAAACCCCCATTCACCAGAGCCATGTATCTTGACAGATCAAAATTTCGCCAACATTTTTGAAAAGGGTCATCCAAGGAACATCTCTGTGAAATTATTTTAAAATCTGACCAGCGGTTACAGAGAAGAAGAATTTTTAAGAATTTCTTAATTTCTGTATAGTGCAAGAAGCCCCCATTCACCAGTGCCATGTTTCTTGACGGATCAAAATTTCGCGAACAATTTTTGAAAAGGGTCACCCAAGGAACATCTGTGTGAAATTATTTTAAAATCTGGCCAGCGGTTTCAGAGAAGAAGATTTTTAAAGAATTTCCTAAACAAGAGGGCCAAGATGGCCCTGGATCGCTCACCTGAATTTTTGAGATGACCATAGTCTATTTTTTTTTTGAGGTATTGAAACATTGGAACCAAATTTATAATTTTGCCAAGCAATTTTCAAAAGGTCACCTGTAAAAGTCATTTCGAAATCTGACCATCAGTTTCAAAAAGAAGAATTTTTAAGAATTCTTCATTTCTGTATAAGAGCAAGTAGCCCCCATCCACGAGAGCCGTGTTTCTTGATGGATCAAAATTTACGAACAAGTTTTGAAAAGGGTCACCCAAGGAACATCACTCTGAAATTATTTCAAAATCTGACCAGGGGTTTCAGAGAAAGAGAATTTTGAAGAATTTCATCATGTCCGTATAGTGCAAGTAGCCCCCATTCACAAGAGCCATGTTTCTTGACAAATCAAAATTATATGTACAGCTTTTGGAAAGGGTCACCAAAGGAACATCTCTGTCAGATTATTTTAAAATCTGACCACGGGTTCCAGAGAAGAAGAATTTTCAAGAATTTCTTCATTTCCATATAGTGCATGTAGCCCCCATTCACTAGAGCCATGTTTCTTGACGGATCAAAATTTCGCGAACACTTTTAGAAAAGGACCACCCAAGGAACATCTCTGTGAAATTATTTCAAAATCTGTCCAGCCATTTCAGAGAAGAAGAATTTTCAAGAATTTCTTCATTTCTGTACAGTGCAAGTAGCCCCCATTCACCAGAGCCATGTTTCTTGACCAATCAAAATTTCGCGAACAATTTTTGAACAGGGTACCCCAAGGAACAAGTCTGTGAAATTATTTCAAAATCTGACCAGCGGTTTCAGAGAAGAAGATTTTTTATGAATTTCCTTATTTCTGTATAATGCAAGAAGCCCCCGTTCGCCAGAGCCATGTTTCTTGACCAATCAAAATTTCGCTAACAATTTTTGATAAGGGTCACCAAAGGAACTACTCTGTGAAATTATTTCAAAATCTGACCAGCGGTTTCAGAGAAGAAGATTTTTTAAGAATTCCTTCATTTCTGTATAGTGCAAGAAGCCCCCATTCACCAGAGCCACATTTTTTGACGGATCAAAATTTCACGAACAATTTTTGAAAAGGGTCACCCAAGAAACATATCTGTGAAATTATTTCAAAATCCGACCAGCGGTTTCAGAGGAGAAGATTTTTAAAGAATTCCTTCATTTCTGTATAGTGCAAGAAGCCCCCATTCACCAGAGCCACATTTTTTGACGAATCAAAATTCCACGAACAATTTTTTAAAAGGGTCACCCAAGGAACATATCTGTGAAATTATTTCAAAATCCGACCAGCGGTTTCAGAGGAGAAGATTTTTAAAGAATTTCCTAAAAAATTCCATTTGGTTGCCATGGCAACCAGAGTTTTTGATGGAATCAAATTCTATGAACAATTTTTAAAGAGGACCTCCCAAGGAACATTCCTGCCAAGTTTGGTCCAAATCCGCCCAGTGGTTTAGGAGGAGTTGATGTTTAAAGAATTGTTGACGACGCACGACGGACGACGGACGACGGACACCGGGTGATCCTAAAAGCTCCCCTTGAGCACGTTGTGCTCAGGCGAGCTAAAAATTATATTTCGTTGCCATAGCAACCAGAGTTTTTGACAGAATCAAATTCTGTGAACAATTTTTAAAGAGGACCTCCCAAGGAACATTCCAGCCAAGTTTGGTCCAAATCCACCCAGCGGTTTAGGAGGAGTTGATGTTTAAAGAATTGTTAACGACGCACGACGGACACTGGGTGATCCTAAAAGCTCCCCTTGAGCATGTTGTGCTCAAGTGAGCTAAAAAAAAAGACCCTAAATCTTACAACAATTTACACAAAGTACAGAAAATAATGAAAGATGGGAAAATATTGCTTTTCAAAAATATGAAGAAAAACAAGAGGGCCAAGATGGCCCTGGATCGCTCACCTGAATTTTTGAGATGACCATAGTCTATTTTTTTTTTGAGGTATTGAAACATTGGAACCAAATTTATAATTTTGCCAAGCAATTTTCAAAAGGTCACCTGTAAAAGTCATTTCGAAATCTGACCATCAGTTTCAAAAAGAAGAATTTTTAAGAATTCTTCATTTCTGTATAAGAGCAAGTAGCCCCCATCCACGAGAGCCATGTTTCTTGATGGATCAAAATTTACGAACAAGTTTTGAAAAGGGTCACCCAAGGAACATCTCTCTGAAATAATTTCAAAATCTGACCAGGCATTTCAGAGAAAGAGAATTTTAAAGAATTTCATCATGTCCATATAGTGCAAGTAGCCCCCATTCACAAGAGCCATGTTTCTTGATGGATCAAAATTATATGTACAGCTTTTGGAAAGGGTCACCCAAGGAACATCTCTGTCAGATTATTTTAAAATCTGACCACGGGTTTCAGAGAAGAAGAATTTTCAAGAATTTCTTCATTTCCATATAGTGCAAGTAGCCCCCATTCACTAGAGCCATGTTTCTTGGCCAATCAAAATTTTGCGAACAATTTTAGAAAAGGGTCACCCAAGTAAAATCTCTGTGAAATTATTTCAAAATCTGTCCAGCCATTTCAGAGAAGAAGAATTTTCAAGAATTTCTTCATTTCTATATAGTGCAAGTAGCCCCCATTCACCAGAGCCATGTTTCTTGACCAATCAAAATTTCGCGAACAATTTTTGAAAAGGGTAACCCAAGGAACAAGTCTGTGAAAATATTTCAAAATCTGACCAGCGGTTTCAGAGAAGAAGAATTTTTAAGAATTCCTTCATTTTTGTATAGTGCAAGAAGCCCCCAGTCACCAGAGCCACATTTTTTGACGGATCAAAATTTCACGAACAATTTTTGAAAAGGGTCACCCAAGGAACATATCTGTAAAATTATTTCAAAATCTGACCAGTGGTTTCAGAGGAGAAGATTTTTAAAGAATTCCTTCATTTCTGTATAGTGCAAGAAGCCCCCATTCACCAGAGCCACATTTTTTGACGAATCAAAATTTCACGAACAATTTTTGAAAAGGGTCACCCAAGGAACATATCTGTGAAATTATTTCAAAATCTGACCAGCGGTTTCAGAGGAGAATATTTTTAAAGAATTTCCTAAAAAATTCCATTTCGTTGCCATGGCAACCAGAGTTTTTGATGGAATCAAATTCTGTGAACAATTTCAAAGAGGACCTCTCAAGGAACATTCCTGCCAAGTTTGGTCCAAATCCGCCCAGTGGTTTAGGAGGAGTTGATGTTTAAAGAATTGTTGACGACGCACGACGGACACCGGGTGATCCTTAAAGCTCCCCTTGAGCATGTTGTGCTCAGGTGAGCTAACAAGGGAGGGAAGAGCAATTGAACAAATTAAACACAAAACAGTTTATCTCTTTACCAAATAACGAACTCTAAAAATTGTTCAAAAGAGGAGCACATACAGATGAGAGATGAAATGGGTTTCGTGTGATAGGGTTATACAATTACTATACAATTACAGAGAAACACTTCAAGAAAATTTAAGAGCATTACCAGTTTAACAATGTTTCTCAGTAAGATATGATTTTGTGCTATGTACAATACGATCTTCATTTGTATTGTCCAAAACTTATTTTCTCTAAAAATAAATCATCAGCTGGTACCTGTTTCCAGTTCTGTGATAAGCTGTTGTCTCGTCTATCTGTAAAATCATATAGATATCAAAATGGCAGTAAATTTGGTGTTCTTCATTCAATATCTTCAATTCAAACAACGTATTCATAAAATTTTTATCTAAAACACATAAGCCCATGATTGTATCTTACACCCAGTCACAAATATCTAACCCTTTACCATACCGCAAAATCTCAAAACCATCCAAATTGTCATAGTGGCTCAAATGGTGCATCTTTTTCCTGACTGGGTAGGAAACTTTGAGGGATAAGAAGAAAATGCCGGTTACCAGCATTTTCAAAAATGTTTTCAATAGGCTTTTCACAAGAGTTGTTTAAAGTTGTCATTATGTGGTGAAGGGTCATATACTACAAAATCCCATGTTGTTCACTTGAAAAAAAAAAATTGTACATTTTTTCCTCTATGCACAAAATTTGAAGAAAGATATAAATAGGTTCAGATACAATGTAAGCAGTATCCTTGTATGGAAGCTGGTGATCTTCAGCTGTTTTTTTTTTTTTTTTTTTCGAAAAAAGCACCTAGTTTTGAAATACTGTAACCAGCACTTTCTCCTTTTCCAATATTTTTTTCTGCTATCTGATTTTCAAATTCAGAAATAATCTTTAAAAGTAAAATTTAGTTTGTCATCTGAAATGCTTTCACTTTGGTGGGAGTGCATCTTCGCGAGGCAAGATTATGATCACTACGTGGATCTTACCTTGGCAGATCGAGCCTGATTTCGAGATTCCCACGACATGCCCCCATCAAATGCTGCTTATTAACTCCCTTTACATCATGCTTGCAAAGATGGGTGGAGTGTGAATTTTTGGTTTTGTAAAGATTTAACCATTACCACACAGTGCCGACTTATAACAACCCCGAGAAAGAAACATTGTGGAAAATGGTGATAACGCTCATTACCAGCATTTTCTCCTTTTCCCACAATGTTTTCTATCTTATTAAACAACAAGAGCGGCAAATTGTCGCAAGATACGCCTGTCTTACCCCAAGTTGTAAAGCTGGAGCATGCACCAGACTAAATTGGAGTATGAAAAAAGACAAAGGGCAGTAACTCAAAAATTAAGCCAGCAAGAGTTATGATTCCTGTGCACTGCACTCCCCCTTGATGAGATCTATCCACCCATGAAATTTCATAACCCTAGCTAGTATAGTTTTGGAGATTTTCACCGGACAAAAATCAAGTACGAAAAATGACAAAGGGCAATAACCCAAAAATTAAGCAAGCAAGAGTTATGATTCTTGTTAGTGGTGGGCCGATGATCGACTATAGTCGAAAGTCAGTTGGTTTAGGCTTCCGATTCCGATAATCGATTGAGAAATCCCGGAATCGATTGTAGTCGGTTGCTAAGCTGGCTTGGTGCCAAAACTTGAATTCTTGTTTTTAGCGCTTGGTTTTGTGACTATTATTAATCACAACCTTGGATTTTAAACATACTGGATAACAAACACGAAAGTTGGCTGTAAAATGAGGAACAAATCTTTGTCCATGAATGTCTTGACAAAAACTGACAACTCGGCAAGCTTCCCTGAGCCCAGGTTTTGACATTTGGAAATTTGAAATGACCGGTCTTTGACAATGAAAGATATCTGCCTGAATGTCAACCCGAGGCATGAAATTGTCGTCTAGAACTAGCTTACGTGCATCTGATATAAATATGGGTTAAACACAATCAGTATAGAATGCGAAGGACACCCGGATGATAATGAAGCTGGCGAGTCATTTATGACAAAGTAACGAAGGTGTTATTCCCCTTATCTAGTGTAAAGTGACAGCTTTTTAAGTTACTTGCTATTTAAACTGACTAAATGATGTTAAATCATGTAGTAATACTACCCCAGAAACTAATTGTCAAGAAAAAATAGATCGCCAAAAAAGCGCGAAAACCCATGACACTACAGTGAGCAGCATGGCATCGTCTGATCAGAGAGACTTCAAACTATCTTCTTATCGTTGGTAATGAATTTTAAAAGTGAATTTACACAAATGTCTGAATAAAGCAATAAGTGGAAGTTAAAATTCTGTTCATGAATGGAAAAAATGTTGTTTTATGAAATGAAAATATTAGGGGGGGGGGGAAGACAGAAAGAGGGTCGTCTGCAAATGTTTGAGCTATTACTATTAGGTATATTCTTTTTTAACTCGTTTGGAAATTATGAGGAACATAATGAATGGTATTGATTAAAGCAGAAAACTTAATTGCAATGTATTTAAACTGGTTAAAGTGCAGAATACAACATCTTTATGAATTTAATACATGAAGACTGTCATGTTTACATTATTGTCACGGTATTTTATGCAAAAAGACATTCTCAGTTAAATGAAGTCTAAACCGATTGTACTATCGATAGCTAGTTGGTTTGTTCTTCCGATTACAAAGCGATAATCGATTGAGATTTTAAAGCGATTGCCCAACACTAATTCTTGTGCACTGCACTACCCCTTGATGAGGTCTATCCACCCATGAAATTTCATAACTCTAGCTAGTATAATTTTGGAGATATGCTCCGGACAAAATTCAAGTATGAAAAACGACAAAGGGCAGTAACTCAAAAATTAAGCAAGCAAGAGTTATGGTTCCTTTTCACTGCACTCCCCCTTGGTGTGATCTATCCACCCATGAAATTTCATAACCCTACCTACTATAATTTGGGAGATATGCTCTGGACAAAATTTAAGTATGAAAAAAGACAAAGGGCAATAACTCAAAAATTTAGCAAGCAAGAGTTATGGTTCCTGTGCACTGCACTCCCCCTTGGTAAGATCTATCCACCCATGAAATTTCATAACCCTAGCTAGTATAATTTTGGAGATATTCACCGGACAAAATTCGAGTATGAAAAACGACAAAGGGCAATAACTCAAAAATTAAGCAAGCAAGAGTTATGATTCCTATGCACTGCACTCCCCCTTGATGAGATCTATCCACCCATGAAATTTCATAACCCTAGCTAGTATAGTTTTGGAGATATGCTCCGGACAAAATTCAAGTATGAAAAACAACAAAGGGCAATAACTCAAAAATTAAGCAAGCAAGAGTTATGGTTCCTTGCACTGCACTCCCCCTTGATGAGATCTATCCACCCGTGAAATTTCATAACCCTAGCTAGTATAGTTTTGGAGATATGCTCCGGACGAAATTCAAGTATGAAAAACGACAAAGGGCAATAACTCAGAAATTAAGCAAGCAAGAGTTATGGTTCCTGTGCACTGCACTCCCCCTTGGTGTGATCTATCCACCCATGAAATTTCATAACCCTAGTTAGTATAGTTTTGGAGATATGCTCCGGACAAAATTCAAGTATGAAAAACGACAAAGGGCAATAACTCAAAAATTAAGCGAGCAAGAGTTATGGTTCTTGTGCACTATCCACCCATGAAATTTCATAACCCTAGCTAGAATAGTTTTGGAGATATGCTCCGGACAAAAAACTGGACGCCGCCCGCCCGCCACGGGTGATCCCATAATACGTCCTGTCTTCGACGGGGGTATAAAAATTACACTCCACTCATCTTCGCAAGCCAAGGATTATGATCCACTACGCTACTCTACCTCAGCGGATTGACCTTGATTATGACAATCACCCGATACGCATTTTCAGTGGTTGCAGCTAGCTCTAACTGCATCAAATCAAATGGCTCGTAGCATTTCATCAATGCACATTTGTATTTGAACTAATCTACCTCAGAGAGAAAGGAGGACTGGATTTGGTGAAATAAAACTCAACTGCAGAATCATTCAAGAGAAGCAGAGTGACACTAGGAGAAAGATATTGTGCAGTTTACTCATTTGTTACAATGTTTCCAAAATTTTATTTTCATTGGAAATTCTCTGTCAAACAAGAGGGCCAAGATGGCCCTAGTTCGCTCACCTGAATTTTTGAGAGGACCATAGCCAATTTTTTCACAATCTAAACAACCATTTCAGAGAAGAAGAATTTTTAAGAATTTTTTCATGTCTGTATAGTGTAAATAGCCCACAGCCATCAGAGCCATGTTTCTTGATGGATCAAAATATTTCGAGCAATTTTTGAAAAGGGTCAACTAAGATACATTTCAAAGAAATTATTTCAGAACCTGATCAGCAGTTTCAGAGAAGAATTTTAAAAAATTTCTTCACGGCCATATAGTGCAAGTAGCCCCCATTCACCAGAGCCATGTTTATTGACGAATCAAACTTTCATGAACACCTTTTGAAAAGGGTCACCCAAAGAACATCTCTATGAAATAATTTCAAAATCTGACCAGCGGTTTCAGAAAAGAAGAGTTTTTAAGAATTTCTTCATTTCCCTATAGTGCAAGTAGCCCCCATTCACCAGAGCCACATTTTTTTGACGAATCAAAATTTCATGAACACTTTCCAAAGAACATCTCTGTGAAATTATTTCAAATTCTGACCAGTGGTTTCAGAGAAGAAGAATTTTTAAGAATTTCTGTATAGTGCAAGTAGCCCCCATTCACCAGAGCCATGATCCTTGACGGATCAAAATTTCGCAAACACTTTTTGAAAAGGGTCATCCAAGGAACATCTCTGTGAAATTATTTCAAAATCTGACCAGCCATTTCAGAGAAGAAGAATTTTTAAGAATTCCTTTATTTCTGTATAGTGCAAGAAGCCCCCATTCACCAGAGCCATGTTTCTTGACGTATCAAAATTTCACGAACAAGTTTTGAAAAGGGTCACCTAAGGAACATTTCTGTGAAATTATTTTAAAATCTGACCAGCAGTTTCGGAGAAGAAGATTTTCAAAGAATTTCCTTGAAAATTCCATTTCGTTGCCATGGCAACCAGAGTTTTTGACAGAATCAAATTCTGTGAACAGTTTTTAAAGAGGACCTCCCAAGGAACATTCCAGCCAAGTTTGGTCCAAATTGGCCCAGTGGTTTAGGAGGAGTTGATGTTTAAAGAATTGTTGACGACGCACGACGGACGACGCACGACGGACACCCAGTGACCCTAAAAGCTCCCCTTTAGCTTGTTGTGCTCAGGTGAGCTAAAAAAAAAGGTTGTAACTGAAAAAAATATTCTGTTTTTACCTGACCCTTTTGTATGAGTCATCCTTTTGATAGTTAACAACTAGCTGGAGTCTAAAATCTTCAGTGATGACAGAGATATCATACAATATTAAATATTTGAATAATTCTACTAAAATATGACAATAGAGGTGACAACAGGGCTATGGTTACCACTCAACCATTTCTCAAAAACAGTCAAGCTAAAGAAGTTGCATGGAGAATAGGATAAACAAATTCAAAAACAGGTCAATCTTACTCCCAAAGTCCTTTAAATAAAGACGTCTCCATAGATACGGGTCTTGGGAAATGTTGTGAAGCTCCTGACACACTTGTGACAGTTTTAGCAAACTTTTCACGTCTAGGTAACTCAATATTCGAAGCTGAAATGTAAATCATTTTACCATTTCCCAAACAATCCCTGGTTTTTACGGGTCTGAAATAATAGCCTTTTGAAAACATTGTGGGAAAAGGAGAAAATGCTGGTAACCAGCATTTTCTCCTTTTCCCACAATGTTTTCTACCCTATCATAGACAGAAATTATCTTTTAAGCAAGAGTTGAATTGTCATCTGCAAATGCTTTCAATTTGGTCTTGTCCAAAAGTTTGTCGTTTGGTAAGGGGTTAAAATGAAATCACTGAAAATGAAATCAAGCAGTGTCCTTACTATTTCCATAATGTTGATGACACCAGAGGCTTTTGTGGGCTATGTAGATGAAGATTCGACTGCACAAAATGTCCAGTCTGATCTCTGATCTACACTGACCACTGCTATATTCTATATTATGACCAGACTAAACTCTTGATCTTGCAGAGGAACGTACTTTTAGCCTTTGTGAAATAAAAAAAATTATCTGATAGTTAACCCTTTCCCAAAGAATCCCTGATTTTCACGACCCTGAAAAACAAACCTTTTGAAAATATTGTGGGAAAAAGGGAAAATGCTGATAATTAGCATTTTCTCCTTTCCCACAATGTTTTCCACAATTCCCAAAGCAAATTTCAAATATTGAGTCATATTAATTTTGTCGTCTGCAAAAGCTTTCCATTTGGACCAGTCTAAAATTTTGTTGTTTCGTAAAGTTTTAATTAAGGCATGGGAAAGTGAGATGGGAGAATGGATTGTATGGATTTAGTTATCTCAAACCATCAGTAAAAACATTTTTTTTCCTCCAAGATTTGTAACCTATTGTTGTTAGTGATGTGTTTTTAGTCTGTTTGGCAAGCAGTGTTCACGATTCACAAAACAGTCTACCTTTATCTCTTGAGTTAGAGCCAGTATTCCATAAACATCTTCAAGTCCAGCAGCTGTAAGACAAATGAGGGACTCGTTATATCTTTGTTTTAATTTTGTTTGCTTGTTTGAATCTACTTTTCATAGCAAATTTTGAAGCTTGTCCAGCTTGAAAGCATTTGCAGGTCACAAATTAACTCTCAACCAAACAACAAAGTTTTTGACCGTTCCAAAAGGGGTATTCTAGTTTCACCAGGCATCTCTGTCTTTCAGTCCATCCATGTTTTCATTACCATGCTCTAAATCAAAAGCCAGTTGACCTATGATCCTGAAACTTTATGTAAGTGTTGCTGATGGAAGTGCCCTAGTTTTGGGGTCAAATATTTCAAGGGTCAAGGTCACAAGTGGTCTTTGTTTTGAAAATCATTTCCATCCTCTAATTGTGCTGTTGGAGCAGTTCTAGATGCTCCTGGGCCCCTATTCACCAACCATTCTTAAGAATGTTCTTTGTCTTAATCTCCAGAATTTTCTATATTTGAAAGTAAAACAACTTCTGACTGGCTAAACCAAATGGTTTAGCCAATCAGAAGTTGTGTTACTTTCAAACTTTGAATATCTTGGAGGATAAGACTAAGAATTTTCTCAAAAGTGGTTGGTGAATACAGGCCCTAGTGTCATTCATGTCTATTACTATTTAACATGTGTTTACCATGTATAACAGGCTCGAGCCCTTCACTGCTAAGACAAAAATGTGGTTTGTCATTAGAAATTCACAATATGAACTCCTTGCACCGGTTAGCAGTGCATTTTTACTTTGTTTCATCACCTAAAAGATAAATTCAAAGCACATGATTGGAAACTTCAACATGAACATCAGTTTATTTTTTCAGATTTGAAAAAGAAAATTCTGTGTTATTCATGATTTGAAAAAGAAAGTTAATTTTTTGTTCTAGGCCTTTTTTCTTCATGTCACATAGCTGACATAACTGTAGTAAAATGTATTTTTTAAAGCCAGACAGTGTTTCTGCAGCAGGTAATTATCTTGGAGTTATGTACATACCAGTTCTAATATCTTGAACAAGAGGAATGGCAACAGAGTCTTTGAAAGTTCTGGAGAGTTTGGAAAGCTGGTGAAAGCACTTCTCACAATCTGAAAATAAAAACAACCAACACTACTCCAGTCAAGCAGCATAAACAGTGAACAAGACCAACAATTATAAAGACAGATAAAACACCCAAGTTATCATACTGATTTTTTAATTCTGTAGCAGATGAAACATTTCTTTTACCATCAATTAAGTCACTATATTTTAAAAATGCCATTCATATAAAGGTAATTACATATATTTGAGAAGTTCCAGACAAACCTTGATTATGTAGTTCACAAAACAGACATGATTTCTCCTTTTACAGCTGTATTTTAAAGGGCAATCCACAGTGGATTAAATGACTACAATTTATATAAGGAGGAGCACTGTTAACTTTTTTCCAAGAAACAAACTGTTGGACTTGTCCTATTTGATAGCAACTAAAGATGACATATTAAATCCGGCTCAGAAACATTGGAATATATGGATTATGTCTTTGAAAGGGTTGAAAACATTGTGAAAATGGGAAAAAACACTGCTTAAATGCTTTTTTTTTTCTTTCTTTTTTTGCTTTAAAGGGCTTCTTTTGCAAGGTCTTTAAAAAGTGAGATTGTGTGATAAAGGATCAAGAGAACAATGCCTCATGTACATAAAGATGTTTAACCCTTTACCACACAATCCCAACTTAACAATCCTGAGAAAGAGGCCTTTTGAAAACATAGTAGGAAAAGGAGAAAATGCTGGTAACCAGCATTTTCTCCTTTTCCTACAATGTTTCTTACCCATCCAAAACTAATTTTTATTTCTGAGTCATGTTTAATTTGATGTCTGCATATACTTTCAATTTGGACAAGTCTAATATTTTGTTATTTAGTAAAAAGTTGATGTGGGTTACCTGATATATCCCCAAGAACATATTCTGAAACTTTCAAAGAGCAACATCTTGTCTCTGCTTCATTTCCACTGACTTTTCCTGTAATTGGTTTTGAACAATTAAAGTAGTATCTTAATAGTGTCATGCAAGACTTTCATGTGTAAAATGAATCGTAGTAATGGAGTAAGTGATTATTTTAGAGAGATTCAAAATTGCAAACAACAGAAGTTTTGTATGCCTAATGGTGTTTAACGCCATTTTCAACATTTTGTTTATATCGCAGCGGCCAGTGCTCCTATCCATGCTTTCCTGGAGTTTTTGTTACCAGTTCTGTGCACAATATTCTTTCCAAGCCAATGACTGCTTTTCCCACATAACCATTTTCGAAAAAACAATCAGTGCTAAGAGAGGAATGAATCCTGTCGCAATGACTATCATCAATCCTCGGAAAGAAATCGGCTGAGCTGAGAATTTGAAACCCCCTCCATGTTCTTAAGACTTGTAAGCTAATAAATGCAGAGCTTTGCATTGCCTACAGGATGGATGGAGGAAATGTTGTACCATGTAGTGTAAGAGTACGCCCAGTTGGTATCACAGTTAACAAACATTCTGTATCTGTACAGCCAGGGTAGGTATATACAAACTTGTAGTGGCCTGCAAACCTCCAGTTCTCTGGAATATTGCAACAACCATCTGTACTGGATCCCTGTCATATAAAAAAAACAAGAGGGCCAAGATGGCCCTGGACCGCTCACCTGAATTCTTGAGATGACCATAGCCTATTTTTTTTTTTTGAGGTATTGAAACATTGGAATCAAATTTATCATTTTGCTAAGCAATTTTCAAAAGGTCACCTGTAAAAGTAATTTCAAAATCTGACCATCAGTTTCAAAAAGAAGAATTTTTAAGAATTCTTCATTTCTGTATAAGAGCAAGTATCCCCCATCCATGAGAGCCATGTTTCTTAATGGATCAAAATTTACGAACAAGTTTTGAAAAGGGTCACCCAAGGAACATTTCAGAAAATTTCTTTTAAAATCTGACCAGGGATTTCAGAGAAAGAGAATTTTCAAGAATTTCATCGTGCCCATATAGTGCAAGTAGCCCCCATTCACAAGACCAAGGATCACCCAAGGAACATCTCTGTCAAATTATTTTAAAATCTGATTAGGGGTTTCAGAGTAGAAGAATTTTCAAAAATTTCTTCATTTCCATATAGTGCAAGTAGCCCCCATTCACCAGAGCCATGTTTCTTGACGGATCAAAATTTTGTGAACAAGTTTTTAAAAGGGTCACCCAAGGATCATCTCTGTGAAATCATTTCAAAATCTGTCCAGCCGTTTCAGAGAAGAAGAATTTTTAAAAATTTCTTCATTTCCCTATAGTGCAAGTAGCCCCCATTCACCAGAGCCATGTTTCTTGACCAATCAAAATTTCCCAAATACTTTTTGAACAGGGTCACCCAAGGAACATCCCTGAGAAATTATTTCAAAATCTGACCAGCCGTTTCAAAGAAGAAAATTTTTTAAGAATTTCCTCATTTCCCTATGGTGCAAGTAGCCCCCATTCACCAGAGCCATGTTTCTTGACCAATCAACATTTCGCGAACAATTTTTGAAAAGGGTCACTCAAGGAACAACTCTGTGAAATTATTTCAAAATCTGACCAGCCGTTTCAAAGAAGAAGATTTTTAAAGAATTCCTTCATTTCTGTATAGTGCAAGTAGCCCCCATTCACCAGAGCCATGTTTCTTGACCAATCAAAATTTCACAAACAATTTTTGAAAAGGGTCACCCAAGGAACAACTCTGTGAAATTATTTCAAAATTTGACCAGCGGTTTCAGAGAAGAAGAATTTTTAAGAATTCCTTCATTTCTGTATAGTGCAAGTAGCCCCCATTCACCAGAGCCACGTTTTATGACGGATCAAAATTTCAGGAACAATTTTTGAAAAGGGTCACCCAAGGAACATATCTTCAAATTATTTCAAAATCCGACCAGCGGTTTCAGAGGAGAAGATTTTTAAAGAATTTGCTAAAAAATTCCATTTGGTTGCCATGGCAACCAGAGTTTTTGACGGAATCAAATTGTGTGAATTATTTGTAAAGAGGACCTCCCAAGGAACATTCTTGCCAAGTTTGGTCCAAATTGGCCCAGTGGTTTAGGAGGAGTTGATGTTTAAAGAATTGTTGACGACGCACGACGGACGGCCAGTGACCCTAAAAGCTCCCCTTGAGCACAACGTGCTCAGTGAGCTAAAAAACAGTCCTATTCCATGAAAAATATCAGTATACTACACGACCCTGAGTTCAGCTCTTTACCAACCAACAAATATCTAAATTTAAATAACTCCAAATTTACAGCATTTCTATACAAAAAGATAAATGTGACTCAAAATGTGAAATTTCCTTTGGTAAGGTAGAAAGCATTATAGGAAAAGGAGAAAATGGTGGTTATAAGCATTTTCACTTTTTCCCACAATTTTTCAAAAGCCTTCTTCCTCAGGGCCAGGATGGTGACGTGTGGTAAAGGGTTAGGCTGTGATCTGCGGATGTTTTCAGTTTGAAAAAGCCTAAAACTTTGTGAAGAAGTTATGAGTTAACTCATTACCAAACGACAATATTTTAGGCTTGTTCAAATCGAAAGCATTTGCAGACGACATAAAAGGGACTGAAAATTTGAAATTTGTTTTGTGAAGGGTAGAAAAGTTTGAGGGAAAAGGAGAAAATGCTGGTTACCAGCATTTTCTCCTTTTCCCACAATGTTTTCTATAGGCTTCTTTCTAAGGGTCGTCCAAAATAGGATTGTGTGGTAATGGGGTAAACAAGTGCAATATATGGGTCTTTTTTTTTAAGACTTGATGCAGGGTTTTCCTTCGGCTTTGAAAATTGGGGGTCATTGTGACCCCAATCCTCATTAGCTGAGGGTCATTTCATTAACTTTGGGGGTCAAAATTTCCTCGTCCTCAACTTCAAGCATGATTTATAATGCATTTTACCTTTTAACGCCAACTTCCAAGATTGAAAAGTCGGTCGATCATTTCTGACGGAAAGGCCGATGTCACTTTTTGACAAACCAAACAATTTCGTCTGAATCGCTGCTTGACGTGGCTCGATCGGCAGTTGTAGGAAGCAGACGATAGAAGAATGCTAAAGTTTTCTTCGTCAGGACATTATTTTTCTGCTAATAGCACAGACCGGTAATGTGTACATTCATATACTGGAAGTCGTGTAAAATATGCTATGGAATACAAAGAACCCCTTAACAACTTTGACAGGGCCAATATTTACGACAAGTGTCCAATATACATTTCGGCAATAATGCGTAAACCAGTCTTATTCTATAAATAAATTACCGGAAAACCACTTTTATCTAAAACCCTGTTGTTAAAAAACAAACAGTGTTTGTCTGACATTGAAGCAAGAACAGATTTGGAATTATGACGCTTCATTCAACTTTGTACATTATTTAGATTTTGGAAAGTTGCATCACTGATGACGCACTGTCATTTGAATTTTGGGGTCATTTGAATTAAACTGCGTCAATGATGCAGGTTTTGTGCGTCATGGAAAACCCTGTCAATGTATCTAATGGTCAGTTAATTCCCATTACAATACCAGGAACATCAGCAAATATAAAACAGGTCTAAATAGTAATATATAGTGACCAGAAAACCCTCCAAAACATCATTACAGTATTTCTTAGGTACAAGAAAAACTAAATTCGGATTGAAAAATGGTCAAAGAGAGTGTTATACATAGAGTTTTCAAAACTTCAAAGCACAGCTTTTTAGACAAACTAAAATAAAGTAAATTTCTGAAAAAAAAAACAAACCAAGATTACAAAGAGAGCTATGATGGCCGCATATTGCTCCACTGGCAATAAAGTACAAGCCATACACACCAAACATTAAAACAATGACCAAACAGTTTCGAACATACTAATAAAGTTTTCACTTTAAAAGCCCATGTGAAAGTTGTGATCCCAGGGCAAAGCCACTTTGTCCAAAGAGCTAAAATTACTTGAATGCAGGTAGAGAGATCCACAAGATACAGCCACATACCGTAATTTGCTTAAATTTTGGGACAGCAAAAAATAATTAATTTTTTTCGTGTCCCAATACTGTGGTCTACAAAAAATAATTATTCTGTCAGCTGTCCCAAAACTTATGGTCAAACAAGACGGTCTGTCAAAGTGAAAGTCACTCACCGCTAACACGTCGAAATATTGCAACGTTCTTGATGTCAGGTTTGCAGGTTGGTCTATTTTTAGACTGATTGGAATTCCACCGATCAGTTTGAGCACTAAGAGCTCGTGATTTTCCTTGATTATGAACTTTTCACTCATTTTTGTTTGCATCTTGGGATATCAATAAAGATGTTATTTTGCGTTTGTAGAAAAAATTCACAACATATTTTACCTGCTTACATGTACGCGAGGTGAACGACGTTAACTGCACTCTTGACAAGTACCTGCTCGGACCGTTCTCAAATTTGATTGGTTCGTCCATCTTCGATCGATATAAACCTTGGGTAAAACTGTGTACCTAGATTTCTATTTATAAACAACAAACTCGATTGACCGTAAAATACACGCGTGTCAACTCTCTTAACTTCTGATGTACACACACGTTATACATGTTATGGATCTTGGATAGAAGTTTATCACACCCTTTTTACAGTTACGTCGGATTTCTTTTTGAATTGGGGTTTACATTAGACAATGAGGTGATCGGGTTTTTCGTCTTGGATCGGGTAGGCTAATTCCCATTGAAATGGGGAGAGTTGGGAAGCATGCTTACGACGTTACGAGCGTAAAAATAAAACTACGAGACATAAATATTTGCAAAGGGTAGGCCTATCAACAGATTGAAAAAAGAAAATTAAATAAGATATTCACTGTCCCAATTCTTTTGAACAAAAAATTACCGATCTTGCTTTGCAATTTTTAGTATGTCCCAAATCTTTGGGTCATGAAAAATAATTATTTTCGTGATTTTTGATGGTGTCCCAAAATATACGCGAATTACGGTACCTAATAAAACATGTCTAGGCCCTATGGTTTTAAACAAAAGGATTTACAAATATAGAACCCCTGTTAAACACAAGAAGCAGGGCTTTTCCACATTTCAAGGGCTATATAATGAACATATTCAGAAGTGATCCACAAGTTGAAGCTTTGTGCGAAATTTGGTGGCTACACATTTTATGTCAAGTTTTCAATGTGTAAGTCCATGTTAAACTTCAAAAAAAAAATATGTATAGGTAGAAGTCCATTAGATGAAACTACATGCCAAATTTGGCAGTCCTGGGTCTTATGATTTTGGAAATGAAGATTGTCAATATTTTCTGATTTTGTTGCGTTGGTTCAACCAGAATTTTTACAGAAATCAAATTTTCTTTAAAAAATTATTAGGTGGACCATGAAAGGGTCATTTCTGCAAATTTTGGCCAAAATGGGATGGGTAGTGTCACAGAGGAAGATACTTAAAATAAAATTTAAGACACAGATGCACACATGCACAATAGACACAGCAGGGTCATGACATATTAGCTCCCTGGCATATGGCCAATTTAGCTGAAGATTGTATATAGAATGATATGAAGTGTTTACCTTTGTAATGAAACCTGCTTCCAACATAAGGACATGAAGTACAACACAAAAAGCCTCTGTTTCATTTTCAGGTTTCATACATGACATCACTTCCTTTAAAAGGGCAGGAACAGATCCTTCCACAGCCTCCCTACAGAGGATGGGTTCACTAAGGCATTTATTCACAATGTCTTGGTTTACAGTTTCATCCATTTCTGTGTCCATGTATTCTGAATGTCCATCAATTTGTGGCTGGTTTTCATCCACTTTGTATACATGTCCTGAATTGACCGCTGATGACTTATCTGTTTCTTTAACAACTTCATTCTGTTCTGTGAAAGATGACTTGGTCTTAGGTGAATCTTTTAATGAAACACTTACAAGTTTGTCAGAGCCACTTTCTCCCGTTTTCCCTTGACATACATTTCCTCCACTGTTACCAATTTCTGTATCAACATTTTGCTGAAAAAAGGAAATGTTCTAAGCTGGCCTTGTTCAGAATTTCTTAGCAAACCCAAACAGACAATGTAGATTAATTCTTTATCATACAGTCCCAACTCTTAACGACTCTAAGGAAGAAGCCTTCTGAAAACATTGTGAGAAAAGGAGCAAATGCTGGTAACGGTAATCAGCATTTTCTCCTTTTCCCACAATGTTTCCTGCTCCATCAAGGAAAAACTACTGAGTTGCTTTAGCCCCTATAACTCTTACTTGTCGTCTGCAGTGCTTTAAGTTTGGCCAAGTCTAATTTTTTTTTCATCTGGAAACGAGTTAAAGACAAATCTACAAATTTTGTGCAGCCTGATCTTCACTCACAATGGCAGCAAGTGCAACTTCATAGTGAAAAACATCACTGGCTGCTTTCCCACATGATCATCATCAAAACAATGGGCAACAGTGGAAGAGGAATGAATCTTATTGCAGTGACTATCACCAATCTTCGGAAAGAAGTTGGTGGCGTCAGGGGTCATAGCCAGGAATCAAACCCTGGACCCCATGTTGTCAAGTCCTGCACACTACCGACTGAGCTACTGTGGCTCAACCCAGCAAAGATACATCAGGATGAGTGCATGGATGGGTGGCTAAGCCCTGGAATGTTACAGATGTACATGTATTAACTTTTGTTATCTGGTATACAGTTTAACTCTTTATCAAACAATAAAATTTTAGACTGGTCCAAATTCAAAGCATTGGCAGACGACAAAATAAACACAACTGAAAAATTGAAATTACTTTCTAGTAGGGTAGAAAACATTGTGGAGAAAGGAGAAAATGCTGGTTACCAGCATTTTCTCCTTGTCCTACAATTTTTTTTAACAGCTTCTTTCCAAGGGTCTTCAAAAGTAGGGATTGTGTGGTAATGGGTTAAATACAATTTTAGCTATATACATGTATAACAGGGAAGCAATTTGAAATAAAATGAAAGCTTACTCTCTTAGCAGGGCTTGATCTATCTCCATCTGTCACAATGTAAAGTATATCTCCAGATACAATACCACAATCTGTAAGCTTCTCATCATTTCCTCCTACTGGATCTTTTTTATTCAGACTTAAAATGTAATCCCTGTAATAGAATTATTTACTTTTGAAAAGTAGCTCTGTTACAGTTTATCTATAAAAGAGAACTGCATCAGATCAATTTTTGTCAAACACATTGGAAAAAGAGTTAATTGTCCCTAATAAGCAACTTCTCATGTGGTCAGTAAAACTGACACCTGCTGTTTAGAAGTTTAACTCATTACTAAACCACAAAATTTTAGACTTGTCCAAATTGAAAGCATTTGCCAACTACATAAACATGACTCAAAAATTGAAACTTGACTTTAGAAGACTAGAAAACATCATGGGAAAAGGAGAAAATGCTGGTCACCAGCATTTTCTGCTTTTCCAGAATGTTTTCAGAAGGCTTCTTCCCCTAGGTTGTAAAAATTAGGGATTTTATTTTGGACATTTTTTAGCATCCTATAACTCTTTACCCATAAACATTTTGAACTGGTCCAAAGTTTAGAGTATTTGCAGACGACGAATCGAAGGCAAGTCAAATGATGTTACTTGCATATGATTCAGTAGAAAACATTGTTCTAAAAGGAGAAAATGCTGGTTACCACAACTTTTCTCACTTTGTTTTGAAAAACTTTCTTTTGAAGGGTCGTTTAACTTTGGAATTGTGTGGTTAAAGGTTAAGACACTATTAACTAATATTAACCTAAAGTTTTTCAGGAAATAGGGTAGGGGAAAATATCCCTTTTCTCACTTTTATTTGTGTTTCACCCAGTTACATCTACCAGACCAATACTTTTATGCTGCTGTGGTCAAAAACTTGTAAAACCATATAGAAGAAAAAATAAAGGGAAAATTATCTGAAACAAGCAAGTCTTTCTTCTTTCTAAACATATGCGGATTGGTGAAAACTAAAACATAAATTGCTGATGTCTTTACTGCACAATCATGAGCTTTAAAGGTGGCCCTTCAGATTTTGGAATGAAAATTTTACAAAAATGCAAAAAAATCATCCTTATACTCCCAATACCTTTTAATTTGCATTCATAAAACCCCAGTAGTCGAAAACCATCCAACAACATGAGAAATTAGAGATTTACTATGGCCCAGGTTGACACAAACGGGAGACACGTTCAATTTTTAGATGATCCATTCGCTCATTTACATTCAGGAATACACAGACGAAGTGTAAAACAGTGTCCGAAGAAGACATTATGGAAAATAATCATTACATGTTTGTTATGTAATGGAATTTAAGCGTTATTAGTCGGGTGCCAGTCACTTGACATTCCCACAATGCTTTATTGATTTTTGGCACAAAATCTAAAAATACCTTAAGAGGTAACGTAGCCTTTTAAGGGAACACCATCAAAAAATATTTTTTTCATAATTTTATAAATGTTAATTATTGATTATTTTATTATTTTTTCATATGAATTTCAGTGATATAAATTATATATTTTTTAATTTGGTGAGATGTAAAAATTCTAAATACCCACCTTTCACGACCCTAAAACACATTCTGAAACCATTGAGGGAAATGATGGCGACCAGCATTTTCTCCTTGCCCTATAATACTCTCTTCTCTTCCCAAAACAAATTTCAAATTTTTAGTCACTTTTATTTAGTCTTCTGCAAATGCTTTCAATTTGGGCCAGTCCAAAACTTTGTCATTTGGTATAGACTTAAAATGATTTTGTTTAGATATAGTACCAGCCCAATGTTAGAATGAAAAAGATGTCTACAATGTCGGACTACAGTGGCCAGCAGATGGGGGGGGGGGGGGTGATGGTATTCTAGATTCATTATTTGTGGATACTCATTAGAGTTGTCTCTTGTCTGATGAGAAAATCCTTATGAGCACCCACAACATGGGGTTTAGTGGAAAATGATCAATATTTTCAATTTGAAACCACAGTCACTACCTCTAACTGGAGCTCTGTGTCCCTGCAAAAGTATTTAAAATTGGTAAAGTGTTTGTGACTGATCAGAAGGTTGTGATTTGATCCAATAATATTTCAGCCATGCTCTGGCAAAAGGGAGCTTAATGCATCTCCATGATTTATGGTACCGAGTAATTCCATTTATTATCTAATAAATAGCCATGCCTTTAAACAAACAATTTAATCATGAGGTATGCCGGTCCTTAGACATATAGTAAATTGACCAAGTGTTCCCATTCACGCAAACTGTTGTGTAAATCATGTTACAGATTTGAAATTCACATAACAAATTTTGGTCACAGACGAGACCTCATGTAAAAAAAAATAAAATCCATAATCTGCATAACTTTTGTAAAATGATGGGATTTGAGGTCACTTGCTGCCCTTATTGATGTGTTATTGTCAAACCACGCAGAAAAACCTATCAATAAATTAACACACATGAAATCTTAGATACATGTATCTTAATTATTATAATATAACAAACTTAAAATGGTAAATTTCCATAGGTATCTTAATATAACAAACTTTTGTGGTGCAAAACATCATTATTATTCACTTTACTTCTAGTTTGGAACCATTACTGTCATACCCTCTAATATGAAATCGTAACCCCAGATTAACAGCGCAGGGGGCAAGTGTACCTTTCAAATAAAAAGCCAGTAGGAACACTGATGACCAATAGCAAAAAGTCTGGGCCAAGCTCAGCCTGTGCGGGGTAAACTGGGTTGATAACTTAACTCTTTTCTTTTCCAAAACACAAAATTTAACACTGGTTCAAATTGACAGCACTTGCAGACGACAAAATAATCGTGACTCAAAAATTTAAATTTGTTTCCAACAGGGTAGAAAACATTGTGGGAATAGGAGAAAATGTTGGTTACCAACATTTTCTCCTTTCCCTACAACGTCTTCAAATGGCTTCTTTCTTAGGGTCGTAACAATCAGGGATTGTTTGGGAAAAGGGTAAAGCAGATACTTTAAAGGTGGCCCTTCAGATTTTAAGGTGAAAATTTTACAAAAATTCAAAAAATATCATCCCTATAATCCTAAAGCATTTTAATTTTCATTCATAAAACCCCAGTAGTCGAAAACTGCCCGACAACACGAGAAATTAGAGACTTACTGGTTGATACCATCGGGAGACAACCAGACTTACTGGTTGATACCATCGGGAGACAAGTTCTATTTTTAGATGATCAATTCGCTCATTTACATACAGGAATACACAGACAAAATTTCAAACATAGCGTCCGAAGAAGACATTATGGAAAAGAATTATTACATGTTTGTTATGGAATTTAGGCGTTATGAGTCACGTGCCAGCCACTGGACATTCCAAAATGCTTTATAGATTTTTGGTGCGAAATCTAAAAATACCTAAAGAGGCTACGTAGCCTTTTAGGGGAACACCATCAAAAATAATTTTTGTGTAAATTTATGAATCTTAATTATTGGCGATTTGTATTATTTTTTCATATGAATTTCAGTGATATATATATTCTTTAATTTGGTGATATGTAAAAATTCTAAATTCCCACCTTTAACCCATTACCAAACGACAAAATTTTAATTTTGTCCAAATCGAAAGCATTTGCAGACAACAAAATAAAAGTGACTGAAAATTTGAAATCTGTTTTGCGAAGGGCAGAACACATTGTGGAAAAAGGAGAAAATCCTGGTTACCAGCATTTTCTCCTTTTCCCACAATGTTTTCTAAAGGCTTCTTTCTCAGGGGCGTCAAAAGTAGGGATTGTGTGGTAATGCGTTAAGCCTCCTTTTCACAGACTATGGCTCATTCAGTTATTACTAGTGCTGGGTAATCGGTATAAAATTTCAACCGTGAACCAATTATTGCTTTGTAATAGGAAGAGCAAACCAACTAGCTATCGATCGTACAATCCGTTTAGGCTCCATTTAACTGAGAATGTCTTTTTGCTTAAAATACTGTGACAATATTGCATTTTCATTTCGTAAAGCAACATTTTTTTCCCCACTCATGAACAGAATTTTAGCTTCCACTTATTGCTTCATTCAGAAATTTGTGTAAATTCACTTTTAAAATGCATTATTAAAGATAAGAAGATAGTTTGAAGTCCCTCTGATCGGACGATGCCACGCTGCTCATTGTAGTGTCATGAGTTTTCACGCTTTTTTGGGCGATCTATTTTTTCTTGACAATTAGTTTCTGAGGAAGTATTACTACATGATTTGACATCATTTAGTCAGTTTAGATAGCAAGTAACCTGAAAAGATGTCATTTTACACAGGATAAGAGGAATAACACCTTTGTTACTCTGTCATAATTGACTTGCCAGCTTATCATCCGGGTGTCCTTTGCATTTTATACTGATCATGTTTAACCCATAATTCTGTCCAATGCACACAAGCTAGGTTATATGAAGTTCTAGACGATAATTTCATGCCTCAGATTGACATTTCTAAAGGCAGATATCCTTCATCGTCAAAGATGAGTCATTTCAAATTTCCAAATGTCAAAACCCGGGCTCAGGGAAGCTTGCCAATCGATTACGGGCCTTCTCGATCAATTATCGGAAGCCAAAACCAACTGACTTTCGACTATAGTCGATCATCAGCCCAACACTAGTAACTACTGATTCGTATATCTTTAAGTCAAAATAAGAAAATGATTAGTTTAACCCTTACCACATAATGACACCTTTTAACGCTCTGGAAGAATAAACTTCTTGTTGTTTTGAGAGTGACAACTGACAAGAGAGACATTTATAAAGATTTCTCAATGGGAAATCATAATGTCTTTCATTCATTTATCGTAATAAAACAACTACTTCAAAAAACTGAAGTGATTACCTTTGACCTCATACAAATCTATATACGTCTTACCCAAACTATGTCTGCAGGCATCGTCCGTTTAACCGGTCCCCCTAAACACAGAACCTAACCGAACCTTAGCTATTTTTGCCGAACCTAAGTTGTTTTTGGGCCATACAGTGTTTGTATAACCTTAACAAGTATATTTTCTATTTCAGAAACAGTTTGATAGTTATAATTCGAAAGAAAATGCAGCCTTTTGTGATATATAAGGATATATTTGGACCATATCGTTCAACGAACCTAAAAACTCGCAGGACTGTCCGCCATATTGGAGGCTATTATAACCCGGGAATGCTATATACACCGGTAACAGCCCGTTTTTCCCGGATATTGTATATTGCATTGTTTCCATCCACTTCAAATTTTCAGTCTTTTTTTTATCAGAGTAGCAGTCGAATTCACTACATACAATGCATATTGATGAAACTGTGGAATTTCTAAATCTGAATGAATTCTTTAATTTTCTAACCCATTTCCAAACACCAATTTCTACACCGTCCGAAATCGAAAGTATTTGCAGACGACAATGTTTATTATGGTAGAAACCATGCAGTTTTATGTGGAGTATGGGAAATTTAGATGGTCTTATAGTTGAGCATTTTCTCCTCTTCTCACAATGTTGTCCAAAATTTAAAGTATTTGCAGATGACAACGTTAATTTAATGCTGATAGAATTTGAAAGTATTTGCAGAAGACAATATTTACGCTTATACAAATCAGTTTTATATAGAGTATAGGAATAAGAGTCTGATGGAAATTTGAGAAGTTGGTATTGTTGAGCAATTTCTCCTTTCTCACAATGTGGTCATGAGTGTTTCATGTCAAGGTCAACTTAAAAGGAGTATCATTAATTCTAACCCTTTCCCAAACGTCAAATTTTACACTCTTCCAAAAAGGACGAGTTTGTAGACAAAAACTTCAAATTTGAAAAAAAAAAAATGGCAGAAATTCTCCAAATGGGTAGAAAACACTGTTGGAAAAGGAGGAATTGCTCGTTATGAGCTATTCCTCCTTTTCCCACAATTAACGAGCAATTCCTCCTTTTCCCACAGTATTTTCAAAAGACTTGTACTGCAGACACGTAAAAACGAGGGTTTGTTTTGGAAAGGTTTGATGATTGAATGGGAAATGGGGGAAGGGGTATGTTGACAATTAGAGAAAAATATCTTTCTATTTATTTTGTGGCCTTGAAAAGGCCGTTTATGTTTACTGTTTTAAAGAAATGGACTTGAAGTATTGGGGTTTTATAAAACCATCTCTGTTTCCCGGCGCAGCCAGGTTTCCGTCTTCAAGCCTGTAAAGCTTAAGGCCGGCTTTCAAATTATTCTTCACGTTCAGGGATATAACAACTTCTGATCAGACTCTTAGTCTTTGTTTGATGACATCCGATAGCTCGCGTTTTGTTATATTGAATATATCCAAAATATGCTGTACTCTAACGTAACCGTAATTATCAAAAGGAGCAGACGAAACATGTGTGAGGTAGAAGATTATCCTTCTGGATAACGTTTCCATCATTTTTGGCTACCTTGTAAATTGTACGTATGTATATATATGCAAAGTGTCAATTCAGATCGGATAATCATAATTCATTCAACGGAAACAAGGGAGATACAGTATATCACTGTAATTCTAATTGTTTCTTTAAGTAACACGTTATTCCGGAAAACACAATACCCGCTGCAAGACAGATTTGCAACGCTGTTTGATAACAATACTTGACACAAGAGTTGAATCAACCTAAATTTATATTAAACCCTTGATCTTTCCATACACATGCCTATGGTGCTTAGAAAACAATGTTGAAAAAGAAGTATTTGTTCATTTTTATCGTACAAAGAAAAGAAAAGTTAGTTGTATTCATGAAAAATCTTTTGCACGATTATGCCTTCCATTCTGAACATGGGTTACAAAACCAGAGGTACGAAACTCCCCCAAAAAATATAAAGTAGAAACATTGTACGAAAAGATGGGTTTGAAAGTCTAGTACTTCTTTTCCCACGCAATCGTTGCAAGACTCTTAAATTAGTTCTTTGATAAGGGGAAATGATCGTAATACAACGTTCCAAGTCTTCAGCTGCTGACTCTTGAACACATTTTAGGAGACGGAAAACAGGCAATTTTTTCTTTTCCCACACTGTTCCATATGCTATCTTGAGTGTGTTGTATGCAGGTTCTCTAAATATTTAACCCTGTCCCATACAACACAATTTTCCAGTTTGAAAGATGTCTGGACAAGACGAATTGAGTTTGAATTGAAGAATAAATATCTTAGTGTAGAAGACATTGTGGAAAAATGAGAAATTCCGTCATGCAATCATTTTTGTGCATACTGTTTTTTTACGAGTCAAAGTTTTAATCATGATTATGCAATCAGTCAATAACAGTTTGATGTAATAAGGGCATTTCCTGCAACTTTTATTGCTATCAATTAATTTATAAACAATACAGTATACTGTATTGTATCATAATTATAATAATCAATTTGCACAAGTCAAAAATATTTCAATGACTGTTGTTATTCCCCAGTCCTTTGTAGGTATCAACAAACACGAGTATTTGCACAATGATTTTCAAAAGAATGCCACCACTTAATTTCAAACAATGTTTTGTGTGTACAAACAAATTGAACATGTTTTACTCATAGGGTTGAAAACTGTGGAGAGAAGTGATAA
This sequence comes from Tridacna crocea, assembly GCA_943736015.1. Taxonomy (NCBI): domain Eukaryota; kingdom Metazoa; phylum Mollusca; class Bivalvia; order Cardiida; family Cardiidae; genus Tridacna; species Tridacna crocea. The sequence continues at coordinate 39,297,439 of OX031062.1, forward strand.
TTGATCCATTTATCATGTTATACATGGTCTTCAGTTGTCGTCTTCAAATGCTTTAACCCTTTCCCAAACGACAAATTTTGGACTCTTCCAAACCAAAAGAGTTTGCAGACAACTATTTTAGATTTGGAGAAAATGGTAGAAAATTCTCAAAAAGGGTACAAAACACTCGTTACGAGCAATTTCTCCTTTTCCCACAGTGTTTTCAATACACTTTTACTGCAGACACGTAAAAATCAGGGCTTGTTTGAGAGAGGGTTAACTCATTATCGAACGACCAAAACGAAAGCATTAGCAGATGACAAAATGACTGAAAATTTGAAATTTGTTTTGTGAAGGGTAGAAAACACTGTGGGAAAAGACAATGTTGGTTACCAGCATTTTCTCTTTTTCCCACAATGTTTTCTAAAGGCGTCTTTGTCAGGAGCGTCAAAAGTAGGGATTATGTGGTAATGGGTTAAATTAGGACAATGTCAAAATTTTGTCAGGGAGGAAGGAAGGCAAGGAAGGAAAGATGGATAGGTTGGTAATTGGATGGGTAGTCAAAATGACCGATAACCAAGAATGGACAGACATGGTTTGAAATTGAAATGATCCTAATATTATCCCTGTAATATCGTTTATGGTCCTTTTCTAGTCAGTATGGGGATCACCCTTTTCTTGCCGAATCGAAATATTTGACGGAATAAAACCCGAGTTCAATTATTTAAATGGCATTGGGTGTGATTTCGCTGACGTAAACTATTGAAAGAGCATCGAGGAGTGTGGAGCAAGGTCAGACTGCACGTATGTGCATGCTGATCTTGATCCACACTCTCCGCAAAATTAGTCCATAGTCAAGAACGGCAGGATAAGGGTTAAGAGAAGAGGAACTCTGGGAGCTTATGAAACATCTTCCAAAACACCCCTTAACTCATTACCATCTGCACATAGCATTAATTTAGAGATTACCTCTGGACAAAATGTTTTCGCTCCTCACATTGAAAGCATTTGCTGACAACAAAATAGCCCTACCTGTGACTTAACGTGTTGTCTTTTTCATTGGATAAATGAAAAAAACATTGTAGGAAAATGTGAAAAAGCCGGTTACCATTTTTTAGCCTTTTCCTACAATGTTTTCCAAAATGCTGTCTTTTCAGCTGTGGTAACGGTTATTTTATGTTAAGAACAAAAGAACATTTTGTCACATTTCAACAACACAATTAGTTATATTTTCTTGAAATAAGGGGTCTATTAGTCTCAGCAAAACATGGGTTTTATAGATCGCAGGGTCCAAAATTTAAGCGGTCTAGATGGTCTGTGGTCCAGATGTCTGATATCCTTCAAGTTCTACATTTCCATATTTTCAATAAAAGCAAAAATATAAACAGACACGAGGAAATTAATATGGGGACATAAAACAAACTAAAAATTCACAATAAGTCTTTATTAAGAAGGTAATCCGGATATCGTAGACAAATATCACGCAAAGACCGGATGGTACCGGTGTATAGCATTCCCGGGTTATAATAGCCTCCAATATGGCGGACAGTTCTGCGAGATTTTTAGGTTCGTTGAACATTAAGGTCCTAATATATCGTTATATATCACAAAGGGCTGCATTTTCTTTCGAATTATAACTATCAAACTGTTTCTGAAATAGAAAATATACTTGTTAAGATCATGCAAACACTGTATGGCCCAAAAACAACTTAGGTTCGGCAAAAATAGCTAAGGTTCGGTTAGGTTCTGTGTTTAGGGGGACCCTCCGTTTAACTGCCCATCCGAAATCCCTTGAACTTTCTAAAAACAAACATACATACCCATCAAATACAGTTGAAAACAGCGATGACGCATCTGCTAACACATCAGACACGGTACATAATTCTTTACGGTCCTCAGATATTTCTACAACTTTTGTTGTCTGATGATACCGAATGCGTAATTTCATATTTTATGCTTTTGCCAAACTTCACATTTTCCGAACGAAAGTTAGAGACGGCGTTTATGTTATTTCTGAAATTCGTAAACTATACCCAGAAAGCAATGACTAACCATATGCACTCGGTTTCCATGCCTTTTTCTTTTGTAATTAACCTTTAATATTTCTGCATATCTTAACCTGTTACCACACAATTCCTACTTTTAACGACCCTGGGAAAGAAGCCTTTATAAAACATTGTGGTAAAAGGAGAAAATGCTGGTCACCAGCATTTTCTCCATTTCCCACAGTGTTTTCTACCCTTCACAAAACAAATCTCAAATTTTCAGTCTCTTATTTTGTCGTCTGCAATTGCTTTCAATTTGGATAAACCTAAACTCTTGTCGTTTTACTAGTAATTAAGATATGCAGAAATAGAAAAGGTAAGGTAAATCAAAGCGCTGAAGGCACTGTTGTGGCGGTTGTCCGGTTGATCTTGAGTTTTTGGTCAGACAGACAAGCCGACTCCTTTTATACCGCCCAATCACAATGTGGGGGATATAAGTTTTGAGCTTCAACAGCTAGGAAGTTATGGCCTGGACTGGACAAAAATTCCATCTGAATATCAACAAATGGCAATAACACAAAAAACATGAATGGCAGTTTTGGTTCTTATGCACTGCACTTCTCCATAATGTGTTCTGCCAATGTATGAAGTTTCAAGTTGATAGCTTTTATAGTTTGAAAGCTCAGTTGAAAAATTCGAGGTGAAACGATAGACAGACTGATGGACAAGGTGACTCCAGCATTACCCCCTAAAACTTTGCTTGCTGTGGGTATTACAAAACAGGTAAAACAGTTTTGCTTATCACCTGGTACATGTATTTATTTAAATGTAAACTATACAGTAACAAATGTCAGAAATATTACCCCCATGACTATAATTTTTTTTCAAGTTCAACTTCACCGAGCACAAAACTTCAAATAATAATAATAAACAAAAAAAACAACAGAAAATTAGACATTATTCTTTCCAGTTAATCAATAACACATTCACTGGACCTAAGCTCAGTCATTCTGTTTAAACAGATGTGTCAACACTAACAAAAAACAACTGCATATTCCAAGCAAAATTGCATTTTTGTCTATATTTTCATTTAGGCCTAATAATCTTGGATATTTCTTCGAGGTAATCATGCATATTCCTACCAAAATTGCATTTTTGTCAATGTGTTCACCTGAATAATCCTGAACATACTTTTTAAGGTAATCAGTAACGCATTTATTGAATCTAAACTTCATCATTCTGCTTAACTCTTTACTACACGACAAAATTTTAAACCAGTCTGTGTTGAAATACTTTGCAGACAACAAAATAAATGTGACTTAAATATTCAACTTTTTTTTGGAAAGGGTAGCATTTTACCAGCATTTTCTCCTTTTCCAGCAGTGTTTTCAAAAGGCTTCTTTGTTAACATCTTTAAATGTCAGGATTGTGTGATAAAGAGTTAAAAAATGTATCAACACAAATAAAAAACAACTGTATATTACAAGCAAATTTGATTTTTTGTCAATGTTTCCATCTTAAACTAGAGACAGATGATTGTGAAATTCTTCACAAGAACATAGTTCTTCACGATAGCATATTAAGTCATCAGCAAAATTTTATTTATGTATATCCAAGTAAACATTGTGTCGTTGAGTTTGGAAAACAAATTGTTTCATTAGCCTGATAACATGTATCATGAAATATACATGGATGTGCTTACTGAACAAAACTACTGTAAGTGTAAACAATCCCTGGTTTTTACAACCTTGAAATAAAAGTCTTTTGAAAGCATTTTGAGAATGGAGAATAAGGCGGTAACCAGCATTTTCTCATTTTCTACCCTGCTGGAAACGAATTTCAATTATTTAGCAACATTTACTTTGTTGTCTGCAAGTGCTTTGAATTTGGACCATCTAAACTTTTGTTGTTTGGTAAAGGATTAATTACTCGCCTACAATAGTCGTGCAATAACCTGTTGGCATGTAAAAGAGCTACTAAACAAAATATCCAGCTTTAAGACTGAACAACTTTAAAACAGTATGTCCCTGATCTATCGACCAAATGGCATTAACTAACTACTCAATGATCATCATGCTGTTAGTAAATTAAATAATATGTCTATACACATAAGGAATACAATAGTAAATACCCATTGATTTAAAGTACTCAAGACCAACTCTGAGTCTTGTAATTACACAAATCTGTCAAAACAAAGTACAGGTCTCGGTAGTTTTTTTTTTTTGTTCTCCGATCTATGCTTTTTACTATCAGGTGACATATGTCAACGTGAACAACAAAAAGTAACAGCATATTCCATGCTAAACTGCATTTCTGTCCATGTTTTCACCTGAATAATTTTATCACTACAATTTCACAAGTTTTGGCAAGAACGCAGCTTTTTACTTATGCTTTCCATTTTGGTAAAAACATCAATGTAGACTAAAATCTCACACGATCAAATATGTAAAGACTAATTTGCAAATATCTGCAGAAGTTGCTGAATATGTGATCTGCTTGACCTAATCGAAGCATTTTAAGAATAACATCAGCTCGCTGAAGCTTCCCTCTTTGATTAAAACTTATAACAAGACAAAAATTAGACACTATTGTTTTCTGGTTATCAATGACCCATTTGCTGAATCTAAGCTCAGTCATTCTGTTTAAAAGATAAGTCAACAGTAACAAAAAGCAACTGCATATTTCAAGCAAAATTGCATTTTTGTAAATGTTTCCACCTTGATGATCCTGATATATTTTTCCATATAATCAATAATGCATCTACTGAATCTAGGCCCAGTCTATCTGTTTTAAGAGATATGTCTGACACTAACAAAAAGCAACTGCATACTTTTAGCAAAATTGCATTTTTGTCAATGTTTTCAGTAAATAATCTTGAGAGACTTTTTTCGAGGTGGTCAATAATGCATGTACTGAGTCTATGCTCATTGAAACATTCTGTTTGAAAAAAATGTAAACACTAACAAAAAACACTGAATATTCCAAGTAATTTTTTTTGTCATTGTCTTCACCTAGAAATCTTGAGACATATGATTTGGAAAATCTTCACAATAATATAGTTCTTCACGTTACCCTTGTTTAGTTATCAGCAAAAATTTTATCCTATGTACATTTAAGGAAACATTGTATTGTTGAGTTTGGAAAACCAGTTGCTTCATGAGCCTCAGTACATGTATCATGAAATATACATAGAGATATTTGTCTCTGACGTTTCCACAAAAACATATAAAAACTGTTACCTAAAATCAATCTTCAATTCTTAAGTTCAAAACACACCACTTAGTATCTCCGTAAACAATTTATTGATAAGTTAATCTTAATTAGTGCTTAGAGATTTATATTTACAATTTAAACCAGTCAAGTGAAACCACAGGATTTTGTTCATTTCACTGTGGTACACAAGCATTTCGGTCAAGAAAAGATGTATACTGAAATCACTCAGAACAAACACAAAGTAAAATGTTTTTAAGACTGTTTAACTCATTACCACACGACAAAATTTTAGGTTTGTCCAAATTGAAACCATTTGCACACAATGAAATAAATATGACTGAAAATTTGAAATTTGTTTTGTTACCAGCATTTTCTCCTTATCCCACAATGTTTTCAAAAAGATTTCTTTTCCAGGGTTGTCAAAAGTAGGGATTGTGTAGTAATGGGTTAACATACAAATCTTTGTGAAGAAAGCTTTTAACAAGACACCCATGCAAAGCTGATTTCCCAGCATACATGGTAGGCAAAAGTAAATACTGGCAGATAACTCTCAACTGAGACAAACTTTTTTGCATAACAATGACAGGCTGAAAGTTCCTAGTCATATTAAGACAGAGAGAAATCTAAAATTAACAAAGACAAGAAACTGGCCTTTAGATTAACAACAATATGTAAGATTAAATAATTATTTTTTTAATACATGGTCAAGGAGATCAAAATGTCAAGAGTCTCATCAAAGCTGTTGTTCAACCATTTGAGAATTTTCAAATGACTTTGCATAAATGTTCATAATGGAAAATATAGCAAGCAACCCTGGGGAATACTACTGTAGCTTAACCGATTACCATACAATAAGTATTTGTCAGCTGCAAATGCTCTAAATTTGGGAAAGTCATAAGTTTGTAATTGTTAAATGAGTCAAAGAATTCTTAATTATTAAGCACAAACATTCATGAACACTTTTTGCACAGCAAAGCCTCCAATGAATCACACTGGAGTATGATTCAAATACTCTGGTAACCATAGATTAACCCATTACCACACAATCCCTACTTTTAACGACCCTGAAGAAAGAAGCCTTAGAAAACATTGTGGGAAAAGGAGAAAATGCTGCTAACCAGCATTTTCTCCTTTTACCACAATGTTTTCTACCCCTCTCAAAACAAATTTCATATTTTCAGTCACTTTTATTTTGTCGTCTGCAAATACTTTTGATTTTGACAAGTCTAAAATATTGTCGTTTGGTAACGAGTTAAATGCCTGAAAACAGTTCATGTCCACTTGAAAATATTTAACCCATTACCACACAATCCTTACTTTTGACACCCCTGAAAGAAGCCTTTTGAAAACATTATGGGAAAAGGAGGTAACCAGAATTTTCTCCTTTTCCCACAGTGTTTTCTGTCCTTCGCAAAACAGATTTGAAATTTTCAGTCACTTTTATTTTGTCATCTGCAAATGCTTTCGATTTGGACAAAGTTAAAATTAGCGTTTGGTAATGAGTTAATATGAAAGCATTGTGAAAAAAAGAAGCATTTGCTCAGACAACCAAATCATGTTTCCTGTCATGTTTCCAGCTTTAGTTACAAAAATATAAAAATACAACAAAAGTTGGACTTACCAATATGAAAAATAACAATGCTTCCTGCAGTCTAAGTATTGTTTCAAATGGATAACTTCTTATTCATAATATGACAACATTTGAAAAAATATTTAGAAGAAAGACAATATCATCTATAAACACTAATAAAACACTATTGTACAAAAAGCATTCTGTACATCTTTTTAGTCTGATTTTGCTATGGTCTTTCTGGTCTGATCCTCTTTCTATACCATTTCACCTGTTTCCAAACAGCAGCTTGAATTTGTTTGGTATCCACAATGTCATGTTGCTCATAGCCAATACCTGTGAATATGTACATATATTATTGAGCCATGCTCTATAAAAAAAAAAGGAGCTGCAACTGCAAAAAGAATAGACCCAGGTCAGCCTGTGTAGTCTGCCCAGGCTGACATGGGCCCACAATGTTTGCCGTTTGAATATCTTCTGTATTTCCATGGACCAGTCTACTTCATGATTAAGTTGAATGTTAGACAAAATGGACTTTATAGATCCATAATTATTTGATGCCTTGCTTGGTATAATAGATCAAAGAAATGCATTAAGTCTCTTTTTCATAGAGCATGGCCCATATTTTGACAAATATTTATCTTTTTGTGTTTATGCCATGTGGTGAAACAGTGCCAGATTACTAAATGAGTGTATGTGATATTAATGATTTTCACAATTTGAAATGAAATGCTCATTATTATCTACTTCATTTAACCTGACCCAGGTAACAATCATTTACATAAATCAATATTCTATTTTTATCCTCAGCATTGCTCGGCATAATTATTATGTCCAGAATGGTCAAGGAAATATTTCACACAGTTTACCCAAATCAAACCTTTACCTACTAGATATGTTGATCTAAAACTTTCAGTGCAGGACACTTTCTCATTTTTCACACCATATTTTAAAACCACGAAAAGTAAAATCATCAGCCTATGAGTATGGCATTTCAAGTTATGTCCTGCATATATTTCCAGTTAAGAAGAACCTAAAATTTCAAGTTGCTAATGAATGAATATTTTTCCTGTGCAGAAGGCAAAACCTATTTTCGACTTGTACAAACAAAAAGTTACAATAAGTCATGCTATTAGTCACTTTGTAAATAGGTGTTTATAACCAAGAGTAGTCACAATTTTAAGCAAAGTTTACCTGATATAAGACATCTGAATTGTCATCTGCAAATGCTTTCAATTTGAAAAAGACAATTTCGAATTGTGTGGTAAAGGGTTAAAAAATACAGCATGCTTCAAATTTACATAATTCAAGGGTTTAGAAAAATGAATCTAATAATTCCTTATAGCCAAAAAATCAAGACAGCTGATAATTTTGAATTTCAATTTCATTTTGCCTCCCTATCTCAGAGCATTAATTATTATTTTCATGAAAAAAAGGTTAAAAAATATAAAACCTTCAGTATTTTGCCATGTATGCCTGCTTAGCTGCTATCTGGGTTGATTTCCTTAGAAAGTAACTCAATTGCACCTCCCAAATTGCTCTTCCATATTCTTTATATTTGCATCACTAGTGGCTTCAAAAAGCAGCCAGGAAGTTGTCCAACCAGGTTATCAATCATGGCTGTAAAAAAATGTTTTATAGAAATACAGTTCATTGCATTACAATGTATTAGAATTACCTACCATACAGTGAAAAAATTCAAATTTCAGTCTTTGGTCATAAAGACAATGAAAATAACAAATTATATATGATCTACCAGTCTGCCCAGAAATTCTGTAATTGTTCTATGTTACTTGTAAACACTTGTGAAAATATTCCACCAAAATTGCAAATTTTCCATAGAATGGGTTTTGTTGCCATTTTCAAATGTAGCTGGCAGACCTTTGAATTGGTATGTTGTTTCACAGTCACAAACAAGAAGTAGATGGAATTCTGAGGAGAATTTGCAATTTACAAGGGCCTGATTTAGTTTTTAGAATTTAGTTTTTTAATTTATCCAATCAAACTGATCCTGCAACTTCAATAAAACAATTGCCACAGTACATATTTTCTATATTTTGATGTTTCCCCACCCAAAATGGTTTGTAACAAGACCCTCTTTAACCCATTTCCCACAATCCCTACTTTTGATGCCCCTGAGAAAGAAGCCTTGTGAAAACACTGTAGGAAAAGGAGAAAATGCTGGTAACCAGCATTTTCTCCTTTTTCCACAGTGTTTTCATCCTTCCCAAAACAAATTTCAATTTTTCAGTCACCTTTATTTTGTCGTCTGCAAATGCTTTCAATTTGAACCAATGTAAGATTTTGTCCTTTGGTAATGAGTTAACTATAACCAGAAGACAAAATTTTTATGACTGGTCATAATCGAAAGATGTTGCAGACAACATTATAAATCTTCAAATAGTAAAACTTGTATCAAAAAGGGTAGAAATTATTGTGTAAAACAAAGAAAATGCAGGTTACTATTATTTTCTTCTTTTCCCACAATGTTTTTCATAGCTTTTTTTCTTTAGTGACCTTAAATGCAGGAATGAATGGTAATTGTTAAAAACTTCTCTTCACCGTAACAGAAAAATCAGGCCTGAGTTAATTAGGTAAAATTTGGTAAAGAGTAGAGAAATATATTTTATTGCAGAAAAAGTGAGTCAGAGACATGTACATGGATTGGTACTTTCACTCATTACCAAACGACAAAATGTTTGGTTTGTCCAAATCTAAAGTATTTGCACATGACAAAATAAATGTGACTGGAAATTTCAAATTTGTTTTGTGAAGGGCAGAAAACATTGTGGGGAAAAAGAGAAAATGCTGGTAACCAGCATTTTCTCCTCTTCCCATAATGGTTTCTAAAAGCTTCTTTCTCAGTGGCGTCAAAAGTAGGGATTTTGTGGTAATGGGTTAAGCAAATAATTCGGGTATAACAAAATTTACAAAGATAAAAAGAAAATATGATAGATCTTAATTACCTGAACTCAGTTCCATCCCTCTTGACGTGGTGGGTCATATGGGTCACATTATTTATCATAACAAAATTCACATTTCACATTATAAGGATCCACCGTGTCCTTTCTATATTTCTCCAAACAACGCTGTCGTAAGAGAAGGAAACAGTCCAGAGAAGGCAAAATTGACACGCCCTCACTGTTTTCGAAAGAACATCGAATTTAACCTGGTAACTGGTCAACTCGTACCTAAGTCAACACGTACCTAAGTCAACTCGTAACTATTTTGGTCAACTCGTACCCGAGTCAACTCGTACCGAAGTCAACTCGTACCTGAGTATTTCTTATATTTCATTTTCGAATTTTATCAGTATGTTTAAGTATGTGTTCTTGTTTATATGTTTATATTTTTTGTATTTTTCTTATATATTGACATCATCAAAACCTCAGTGCCGTATCATTGCCACCCATTCTAAAATCTGACCAATTCCATTCATATCACACAAGAGCATGTCAAAAACCAAATAATTTTTTGTGTGGATTCATATTACACAAAATGGTGTCAAAAACCAAATAAAAATTGGGTTTTGAGGGATTTGGGGTGCTGGACGTCATATGCTCAGACCCGCCATATGTCAACACCTAAATGACTGAAAATTACAGTATAGGAAAGAAACGAATGCAAGCCAGATAATTATGAAATACTTTTTTCCAAAAAAATCTTTGTCTTGCAAAATATAAAACGGCCATTAGATGTAAATTACATATGAGCAGCGTCTATCATGATACAACATGTTATATGCAAAAACATAGGAGCAGACTAGCTGATCTACGCCTTTCATTTCGATTCATGCATAGTACGCATATTATTTATACTATTTAGTGGTGCAAATATTTATCTAATCTAATCAATTTTCAAAGCATCAATTAGTACAAACTTGCTTTGAGATAATCTTATCAACACTTGTAAAGTGTCTATTACCTTTCGCGCATGTTGATTCAATCAACGAAAAACTTAATGCGATTATCTTTTAATACTGTGACAATGTTGTCTACATGGTTTTGAGAGTATAAAGATGTTGTGTTCTGCACTTCTATTAACCCATCACCACACAATTAGGGCTACTTTTAACGCTCCTGGAACAGAAGCCTTTAGAAAACATTTTGGAAAAAGGATAAAAGGATAAAATGCTGGTAAATGGCATTTTCTCTTTTCCCACAATGTTTTCTACCCTTCACAAAACAAATTTCGTCGTCTGCAAACGCTTTTCGATTTGGACAAACCTAAAATATTGTCGTTTGGTAATGAGTCAATGGAAACACATTACATTAAAAGTTTCTGCTGTATTCATTTTGTTTCTTATATATTTTAATTTCCAAACGAGTTAAAAAGAATCAAACATATTTCAAGCGTTTGCTGAGGATCCACGCACCCCACCCCACTTCTGCTATAGATCTATATTTTCATTTTATAAAACAACAGTTTTTTTTTTTTTCACTCATGAACAGAATTTCAGTTTCCACTTATTGCTTTATTCAGAGATTTGTGTAAATTCATTCTTTAAATTCAATATTAAAGATGGAAAGATAGTTTAAAGACCCTCTGATCGGAAGATGCCACACTGCTCATTATAGTGTCATTGGTTTTCACGTTTTTTTGGCGATCTATTATTTCACAACAATTAATTTTTGGAGAAGTATTACTAAACGATTTGACACCAATTAGTCAGTTTCAATGACAGGTAACTTTAAAAGCTGTCACTTTACATTGGATAAGAGAATTAACATCTTTGATACTTTCACGGCCATAAATAACTTGCCAGCTTCAATATCGTCCGCGTGTCCCTCGCAATTTATACTGATAGTGCTCAGCCCATATTCTGCCGGCTGCACGCAGGCTAGGTTAAATGAAGCTCTAGACGATTATTTCACACGTCAGATTGACATTTAGGCAGATATTTTTCATTGTCAAAGACAGGCATTTCAAATTTCCAATTGTCAAAACCCGGGCTCAGGCATCAACTTTAAAGCTTGCCGAGTTGTCATGTTTTGTCAAGACATCCATGGACAAAGTTTTCTTTCTCATTTTTCCGGCCATCAATTTCCGTGTTTGTTATCCACTATGTTTAGCACTAGTCCACAAAATGGGATTCTCCAATCGACTATCGGAATCGGAAACAGAAACCAACCGACTTTTGACTATAATCAATCATCAACCCACCACTATGTTTTCATCTACTTTCAGTCTGAAAGTTTGCTCCGAAGCTATTTTTGTTATTTGTCTCCTCAAATAAATATTTAAAAGAAAAATAGCTTCGAAGAAAACTGTCATACTGAAGCTATAGATATATCTATCTTTTTTACAAAGGTTACGAGTTAACCAAAACAGGTACGAGTTGACCAAAATAGGTACGAGTTGACTTGGGTAGGTACGAGTTGACCAAAAAACAGGTACGAGTTGACCAAAACAGGTACGAGTTGACTAAGGTACGAGTTGACTTAGGTACGAGTTGACTAGAAAGCTTTAACCTACGTCGGCCAACCTTCAAACTATAACCTGTCGAGGCAACTTCAACATGATCACAAGCCTCAGGCAAACGATCCACAAGCATAGTTATGCCAGTCAAAACTGATCTCGGGGTAAGACTGGGCAGCCTTTCTTTCTGTTTTGCGTGAATCGGCCTTTATTGTAGAGTCGCGAAATTGCATGACAAACTTCTGCACCGGAAGTCTCAATCTCCGAGCAGAGTTGTCGTTCGTTACTCTCACCGTGCGAGAGAGTGCGGAAGTCTTAGAAAAAAAATCGTTTCTTTTTTTTAATTTTAGATCTATCGGTTATATTAATCGACAAAACACCTATAAAATATTTATATTCTTCATAAAGTATCATTGTATATTAAAACAAAATAATGCTAAAGATGATTTAATCATGCCGTGTCCGGCGGTAATTGACGTGAATGCCCGACCATTCTCTGCAGCTTATCGAGGCAATTCGATTGTTACAAGTACGTAGTATACCGACATTAGCCGATGTTTCAGAATGCAATAACAGTTGGCCAACCTTAACTGTCTCTTAGAATGCATTTTTAAGCATAAAATCAATCACTATCAACACTTCTTTAATCAGTAAAATTAGTTTAAGCCGTCTTCTTTAGAAGCAGTAGCTAATTTGGTGGACTACTTTTTACGGAGTTAACTGAAATTTTATGGCGGTTATTAGGTATGTTCTTAACCGAATCATAGGCAATGAGTTTGGTTTTTAGACTTATTTATTTTTCGAATTTTGTTTCGAATTTTGGAATTTTTTTTCGAATTTTGGAATTTTCGTTGACTCTGTGGCGACAACCGCCACAAAAAGTAAAGACAGGGAAACCAAGTGCCTATGGGATGAATTATAGAGAATTTGTTTAGGCCAAATCAACTGAAAAAAAAAACTAGAGGTTTTGCAAAACACAGCAGATCTATATAGATCTATTCAAAGAACAATTTTACTTGCTAGGAACAATTAATAGTACAAAAGACAGCAGCAAAAGAAATCATATATTCCCCGAGTTTAAGGGGACATAACCTTTAATCTCACAACTGAACAATATCATTTTTTTACTGGTCCAAGTGGAAGTATGTTGCTGCAGCTTGCTGACAAAATGGATCTACTATTCACACAATTAAATTTGTCTTTGAAAAAAGAAAAGTAGAAAAAGAAGAAGTTTGAAAATAAACATGGAGCAAGAGAGCCATGATGGCCATGTCTTACTCCACTGGAATTTATTTCTCTACCATACCATTCAATGTTTTAACGGGTGACAGATGTTTCAGTAACAGATGAGTTTGGTAACATAGACTTATAGAGTAAATCGATTGGATGTTTCAGTAACAAAGCAATTATATTGTGTTTATGTTCTGTGACGTTCTTAATACCTAATGTATGGCTTTGTTATGTTCAAACCTTTTACATTTGCACTTTTCACCCATTTATCCCTTGAAAGATAGGTTCAAACCTTTTTTCCCTTTCCACCCTCTTTCGCTTGAAAGATAGGCAATCCACATGGTCAATATATACAGCATGGAATGAGGTATACCAAAAAATTGTTTATGATACATAGTGGAAAATATAAATTAAGGTTTTAAATAACAAAGGTTTGAACAAAAATTAATAAAGCCATACGCTGGGTGTAAAGAATGTTATGATACATAAACACTATTATAACTGCTTTGTTACTGAAACATCCAATCGATTTACTCTATAAATCGATGTTACCGAACTTGTTTGTTACCGAAACATCCGTAAATGTTTTAATCACCCTGAAAGAGGTTTAACAAACATTGTAGGAAAGGGAGAAAATGTTGTCAAAAAGCATTTTCTCCTTTCCCACAATGATTCCTTTCCTACCAGAGATAGACATAAGATTTAAGCCATATTCTATTCAAATTTTGTTGTCTGCAATGGCTTTAAATTTTCTCCTTTTCCCCCCATTTTCAAAAGCCCTCTTCCTTTGGGTTGTTGACTTTTTACCACACAAGATAATTTCATACTACTCCAAATTAGAAGCATTTACAGACAATATCAATATGACCCAAATTTGTTTAGGGAAGGGTAGAAAATATGGTGGGAAAAGGAGAAAATAATGGTTACCAGCATTTTCTCCGTTTCCCAGATTGTTTTCAGAAGGCTTTTCTCTCAGGGTCATAAAGACCCTAGATTGTTTGGTAAAGGGTTAAAAACCATGATTGTTTGAAAAATTTAAGGGTCTAAACTATCACATGAAGCCCATTCTAATCAGCATTTCCTCCTTTTCCGACCATGTTTTCAAAAGCTTCGTTCCTCAGGGTCTTTGAAACTGGACTGCGTGGTAAAAATGTTAATGTTGTATTTTTGAATTCCAGAGTTCCAGAGTACATGATATGCTGGCACACAGATCAGTCTTACTAACAAAGTCTGTGACCAAGAAACAACTGAACATAGCAGAAATACAGGGACCTGGCAGGATTTGAAATTAGAACACCTGGACGAAAGGCCAATACCATATACACTGAGCTAAATAGAATTCTTCCTCAGGTAGTTGTTAGTCGTAGTATTTAAACCGAGAAGAAGCAATGCATGAAGGAGGGGTCTCCTGAAACAATCAGAAACCATAGATACACAAGTACAGCTGTACATAAATTACGACTGGGGGTAAAAATCATTAGAGTAGAAAATTTTCACAACTATCATTGTCAAACTTTATGGAATAAAATTTAAAAAACAGAATTTAGATTTTATACATACAGGCAAAATATTGTGGGGATATAAGAAAATGGACCATATCTTCTTGGGCCAAACTGCATTCAGAAGTGCTTCACTGTATGTAAAAAAAAACAAAATGCAATTGAAAATGCATGTATGTACATGTATTCAGCTATATACATCTCACTGTGTGCACATGTAGGAATACTTAGCTTACACTAAACTGATTACAAATATATTCTCAACAAACAGGGGCAGGAACGGTCAGGGTTGGTCCAACAGGCTTACTGGGATTCCATTGCTTATGAGTACATATACTTGCTACATCTACTGGCCTAAGAAGCCAGTATAATAAAGGCCAACTGCCTGCAAAAGGTAAATAATGCAGATATTAAATGCATTTAAATTTAATGGATATCGTACAAAAGTATAGAAATATGAAGGTAACAATCCATTATTGTACAGTCAGTCAGTCACTGGCAGAAAAAATCACTTTGAAACTGAAACTAGGTCAAAAGTTGCCAAATTGCTCATTTATTTGTTTACATTTTATGTGGTTTAAAAATAATTTTTTCTCCTAGCAGCTAACACTTCAACCGACAGGACAATAACACATTGTCATCTTAACAAAAATTTCTTTTAAATTCAAATCATAACACATTTTGATGCCTGCATTCATTATTTCTATCTGCTGCTGAAACGTGCAGTTTCTGTTGGTGTTACAAGTAGGGCTATAATTTTATGTATGAACTCTTTTCCACAATAATATGTCCACGACGACTTTTAACAACCCCGAGAAAAAGGCCTTTTGAAAACATTGTGGGAAAAGGAGAAAATGCTGGTAACCAACATTTCCTCCTTTTCCCACAATGTTTTCTAGCCTTCCCAAACCAAATTTCAATTTTTCAGTCACAGTTATTTTGTCGTCTGCAAATGCTTTGAAATTGGACCTGCCAAAAATTTCTTGTGTGATAAAGAGTCAAGTAGTAAAATATTGTGAGAAAGGGTAGTGTATACAGGATTTGGCAAATTCTGAAAGTAAACCGCAAAGAGTCCATGCATGTCCGGAGTGTTTGGTTCCAGTTAAAACTATCACAGTGTGTGGTTTGGCATACAAAATCTACTAAAAAGGGTAAACAGGCCATAGTGTGTCTAACATGTTTTTATAGAGCACATGCATATCCGGAGTGTTTGGTTCCAGTTAAAACCATATCACTGTGAGTAGATCTGCCTACAGAATCTACTCAAAAGGTTATACAGGCCACAATGTGCTAAACATGTTCATAAAAACACGTTTTGGAAGGAAAAGAAAATAAAACAAATAACCATGTATGACTATAATCAATACATTTATTTCAAAAGCTAACTTCAAAACTTTATTTGACTTATAATTCAAAAAACCCTCTGGTTACGCAAAGCAAATAAGGGTGTGAAATGCACATAATAGTGTATAGATCAGACTATAGAAAAATAATCGGATCTTTGATCTGCACTATTCAGTGTTATGTGTGATCAGTAAGTAAATGTAAATGTAGTCATTTCATTTATTGACTGAATTCCTAATTTTGTCTTGGAAATACAAACTTTCTGGGAGGTCAGGTGACTTACCACACAGGTGAGCCGTGCTCTAGCAAAAGGAGGCTTTAACCCTTTACCACACAATGACGTCTTTTAGCGACCTAAAGAGAGGAACCTGCTGAAAACATTGTGGGAAAAGGAGAAAATGCTGGTTACCAGCATTTTCTCCTTTTTCCACAATGTTTTCAAATGGCTTCTCTCTACGGGTCGTTAAAAGTCCGGATTATTTGGTAAAGAGTTAGAACACTCTTTAAAGTCTTGCAGTGTTAGCATATTTCTAGTTACTTTCGGGGACTGGGCAGATCAAAATCAGATCGCGAAAAATGTGCACTGTTCTTTTGAATCTTCACTGTTCAATATCTTATAAGATGTTCCAGCATTAACAAAAAGTCTTAGCCACTGTGTTATTTTGCCGCATTAAAATACAGCAATATTTCACATACACGTAAATTCATATCCAATCAGTTCTAGAGGATGAATCCGTCGTCTGTTTTTACAGAGTTTGCCATATTGAAAATGTAAAACATAGAGAAGACAGATGAAATCTTTTTATTCTAAAGGATTGACCATTATGATATGCAACAAAAACACATAAAATACAGAGAAATAGGCAATAAACAAATCAGCCCTTTACCAAACAATGCCAAACCTATGGCGAAAAAAGAAAGGTTTGAGAAAACCTTATGGATTTCCATAGTGTTTTCTTCCTTTCCCAAGACTTCATCATTTGAGTTTACACTTAATTCACTGTCTAGAGATGCTTTCAAATTAGGCTAGGCCAAGATTTGTTGTCTGGTAATGGGTTAAGAATACATTTATTTACAAGTGTATGAAGTCAAATTACATAAAAAAACCTTTGTCATGGTTTTGCACATGAATTATTACTGCAATATTCACCTGAAATCGCAAAAATCATGCACATTATCATGTTACAAGTATCAAAAGTCAAAGGCATAATTACACTTCATTTCAACACAAATGACCTTAAAAATACATCAACAACAAAAAGTGAAAAATCCATAACACTTTATTCATATTTTGCTTTGTTATTCTCTGTAAAAAAATAAATACATGTATAAAAAACAACTTGGTTGAACAGTAAATTTGATTTCTTTACTGGCAATAGTATGACTAAAGCATACAATTGTTTCTGTAGCCTGCAAACTAAAATGCTGTATCAAATCTGAAGTTCCTCTAGCTTTACTTTTCTCGGTTTACTCACATAATTATTATAAACAAGTCGAGCAAATCCTTTATTAAGCAAGCAACTATTAACTGATGCAAATGTTCCTGATCAAGGCAGGTGGTTGCTTAACACAAGAATAGTTATATCTTTTCACCTTTGAGAAATAAAATATTGCTTCTCTTATCCCTTTATCACACAATGACGACTTTTGACGACCATTGGAAAGAAGCCTTTTAAAAACATTGGGGGAAAAAGGAGAAAATGCTGGTAACCAGCATTTTCTCCTTCTCCCACAGTGTTTTCTACCCTATCAATACACAATTGCACCATTTGAGCCACAATGTAATTGTTGTCTGCAAATGTTTTCAATTTGGACTGCGGTAAAATTTTGTCGTCAGGTAAAGAGACACTTGTTGCTCAAAGAGAAAAAGACAAAGATTACTGGCAACCAGCATTTTCTCCCGTTTCCCACTCTTTTCTACCTCATTAAAAAATAAATTCCACCATTTCAGCTATGTCCAAATTGTCACCTGCAAATGCTTTGTATTTGGACTTGTCCATTTTTTTGTTTGGAACAGAATAAAATGTTGCTAAAGTGATGAAACATTATTAATTGTACTGCCGGGTGGCAGGGGACTTGGGAACTTGTTCACAGCTGTGGTGAATCATATTGCCCCTAGCCCAAGGCGAGGTGGCGACATGATTCACCATAGCCATGAACAAGTTTCCAACAGTCATTCCAACTTTTTGGGTACCAGTTGCATTTTCAGTTGTCTTTAGTCATATTTCGAATAACAGGCCTATTCAACACAGTCACTTTCAATGTTTTGTATAAGGCATATGATCTACTATTTATTTAACCCATTACCAAACGGCACAATTTTAGGTTTGTCTTAATCGAAAGCAATTGCAGAAGACAAAATAAAAGTGACTAAAAATTTGAAATCTGTTTTGTGAAGGGTAGAAAACATTGTGGGAAAAGGAGAAAATGCTGGTTACCAGCATTTTCTTCTTTTCCCACAATGTTTTCTAAAGGCTTCATACTCAGGGTCGTCCAAAGTAGGGATTGTGTGGTAATGGGTTAAACTAATTTACAATACTTAGATTCCCTGACATTGAAATTATATGGCCTTAGATGTACGAAAAACCGCTCTTTCCCTATGTCGCTGAAACAGGTGGTATCAGCAATGGTAAATTACAGTAAGCAATTGTGGAACTAGGAAGAGAGTATCGATGCCATACGTTAATCATGTGTTTTAAATTTTGTTTTAATGGTCATTTATTGGAAAATCTTACAGTTTGAATAATTCTGGCACAATTATCGATTGTCGCTGAAAATTACTTAACCTCGGTGACTGCTCTGTTTTAGGTGAAATATGGAGTAAATGATGTGTTTCTGTAAAACTTGAGTAATTCATAAATAACCGCTACATGTTATCCAAAGTTCAGATAACACGTTTGCCTGTTATAGTTAAAGAAAAAACATTGAGTGCATCAGGTATGGCTTGGGTGCTAAATTTGTAAAATCTTATTTAACTTCCGTGATTACTTTAAACAGAATTTCTGAGTGTTTATTCGTATCCTGATTGAATTTTCATACAGGCCAAGGTCCCATGTAGATGGCACAAGCGCTTCCTTTGGTAGGATTATCTTAAATCTGACTAAAACTGTCCAGAATACACAAAATCTTTAACTTCCGTGATTGTTAACCTCCGTTACAAAATAAATACTTTGCTACACCCCGCATTGTTTTTACGATTTGAGTTATAATAATGTACACCATTGACATCAACAATGTATACCGGTATACTGCGTCATAGATTTCGAGTCAGAATATTTCTTTTTTTGCTGTATTTAGAAGTGACCGCATGATCGATGTAAATTGGCTTTTTCATAGAGTAGGTATTGGAATTTAAATGAAATCACCAAAAGTATTATATTTACGCCCAGTGGCACCACTTCAATACAAACACTACAGAAACATGCTAGCAGTTGTTTTGCTGACACAACATAAGATTGAGTAATACGAAATACAATATATATGTTTATTCCATTACAGAATGCCGTTATCAAGGGCTGAAATACAGACAATATACAGAAAAGATATCGCGAAAAGAAGAAAAAAGAATGTCGGAATTTCATGAGCTTTTTGTAGGATCTGGACTTTTTTGCAGTTGTATTTGGTGTTTTCAAGAGTGTTATACAGTAGAAAAAGGGATGGTGGAAATGGATTTCACACACTAGTTTTGCAGTCTAGATATGACCACAAATGAAGATCTTTCATAAGACATAATCATTAACTTTGTTGCTGAAAACACAGTAGTAAACATTTGCGTTATTTAATTAACTACCGTTACCTGACTAGAATTTCCGAAAATCTCTATATATTTGATTGTAGTTTGGTTTTAGACAGTCAACCAAATGCTTAAGCAATTCCAAATCCCTGCATAAATTGATACAGTATGTTGCATTGCATAATATGCATCGCACTGTGTAAGAATCGTGATAGATCCAGGCTCTCTAGGAATGTTTTTAGTTTTTACTATTCAAACACCAATGACGGTGATAACATAAATAGCTAAAGCAATCATTCTTGTTGCAAATGTAATAATACATTGTTTCAGTGTCATTTCTGACTTGGAACAATGAGTTATTATCTTTCTCTTAGACGTAAAGTGTACTAGTTAACATGTTAACTTCCGTTACTTTTTGTAATCTTCTGTTATCATAATATGATGCAAATACATCTATAACTGGCACCTGTTTTTGTATTACTCCTGAAAGTTTATACTGATGTCTTGCTGGAAAAAGTAATGGTAGACAATTTATCATGTTATCATGTCTTTTGTGAGAAACGCAGTCTTGCACTTTTTTTTAAACCATTTGGTTGGCAAAAACGGATATTTTCATTTCTGTCTGCTCTGACTGAATTTTGATATTTTCAGTGGCTTTTGTGTTTCAAAATATGGCAAAATGATTGTATATTTCAGTGCTTTTTGCGGAATGTCCATAAATTGTCCTTGGAGAGATAGGAGGCTAACCAAAGCAGTATTCTTACATATTTAACCTCCGTTACTAGGAAATCTACCTCGCAAATTCAATATCATATATTTCTTTGATGGTTCATAGTTGGCAGGGAATAAACTGGAATTAGTCTACTGACATGTCATATTTTCTGGAAATGATAGTTATTTTGCATTCCGATGACATCATTTTTTCAACATTTCCCACTGTAAATGGTTACCAAAATCGTGGAATGGGTGCCAAGTCTCCCGCCGCCTGACCATAAAACAAATTCATTATACTGCAAAGTTTCACTATTCAAACGTTTGTTAATCGAATTTTACCTGTTTTTTGGTTTAAAAAAAAAATGAGTATGCTGACAGTAAAATTTCCCTTCTGGGTACCTCAATTTAATGAAAACTGATGTCACTGGGAACTGAAATCACTGAAACCTTGGTAATACCTGCTAAAACGTGCACCTCAGCGCATATTCTTAATGTTAATCTTGATCAACGCCACCATTTTGGATGTTGTGTTGATAGTGTTGTCATGTACACAGAGCTCCCCAAAGGAAAACTGCTTTTACGTTGGTTTTGCCAGTGTACATGATATATATGTTCGGGGAATATTATACAATCAGATCATGAGAAATTTCTTTGCAGTATAATAATGTACCGTCAAGTGGCAGGGGACTTGGGAACTTGTTCATGGCTGTGGTGAATCATATTGTCCTGTGCTGAAGACAACCCCCCCCCCCCCCCCATTAAATTAGATGTCTGCAAAATGCTTTCTATCAATTGCTTACCATTCAAACACGTCTGAAAAATTGTCTTTTGGTAATGATTCAAAATACTCAATTAACCCGCTACAAAACAATCCTAGTTTTTAATAGTCTTGTGCGTGGATAAAGATTTTACAAACATTGTTGAAAAAAAAAAAACTACTGGAAACCAGCATTTTCTTTTCCCACAATATTTTCTACCCATCTCAAAGCCAACTTTGATCCATTTAAATGCCTTTAATTTGTTATCTGCAAATGCCTTTTATTTACAAAAGTCCAATACTTTGTCATTCAGAGTGAAGGTGTTTCTTGTTAGGGCGTGGATCAAACTGCACAGAACATAGATTACAGTCACAATCTTTGATATAAACCTTTCATAGCAATGACCTTTTGGTATCTGTGGCTGCAGTGACTTTTTTTCATGGGGAGAAGGCCGGCTTAATTAACTCTTTACCACACAATCCCAACTTTTAACGACCCTGAAGAAAAAAAGCCTTCCGAAAACACTGTTGCAAAAGGAGAAAATGTTTGTAATCAGCATTTTCCCCTTTTCCCACAGTGTTTTCTATCCTTCCCGAAACAAATTTCTATATTTGAGTCATATTTATTTTGTTGTCTGCAAATGCTTACAATTTTGGACAGTCCAAATTTTGTTGTTTGGTAAAGAGTTAATTTTATTGGTGAAAAATTTCATTGAGACATCTAAAAGATGACAATTCTTTTACTTTTTAGACACATGGCCATGTGGATGCACAGAGGCTTGGACTCCCAACATCTACTAGTCACTAACAAAGCATCATATAAACGAAATGCTCTCTCTCCATCTGTAATGAGAGCAAATCATCTTTTCAAAATTTCTTTCGCCAGAAAATAAAGATTGTTATCAGACAACGTAGATTTAAGATCAGATTGCAAGATCCTTGCAGTCTGATCTTTGATCCACGTTGCCTGCAAAATGCAATCTGATCTTCATTCATATTGTCATTTTGACAAGGTTAACTCTTTACCAAACAACAAAATTTTGGACTGGTCCAAATTGAAGGAATTTTCAGATGACAAAAGAAATGTGAATCAAGAACTGAAATTTGATTTTCGAAGAGTAGAAAACATTGTAGGAAAAGGAGAAAATGCTGGGATACCAGCATTTTCTTTTTTTCCCATAATGTTTTCAAAAGGTGTCTTTCTCAGGGTCGTCAAAAGCCAGGATTGTGTGGTAAAGAGTTAAGATTGCAATCCAGTCAGGAAAACTGGCAGCTCATCTTTTCTAACAGTCTGTGCAACATTAGCCCCCTGGACAGTTGACCCCTCTGGGGCAGACAGGACCTGATTTGTAACTGACAGTTGCCCTGATCTTGACCTGACCCTAACTATTGGATTTTGCACCCTAGCCTGACTATTCCCGTGAAAAGAGCTTAGTATCTTTGATCTTGAGATATTATGCCTTCTTACAGAAGTATGAGAATTCAACAGACTTTGTGCATTACCTGGTGTCCTGGGTTCAAATCTTTTCTGCATTGCTGGTGAAACAGGATTAAAAGAGGCTGTGGAATTTTCTGGGTGATGTGACCTTGCAGGTAAAGAATGACCTTGACCTTGTTGAGGCCTTCCATGTGACTGGCTGTACTGTATGGGTGGTGGACGACCCATATAGGCAGGTGGAACCCTATGATCTACCGGAGGCTCTGCATAGAGAGATCGTTCATAATTTCTTTCAGGGGGAGGATCATTGTATCTGCTGCGTCTGGAATATTCCCGCTCCATCCTGTCATATTCTTTTGTTTCGCGTCTGTATTGACGTTCTCTGAAATATTCCATCCATTCCTCATAGTAAGGGTCACTTGGGTGTGGAGGTGGCATACCATCATATGGGTCATATGAGGATCTGCGAGGAGCTGATCGATCTTCATATCTGTATCTGTCTTTGTAGCATCTCACATCTTCATCCCAGTACCTGCTGTCTTCCCTACCACGAAACTCCCTGTCATCCACCCTTCTTCTCCTGTCTTCGTATATCCTGTAGTCCTCATAGGGACCTTCATACCTCTCTTCATGTCTCCTACGTAGATGCATTTCATCATAAGCATCATTTCTATAATCTCGACTTCTATCATCATAAGCTTCATCTCTATAATCTCGACTTCTATCATCACTTTGGTCTTTTTGATTGACAACTTGAGAATCTTGTAACAGTTTCTTAACCTCATCAAGTTTTTTCATTAGTGTAGGTAAGTCATCAGTAGCACTGCTGGATGATACTTGCTCAATTGGTGCTGGTTGCACATTTTGAGCTTGCTGTTTCATTCCTGTAGCAGCTTTTGCAGTTTCTATAATATTTTTCAGCCCTGTAACCTCAAAGATTTTATTTTTCAGCTCAGAAATATCTTTATTAAAAGGACTGGATGCTGATGCAAGAGCTAAAGCAGCTTCCTGCACTGAGCTTTGAGACAAATTACTTCCAGCTGAGGACAAAGTTGATGTCGAAGATGTGGTTTTAGACAGAGATGATACAACTGTTGAAGATGTAGTTGAAGAATTACTTGTTGCTTGACATGTATATGCTACTGAGAGAGGTACTGGTGTTGCAAGTGGGCCACCAAATTGAGGTGCAGTACCTGGTAGGGGTGGAGCAACACCAGTAAGAGGAGGAAAAATACCAGTTGGTGGTGGAAAACCTATAGGAGGTGGTGGAAAAGCCGGACCAGATAATGGAAAGCCATAAGTTGGTGGTGGTACACTAAAGGGACTTGGAACAAAAGGCGGATTTACATTTGTTTCTCCAACAATTCCGCTTGTGCTGACAACAGATGGCTGCCTTACACTTTTACTGCTTTGTCTGTAAGCTTCTTTTCCTGTTTGCCATTGGTTAGCTTGTTGTATATTTCCATAATGACCTTTGTGCTGTTGAATATTCACGCTAATGTTTCGTCTGTAGCGGTGAAAGAGATCCACACACTGGTTAGAGTTGTCAGGCCTTTCGCGTGTTCCACCTCTCTGATAAAACTTTGATGCCCTCTGTCTATATCTTTGACCTCTTTTATAGGAATAGTCCATATCTTCATCACTGCTGCTGTTTTCTCGTCTTTTCCTAATATGTTTTCTACGTTTTGCTGATAACCAACCACTGTCTTTATTATCAAACTTTCCCTTGTTTGCTTGTTTGAAATTACTTTTTTCAACTCTGACTGATCTACTGTGTGATTTATCACCAACATGTAAATCTTCATCCAGCACCGATGTTTTATCTCCATCTGATCTACCAATTGATTCACTGTCAATATGTGCATCATCATCAAGTGTTGAAGCATTGGGTTCATCAACTGTGCCAACTGCTTCATCAACAAAATGTACATCTTTATCAGGTGTTGATGTATCATCAGTTCCAGACTCTGACTCCATTTTGTTAAGAGGCTCATCTTTTGCCTCAGAGTTTTCATCATCCCCACTGCTTAGTTCAACATACTCATCATAGAGTACACTTCCAGTGGGACTTCCTGGACCCTGTGTAGAATCACTATCTGTATCACTGTCAGTCTCAATCATAAATCCATAAGCTTGTCGCTGAATTTCTTTTCTTTCCTCTTCATCTTTTTCATCCACTTTTGATATTTCTCCCATTTCACTGGTATCATTATTCGATTGAACATCTTTGTCCAAATCCTCACCATCTTTCATTTCATCTGACGTAACATCTTGCCCTGGGAGCTGCTTTTGGCCACTGTTTTCTTCAATAGATGTATTTTTAACAGTGCTGCCACCTACAGTAACATTTTCTGTGTTTAATTCCTTAATATCCTTTAAATGATTTTTGCTTCCACTAACGTCTTCAGTGTCTTTGGCATTAGAATCAGACACACCACAGAGATCACTGCTGTCCTCATGGGCTACCTTGATTGCACCTGTAGATTGACTTTCAGCACATTTTACATCCTTCTCCTTTTTTTTTTCTCTCTTAAGACTTCCTATTTTTTCAGGTCTCTTTGAGAATGAAATTGTCATTAGCTTTCTGCCATCTTTAGTTTTGTAGTTAATGTTAGCATCAATTTTTAAATCTTTGTTATCCGGTACTGTTTCATCTTCACCAGTTAAATCTATCACTTCTTCTTCAACAAAACTTGCTTTGCTGTCACTTTTACATGCAGGCTCAGCATCTGAATCACTTTTAGTCTTTTCTTTCAAAAAATTTTCTGCCTTGTCTGTATTTTCAGTTTTTTCTACCTGACTAGTTGACTCAAAGCAGTATGCTAGCTTGTCAAAATAAATGCTTTTATCAGGCAAATCCTTTTCATTAACTTCATTAACAAAA
This sequence comes from Tridacna crocea, assembly GCA_943736015.1. Lineage (NCBI taxonomy): Eukaryota > Metazoa > Mollusca > Bivalvia > Cardiida > Cardiidae > Tridacna > Tridacna crocea. The sequence continues at coordinate 39,323,203 of OX031062.1, forward strand.
CCAAAGTCAGAGTTGTCCTCATTTGCATCTAACATATCAAAACTCCTACTACGTGTGAATCTGATTCTTTTCACCATTACTTGTTGTTTCATGTTATCATCGTCAGATTTCTGATACAGACTATTGTCTGATGATGGCTCTACAGGTTCTTCCTGAAAAGAATCAGTCGTCAAGTTGTCAGCATTTAGTTTGTTACGATTTTTAAATTTTCGTTCTAAATCTGATTCTGTAGAAAATGTTTCATGTGCTTGAGACATTTTCTTTGTATCATTTGAACCCATATTACTGATTTCATGATTCCTCTGGTAACCATTGCGATCACTTTCACATCCTCTGTCACTGTTTTCTGTTTCATAAAGCAACTTTGATTTATTAATAACTTCGGGACCCGAGTCTGACTGGATGTATGTTTGCACATCTATAACACTTTCTTCAGTCTCAGAAAAAGGAACTGTACCATAGCCATTACCTGCTGCAGCAGTTTCTATTTTGCTATAGTCAGAGGGTTTCACATTTTTGCTAATACTCCCAATTGCTTTTGATTGATCCACAGTTATTGTTACAGTTGATTCATCTAGGTCAACATCACTGTCAATCTCCAATTCATCAATTACAATAAGAGACATGGCACCATCACTGTCTGATTCATTATTTTCCACAGTTTTTTCATCAGTTTGATCTAAATCTTTGTCATCATCCTGTATGATTATGCCTGTTTTCTCATTGTAAAAAGGTAGATCATTCTTTTCACATTTCCGTTTTTCCCTGCTATTATGGCTAAATTCCTTTCCTTCATGTGTCTCGGCATTTTTATGACCAGAATCTGAGGTGGCTTCATTATCAGTATCTACCCTAGCATTACAAGTTGGCTCTTTATCTAGACCACTGATCCCATCATCTGCAATTTTACTTGATATCTTTGAGCATTGGGACTCCGAAGCAGTGTGAGGTTTAAAGACATCAGTGTCTTCTTTAAATTCTGTTTCTTTGTCTTCCTTTATACTTTGACCATCAATAGAACTATCTTTTGTGTTTGAAGTATCCATATCTAGGTGATCTTCTGCTTTTCTCTTCACAGCTTCTGGTCTGCCTTTTCTTTTTTTACTATTTCTTCCTCCTTTCCTTGTTTTTCCAGTGGTCTGTTCATTTACCCCACTTTCAGCACATTCGGTTCCTGCAGAATCTTTTCTGTTTATTTCCTCGCCTGTTTTTTCTTCTACAATCTGAAAATCAAAAAGTAAACGGCAAATCAAAAATATGTTTGTACTCAATCTTTAACTCATTATCAAACGAAACATTTATAGACTGGCCCAAATTGAAAGCATTTGCACATAACAAAACAAGAGTGGCAAATTGTCGCAAGATACGCCCGCCCCATTGCCAGTTGTCAAAGGGGAATAATAATCGTAAAGGGCAGGTACAGGAAAATAGCAGTGCATCAGAAATCATGTAAGTTACTAAAATAGACAAATGTCTCCTCTATTGTTAAGGAAACATGCATTTAAAGTTTCAAGTCATTCCAACATCAAAAGGTAAAGCTATATTATACAGAAGCATGAAAAGCTGTAACAAGAGGGCCATGATGGCCCTGAAATCACTCACCTGAGAGTATTGACCAAACATTTATCATCTAGTTTTCCAGTGACCTAGTTTTTTATCAGACATTTCCCATCATCAAACACTTTTGAGTTATCAATAAGAAAAACATTCTGACCAAGTTTCATGAGTATTGGACTGAAAATGTGGCCTCTAGAGCATACAAAAGGTTTTTCCAAGATTTCACCAAGTGACCTAGTTTTGGACCCGACAATTACCCATTATCAAACTCTTTTGAGACATCACCAAAACAAATATTATGACCAAATCTGAAGAGTATCAGGCAGAAAATGTAGCCTCTAGGGTGTACACAAGGTTTTTCTAATATCTGACCCATTGACCTAGTTTTTGACTCCACATGACCCATTTTCAAACTCATTCAAGGTATCACCAGGACAAATATTATGAACAAGTTTTAGGAGTATCAGACTGAAAATGTGTCCTCCAGAGCATACAAAAGGTGTTAGTAATGTTTGACCTATTGATCCAGTTTTGACCCAACATGACCCATTTTCAAACTCATCCAAAATTTTATACAGGCAAACATTCTGATTAATTTTCAAGAGTGTTTGACTGAAAATGTGGCATCCAGAGCATATACATGTACAAGGTTTTTATAAGATTTGACCTGGTGACCTAGTTTTTGACCCCCAATGACCCATTTTCAGACTCGTCCAACATATCATAAAGGCAAATATTCTGACCAACTTTCAAGAGTTTTGGACTGAAAATGTGGCCTCTAGAGTGAACACAATGTTTTTCTAAGATTTGACATAGTGACCTAGTTTTGGACCAAACATGAACCATTTTCATACTTGTCAGAGATATCATCCAGACAAACATTCTCACCAACTTTCAAGAGTTTTGGACTGAAAATGTGGCCTCTAGAGCGTACACAAGGTTTTTCTAAGATTTGACCTAGTGGCCTAGTTTTTGACCCTACATGACCCATTTTCAAACTTGTCTGAGATATCATGAAGACAAACATTCTGTCCAACTTACAAAAGTTTTGGACTAAAAATGTTGCCCCTAGAGCCTACAAAAGGTTTTTCTAACATTTGACCTGGTGACCTAGTTTTTGACCCCCATTGACCCATTTTCAAACTGGTCCAAGATATCATAAAGGCAAATATTCTGACCAACTTTCAAGAGTTTTGGACTCAAAATGTGGCCTCTAGAGCGTAGACAAGGTTTTTCTAAGATTTGACCTAGTGACCTTGTTTTTAACCCAACATGACCCATTTTCAAACTGGTCCCAGATATCATCCAGGAAAACATCCTGACCAACTTTCATGAGTATCCTATTGAAAATGTGGCCTCTAGAGCGTACACAATGTTTTTCTGAGATTTGACCTAGTGACCTAGTTTTTGACCCGACATGACCCATTTTCAAACCCGTCCGAGATATCATCCAGACATACATCCTGACCAACTTTCATGACTAACCGACTGAAAATGTGGCCTCTAGAGCGTACACAAGGTTTTTCTAAGATTTGACCTAGTGGCCGAGTTTTGACCCGACATGACCCATTTTCAAACTTGTCTGAGATATCATGAAGACAAACATTCTGACCAACTTACAAAAGTTTTGGACTGAAAATGTGGCCCCTAGAGCCTACAAAAGATTTTCTAACATTTGACCTGGTAACCTAGTTTTTGACTCCACATGACCCATTTTCAAACTGGTCCAAGATATCATAAAGGCAAATATTCTGACCAACTTTCAAGAGTTTTGGACTGAAAATGTGGCCTCTAGAGCGTAGACAAGCTTTTTCTAAGATTTGACCTAGTGACCTAGTTTTTGACCAAACATGACCCATTTTCAAACTGGTCCCAGATATCATCCAGGAAAACATCCTGACCAACTTTCATGAATATCCTACTGAAATTGTGGCCTCTAGAGCGTTTACAATGTTTTTCTAAGATTTGACCTAGTGACCTAGTTTTTGACCGTACATGACCCATTTTCAAACTCATCCGAGATATCATCCAGACAAACATCCTGACTAACTTTCATGACTAACCAACTGAAAATGTGGCCTCTAGAGCGTACACAAGGGTTTTCTAAGATTTGACCTAGTGACCTAGTTTTTGACCTGACTTAACCCAATTTCAAACTCGTCCGAGATTTCATCGAGGCAAACATACTGAGCAACTTTCATGAGTATCGGACTGAAAATGTGGCCTCTAGAGAGTACACAAAGTAAACAAGAGCGCCAAGATGGCCCTGGTTCGCTCACCTGAATTTTTGAGAGGACCATAGCCAATTTTTTCACAATCTAAACAACCATTTCAGAAAAGAAGAATTTTCAAGAATTTATTCATAGTGTAAATAGCCCACAGTCATCAAAGTAATGTTTCTTGATGGATCAAAATATTTCAAGCAATTTTTAAAAAGGGTCTATGAAATTATTACAGAACCTGATCAGCTGTTTCAGAGAAGAATTTTAAAAAATTCCTTCAGGGCCATATAGTGCAAGTATTCCCAATTCACCAGAGCCATGTTTATTGACGAATCAAACTTTCATGAACACCTTTTGAAAAGGGTCACCTAAGGAACATCTCTGTGAAATTATTTCAAAATCTGACCAGCGGTTTCAGAGAACAAGAGTTTTTAAGAATTTCTTCATTTCCCTATAGTGCAAGTAGCCCCCATTCACCAGAGCCACATTTTTTGACGAATCAAAATTTAGCGAACACTTTTTGAAAAGGGTTATCCAAGGAACATCTCTGTGAAATTATTTCAAATTCTGACCAGCGGTTTCAGAGAAGAAGAATTTTAAAGAATTTATTCATTTCTGTATAGTGCAAGTAGCCCCCATTCACGAAAGCCATAATTCTTGACGGATCAAAATTTCGCGAACAATTTTTGAAAAGGGTCATCCAAGGAACATCTCTGTGAAATTATTTCAAAATCTGACCTGCTGTTTCAGAGAGGAAGAATTTTTAAGAATTCCTTTATTTCTGTATAGTGCAAGAAGCCCCCATTCACCAGAGCCATGTCTCTTGACAGATCAAAATTTCGCAAACACTTTTTGAAAAGGGTCACCCAAGGAACATTGCTGTGAAATTATTCTAAAATCTGACCAGCGTTTTCAGAGAAGAAGAATTTTATAAGAATTTCTTCATTTCCATATAGTGCCTGTAGCCCTCATTCACCACAGCCATGTGGATTAAAATTTCACAAACAATTTTTGAAAAGGGTCACCCAAGGAATATCTCTGTGAAATTATTTTAAAATCTGACCAGCCGTTTCAGAGAAGAAGAATTTTTAAGAATTCCTTTATTTCTGTATAGTGCAAGAAGCCCCCATTCACCAGAGCCATGTTTCTTGACGTATCAAAATTTCACGAACAATTTTTGAAAAGGGTCACCCAAGGAACATCTCTGTGAAATTATTTTAAAATCTGACCAGCGGTTTCAGAGAAGAAGATTTTTAAAGAATTTCCTAGAAAATTCCATTTGGTTGCCATGGCAACCAGAGTTTTTGACGAAATCAAATTCTGTGAACAAATTTTTAAAGAGGACCTCCCAAGAAACATTCCAGCCAAGTTTGGTCCAAATTGGCCCAGTGGTTTAGGAGGAGTTGATGTTTAAAGAATTGTTGACGACGGACGACAGATACCCAGTGATCCTAAAAGCTCCCCTTGAGCACGTTGTGCTCAGGTGAGCTAAAAAGTTTACGACGGACCATGGACACAGCATGATCACAATAGCTCACCATGCACACTTCGTGCTCAGGTGAGCTAAAAAAAAAATAATGAATAGGGAATAACTCCAAAAATGCATTAGGTAAGGTTACAGTTGCCGTATATTGCACTTATCATAACTGCAACAAAAATAATACTGCAACAATGATGCATACCAAGTGTGAAGTCATTATGACTTGAGATGACAAAGTTCTATTCTAAAGAAGCACTAAATGGTGTAAGAATGATGATCAAAGAAAAATAACTCAAAGACATCACAAGGTAGAGTTACAATTCTTGTGCACTGCACTTCCAAATATTGCAACAAATGAGCATACCATATTTCAAGTCATTCCTACTTAAGATGAAAAAGTAATGCACCTGATAAGCAAGAAATGCTTTAAAAAAGATCTAAGGGGAATAAGTCAAAATTCGTGCTAGAAAGAGTTATGATTCTTATGCAATGCACTCCATTATTTTTCAACAATCATGCATACCAAATCTGAATATGTTTAGACTAAAAATGACAAGATAATGCTGTGAAAATGGTGATCAAAGGGAAATAACTCAAAGACAGCATGAGGTAGAGTTATAGTTCTTTTGCATTGCACTCTGTATTATTGCAACAAACACAAATGCCACATTTCAAGTCAATCAGACCAGATGATGACAAAGTTATGCTCCAGACAAGAAGAAAATGCTGTGAAAATGACGACCAGAAGGAAATAACTTAAAGACAGCACAAGGTAGAGTTACAGTTGTTTCCCGCTTCACACCGTATTATTGCAACAAACACAAATGCTAAATTTCAAGTCAATCAGACCAGAGATGACAAAGTTATGCTCCAGACAAGCAGAAAATGCTGTAAAAATGACAATCATAGGGAAATAAGTCAAAGACAGCACATGGTAGATTTATGGTTCTTTCGCACTGCACTCCGTATTATTGCAACAAACATAAAGGCCAAGTTTCCAGTCAATTGGACGTGAGATGACAAAGTTATGCTCCGGACAAGCAGAAACTGCCGTAAAAATAATGATCAAAGGGAAATAACTCAAAGACAGCATGAGGTAGATTTACAGGTCTTTCGCATTGCACTCTGTATTAATGCAACAAACACAACTGCCAAGTTTCAAGTCAATCAGACATGAGATGACAAAGTTATGCTCCGCACAAAAAACTGGATGCCGCCGCCATGGGTGATCAAATTAAATACCTACATGTACATCCTGTATTCGATGGGTGTATAATAAAAGTGACAAAAAATTTGAAATTTCTTTTGGGAAAAGTAGAAAACATTGTGAGGAAAGAAGAAAATGCTGGTTACCAGATTTCTTTCTCAGGGTTGTAGAAAGTCGGGATTGTGTGGTAAAGAGTTAAGCTGCATATAAATTGCGTCATGGCCAAAGTGCATAATGCATTCTAACATGACACGCGACTTTGGCTCTATAAACACAGAGCAATGAAAACATGGTAAAATCTGCGACAATCCATGTAGAGTGACGTCATTCAATGAGTGAGTTATTCAATGGAACATAATCTTCATCCGCATTTTTACCCTAAGTTTGAACTTGTTTTCATTTCACTAAGAATTGGCCATCTTAGAATCGAAACAATCTTCTTTCTATCGTGGTATATCATTCAATAAACCACGTTGTGAGTTATGCGGCGCAATGAATAATCCACTCGGGCTATCGCCCTCGTGGATTATTTATTGTGCCTCATAACTCACAACTGTGGTTTATTGAACGATATACCACAATAGAAAGAAGATTATTTCTTAAATCACCCCAAATGCCAGCTGACAAACTTCAAAGATAAATTCAGTATATTAGAAAGTCTACAGAAAGCATCCATTGAAATATGTTAATTGGAAAAACTCATTACCAAACAATCTGTGGTTTTTATGACTGAGAAGAGAAGCTCTCTGAAAACATTGTGGGAACTCCTTTTCCCACCATGTTTTCTACTCTTCTTAAGTCAAATTTCAATTTTTCATTCAAGTTATTTTTGTCATCTGCGAATACTTTCAATTTGGAAAAGTCTAAAATTTTGTCATTTTGTAAAGTTAACTTTTCTTACACTTTTGAAGAGAAGTTCTGAAATAAGAACACTTACAATTAAATGCCAAATGAGTTCCACTAGTATTGGCCATTTTTGATTTCTGATTTTGAGAGACCTTAACCCATTTCACACAGTCCCTACTTTTGACTACCCTGAGAAAGAAGTCTTTTGAAAACATTGAGGGCAAAGGAGAAAGTGTTGGTAACCAGCATTTTCCCATAATGTTTTCTACTCTGTCACTAAACAATTGCACCATATTAGCCACACTGAAATTGTCATCTGCAAATGCTTTCAATCTGGACGGGATAAACTTCTGTCATCTGGTAAAGAGTTTTACTCTTTACCACACAATCCCGACTTTTAACAACCCTGAGAAAGAAGCCTAGAGAAAATAATGTGGGAAAAGGAGAAAATGCTGGTAACCAGCATTTTCTCCTTTTCCCACAATGTTTTCTACCCTGTTGGAAACAAATATCAATTTTTGATTTATGTTCCTTTTTTGTCATCTGCAAGTGCTTTTAATTTGAACCAGTCTAAAATTTTGTCCTTTGGTAAAGAGTTAAGGTATCCGTTCAGAAAATTAAAGAATGTTAAGAGGTGCTTACTTCATCCTCATCTGCATCATCTATGATGATAGGATTGTCTTCAAAATTCTCATCTGTTTGCTCCATGTCTTCTTCTATAACTATACAAATTGTATCTTCAAGACTGCTAGAATTGACGGCCGAGAGAAAACTTCCTAGGCTCCAGCTACATTCAGGTTGATCTTCCTTACTGTAATGGAAATAGAGGATCTTACGTTACTGTACAGCATTATCATTTTTATCAAACAATTGATAGACTGTACGGTTTTTAACGCCGTTTTCAAAATTATTTCAGTTATATCACGGCAGCCAGTGCTTTCCTGGAGTCTCTTTTACCAGTTCTCCGCACAATTTTCTTTCCAAGCCACTGGCTGCTTTCCCACATAACGATCATCGAAATAATGGTCAGCGGCGAGATAGTAATTGTTAGGATTCATTCCTATCATGAATCCTTGGAAAGAAACTGGCAGAGCTGGGGATTGAACTCATGACCCCCTGTTCTCAAGTCGTGTAGACTACCGACTGAGCTACTTGGGCTTGGCTTATTAACCCTTTACCCCATAGGGCATTTCTATGGTATCTCTAATTGACCCTAAATAACAGCAAGGGTGAAGCCGTTTCTTATGTGTATATTACACCTTTTGATAGCATAAAAAACATTGTGACAAAAGCACGAGCAATTTCACCTTTTGCCACAATGTTTTCCAAAGGCTCCTACAAGCAATGCGTAGGAATGAGTATCTATGGAGTAAAGTAAACAAGTTGAATAGAGTTATATAATGCAAGATTTAGTGAGTGTCAAGATATGTGATAAAACTGATAACACATGCACACAAGTAAGAGGTTCTTTTTATCACATAAAACGAATGAAAGACAAATAAGTACCCTGAATCATCACCTTAACTCTTTACCAAACGATAAAATTTTAGACTGGACCAAATTGAAAGCATTTGCAGATGACAAAATGAATTTGATTGAAAAGTTGAAATTTGTTTTAGGAAGGGAAGAAAACATTGTGGGAAAAGGAGAAAATGCTTGTTACCTGCATTTTCTCCTTTTCCCACAATGTTTTCAAAAGGCTTCTTCGACAGAGGTGTTAAAAGTTTGGATAGTGTGGTAAAGGGGTTAACTCTTTACCATACAAGTTTTGGACTGCACTAAATTCAAAGCAGATCTGCAGACAACAAATTCAATCTTGGTAATATGATGATTTCTGAGTCTGATAAGGTAGAAAATATTGTGGGAAAAGGAGAAAATGCCGGTTACCAGCATTTTCTCTTTTTCCCACAATGTTTTCTATAGGCTCTCAGGGTTGTCGTAAGTTGGGACTGTGTGGTAAAGAGTTAAGCCTTTCTACATCTCAATATTTACAGCTAAGTTTGGTAGGAAATGTGCATATAGACAAGAAAATGCATGTAGCTCTGTGACATCTACATCAAAAGTAGAATTGAAACAGCCTATAGGGTTAAATTGCAATATTTCTATGATTTTGTCAATTCTTTATAACTGCAATTCTTAAAAATAATTCTTAATAATAATCCCTGCAATTCTTGTTATTAATAATGAAGTAGTACAAATTCCGATACCCAATGTGGCTTAGGGTTAGGTTTTCTTGTCACACTGGCTATACATGGATCTGTTGAAATTGATATTTGACCAATCAGGACATCGCATTTATTCTACCCGATGTCCAGTCTTGGTTTCTGCTATATCGGCCTACAAATAAACGACTGTTAATGTTGGAAGGATGCAATACTCTTTATTTATGTTGTGTTTTTAACGTTTGAGTATAAAAAAAAAGCTTAAAAAATGTGCTTTGCGAACGTGTACTGATGAAGTGAAATCACTCAGAGGCTATAGACAAGTTTAAAGTATGATGATTATTAAAATTTTAACTTATGCAAAGAGCTGATCAGCCCTGGATAATGGAATTTATCTATAATTTTTCCCCTCTGAAAGAGAAAAATGGAAAACAATGGTAAAAATAGACCTATATGAAGTGCTAATAAAAAGAAATATGTTTACTTGAATATCTAACCTTAGTCAATAACCTATGCACATCCAAAAAGTGGGTGTGAAGCTTGTCACCAATTTTTCAATTGACATTAATCTTAACCCATGGTGCATGAAGAATATGCAGAATGTGTACAGGGATCATATATATGATCCCTGATGTGTAGATATAGATCAGATTGCAAATAACATGATGATTAGTCTTGGATTTTAAATTACCTGCTGTTTACAGTAAGCACTTTGATGTGTAGTTCTTCCTCACTAAGAGTAGATTTTAATTTTACAAAAAAGGTCTAACTTTTGTTCTGGTGGAAGTTCAGCTCAGTAGGCAACTTGGAAATTTTTCTCATGACTTAGCTGTTTTAACTGTTAACCACATAACACAGAGTTTTAACGATCCTTAGACAGCTTTTAAGAGCATTGCGGAAAAAAGAGAAAATGCTTTTAACATCCATTTTATCCTTTTCTCACAGTGTTTTGTGCTTTTTCAAAAACAAATTTCAATTTTTGAATCATTTATTTTGTTGTCTGCAAATATTTGAGTTTGGATTGCTCTAAAATTTTGTCATTTGGTGAAGACAGGCTTCATCATTAAGGCACGTCCGAACGACATTGTCAAGCAAAAAATCGGTTCGGGCTAGTAGAGACTGCATCCAGCTAGCCCGAATGGTCTAGTGCAAAAATCGAGACAATAAGTTGAGTTTCAGTTTGAAAGCTTGGCATAAGTGACAAAAATCGACCTAATATGCCCTTCCTCGAAAAAGATCGCTTACATAATTTGTGATTTTGTCCAACAAGAGACAATTTTGAGATAATTTCTACAGGAAGCCCATCGCGCATGCCGGGTAGTCAATATTTTCAGTGGAAAAACCAACTCGAACCAAAAATAGGTTTAGTAGACCGGTGTGTACGGGCTATTTTTTCATCAAGAATATGTCTTAAATCTAACGTGATTTTTATCATTTCCTCAGAGTATTTGATTTTTAAGCAAGAATTTCCTATGTCGGCTCTTTTTTTTTGAATACCGTAGCTTCATTTTGACGACAACCGAAAATGAGTCGCCAAGATGTTTACATAGACAACGGAGCAGACGAGTGGGGAAAATGCCAAGTTTTCTTCACTTCGAAATAAGATCTAATAAGAGTCCTAAATAATATAAAGTTAAAAACAAATGGATCAAAAAAAAAAAAAAAACTCGCACATATTGTTGCGTAAATCATGTAATAGACTTGAAATTCACGTAACAAAATTTGGTTACACGTGGGACTTCACATAAGGAAAAAAACGAAAAAGAATCCATTATCCACTTAACTTGTTCAAAATGACGGGTTTTGAAGTTACTTGCTACCCTTATTGATAATTTTTGTCAAATCATGTGGAAAAACCTGTCTATAAATTAACACACATGAAAAAATGCTTGATGCAAGAAGCATGGAAATCCACGACACAACACAATGTTCCTTTTGACATTGTCCTATAAGAGTCACTTCAGACTGTCTTTTCAGCATTTTCATGACTTTAAACAGTAAATTTACACAGATATCTTAATATAATATACTTTTGGGTGCAAAACATCATTAAATTGATTACTTTCCTTCTAGTTCGGAAACAATATTGTCATACCCCCTAATTTTGAAATCTTAGCCCTATATTTACAGCTCAGGGGGTAAGTGTACCCTTCAAGTAAAAAGCCAGTTGGAACACTGAGATAAGAATAGATCTACATCACACAAAAAAATATCATTTAAGATGTTGACTGAAGGCTGGATTTGCGCTGTTGGTTTCTTTTTGATCCGGAGGAAAATGTCATGTTTTCTCTGACAGTTTAATAAACTGAAGATCTACTGAAGGATCTGATAACATAGATCACAATGGTTTTGTCCTTGTAAACTCATATTCTGTTACATGTATTTTGTGCCTAAGTTAGACTAGAATGTGTGTCTAATGCTGCTTTCAAAATGGGTAAGGCTGCAAAAATGGTCTAGTAGAAATCTGAAGTGGTCTAGTAAAAATTTCAAATTACTGGTCCACTGGTCTCATTGAAAATAATGTTAATGTCGAACCCTGGAAGAGTTTACGTGGATTAGCACATCTGTACATTAGCACAAAGGGTGTGTTTGTAAACTGTTTGATAGTAAGTGCGATTGATTGCATCCCGCTCTAATCAACATGACCACCCGTTGTCATGAGTATGTCATAAGATAAAACAAACTACCATCAATGATATTAACAATTTTCTTCATTGACAGCACACTTAACACATTTTATAATCATCAGAGAACCCTTTTCCCCTTAACCCGATATTAAAATTTTTCATCAATTTAAAGCTCTCTGTTGAATAAGACATTCTATAAACTTTTCGAAAGGTTTATAATTTAGTGGTATAATGCCAAGATGACTTTACTAGTCTAAAGCAAGCAATAAGTATCCTTAATTCTTTTACTCTGTGGCAAAATGGCAATTTGTTGATGTTTTTATTCATTCAAACTGGAGTTCAAAACTTTGTTTAAACATGTAAATCTTTTACATTGTCCATTGCCCCTGTAATTCGCCCTTTCAATACATATCCGTTTGTAAATTAGTTAAGCATCTTTAAATTGCTTACTGAGAATTTATCATTGTTAGACATATATGATTAAAATACTTTTTCCGGAATTTTAATGAAAGAAACAGTCATGACAGCACGATTTAAGTAGCCTATCTGCTATACTGTATATGTATTGACTGCGTTTGTTTGTGAGCCCTTGGTTACAGTAACTAAGGAAGCCGGATTATCTTATCACCACAGATCCATGTATTAAAGAAAGGCCCTATAAATGAAAAATAGGAGGACCATGATGGTCCTATATCGCTCACCCGAGTACTAAGCAGCAAAGGTCTACAACAAAGACTATAATTACAAAATATTGAGGTTCAAGGGGCTAATGATGATGAAACAAGAGGGGCAAATTGTCACAAGATATGCAATCCCACCACCAGTTGTACAGGAGGTATAATAGTTGCAAAGGGCAGGCAATGCAACAAACAATTTGACTTGAGACTTCAAAATTCTACTCTGGACAAGCAAACAATACCATCAAAATAAAGATCAAAGTGGAATTACTAAAAATCAATGCTAGGTAGCGTTATTGTTCTTGAACACAGTACTCTGTAATATCACAAAAAAAACATGCATACCAATTTTGAAGTCGTTCTTACTTGAGATGACAAAGTTATATTCCAAACAAGCATTCAAAGCAGACTCATGTGAAATTTTATTGAGACAGACATTCTAACCAATTTTCAATTCAGCTTAGCAAGAAATGTGGTCTCAAGAGTGCTCACAAGAAGACTTTTAAAGATTTCCCTCTTTATCTCTATGTGAAATCTGAGACCAACAACATAGGGCTAGCTTTCACACCAGGACCATAATTTGAAGTATTTCTGTAGAGGGCCACTAGATGATGCTACATACAAAATATGAAAGCTCTAGTCCTTCTGGTTTGGGAGAAGAAGATTTTCTAAGATTTCCTTCTTTATCGCTATGTGAAATCCGAGAACCCACAACATAGGGCCATTTTCAACACTAGGGCCTTAATTTGAGGCATATTGGTAGAGGGCCACTAGATGATGCTACAGGCCAAATATGAAAGCTCTGGCCATTACCATATGGGACAAAGAAATTTTTAAAAAATTTCCTTCTTTATCGCTTTGTGAAATCCCGAGACCCACAACATAGGGCCAATTCTTTACATCAGGGACATAATTTGAAGTCTTTGGTACAGAGTCACTAGATGATGCTGCATGCCAAATATGAAAGCTCTAGCCATTACCATTTGGACAAGAAAGTTTCTAAAGATTTCCTTCCTTGTCTCTATGTGAAAACCAAGACCAACAACATAGGTTAAATTTTCACAGCCAGGCCATAATTTGAAGTATTTTAGTAGAGGGCCACTAGATGATGCTGCATGCCAAATATGAAAGCTCTAGCCCTTATGGTTTGGGACAAGAAAATTTTCTAAGATTTCCTTCTTTATCTCTTTGTGAAATCCAAGACCCCACAACATAGGGCCAATTTCCGCACTAGGGCAATAATTTGAAGTATTTTAGTAGAGGGCCACTAGATGATGCTATATGCCAAATATGAGAGCTCTAGCCCTTGCAGTTTGAGACAAGAAGATTTCTAAGATTTCCTCCTTTATCTCTATGTAAAATTTGAGAACCCACAACATAGGGCCAATTTCAAGACTAGAGCAATGATTTGAAGTATTTTGGAAGAGGGCCATTAGATGATGCTACATGCCAAATATGAAAGCTCTAGCCCTTACAGTTTTGGACAAGAAGATTTTTAAAGTTTTTTCACTCGGTTGCCATGGCAACCAGAGTTTATCATGGAATTCAAATCTTTGAAGCATTTTGAAAGAACATCACCTAGGGATCATTTCTGTGAAGTTTGATTGAAATCTGATTGTTAGTTTAGGAAGAGAAGATTTTTTTGTAATTGTGAACGGACGGACGACAGACGGACAGACGGACGACGGACATTGATCGATCACAATAGCTCACCTTTGAGCACTTCGTGCTCAGGTGAGCTAAAAAGATGAACTTTGGGTCCATATGTATGTTTTCAATATACATTTTTCAAAGGAAAATTTCTAATAAAATGAACACTGTGACCTACATTTTTTTTTTCTTTATCTGCAAGAGACATGATGAGCTTTAATTGTATATTCAAAGTTTCATAATCAAAAATGAGTCATGGATTTTAAAAAAAACAATGTTTGAGGAAGTTTTATGTTACAAAAGGTTACGTGTCTGGCATGTTTTCTTCAAAATAGGTATTTCTCCAGGACTGGTGATGAGCTAACAATATATATTCTAGGTGACTGTAAGGACCCAATGACCCAATATAACAACCTCAAAATTTGTCATGTATACCAGCCAATACCACACGACTAACATACAACAGATCCTTTCATTATTTGATCGCATAGATTAACCCATTACCACACAATCCAGACTTATAACAATCCCAACAGAAAAACCTTCTGAAAACATTGAGGGAAAGCAGAAAATGCTTGTAACCAGCACTTTCTTCTTTTCCCACAATGTTTTCTACCCTATCAGAGATAGAAATCACCAATGTAGCAATATTTAATTTTTTGTCTACGCATGCTTTCAATTTGGACCAGCCTAAAATTTTGTCGTCTAGTAAAGAGTTAAGCGGAGAAAGTTTGAGAAAGTTGTAGAGGTATCAAGTGACTATCACCTGTTCATAGTATTGCGAAGTGTATACCTTGGATCTAACGACAGAATGGACTGACTCTCAAGGCTGGATGTTAGATCTATCTCACTACCATGTTGACTGCCTGCATATGAGGAATGGACACTGATATCACTTTTCTCACTTTTCACTGGCGTAACAAACAGGTCTGGGCTGTCTGATTTCTTCCTGCCCCTCTTACTCTTTTTTGGTGTTGTCTGTAAATTGAATAAGTTACAGGCCTAATAGCAGCATAAATGACAATGCAGGTGTTAACTACAGCTGTCACTGAATGTGACTTAATACCCCCGCTAGCCCTTTGATAGTGACAGGCAATTTAACAAAATAATTTCCAAGTTCAAGGGGAGATTACCCTTGAATCACAGGGAGTAGATGATTGAAAACTGCAACTTGCACAATTTCAGTATAAAACAAGAAAATATTGATGCTGAACATCAATGGCGCCGCAAACCACTTATTTCTGTAACAGGGCACAATGCATTGGACGGCATTAAACCGTTTATGAAAATCACGTGATCGTTCAACTCATTATCAAACGACAAAATTTTAGGACTGTCCAAAGTGAAAGCATTTGCAGACGACAAAATAAAAGTGACTGAAAAATTGAAATTTGGATTGTGAAGGGTAGAAAACATTGTGGGAAAAGGAGAAAATACTGGTTACCAGCATTTTCTCCTTTTTCCACAATGTTTTCTGAAGGCTTCTTTCTCAGAGGCGTCAAAAGCAGGGATTGTGTGGTAATGGGTTAACAGCTCATTAGGAATCATATTGTTGATCACCTGACTCATTTGGTCACGTTTAACATCCAGTATAGTATATGTGGAGAAAATCGTCGCCCTTGTAAGATTTTGTCTACAAAAACGGACATTTGTCGGCAATGAATGAACAGTCACGCGAGTTTTTAGGTTTGTCGAACAATAGGGTCCAAATATTTCGTCATGTATCACAAATGGCTATATTTTCTTTCCAATAATAGCTATCAAACTGTTTGTGAAATAGAAAATATACTTTTTAATGTCATACAAACACAGTATTGCCCAAACAAAACTTAGGTTTGGTAAGGTTCTGTGTTTAGGGGGAACCGATCTGTCACCCGCTCAAACATTGACCTAGTTACAGTTAGCTGGTCTTAAAAACACGATCACGATAGGAAAACAATATTTCTACAATCCATACAACACTGGAACAAAAATATAACGGGGGTCACAAGTACCACATAGGGCGTTCTAGGGTCAAAGAGCTTGAAAATATCTCTTAACCTTTTTCCAGGGTAAAATATTTAAAATGGCGGCTTTGAAAATTTGTGACAGATAATTTTTTATCATGTGGCTTATTTTTCAAAATGGATATTTATTATTATTTTTCGAAAGGAAAATGTTGATATGTCTACAATCCCAGTTTTTCATCCTTCTAACGATGAAATTACAATATAATTATTATATATTAAAAAAAATCCCACAAATAAATAAAAAAAGTTAGTATGGACCCCGATCTGGTAATCAAAGTACAGTAGATATAGATGGATGTTTAAAGAAAGCATGGAACCAGTTCAATATGGCTGCCTCCATAGGCACTTTACAAAACCGAATAAAAATATAGTGCCGCCGCTTAAGGCGGCGCCACAATCAATGTATCAACAAACTTTCAATACAACAGAAGCAAAACTGTAGGAGTTAACAATGCAAAATTATTAGTATTCTATGAAAATGTACTTAAATTTAAATCATACCATTCAGCAGTATGGAAAATAATTTGAAAATGACAATTTGTTATTTTGGCATTGGTCTAAGAGTTAGACGCTGGCAGAAAAACGAATTTTGAAATCAGGCAAACAGTAAACAAAGATGGAGTGACTGGCAACTTTTTACCTAGTTCAATAATTTCTCTGCCAGTGACAAATACATGGACTGAGAAAACAATTACAGATTGTCATCTCCACAATAATTTCAATAATTTCAAGTAAACTTAAATGATATGATTTAGGATTACTACCCCTAACAAATTGGCAATATGGTTTAACATTAACATTTAAGGCTATTTGACAAATCTTGGCAGCTTCTGTCTTTTACTATGAGGGTTAGGGGCCGTAAACTTTTGGCACCTATTGTTACTTTCAACACCTATTGTTACTTCAGTGAAGGCAATATAAGAAACAAGAGGGCCATGATGGCCCTGAAATCACTCACCTGAGTCTCTTGACCAAACATGAACCATTTTCAATCTAGTTCCTAGTGACCTAGTTTTTTATCAGACATTACCCATTATCAATCACTTTTGAGATATCAATAAGACAATTATTCTCACCAAGTTTCATGAGTATTTGACTGAAAATGTGGCCTCTATAGTATAAGAAATTTTTTCTAAGATTTGACCAAGTGATCTAGTTTTGGACCCAACAACTACCTATTATCAAACTCTTTTGAGACATTACCAAAACAAACATTCTGACTAAGTTTGAAGAGTATCAGGCAGAAAATGTGGCCTCTAGAGTGTACACAAGGTTTTTCTAATATTTGACCCAGTGACCTAGTTGTTCACTCTACATGATCTATTTTCAAAGTCATTCAAGGTATCACCAAGACAAATATTATGAACAAGTTTCAGGAATATCAGACTGAAAATGTGTCCTCCAGAGCATACACATGCTTTTCATAACATTTGACCTATTGACCTAGTTTTCCACAAACATGACCTATTTTCAAACTCATCCAAGATATTATCAAGGAAAACATTCTGACCAATTTTCAAGAGTGTTGGATTGAAAGTGTGGCATCCAGAGTGTACACGAGGTTCTAAGATTTGACCTGGTAACCTATTTTTTGACCCAACATGACCCATTTTCAAACTCATCCAAGATATCACCAAAACAAACATTCTGATCAACTTTCAAGAGTTTTGGACTGAAAATGTGGCCTCTGGAGCGTACAAAAGGTTTTTCAAACATTTGACCTGGTGATCTAGTTTTTGACCCAATATGACTCATTTTTAAAACTCATCCAAGATATCATCAAAACAAACATTCTGACCAAGTTTCCTGAGTTCTGGACTGAAAACAAGGCCTCTAGAGCGTACACAAGGTTTTTCTAAGATATGATCTAGCGTCCTAGTTTTTGAACCGACATCACCCATTTTTGAACTCGTCCAAGATATCATATCAAGACAAACATTCTGACCAAGTTTCATGAGTATCGGACTGAAAATGTGGCCTCTGGAGCGTACACAAGGTTTTTCCAACATTTAACCTAGTGACCTAGTTCTTGACCCGAAATGACCCATTTTTGAACTCATACAAGATATCATTGAAGCAAACATTTTGACCAAGTTTTATGAGTATTGGACTGAAAATGTGGCCTCTAAAGCATACACAAGGTTTATCTAAGATTTGACCTAGTTTTTTCCTGGAAATGACCCATTTTCAAACCCATCCAAGATATCATCAAGACAAACATTCTGACCAACTTTCATGACTATCGGGCTGAAAATGTGGCCTCTAGAGCGTACACAAAGTTTTTCTAAGATTTGAGCTAGTGACCTAGTTTTTGACTCGACATGAACCAATTTCGAACTCGTCCGAGATTTCATCGAGGCAAACATTCTGACCAAGTTTCATGAGTAATGAAAAATCAGATGAAAAATGTGGCCCTAAGAGCATACACAAGGTAAAGGGTTGATGACGCACGACAGACACGGCACTATCACAATAGCTCACTCTGAGCACTTTGTGTTCAGGTGAGGTTAAAAACAAAAACAAGCATCATTGCACCAGTTACAAGTCTGCATCTGTATGACTTTCAGCACTCTGTATTAAAGGTGGGTATTTAGAATTTTTACATCTCACCAAATTAAAAAATATATATATCACTGAAATTGATATGAAAAAATAACACAAATCATCAATAATTAAGACTCATAAAATTACAAAAAAAAGATTTTTTGACGGTATTCCCTTAACAGGCTACGTAGCCTCTTAAGGTATATTTAGATTTCGCACCAAAAATGAATAAAGCATTTTGGGAATGTCAAGTGACTGGCACATGACTCATAACGCTTAAATTCCATTACATAACAAACATGTAATAATTATTTTCCATAATGTATTCTTCGGACGCTATGTTTGAAATTTCGTCTGTGTATTCCTGTATGTAAATGAGCGAACTGATCATCTAAAAATAGAACATGTCTCCCGTTGGCGTCAACCTGGGCCGTAGTAAATCTCTAATTTCTCGAGTTGTCGGATGGTTTTTGACTACTGGGGTTTTATGAATGAAAATTAAAAGGCTTTGGGAGAATAAGGATGATTTTTCTTCATTTTTCTGAAGGGCCACCTTTAAGACTTCATTTTCCATTTGCAAAAAGTTTTAAGTCTTAATATTGTTGTCTTGTTTGCAAAGAGTATACCCAATGTCACACATACCTATCATATAAGACCTAAGAAAACATTGTGGGAAAAGGAGAAAATGCTGGAAACCTGCATTTTCTCCTTTTCTCACAATGTTTTCTACCCTATTAAGTATTGAAAATAATAATAACCATTTTAGCAAAATCTGGTTTGTTGTCTACAAATGCTTTTCATTTGGTAAAATCCAAAATTTGTCCTTTGGTATAGGGCTACTAAAATATTTTCTAATGGAAATGAAAGTAATACTATGGATACCTGTTGACTTTCTATGACTTCCTGAGAAGCAGCTAGCCTTTTGCTGCTACGTCTAGTTATAACAGTACTCTCAGATTTAGCTTCTTTCAGCTGTTTCAGCTTTTTACCGGGTGTACCAAAGTCCAAACTTTCGGAATCACTTACTGACACTGACAAAAAGAAAAATGCCACTTACATACACAAGTTAAATAAGCTATGCTTTAACCCTTCACCTAATCCTTAGTTTTCATGACATTAGAGTAGACAGTCTTTTGAAAACATGATGGGAAAAGGAGAAGATCCTGATAATTAGCATTTTCTCCTATTCCAACATTGTTTTATACCATTCCCAACCTGAATTTCTATTTTTGAATCATGATTACTTCATCATTTGTAGATTTAGTCCTTCATCGAATAATCACTAGTTTTTTTCAGGAGATGGAGGCATGGCGATTCCCATTTTCTCTTTTTCCAACCCTGTTAATGACTAATACCACCTTTGTGGCCACATTTGATTTGCCGTCCAATGCTTTGGATACGGACAAATCTGTTTTTAAATACATGTAGTTTCGTCAGCCCATTTTGTCATGGTGGTTTTCATGATGCTAGTATCTGCTTGTTGCTGCCTAAAACATTTTGACATCTTGCTCAGTCTTTACAGCTGTGATATATCAAATTTTGCTAAGAAACTCCAAGTAAATTTAAGCATCACTTAACCCTTCACCACACAATGCCTACATTTAATGCCCCTATGAAAGAAGCCTTTTGAAAACATTTTGGGAAAAGGAGAAAATGCTGGTAATCAGCATTTTCTCCTTTTCCCACAATGTTTTTATCCTTCCCAAAACAAATTTCAGTCCTTAGGTTGCATTTAATTTGTTGTCTGCAACTACTTTCAATTGGGACTAATTGTAAACTTTGTCATCCGGTTAAGGGTTAAGGCACTACAAACTGATATTGCAAATTTATTTAACTGCATTTTTTTCTCATTTTCTAGGATTGTCAATAATCTCTTGACTGATTGATTGTATGGTGTTCAACATCATTTCCAACACTATTTCAGCCAAATCTTGGCAGCCAGTACACTATCCGTGGTTTCTTTAACAAATACACAATACAGTATTCTTTCAAAGCCAGTGGCTGCTGTCCCACATAACTATTGTCAAAACAATGATCAGCAATGAGAGAGAAATGAATCCTGTCAAAATAAGTATCATCAATCCTCATTAAGAAATTGGCCATGCCAGAGATCGAACCAGCCACCATCAAGTCCTGCACAATACTGATTAAGCTACCATAGCTTGGCTTGTCAATGATCTCAGTGGTTTAAGAATTGACAGCAGACATGAAGATGAAAGGAGCCATGCTCTATAAACAGGCATCTACAAAAAGTATGGATGCAAGTCAGCATGCCCAGTCCATGAAGGCTGACCTGAATTGAAACTTTTTACTATTGGTCAATTTCCTGCATGTCAAAGGACCATTCCACCTCATGGTTCAGATTTCATGGATCTAGCATGAAAAAGCTGCATTAACTCTTTACCACATAATCCAGAGTTTTAACGACCCTGAAGAAATAGCCCTTGGAAAACCCTGTGGGAAAAGGAGAAAATGCTGGGAACCAGCATTTTTTTCCTTTTTCCACAAGGGTTTTTACACTTTCACAGACAATTATAATAATTTCAGATAAATTTAAAGAGTCGTCTGCGAATGCTTTCAACTTGGACCAGTCTAAAATTATGTCGCTTGGTAAAGAGTTAACCCATTACCACACAATCACTACTTTTGACGACCCTGAGAAAGAAGCCTATAGAGAACATCGTGGGAAAAGGAGAAAATGCTGGTAACCAGCATTTTCTCTTTTTCCCCACAATGTTTAGTATCCTTCACAAAACAAATTTCAAATATTCATTCACTTTTATTTTGTCATCTGCAAATGTTTTCGATTTAAACAAGCCAAAAAATTTGTAGTTTGGTAATGAGTTAAACTTCATTTTACCACAGTACAGCTCTACAAGAAAAAGAAATGAATGAAAGGTAAACTACCTGACTTTTTCCTCTTGCTCTTTCTTTCACTTGACCTAGTTTTAAGAGTACCAAGCTTTTTGACCTTCACATTTTTTGTTCCAAGGTCATCTCCATCCCCAGATTCTTTACATTCTTTCAACATCAGGTTTAGTCTGTGCTGTGTCTGTACAAAATGCAAACTTTCTAACTCTTTCCCTGATAGCAAAATTTTTAGACAAGTCTAAATTTAACACACTTGCATACGACAAAACAAACCTGGCTCAAATAAGTGAACCTTGTTTTGGAAAGGGTTGAAAACATTGTGGGAAAAAGAATAAATGCTGGTTCCCACCATTTTCTCCTATTCCCGCATCGTTTTTAAAAGCCTTTTTCATCTGGGTCATTTAGTCTGTATTGTGTGGTTAAACAATAAAGCATATTTTTCTATATACATGCATCATATTCAGTCTATACCAAACAATGAAATTTTGGACTGAACCAAACTCAAAGCATTTGCAGTCGAAAAAAACTAAATGTGTTTCAAATGATTTCTGCTTTTCCATTTGGCAGAAAAATTCTCAAGATAGTAGGCAGTGCAGATTCAAGATCAGACTGCATTTTACCTTTCTCTGGACAGATTATACAATTTTTGAGAACACTCCAACAACAACAACAACATCTGAGCTTTCTCCACACTCGGTATGTCCTTTGCACTTATTTGACATTAAGTTGACACATGAATTGTATGGTGTTAAATGCAGTTTTCAATATTGTTTCAGCTATATGGCGGGGGGCCAGTGCACATATCCATGCTTTCCTGAAATTTCTACCAGTGCAACACCCAATATTTTTTCCAAGCCACTGGCTACTTTCCCACAAAACCATCATCAAAACAGTTGTCAGCAGAGAGAGAGAGAGAGAGGAATGAATCCTCTCTCAATGGCTATCATCAATCTTCAGACATTGGTAGAGCTAGCAACCTTGTTCTCAAGTCCTGTACTCTACTAATTGAGCTACCTGGCTGAGCATTAACTCTATACCGAACAATAAAATTTAAGAATGGTCCAAGCAGAAAGCACTTGCAGACAACAAAATAAACGTTGCTCAAAAATTGAAATTTGTTTCCAACAGGGTAGAAAACATTGTGGGAAAAGGAGAAAATGCTGGTTACCAGCATTTTCTCCTTTTCCCACAATGTTTTCAAAAGAATTCTATCTCGGCATCATTTACATCAGGGATTGTTTGGTAAAGGGTTACAGACTTAGATGATTGATTTCTGACATTATACCTTTTTTTATGAACTGTCAAGATTAAAAGCTTTCACAAATGATAATTTGCAAGTGGAATTTGTCTATGACAGAAAACATTGTGAGAAAAGAAGATAATACAAAGACAAATCCCTTGTGATACAACTCTACCACTACTGAAAGTAGACTTACATGCAATTCTAACAAACTTACCACAGCAATGGTTTCATCTGCAGGTGGTTTGACATTTGGATAGACATTGGCTGGTCGTAAATAAGAGAGTAAATCTTTAATTTCTGTATAGGAGGAATGAAAGGAGTAGCAAGCTCTATAAAAATTGTCACTCATCCGACGGATCACTTTATCTAGGGTTAAATGTTGAAACTGGGTGAAGTACATGGTGGTCGGCAGAATGGAGAGAACTTTCTCTCCAGAATACTGCTGTCTACATGGTATTCTTTCTCCATCCACTTCTACTGTACACTGAAACACAAAACAGAAAGGATAAAATAGTAGGTGTTCCCATGTCAGGGTCCAAAAAGTTTATGAAAAGGCACTTGTCCTGCAGGATAAGTGACTTTGAACTAGAAGGCCCTGAAGGGCCTGAATATGCTCTACTGGCAGAGAATTTGCTTTTATGCTTGCATAAATTATGAATTCATTATGCAAAAAGACAAACTAGATATTCAATCCCTTGATGAATCTTCAAAAGAATTGGATCAACACTATGAACTTCATGGCTTAAACAAGAATTGGAAATTTTCAACTTCGAATGGTTACATTTCCAACCAAAAATGCTGACCTAATCACGTAAACAAGAATTTAAAATTTTGAACTATAATTGGCTACTTTTCCCATATTGTTTATTGGATTTTTTTCAAAAGCAATAGGGTTGAAGCTGTTGATAAGATAAGAAAACTGTGTGATTTTCAAGAAAATTTGACAAGAAATGCAGACTTTATCGAGTAAACAAGAATCAGAAATTTTCAACTTGGAATATCTACTTTTCCCATACTGTTTATTGGATTTTTTTCAAAATCAATAGGGTTGAAGCTATTGATGAGATAAACAAACTGTGCAAGTTTCAAGAAAATCTGAAAACAAATGCAGACTTTATCTTGTAAACAAGAAAAAGACTAACGGACGGTCGGACGGACGGATGATGGAAACCCCGCCATGACATAAGCTCTGCTGGTTTCAGCCAGTAGAGCTAAAAAGCACTTGCCCTGTTTTAATACTCACTATCTTACTTAGACTTTTGAAGACATGATGGGAATAGGAGAAAATGCTGGTAACCAGCATTTTTCTCCTTTTTCCACAATGTTTTCTACTCTTCCCAAATCAAGTTTTGATTTTTCAGTCACATTTATTTTGTCGTCTACAAATGCTTTCAACTTGGACCAGTCTTTAATTTGTTGTTTGGTAAAGAGTTAATGTTGGAAACTGACCTTTTTTTAGGTGAAATGGAAATACTGCTTATATTGTCTTCAATAGCAAGTATGTATGTTGCCTTTGATTGGATCGTGAGATAATTCTAGTGACTGTAAATGTCTGGATTGACCCTTTTCAGTGCCATACTCGAAATAAAAAGCTTATGAGCATGACATAGATCAAGATTAGACTGCACAGAAAGTGCATCTTAGATCAATTTAAAATCTCAGGTATCACAAATTAAACCAGTGAAATCATGATTGTTTGTATGTTTTTTTTCCATACATTTTAAAAGTATTCCGTGAAAAAAATCTACTAGTAGCATATAGAGTTGAAAATCATTCACATAGGTCCACATTAAAAAAAAAAAAGCCAAAGGTAAGTTTGAATGATAATTCAAGCATGTTATATACAGTAAAAGAGGTTGTTCATTTCATGTGAATTTGTTTGGGTAATACATTATTATAAGCATTTACAAATGGCAGTTGAGCCTCACCTCAAATGATTGAACTTGATAGAAAATATTGTGATTAAAGGAGAAAAAGCCTTTTTACCAAGGTCATTAAAAATCTGAATTATTTTATTAAGGGATTAACCTATGAAATTCAGTTAGGACGTCTATAAAAATACCTGTTTATCACATGCATGTAGCTGTGTTGAAGTGCCATCTGCAGTGAAGTTATTATGAAACTCTTGGATTCTATCATAAACTGCGGCTTTGAAGTCATTGACATGCACCTTAAAAACAGATAAATACAACTGAAAGTAGCTACTTTACATGTTAAGGTAGTGGACCTGTAATAGAAAACAGCTATTTCCACAATAATACATCTTCACAAGCCAAGGATACTAAGGTAGTACCCTTGGCCTCTCGCCTCTTTAAAAATCGAAGCTCCCGCTGCGCCATTTCATTGGATGCGATCAAAACCCATCGCGTCCAATCAAACCATTCGTAACAAGAAATCTTTCGCAAAACAGAAAACAACAATGGCGGCGCCCATCAAAAACGAAAGTTGACGTGTCTGTGACGAAAATTTGCCAAAAAAGAGTAGACGATCGATATTTAATAAGTTTTATATAGTTTACGATCAATTATATGAAGTATTAGGACGGGTTCTACAGCCAAATGATTGCGGATTATCGTATGTCTGTTCGTCTTGTTTCTGATCTGATGATTCCGAAAGCGCAGCCATATTTGATGCATTGCCCAACAATTTTTTTACGAGCATCTTGATTGGTCAGAAATAACATCAGCAAAGGTTACGCAACTTGTGATATTCGATAGGTGGCGCAGCGGGAGTTTCGATTTTTAAAGAGGCGAGCGGCCAAGGTACATAACGAACAAAGTGGAGTTAGTATCCTTGGCTCACAAAGATGACAATAATATTAGCCTACAAATTATTAAAAATGAGTATTACTGTACCACTTTAACCGAGCCACTTTTTTCTTTTTTTCCTTCTTAGAATTATCATTTATAATTCTAAAACCACTATATTCTCATTACAGAGAGAGATAATAATTAAAAGCATAGTACAAGTCACAAGCTGCCTAAATAAGATAATGCCTAGCTAAACCAGTGATTTTTCCTTTTGCAACATTGCTTTCAAAAGTTTACTATTTTAAGGTCATTTTATCTGTTTTAAAGGGTTGTAAAGGGTTATCTAAGTTTTTCTATTTAATGCTAATAATACTATACTGGGGCTTAACCTTTTGACAAACAATCCGTGGTTTTTACAGCCCTGAATAGGAAGCCTTTTGAAAACATTGTAGGAAAAGGAGAAAATGCTTGTAACCAGCATTTTCTCCTTTTCCCACAATGTTTTCTATCTATCCCAAAACAAACTTAAATTCTTGAGTCACATTACATTTGTCGTCTGCAAATACTTCCAATTTGGACCAATCTAAAATTTTGTCCTTTGGAGCTAACTCTTTACCACACAATCCCGACTTAAACAACCTTGAGAAAGAAGCCTTTTGAAAACATAGTGAGAAAAGGAGAAAATGCTTGTAACCAGCATTTTCTCCTTTTCCCACAATGTTTTCTGCTCCATCAAGGAAAAACTGTGCCATTTTCACCATCTCAAATTTGCCGTCTGCAATTGCTTTGAATTTAGATGAGTCTAAAATCTTGTCCTTTGGTAAAAAATTAAATAGGCACATCAGAAACAGGGTTAGCAGAAAGTAGACAATCGATAATCGATGAATTTACCTTCTTATTCAGTTTGATGGCTAAAGAGTTGATCAAGGGCTCATGACCATACTGAGCCCTAAGATTAAGGTATACAGCATAGTCTGGTCCCTGGGCTATCCATTCTTGTACAAGTTGATAGACTGCATCTATGCACTGTTGGCGACTTGGTATAAATAGGTTGTCAGGGGTACAAAATGTTGTGTCCACGTACAGGCTTTGGACCTCTTTCACTCTGGAAAGTTATCAAATATGGTTAACTCATCACCAAACAAACAAAATTTTAGGTTTTGTCCAAATCGAAGGCATTTGCTGAGGACAGAATAAAAGTGACTCAAAATTTAAAATTTGTTTTGTGAAGGGTAGAAAACATTGTGGGGAAAAGGAGAAAATGCTGGTTACCAGCATTTTCTCCTTTTCCCACAATGTTTTGTAAAGGCTTCCTTCACAGGGTCGTTAAAAGTAGGGATTGTGTGGTAAAGGGTTAAGAAATTGAAGAAGGGAAGACCATTATTAAGTTGCATACTGGTCTATCCTACAGATAGATTCAAATGTATAGCTTGAGTTTGTATAAACAGAGACATGTGCTTCCTTGCCAAAGAGAAGTACCTGTCCTAGGAGGTTATCTGACTGTTCCCTTTGGCATCTCCCTGTGATCTTTGCATTATACATTCTATTTCTTATCATCTTCTTATTCTTTCAATACACAAAGAAGGCCCTGCACAAGCAAACAGCTTGAATCTTCTTACACACCTGTATTATGTTATAGTCCCATACCTCCATCTGTTTGTCTGTATGTCCATCTGTCCATTAGCAACTTCTAGGATGCACAACTTCTCCTACAGTTTTCATTGGAACAAGTTCAAACTTACCACAATGAATCTCTATGATGAGTAGTTGTGCATGTGACTTTTAAAATTGGGATATCTGCTGAAGTTCTAAATTTCAAGCCATTTCACTGACAAGCCCCTTTCATGCGTAAATGTGCCACTTTGCATGGCTATTGCTAAGCTTGTAATTTTTTTTAACACTGACCCTTTTTGTATGACATTTATCACTTTTTCAAACATTAGTTCAGATACATTGTGGGTGCCTATCCATGCTTTTTTCCCTGTTTCTTTCATCAGTGTTTCACACATTATTCTTCAAAAGCCCATGGCTGCCTTCCTGCATAACCATTTTCATAAAAATGATAGGAAATGAGAAAGAATAGAGATTCCAACATAAAAACTATCCTCAACCCTTAACTCATTAACAAACTACAATAACTTGGTTAGTTAGAATCGAAAGCATTTGCAGAAGACAAAATAAAAGTGATTGAAAATTTGAAATTTGTTTTGGGAAGGGTAGAAAACATTGTGGGAAAAGGAGAAAATGCTGGTTACCAGCATTTTCTCCTTTTCCTACAATGTTTTCTAAAGGTTTCTTTCCAGGGTCGTCTAAAGTAGGGATTGTGTGGTAATGGGTTGAAAATTGGAAAGCTGGGGATTCCAACCACCACCCCTTTGGCTTCAAAACATTTCTGTAACAAACTGACCCACTGGGCTTTGGGAAAGTAACAATGACCTTGCTTTTTATTTCTAAAAGCCTTAGAATTGAACTAAGCTCTGAACCTAACTGGCAAATGATTACCTTTCTCCCGATCTCAGATAATGCATCTGCTCAATGTCAAAGTGTTCCCATCTGAAATCTCCTGTGTAGATCACATTGCCTTCATGTCCCTCAAATAAACACCTGTGAACATGTACGAAACATCAAATTCTCAAATTCAACTCTTCACCAAATAATAAAATGCTAGTCTTGTCCGAATTGAAAGGAAATTGCAGATAACAGAAAGAATGTGGCATAAATTATGGGCTTTATCACTGTAAGAGTTGAAAACAATGTGGCAAATTGAGAACATGCTGGTAACCAGCATTCTCTCATTTTCCAGCAATGTTTTCAAAAGCATTGTAAGCTCTTTCTGGTCATCAAAAATTGGACCCATCAGGAGAGGATTTTCAACAACACACACTTTCTGCTAAATAAATAACAACAAAATTTTCAATTCAATACTAAAAAACAAATATTGCAATTTCAAAGTGAATAATATCTTCTTATCAGGCAGTGTAGATCCAAGATCAGACTAAACATTCTGAGCAGTTTGATCTTGATCTATACTGTCTGCAATAGGTCAGTGAGCCGTGCTTAGCAGCCTAGGGGTTAAGATTTTTGCACAACCATCACAAAAGGGCTTGGACAATACCCATTTTTTTTTTCAAAAACAGCCAATCCTAAAAAATAAAAAAAAGGATTTCTGCTCGACGGTCATTCCTTGAAGTAGAGCACTGGAGAGCAACATACCTACCCAAGTCAACAATCAGTTTTCTTTTCTAACTCGAACTCAACACCCTGAAGATACTCCCATTTTTTTACAATCTGACTTTTCATAAAAGAATTTGGTCAGTTTCTTTATCAAAAAATCCTAAGTTCCAATGACCTTACTGAAGAAGACCTCTGAAAAAAATGTGGAAAACAGAGAAAATGCTAGAAATCATAACTTTCTTCCTTTCCCACAATCTTTTCTTCCCTGCCATAGAACTTAAGTTTAGTTGAACAAGTTTTCAATTTGTTCTTTTGCAGATGGTTTCAAATTTCAAGGGTCTAAAATCCAACAGTTTTTTTACACTGCCATAGAACTTAAGTATATTTGGACAACTTTTCAATTTGTTCTTTTGCATTTGTTTTCAATTTGGAAGGGTCTAAAATACATCCTTTGAGAATGTACTAAAAGAGCTTTACTGAAACACTCAACAACCGGCTAGCCCTTTATTTATTCTTAATGCTTAAATGCAGACATGTCTGTGTATATTTTATTACATAACTTTCTTTGTTTTCAATGTAATTCGGCCATTACGAATTTTCTTGTCTCACACACATGAGAGATTATAAAATAGTGCTGTTTTTGGTCAACACTCTGACATTATATGGTTGATTTCTAAAACAATGATGACCTAGGTTGCTGAAGGAAATTAGCGGTCAAAGTTCTTATCGTGATAAAGTTGTTAATTTAGTCACTGTTAGACTCAAACGAAAATCAATATTATGCAAGTTTCTTCGGAACTTTTTTAGTTTGTAATGAACCTGTCAAAGTAAGTGCACAGGCTTCATGTAAATTTCACTACACATGATACATGTATGCCTGTGGTTTAACACATTCTGGATTATAATTGTTGTTATAGAGTAATGTGATAAAAAGAATTTGACATTGGTTTTTGAGGTAAAATAACATTTTTGTAGACTCATTGAATAAATTCTTATCTCAACAACCTACTGATGTCAGATCCTATATATCTTTCATGATCTTGAGTTACATGTAACTGAGATAGACATATGATGACTTACATGACACTTCCGGGGCAATGAAAGGCTGGTAAAAGCGTGATAGTGACTGTCTCTCGCTGAAATTGGATTTATAAACAGATCAATCAATTAGTACAAATAAATTCTAGACAAACCAGAAACTGTGACAGTCTCAAAGAATGATCAACATTAACTCTTCACCAAATGACAAATTTGTAGACAAGTCCAAATTGACATAAATGTGACTGAAAAATTGAAATTTGATTTGGGAAGGGTAGAAAACATTGTGGGAAATGGAGAAAATGCTGGTTACCAGCATTTTCTCCTTTTTCCACAATGTTTTTAGGCTTTCTTCTCAGGATTGTAAAAGGTCTGGATTGAGTGGCAAACAGTTAAAAGAAACATTTTGCATTGGTACAGAACATTTTATGAAAAAAGGAGAAAACACTTCTTATTTGCTCCTTTTTCCAACAAAATTTGACTCTTTACCACACAATCCCAACAATAACAACGCTGAAGAAAAAATTTCAATGTCTGGTATCATGGATAAACTAGGTGGGATTAATGTCAATAATGTTACATTTGATATCACAAAAACAGTCACAGTTAAGGCTTGCAAATTAACCAACTCAATATTAACACTACATGCCTTTCTCTGAAATAGCAAAGAAATTGGAAAGAACTTACATTCTAATAAATAAAAGGTGCAAATTTTGCGTTTAAATAAGACATTGATTACTTTGCGATCTTTTATTGTATCTATTTTTGTGATATCAAATGTGACATTCCCACTTACATATACCTCTAATCAGTCTTGTGAAAGACGAGTAATTCTTATGAATTAAAGGGGCTTTTTTCATTTCCTGCTTATGAGTAGCATGATAACAAAATGGTTCACGATTGCACAGAATATATGTAAGCCATACCTTGGCAAACAGGAGTTTAACCCATCTCTGTAATTCATTATATAAAGCAACTCATCAATCATCATAACTATGGACCCATAAAACCTATTTTGTCCAACAACCAATTGAATCATAATCTAAAAGTAGACTGGTCCTTTGACATGCATACAAATTGACCAAAGACAAAAAGTTTTAACCAATTACCACACAATCCCTACTTTTGACGCCCCTGAAAAAGAAGCATTTAGAAAACATTGTGGGAAAAGGAGAAAATGCTGGTAACCACCATTTTCTCCTTTTTCCATAATGTTTTCTACCATTCACAAAATAAATTCCAAATTTTCGGTTACTTTTATTTTGTCGTCTGCAAATGCTTTCAATTTGGACAAGTCTAAAATATTGTCGTTTGGTAATGGGTTAACACAGGTCAGCCTGCATAGACTGTGCAGGCTGACCTTGGACAATACTTTTTGCAGAAGCATTAACCAATTACCACACAATCCCTACTTTTGACGACCCTGAGAAAGCTTTTAGAAAACACTGTGGGAAAAGGAGAAAATGCTGGTAACCAGCATTTTCTCCTTTTCCCACAATGTCTTCTACTCTTCAATGTTTTCTACTCTTCACAAAAGAAATTTTAAATTTTCAGTCACTTTTGTTTTGTCGTCTGCAAATGCTTTCGATTTCGACAAGCCTAAAATATTGTTGTTTGGTAATGAGTTAAAGCCCATTTTCAGGGAGTATAGCTCAGAGTTAAACAGAACAAATCCTTATCATCACTTACTTCATCAAATAATGGATCTGGCACTTCTATTGTGGTTGGAGTGTTGATTGGAATGCTTTTCTAAAACAATTAGATAAAATTAATGGGATCATGATTTGAGCTAGATCTACATTTTTTTTTTAAATTTAAACAAGTACAGATTACATAATCTAAGAGACAAACATGGGGTATGTATATATATATTTTCAAAGGCAGTCTATAGAAAATGTACTATGGTATTGAAAGAAGATACATGTAGAAAACATGATGGACTTTAAGATCAGAATGATGGTGGGCCCATATCTGTATAAAGTTGTCTTTTTATGCCTTGCAGTACAGTAATGAAAACATAATGGGAAGAGAGGCCAGTGCTTTTAACTCACAAGCAAAAGATGGACTTGTTCAAATTGAAAGCAATGAAGATGACAATTTAAATGTAGCTCAAAAGACAGGATTTGTCTTAGATAGGGTAGAAAACATTGTAGGAAAAGAAGAAAATGCTGATTACCAGAATTTTCTTCTTTTCCCATAATGTATTCAAAAGGTTCTTTTCATTGAGGTGTGAAAGCTCATCAATGTCTGGTAAAGAGGAGAAAGCTATTTTACCCTGCCCTTACCTAATGTGTACTCTGTGTTGTTAAAAAGCAACATTTACCTTTTTTCAAATATACTTCTTATGTTGTTCTAAAGATAACTTATACAGTTTGATTAAAGACCCTAACTCTTTCCCAAACATCACAGTTGTAGTCCAGTCCAAATTGAAAGCAGTTGCAGACGACAAAATAAATATAGCTCAAAAATAGAAAATTGTTCTGAGAAGGGTAGAAAACATTGTAGGAAAAGAAGAAAATGCTGGTTACCAGAATTTTCTTCTTTTCCCATAATGTATTCAAATGGTTCTTTTCATTGAGGTGTGAAGGCTCATCAATGTCTGGTAAAGAGGAGAAAGCTATTTTACACTGCCCTTACCCAATGTGTACTCTGTGCTGTTAAAAAGCAACATTTACCTTTCTTTCAAATATACTTCTTATGTTGTTCTAAAGATAACTTATACAGTTTGATTAAAGACCTTAACTATTTCCCAAACGTCACAGTTGTAGACCTGTCCAAATTGAAAGCAGTTGCAGACGACAAAATAAATATAGCTCAAAAATAGAAAATTGTTCTGAGAAGGGTAGAAAGCATTGTGGGAAAGGAGAAAATGCTGGTAAGTAGCATTTTCTTCTTTTCCTACAATGTTTTCAAAAGGCTTCTATCTCAGGTTCGTAAAAACCAGGGATTGTTTGGTAAAGGGATAATACAAAACCACCCATTAACTCTTTACTAAACAGCAAAATTGAAGACTGGTCCAGCAAGACTGCATACATGGATATGCAGGGGAGTTGAAAAATTTGCAAATTACTGATTACAAACATATTTGTGAACAGAAATGTTTTCAAACTCAAGACACTGCTTAATTGTTGGTATATTTGTGGTAATATACACCTACTGATCTAGAATATCTTGCAAAATTTTGAAATTTGCAAAATCGCAAACATTTCTACATCAGAAAAATGTCCATTTATACGGTATGCAGACAATAAATTCAATATTCATCAAATAAAGAAAGGATGGAAAAAATGATGAAACACTGATTACAAGCATCTTCTCCTTTTTCCACAATGCTTTCAAAAGTCCTTTCCATCAGGGTTGTTGTCATAACTGTGTGGTAAAGAAAATACTCACAATATATGGTGCTAAATGTCTGTACTTTTTACTGGCACAGAGCAAGACCTCCGTCACTTCAGAACAGTACAGAAATATGTTCTTACTGAAGAAGAAAGCAAAAAAATTCATAATCATATGTTTTATTT
Organism: Tridacna crocea; assembly: GCA_943736015.1. Taxonomy (NCBI): domain Eukaryota; kingdom Metazoa; phylum Mollusca; class Bivalvia; order Cardiida; family Cardiidae; genus Tridacna; species Tridacna crocea. Next base: position 39,356,781 of record OX031062.1, read on the forward strand.
TTACATGGCAGAATTGTAATATCTTCTAATTTATTCCTGTTCCACCAAATGAATCATTACAATTTTGACATTTTCAAATGATTCTATTCCAAGAGAGAAGAGCCGAGCCCCAATAGCTCAGGCAGTTGTGTACAGGACTTGAGAAAACGAGATTCAGGGTTTGATTCCCTGCTCAGGCAATTTCTTTCAGAAGATTGATAACAGTCATTGCCATAGGAGAGAGGACTCCTCTCCCACCACCACTGACCATTGTTTGAAGAAGGGTTATGTGGGAAAACAGTCTAAAAAGAATATTGTGCAGACCCCCTGGTAATAGAAACTCCAGTAAAGCATGGATAGGTGCACTGGCTGCAGTGGTGTAACTGAAAAAATGCTAAAAACTGCATCAAACACCATACAATCAATCTATCAACAAAATGTGAAGTTTTTTTCATAGCCTAGACTTACACCTTGACACTGTGGAATAAAGACAACAGAAAATGTTGGTAAGCAGTATCTTCTCCTTTTTCAACAATGTTTTCTATCCTTTCAAATGACAAATCTAATCTAATGGGTCATATTTATGGTCTGTATATGTTTGGACAAGTCCAAAATGTTCTTTAGTAAAGAGTCAAATAGCACATGATAGAAAATCAGAGATATTTGTTGAGGTTTACTGTGCATATGGACCAATCCTAGAAACAACATTCTGATTTTGTTGTTGAGTTGTTTAATTTTATGCAAAGTGCGGACTCATAACATGGCATTCTAGTTTTTAACCCTTTCCCAAATGACAAAATTTAGACTGTCCCAAACTCAAAGTGTTTGCAGATGACAATTTTGAATTTGATGAGAATGGCAGAAAGTTTTCCGATAAGCTACAAAACATTGTGGGAAAAGGAGAAATTGCTCGTTACGAGCAATTTCTCCTTTTCCGACAGTGTTTTTTAAAGACTTGTACTGCAGACACATAAAAACCAGGGCTTGTTTGGGAAAGAGTTAGGATAATGAATTAAAGTAAATTAAAATTCTATAGGCAGAGGTCTTCAACTAATTTGAATGTGATGTGAAAAGTTAATACATATTCTTTAAAATTTTAGTATCACGAAGCTTGGCAGTAATGTGTTTTGGTATTTATTTGAAGTATTTGCAATTTTCAATGGCATGACAGTCCTTCTTAGCTATACATTTGTATTTAACTCAGCCTTGATCATGGACAATGAATGTGTTTTGCAGAACAGTTAAACACACTTCAAACTTGCCTTACTGTTGAAATAGCTTTTACGCCAATGCTGTTTGTAAATTTCTCTACATGATAGTTAGGCAACACACTCTAAACGGAATAACAGTGTAGTGTAGTTTTCTGATCATCAGAATTATTGAATTTGCAATGATCTCATTGCATTCAGCAGAATGATCACTAAGTAATACAATGTACATAATAATACAATACTATCCTGTTCCCTATATAAAAGTTAACCCTTAAAGAGCCTTTCACGGCTATAGTTGCCTTTGAAGTCTGATCTTTGATCTACACTTTCCTGAAACCTTTGTTGAAACCCTACAGACAAAAGCAATCATAAAATCGAAATTCCCCAAATTTTATTCTACTGCAGGCTTTGCTTATAAAGCACAATAGGGGGTTAAGAGAAAAAAAAAAAAACACTCATGCATGACTTACTTTGACTTGAGTCTCTTGTATAACAAAGGCTCTGCCAGTCCAACAGTGTGATCTGTGAAACAGAAATGAGTTCTGCTCTGTGAAAAGGGAGCTTAATGCATTTGCAAAAAGTATTAATCCTGTTCAAGAGTGCGCTGTCTGAACTGCTTTAACCCTTTACCACACAATGATGACTTTTAACACCCCTGAAAGAGAAGGCTTTTGAAAACATTGAAGGAAAAGGAGAAAATGCTGGTTACCAGCATTTTCTCCTTTTCCAACAATGTTTTCTTCCCTTTCCAAAAAAAGAAAAAAAAAACATTTACATGAGCCACATTGAAACTGTCATCAGCTAATGCTTTCAATTTGGACAGATCTAAAATCTTGTCATGTGGTAAAGGGTTAAGTAAACTGTCTGCATGTCAAAGGACCATTCTATTTCCAAATCCATTTGATGGTTTGACTAAATGGACTTCACGGTTCCTTTATAATATGATGAATTGCTTGGTATAAGGCATGACCCATATGCATCAAACCACATTTTGCTAGAGCATGGCTGAATTGAATTCATAAATTAATTGTAATTATTTCAATCCTTGGGGCGCAAGCAACTTTAGGCCAGTTTAGATCAGGAATATTTGAAACAGAATTGAATCATATCATTCACAAATGGAATAGTGATTAACAAATAAGCAACAAATACCTAGTTTTAACCCTTTACCATACAATACAGAGTTTTAATGATCCTGACCTGAAATAGAAAGCTTTTGAAAAACATTGTGGGAAAAGGAGAAAATGCTGGAAACCAACATTTTCTTCTTGTCCTGCTATGTTTTCTTATCTTTTACTGACAAATCCCAAAACTTGTTCCAAATACATTATCTCGTTTGGAAATGCTTCTCATTTAGATCTGTCTAAAATTTTGTTGTGTGGTGAAGAGTTAAAGACCCTGAATTAGATGGTTTACTAAAATACTGTGGGTAACGAGCATTTTTTTCCCATGATAATTTCTTTCCTGTGACAGATACATTCATTTTTTAACCAACTTCTTATTTGTCCTTTGCAAATACTTTCAATCTGGACAAGTTGATTTTTTTCATCTTATAATCTGGTAGAGTGTTATCAACACTTCATTCATGCATGACGTTGAATAAGAATGTGACCACCTCCCGAAAAACTGGAGGCTTAGCCTTGTATCCCTTATAGACAGATTTGCATACATGCAATAGGCATCAGAGCTCCAAATAAGAAGTAGTGATGGTATTCTAAATCCATTATTTCTCTTCCATGTTGTGTGCAATCATTAGAATCGTCTCAGGGACGATTCTAATGAGTACCCACACCATAGGGTTTAGTTAAGGAATGAAGAGAATTTTTTTGTTTTCATGGAGGTATGAAAAAAAAAACCTAATCGCACTGTATGAAACGGCGAAGCGGTTTCATACAAATGTGTGATTTGGGGGGGTTTTTTTCATACCTCCATGAAAACAAAAATAAATTCTCTTCATTCCTTATTTTTCAATATCACAGACAACAAATATACACTTGAAAATTAATAACTGCTTTTTTCATTGAAAATCTAACATTGCGTATTTATATAATGTCCATTTCATTCATAATTCATAACGCGGTAAAACTGCTGGTTCATGACGTAACAATGACGTATACGTGACATCACTACAATATTGAACATTTGCAGGTTTAGTAACTTCATTACTAGAAGTTCAATACGCTAGAACTAAGCTGAAAGTAAGATTGTTAGAACCCAGCAAAGTGACAATGAGTTTTCAGCTCTCTCTTTGAATTTGCTGTTGGATATTTTTATCAATATTTAGAGAAAATAAATTCAGCAAGCAAGTTGAACTTCCGACTCAATAAGATCAGAAAGAAGACCATTATGAAATCTCGTATACATTGTTGTTTACATTACTTTGCAAAAGTAGTCCCGGCACTGCTGAAAACTTTTTTCATGGATCTATGGAAATTTTTTTTCAGCCAATCAGAACTCGCCAATGTCCATGAAAACAACTAATATTGAATTATTTGAGAATAATTCATATTTTCATTTCTAAAATCAAAATCAGTCCCTCTATCTGGAGCTCCGGGTATCAACGGATACATTTAACCATGAGAAGCCTGTACTGCAATTAAATTTCCTAGGGAAAACAAGAATAGCCTAATGATAAGTACTATTATTTCACATGCCAAGATGTCACTTAATATTAGCTGGTAACCAGCTTTTTTTTCATTTTCACACAAGGTTTTCCACAGGATCAAAGAAAAATCAAACTTTGATAATTTATTCAGTTTATCTTCTGGAAATAATTTCAATTTGGACAAGTCTGAAACTATGCAGTGTGGTAAAGCGTTAATTCCTCCCCACATGACAAAAATGTCAACAAGTCCAGATTAAAGGCACTGGTTCAAATGATAGAATTTGAAATGGGAGTCTTCACAATATTAAAAACACTGTGGGAAAGGGGAAAAAATGCTGGTTACCAGAATTTTTTCCTTTTCTTCCTTTCCTCACAGTGTTTTCATAACGCTTTTACCTCATAGTTATTAAAGCTAAGGATTCTGAGGGTTCGGTTTGAAGTATTAAATTCTTTATCATAACGTTTTGTGTTTCATCCTTCCTAGTGGCAGGGTTTTCTTGGCCAACAGACTGCGGGCGCTAGCCTAAAATACAAGAGAGCACTCACTGTGAGGTTATTGAAAAAAAATTGAAAGATATTCTAATTAATGCTATTCGACCAAAACCAACCTTCATGTAAGTGGGACAGGAAATAAACTGTTGATTGAAGATTTTTCCCATCAAATCTGTCAAGAGAAATTCTCTCATACTCTTTCATACGACCTCCAAAGGAACTCATCTTGCCTAAATCTATAATCCTCTCACTTCATTGTTTTAGGTAAACAGTTTTGTAGTAGGCTTGGAAAAAAAACCCTGCAATTAAAATCAAGCTGTAATTAGTAAAGATATACTGTTCTTTTATTAACCCTTTACCAAACCACAAAATTTGAGACTGGTCCAAATTGAAAGCACTTGCAGACGACAAAATAAAAGTAACTCAAAAATTGAAATTTGTTTCCAGCAGGGTAGAAAACATTGTGGGAAAAGGAGAAAATGCTGTTTATCAGCATTTTCTCCCTTTCCCACAATGTTTTCAAAAGGCTTCTATCTCAGGGTCGTAATAACCAGGGATTGTTTAGTAAAAGGTTAAAGGATTGTATTTCTTTCTTCTAAAAGGCCACCTCACTGTTTCCATCCCCCCCCCATGTCTCAACAATGAGACGACATGGTGACTTTTTTCATATTTGGACATTCATTGTGCACCATACCATCTCAAGTCCATCGCAAATTTTCAAGTAGCAAAGATAGAGCGCTCCACTGATTTTCTGTTTTGTCAATTTAATCTGTATTGCAGTGATATGCAACCAACTTTTAGTAACAAACACGACCAAACGTAAATTAATAAACCTTTCATTATATAAAGTGCTTGTAGAAGTTGTTTAAAACATGTAAATCTTGGAAAAAACACCGACAAAATTTATCGTGCATGGCGGCCATTTTGTCTGTCTTCGGGAACGTAAAGAACTTGAGTAACAGATGAAGTGTATGGTTTTCTCTATGTTCAGTGTTTGACTTGAAAATATTTGTATTTCAAACGAATAAATATTAAATATGCAAGCAACAGGTATGTTTAAATCCTAGTTTTTTGCTCTAGTTCAGAAATTATAAGAATTCAAACTTGCGCACAAAATCTGTGCGGAGTTTTCAACTGATTTTATATTGATTGTCTCTGTGCCTACTGGCGACCAAAAGAAAAGTAACATCGCCTTTGGGGACAATTATCTGCAATACCTCCTCCCATGCCCTTCTGCTCTAGTAGACTGGAGAACAGGTGATCTCTGATTCGATTCCTGGTATGACCAATTTCTTTCTGAGGATTGAGAATTGTCATTGCAATATTTATTCCTCTCTAACCACTGACCATTGTCTCGATGATAGTAAGTTGGGATAGCAGCCAGTGGCTTGGAAAGAATACTGTGTGGAGTACTGGTAAAAGAAGCTCCAGGAAAGCATGGGTTGGTGCACTGAAATAGCAACTGAAATAATATTGAAAACATTTCTAAACTCCTAACAATTAATCAATATTTCCTATCAATAAGCATGTTACTCCTGCGAGTCTGGTCCTCCTATATATTTTCCTTTCTGCACCGATTGGGAAAGTCATTACTAAATGACCTAGCCTGGGTCCAGGGGGTCCTACTAGAACATGCCGTACAAGAAAAACATGCCATACCATACGCCATACGGATTAAAACACGCCATACCAAAATGTGCAATATATTGCATGCTTTTTTTTTGGTATTTCTATATTGAAAAATATATAATCTAACATACCTAGCAATATTACTGCCTAATTTTTCATATTTGTCAAGTTATTTGCCAATTATAGACATTCTTGCATGGGACCAATAGGTGCCCGTTACGCCGTATCAATAACACGAGCGCCGTATGAATTTTGAGGCACAAAACAACCAAATTAATAAGAATGTATGGTACATTATGCAATTATCTACTTATTTACGAGTTTATGTTGTTCTATTTCATGTCATACAGAGATTGCAGGTACATGTCAAGCATCTAGCAGATATTTACAGTAGAACACCATTGGTAATATTTTCACTCGTGGCCGTGCCACTCGTGAAAATATTACCGATGGTGTCCACTTGATGAAATAAATTTCAATCTTTCACCGAAAAAAAACATATATTCTATTTATTTCATGCTTTTAACCCTTTCTCCGAGGAGTTTTATCAAAATCCTGTACAGTTCTTTTCCGTTATTCCCTGTGGCGTACCCCTCCTGAATAGCAACGCATTGCAATAATACGTCATGAGCGAGAAATCCAAGGTAAATGACGTCATATTTCCCATCTGGTTGTCAGGCACTTGCAATTTACTTAGGCAACAAGAACGTGAAAATCCGTATTTTCACTGGTGATACCAGTGTAACATCGAAAAATATTTTCGCTGCTATTTCTCGATATCCTACCAGAAAGCATGAAATAAATGTTTTTCAACATAAAAATAAAAAAAAATAAAAAAAAAAAGCATGCAATATATTGCACATTTTGTATGGCATGTGGTACGGATAGTCTCAATAATGAGACACTCCGGTGATCTTTTTCATATTTGGACATTTACTGTGCACCGTACCGTCTCAAGTCCATCGTAAATTTTCCAGTAGCAAATATAGAGCGCTATACCCATTTGTCGGTTTTATCTGTATTGCAGTGAAATGCAATTTAATTTTAGTACTAATCATGACCAAAAAACAAATTGTTGAACCATTCATTACATAAAAAACTTGTAGAAGTCGTTTACAACATGTTTATCTCGGAAAAATCATGGACGAAATTTATCGTGCGTGGTGGCCATTTTGAATGTTTTCGGGAACGTAAACAGCTCGAGTCACTGATGAAATGCATGATATTTTCTCACAATCAGCGTTTGAATTGAAAATATTTGTATTTCAAATGAAAGAATATTGAATATGCAAGCCACGGGTATGTTTAAATCCTAGTTTTGTGCTCTATTTGGGAAATTATAAGAGTTCAAACTTGCGCACAAAATCTGTGCGGAACTTTCAACTGATTTTGTCCGGATTGTATCTGTACCCAGAGGCGACCAGTCGAAAAGTAACATCGCCTTTGGGGACAGTTATCTGTACTAGTGGTACGGAGTATTTTTCTCGTACGGCGTGTTTTAGGAGGACGGTCTAGGCAGTAATGATCCTTTTCTTTACTCCCATTTTGCTTTCTATCAAATTATCTCTTTAAGTCATTTATTATAAAGTAAAGCCAAAATGATAGAAAGGATGAAGGAACTGGAACCTTGGTTACAAACGATCCTTTGCTTTCTCTTACAGGAAGACTCAAAAGCATTTTTCTGTTTGTTTGTTATCATTGTTTTCTTCCCTTTTTCATACATTATGCGTTCATTATGCTAGAAAACAAAATGTGGTCTATACTATAGTGAAAATCAACGTATCACTGCAACATGCGTGTCAAAAGTATTCTGTCCGAAATACTTGCATAACCAAAAACAGTGCTACTTTACTTTTAATTTCACATCTCAATGCATTTCGTTTCATAAACATGCTGGAAAATAAAATAGATGTGGCTCATAAGGTCTTTAACCTTTTACCAAACAACAAAATTTTCGACTGATCCAAATTGAAGGCACTTGCAGACAGGAGAATAAAAATAACTAAAAAATTGAAATTTGTTACCAGCAAGGTAGAAAACATTGTGGGAAAAGGAGAAAATGCTGGTTATCAGCATTTTCTCCTTTTCCCACTATGTTTTCAAAAGTTTTCTATCTCAGGGTCGTAAAAACCAGGGATTGTTTGGGAAAGGGTTAAAACGCAATTTACGTTGGAGAAGTATTCTGTCCGAAATACTTGCACAACCGAAAATAGTGCTACTTTACTTTTAATTTCACAACTCAATGCATTTCGTGTCTGAAACATGCTGGAAAATAGAATAGATGTGGATCATAAGGTCCTTAAAACGCAATTTACGTTAAAGATGAGTCATGGAAGGATTATAACCGTGAACACTGAAGCTTGTCAGTTCGTTGCACTTGCAGTCCTGCACGACATTGAGTCCGTGATGGACTCTCATAAGTCGATTCGTCCTACAGACAATTCGGTAAAAAAAAATATTCAAAGGGATTGAAGAAGACATTTTTTTTTAAAAGTAGGGCCCATCGTTCCAGGTTTTTTACTATAAATATTGCAGATCTCATCAATATCTTATAGTTGTATAGTTTTTAAAGAATGATTCTTTGTAGAGCTCAGTTATCTTGGGTACAAAGGCTTAGATTTTCATTATTTTAGATAGCCTTTGGATACGGACCCGTCTCAGTTTCCTAGAGAGATCTGTAAAAAGATGACTAAACTCTATACTTTGCTATTAATCCCTTACCACACAATGACGACTTTTAACGATCTGAGAAAGAAGTTTTTTTTGAAAACAGTGTGGGAAAAAGAGAAAATGTTGGTTACCAGTATTCTCTCCTTTTCTCGCAATGTTTTCTACCCTATCAGAGAAAGCTTTCACCATTTGAGCGACACTGAAACTGTCGTCTGTAATTGCTTTGATTTTGGACAAGGCTAAAATTTTGTCGTCTGGTAAAAGTGTAAAATCGAGATTTGTTCAGAACGAAGTTTAGCATTATATATTGCGCGCGAGTCTGGCACCCGCATTTTTCCCAAAATTCTCCTTTGCCCACGATGTTTTAAAAACCATCCCATAGTATTTTCAATGTTTTCTTTCGTCGTTAAAACTCGAGATTAAAAAAAAACAAGAGGACCACGATGGTCCTATATTGCTCACCTGAGTACTAAGCAGTAAAGGTCTATGTGAAGATAATTACCAAATATTTAGGTTCAAGGGTAATGATAATGAAACAAGAGCGGCAAGTTGTCACAATATAGGCAATCCTACCACCAGTTATCAAGGAGGTATAATAGTTGCAAAGGTCAGGCAATGCAACAAACATGTTTACCAAGTCTAAAGTCAATTTTACTTGAGACTTCAAAATTCCACACTGGACAAGCAAAAACTACTGTAAAATGAAGATCAAAGTGGAATTACCCAAAATCCATACTAGGTAGAGTTACGTACTGTTCTTGCACACAGTGCTCGGTAATATTGCAACAAACATACATGTACATGTATGCATACCAATTTTGAAGTCGTTCTGGCTTGAGATGATAAAGGACAAGCACTAAATGCAGAGCTGCAGACTCGTGTGAGATTTTATTGAGACAAACATTCTAACCAATTTTCAATTCAGCTTAGCGAGAAATGTGGTCTCTAGAAGATTTTTAAAGATTTCCCTCTATATACAGTTGTATCTGTGTGAATTCTGAGAGCATCAACATAGGGCTAATTTAACTTTCACACCAGGGCCATAATTTGAAGTAATTTAAAGGTGGGTATTTAGAATTTTAACATCACACCAAATTAAAAAAGATATATGTCGTTGAAATTTATGTGAAAAAAAACAATACAAATCATCAGTAATTGAGAATCATTAAATTACAAAAAAAAAAAAAATTGGTGGTATTCCCTTAAAAGGCTACGTAGCCTCTTAAGCTATTTTAAGATTTCCCGCCAAAATCAAAATAGCATTGTGGGAATGTTAAGTGACTTGCACGTGACTAATGACTATTAAATTCCATAACATAACAAACATGTAATCATTTTCCATAATGTCTAGAACTTCGGATGCTATGTTTGAAGGCTTCGTCTGTATATTTCCGGTATGTAAATCAGAGAGTTGCTCATGTAAAAATAGACCGTGTTTCCCTTCAGTGTCCACCTGGGCTGTAGTAAATCTCTAATTTATCTAGTTGTCGGATGGTTTTCGACTACTGGTTTTAATGACTGAAAATTATAAAGCTTTTGGAGTATAAGGATGATTTTTTTGTATTTTTGTAAAATTTTTGTCCCAAAATCTGAAGGGCCACCTTTAATATAGAGGGTCACTAGATGATGCTACATGCCAAGTGTGAAAGCATTAGCCCTTACGGTTTTGGACCAGAAGATTTTTAAAGATTTCCTTCTTTATCTCTTTGTGAAATCCGAGAACCCACAACATAGGGCCATTTTCAACACTATAGGACCATAATTTGAAGTATTTTGGTAGAGGAACACTTGATGATATTACATGCCAAATATTAAAGCTCTGGCCATTATTGCTTTGAACAAGAAGTTTTTAAAGATTTCCTTCTTTATCTCTATGTGAAATCTGAGAACCCACAACGTAGGGCCAATTTCCACACTAGGGCCATAATCTGAAGTATTTTGGTAGAGGGCCACTAGATGATGCTACATGCCATATATGAGAGCGCTAGCCCTTACGGTTTGGGACAATAAGACTTTTAAAGATTTCCTTCTTTATCTCTATGTGAAATCCTAGAACCCACAACAGAGGGCCATTTTCAACAATATATGGGGCTATAATTTGAAGTATTTTGGTGTAGGGTCACTAGATGATGCTACATGCCAAATATGAAAGCTCTAGCCCTGACAGTTTTGGACAAGAAAATTTTTAAAGTTTTTTCTTTCGGTTGCCATAGCAACCAGAGTTCTTCATGGAACTCAAATCTTTGAAGTATTCTGAAAGTGCATTACTTAAGGATCATCTCTGTGAAGTTACATTGAAATCTGATTAGCGGTTTCAGAGGAGAAGATTTTTTAATGATTGTTTACGGACAGGCAGAGAGACGGACGGACGCGTACGTCCGGACGGACGGACGATGGACATTGACCGATCATAATAGCTCACCCGAGAACTACGTGCTCAGGTGAGCGGAAAAAGGCAAAGACTTTTTTTCTCAAAGGCAAATTAACTCGATTGGGATTCCACAGGGTTTCCAGTAACCATCCTTGGAACCAAGGTTTCAGCATTACGTTACTCTCACTGCAGAATTAATCGAAACTGGGTCAACGAGGATGCCAGCAACAGAAGCAACTAAATTTACTTCTGCAGTTCTTCTGATGTCGATCTTCATTTAGCAGAATGTCTTCAAAGTAGGCTGCTGCATTGTTTTAAACTAATGTTCAACCTCTAAACAATCTATCCCAAGTTTTAACAACTCAGAAGATGAAAACTTTTGAAAACATTCTGGAAAATGGAGAAAATGCTGGTTACTGGCATGTTAAAACTCTTTTTCTCACTACATTTTCTCCTCTTGAAAGACAAATATCACTCAAGCCATATCTTATTTGTCATCTTTAACCCTTAGGCTAAGTACTAAGCGCGTCTTACGGACCTTTTGAGGAAAGTATAGATCAAGATCAGACTGCACAGAACGTGCACTTTCTACACTTTCCGCTAAGGATATATATTTTCCCTGAAAAAAAAAAATGCCTTTGAAATTACAACATTTGGGATTTTACAATCGACTTGAAAATATTATCTCGGTTATTCAGTAGGATAAGAGTTAAATGTTTTGAACTGGAACAGTCTCAAATTTTGTCGTCTGCTAAAGGGTTGCCAGGCTTGCGGTTTAGCATGGGAAGTTTTTTCGACTAGGTAGGTTACGGGTAATGACGAGGCAGTTTAAAAATGTGGGCGTCTATATTTTGAACACAATGGAATATGAGATAAAAATAGGATCTGACATGAGTTGGTTTTTGAGATAAAATTTCATTAAAAGAGTCTTGAGAAATTCTATAGATTAGCAGGTTAACCCTTTACCACAGGATCCCGACTTTTAACGACCCTAAGAAAGTAGCCTTCTGAAAACATTGTGGGAAAAGGAGAAAATGCTGGTAACCAGCATTTTCTCCTTTTTCCACAACGTTTTCTTCCCTTCCCACTAGAAATTTCAAATTTTCTTTTACTTTCATTTTGTCGTCATCAATTGCTTTCGATTTGGACCAGTCTAAAATTTTGTTGTTTGGTACAGGAATAATGGTTAAAAAACTTTATTTAAATGTATATTTCGTTGGTTTACTTCGAAACCATCGTAACTCAACTTGTTACAAACTGTAGTTACGAGGTTTTGGAAGTAAACTGACGATTTATGGCATTTTATCAAAACCAAATGAAATCTGTGGTTGAACTCTTTCAGCACTAAATATATGAGTCAGACTCAGTGAAAAGGAGACAGTTAAAATTATTTATTTTACATCGATTGAGAAACAAGTTCTTACAACTTATATTAATCTCTCTCCACTCTGCTTTCTGGGAACTACACCAGTACTTGCGCCGAATGTGTGGGCCAATGAATAATCCCCTTTCCTTTTCGCACAATGTTTTCTACCCTTCACTAAACAAATTTCAATTTTTCAGTCACTTTTATTTTGTCGTCTGCAAATGCTTTCGATTCGGACAAACCAAAAAATTTTGTCGCTTTAATGCGTTCAGCGTTGACATAAATGTCCTCGGTGCAAGGTGACAAGGTGACAGACTAGTTCTAGAGTTGTTTATGTTCGGATCATTTGCAGACGACAAAATGACGACAGTGTACGTAACTTTTTAAGCGTTTTATTTTTTCTGTAAGAATGTATCTTTCAAGAACTTGTCTGTACAGGAAAGTGGGGGGAGGGAAGCATTAATCGTGCTCAAGACCTAAAGGTGATTTGATATTCGAGTCATGGACAGTGTTACACATTTACGAACATTATCGTTCCATCTTGCAGACTTTCGTCCTCCAGCACACAATTGTTGATAACCATTCAACTCTTTACCAAACACAAATCTACAGACTGGTCCAAATTGAAAGCATTTGCAGACGACAAAATAAATGTAACTGAAAACTGAAATTTGATTTTGGGAAGGGTAGAAACATTTTGGGAAATGGAGAAAATGCTGGTTATCAGAATTCACAGTATTTCCAGACGACAAATTCAATGTGGTTTAAAAGGCGAAATTTGTCCTTTTTATTGTAGAAGAGACTTTGTGTGGTTTTTTTCCACGGTGTTTTAAAATTTCTCCTCCATAAGGTTCTTAAAAACCGGATATTGTGATGTAAAGGGTTTATCATGAAACTGAAATTAGACAGAAAACCCAACCTTTCTGTATAAACCAAAATGTTGCGATTTCAATATGCTGAATGTAGTAAAAGTCTAACTGTATCACTCAGTGTGAATTAAAGATTGGACCGAAAGTTCTGTCCTTTCTGATACTGCTTTTCTCTCCATTTACGGACAGAAAACCGCAGCTTAATTAAGCACAAACTTTCAGATTTTCAGAGTATCTGACGCCGTCAAAGTCTCACTGTATCACTCAGTGTAGACCAAGATCAGACTGAAAGTTCTGTCCATTCTGATACTGATCTTCATTTACGGACAGAAAAACCGCAGCTAATTGTATAAAAAAAACACATGCGATTTCAGAGAAATTGACGCCACTAAAGTCTCACCATATCATTAAGTGCAGATTAAAGATCAGAATAAGAGTTCTGTGCAGTCTGATCTTGAGCTTCATTTTTTTGTCCGTAAAACCTGACTGACTAATCCTTTGCCAAACAATCCCTGGTTTCTACGACTCTGAGATAGAAGCTTTTCGAAAACGTCGTGGGAAAAGGAGAAAATGCTGGTAACCAGCATTTTCTCCTTTTCCCACAATGTTTTCTACCCTGCTAGAGACAAAATTCAGTTTTTGAGTTGAATTTGATTTGTCGTCTGCAAGTGCTTTTAACTTGGACCAGTCTAAATTTTTGTCATTTGGTAAAGAGTTCACGCTTGGCAGTTTATATAGGGCTTAGTATAAACTAACCATCTCTACAGGATATGTAAAAATTCCTTAGCAAACGATAAAGTTTCAGACTTGCGGACTTTGAAAGCATTTGCAAACGACAAATTAAATGTGGCCCTTATAATAGAACGTGCCTCTTAAAGGAAATAAAACATTGGGGTAAAGGAAGAAAATGTTGGTTACCAGCATTTTCTTCTTTTTCCACAATGTTTTCAAAAGTCTTTTCTATCAGGGTCATGAAAACTCGGGAAGTAAATATTGTTGTAAAAGAAGGAAGTAATGCTGGTTCCCAGCATTTTCTCCTTTTCCCAAAAGCTATTCTGTCAGGGTTGTTAAAGTAACAGGACAGACCAAATAATTATAAACAAAGATGCTGTTTAAGCCATTACCAACCAATCCCTACTTTTGACGCCCCTGAGAAAGAAGCCTTTAGAAAACATTGTGGGAAAAGGAGAAAATGCTGGTAACCAGTATTTTCTCCTTTTCCCACAATGTTTTCTATCCTTCACAAAACAAATTTCAAATTTTCAGTCACTTTTATTTTGTCGTCTGCAAATGCTTTAAATTTTGGCAAGCCTTAAATAGTGTCATTTGGTAATGAGTTAAATGCATTTGAATTTATTTCATACCATACTTTATAAGTATGTGAATTATTGTGAAGATGACAATTAGACATTGTATACAGTCGGCCAAAGTAACTTTAATAGTCACCGACAGAGAAATTAATTTTAAAAGTTGTTTAAAACCTGCCAGGTAACTGTGCTTTTTGTTCACTTTTTGTCTGATTTTAAAATCCTTCTTTTTTAAGCAGCGACTAACGATGAGAATGACACCTGCTTTGATATTTTCACCTTTATTCGGCCTTTAACTCTTTACCAAACGACAAAATTTTGGACTTGTCCATTTTGAAAGCATTTGCAGACGACAAATCAAATGTGAATCAAAAATTAAAATTTGTATTTTTAATCAGATTTTTTGACGAAAATTTTACAAAAATACAAAAAAAAAAAAATAATCCTTATACATGTAGTCCCAAAGCCTTATAATTTTCATTCATAAAACCCCAATAGTCGAAAACCATCCGACCACAAGAGAAATTAGAGATTTACTACAGCCCAGGTAGTACACTGAAGGGAAACACGGTCTATTTTTACATTAGCAACTGGCTCATTTACATACCGGAAATACACAGTCAAAGCTTCAAACTTAGCGTCCGAAGTTCCAGACATTATGGAATATAATTACAGATTTGTTATGTTATGGAATTTAAGAGTCATCATTAGTCACGTGCCAGTCACATGACATTCCCAAAATGCATTTTTTAAAATTTTGACGGGAAATCTAAAAATAGCTTAAGAGGCTACGTAGCCTATTAAGGGAATACCACCAACAATTTTTTTTGTTGTAATTTTATGATTCTTAATTATTGATGATTTGTATTGTATTTTTTTTTTTAGATAAATTTCAGTGATATAGATATATTTTCATTTGGAATGATGTGAAAAATCTAAATACCCACCTTAAAACGAGGGATTGAGTGGTAAAGGGTTAAGACTCGGTATTGTGTGATAAAGTGCTAACACGATTCTAATATGAAGGTAATTTCAGACGACAAATTCAATAAGGAAGAATTTTGTCGGAATTTTAACCCTTAGGCTACCTAGCGCTTCTCAAAGGAGCTTTAACGGACAGGGTAGATCAGATCAGACTGTACACAACTTGCAGTCTGATCTTGGATCTGCATTGTCCGATAAGTAGACATATATGGAGACCTCCCAAAATAAATAAATAAATAAATAAATAATAACCTTTAACCCTTTCCCAAACAAGCCCTGGTTTTTACGGGTCTCGGTAAAAGTCTTTTGAAAACATTGTGGGAAAAGGAGAAATTGCTCATAACGAGCAATTTCTCCTTTTCCCACAGTGTTTTCTACCCTTTTTGAGAACTTTCTGCCATTTTCTCCAAATCTGAAATTGTCGTCTTTAAACTCTTTCGGTTTGGAAGGGTCCAAAATTTATCGTTTGGGAAAGGGTTAAAATAGCAAAGTTCAATATTAGATTCATCCCACTTATTTAACTGGGTAAGGGTTAAGTCTTTATTTAACAACAAAACTTTAGACTAGTCCAAATTGAAAGCACTTGCACACGACAAATTAAAGATAACTAAAAAAATTGAAATTTGTTGCAATCAGGGTAGTAAACATTGTGGGAAAAGGAGAAAATGCTGGTTACCAGCATTTTCTCCTTTTTCCACAATGTTTTCTAAAAGGCTTCTATCTGCAGGTCGTCAAAAGTCGGGATTGTGTGGTACAGGGTTAACGGATTAAAACGTTCAATAAATTATTATCACACCAGGTCAATAGTACAACCCAAGGTAATCTGATCGCAAACACGCTTTTACGTGCAAAACGTCGTCACACCAGAAAGTACATTTCTGAGATCAGACACTATTTCATGGCAATCTGATCTTGATCTACACTCTTTACAAGATAGCCTCATTTCTGGCTCATTGCTGCCAAATTCAAATCAACTTGATGTTCAAGCCGACATTATAAACGCATTTTTTTTTCAGTTACAAAGATGGGTGGTGGAAATATCTCCTTATCGGACAGTGTAGATCCAAGATCAGACTGTACGTTCTGTGCAATCTGATTTTGATCTACCTTATCCACAAAAGGTCCGTGAGTCGCGCTTAGCAACCTAGGGTTTAAAAAGTTAACCTTGAGACAGTAATAAATACAATCCCGAGGAGAAACCACAAAATTACAGTTGGGAATTCACCCCCCTTTTTTTCCTCTATCGGCGGTTTCGGTTTTGGGTCCCTTATTGGGAAGTAAAACCCTTAAAGCGCCAGGATCTATTTCAGTCATCTTTTTTCTCTGTGTGTATTTTTAGATCAGGCTCCATAAAGCATACAGACTGATGGTGTAGGAGGCCAGATTGGAATCCAGGCAGATCTGGAATCTGCCCAGGTAGATCCGGAGTCTTTCTAGACCAAATTAGAATTATAATTTTGTGTGGACCGAAATGGATTGTTTTCCCTTTATCAAATCATATTGATCCACATATGTTTACAACTCAGAGGTATTTTAAAGTAAAGCATGTTATTTTTTCCCCCACAATTACTCCGTGTACCACATCTTTTTTTTGTTGGAGTGCAAAACATTCAAAATTTATTCCTACTCAGAATTTCTGGGCACGTACTCACCAACCATTCTTAAGAATGTTCTTTGTCTTATTCTTCAGAATTTTCTACATTTGTAAGTAACATAATTTCTGATTGGCTAAACCATTCGGTTTAGCCAATCAGAAGTTGTGTTACTTACAAATTTACAAAACCTTGGAGAATAAGACTAAAAATACTCTCAAGAATGGTGGTGAATATACGGGCTCTGATCAAAACTTCTATTATTTTGTGGTTTCAGTTTAAAAAACAAAATATTCCAGTTTGGTTTAGGCAGATTATGGAGCTGCCTAGCCAAATTGGAACCCTAATTTGGTCTTGACAGAATTCCAGTTTGGTCTACGCAGATTCCGAATCTGTCAAGATTCCAGTTTGGACTACGACATGATTATGCATACAGCAGGTATGATACTCAATCTTATAAGATATGGCTGACGAAAGAACATTTATCTTTCAAGCCGATAGTTAACTGAACAAAAACTTTCGTTATCTCCCGCTAGATGATCTTTTACAAATGCACATCTATCTGATTTGGGCAGGGTACAGAAGCGGACTTCCCGCTAGATGACATTCTACAAATACACCGTTGTCTGCACATGTCATATTCGTAATTGATTGAATTTGCGTTTATTTATCGTCGCCACCGGTTTCCTATATGGGTGACGCCCCCCCCCCCCCCCCCCCCCTTGAAGGCTGTTAGTATTGTTACGGGGGATAGGGCGGATTCAGGAAGAAACCCATCGTAAGTTTCACCTGGTTCTTTAACGTGCTCGGTGTACAGCACCGTCACACAGGACTTTGGTTTTATGTCTCATCCGAAAGACTATTAGTAATTTTAGATGTCCAGCTGTGGGGATCGAACCCACACCCTTACGATCACGAGTCTAACGCTCTACCAACTGAGCTATGCGGGCTGGTCAGTCATATCCTTGATTATTTGATTGTTTTCGTTTATTTATCGTCGCTACCGGTTGCCCATCTGAGCAACACCCCTAGAAGACGGTTAGTTGTTACGGTGGATAGTGCAAGGATACAGGACGAAACTACTGAGAATTCCGTCTGGTTCTTTAACGTGCTCGGTGTATAGCACCGTCACACGGGACCTCGGTTTAACGTCTCATCCGAAAGACTATTCATAATTTTTTAGTTGGCCAGCCGGGGACTCGAACCCACAACCTGTAGAGACCGAAACATTGTGTTCACGAGTTCTACGCTCTACCTACTGAGCTAATCGGCCGGTTAGTCATATCCTTCGAAAATTCGACCTGTTTTATCGGGGAGAGTGATGCTCCATATAAAACTAGTCATATCCTTCGAAAATTCGACCTGTTTTATATGACGCATCACTCTCCCCGATATCAGGGAGACTGTGATAATACGCGCTGTAAAGTAGCAATGGAGAAAATGGCTTTTATCAATGCGTTTGAGGTCAAATCAGGCCTTTTTAAGCTCAAAATTTCTCTAAACTGCTGATAATAGCAGAGTGAATCGCACCAGGTAGCGTTTTATTTAGTAAACGTCTATGTTACTTTGAAATTCAAAGTAACGGTTGTCGCGTAGAAATGTGGTCCGGTCTTGTGTACCCAGGATGCCCAAATTAGATAGATGATTATTTGTAGAATGCCATCTAGCGGGAGATAATGAAAAATACACATCTATCTAATTTGGGTATGCTGGGTACAGAAGCAGACTAATTTTTCAAAACAACAACCTTTACTTTGAATTTCAAAATGAAAAAAAGAAAAGTTTACCCAATAAAATGCTACTTGGTGCGATTCATTCAGCTATAATCGGCTAGCATGCAACCTATGCATCGTACAAAGTTTATTAAAACATCTTCTGCATGCTTGGGTAATAGGCAAATAGCTTCGGTATAAACCCTACTTTTCCCAGGCATTAGAGGGGATGAGAGATGCGTCATAGCAGACGGGTCGAATTTTCGAAGAATATGACAAGCGCAGACAACGCAAAAATTCTTTCATTTCAAAGCTATTTTCCGGAAAGAAATACCATCTTATCGGACAGTGTGGATCCAAGACCAGGCTGCATGTTCTGTGCAGTTTGATGTTGACCTGCACCGTCCGCTAAAGGTCAGTAAATCTCAGTTATTAGCCTAAGAGTTATTTTCTTTATTTAACCTGCATTTTGGACCGTATTGCCTTTTAACAAAGGTCTAAAAATAGTATTTCACTGGAAAAGATAAGACGCTTGGACAACGTATGCAACCAAATAAAGGAAAGTAAATATCAAAGTCAAACTGAGCGCCGTGTGCAACTTTTTCTTAATCTAGCTCCCTATTAAGAATACAGCTTATACTCGCAAAAACCTAATTATTCCCTCATAACGGGAAGATATTTTACAAGCGTTACCCGGCAACGATATCTTCTTTTAACTCTTCAGCAAACAGCAATATTTCACTCGATGTGGGCCGAATACGGTAACCTAGGCAGCTTGGAAGCCGATACTTGCCCGGCGAGACTCAAGAAAAATTCTGATGTCTCGGTGAAGTATTGTGGACCAATAATCAACCGGTAAGTTTTACTCGAAGGTCGCCGGATGTACGTCTGTTCGGAAGACGAGTTTTGCCTAAGTATGTACAGGTTTGCGAAATATGCAGTTGGAAGTCTCGCATCATAACGACTAAGCACTCCGAATAACTTCGGTACAAACCCACGTATTTACTTCCTGTTGATAAAAATCCACCTGCAGACGAGTTTTGATGTCTCAGCTCTTTACCAAACGATAAAATTTCAAACTCTTTTAACTTGAAAGCTTTTGTAGTCGAGACAATCAAATGTGGCTCAAATGATGGAGATTTTATATGAAAGGTTTGAAAACATTATGGCAAAAGAAAACAATCGTTCGACTGATTACTAGCAATTTCTCCTTTTCCCACACTTTTTCTATAGGTTTATTCAACATTGGGATTACATGTATTTGGTAACAGGTTAATGCATCGATGCTTTTTGTTGATGCATTAAGACCCCTTTTCACAGAGTATTGCAAAAATTGGTAGAGCATCGCGGCGGTCAGGTCAGCTATCCATGCTTCCCTGGGGTCTGTTTTACCAGTGCTCTGCACAATTTTCTTTCCAAACCTCTGGCTGCTTTCCCACATAACGATCACCGAAACAAAGGTTAGTACTGGGAGAGGAACGAGTCCTGTCGCAATGACTATCAGTAATCCTCGGAGAGAAATTAGTCGAGCCAGGGATCAAACCCATGACTCTTTGTTTGCAAGTCCTGCACGCTACCTGACTGAGCAACCGCGACTCGGATCAGCTGACAGAAGTTAAAAAATTTAAACTGCTCAAGCGTAAACAATTTCTAACGCGTTCATGCTTTATTTGCATGTATTTTCGATAGCAAAACCCCGATTTAACTTCCCGTTGATTAACAGACCCTTTACAAAGAATCAAAGAATCACGGAAGAAATATTTGAAAGCATCGGAAAAAAAAAAGGAAATGCTGCTAACCAGTATGTTTTCTCCTTTTGTTTTTCCCCACACTGTTTTATTATGTATTCAGAAACATGCCCCGTTATTTACAAGCTTGTTTAATTTATCGTTTGCAAATATTGTCGAATATGGATGCGTTTAAAATTTTGTCAACAAAAAATTCTAATTTAATGTAAAGTATTTCCCAATTGGTTCATATGGTTTTTTTTTTTTGTTATCAGGTCCTTGACTTTCATTTCCGTGTTTTTCTTCCCGAAATTAATACACGAAGGCTGATTAGCTTATTTTTGCGTAGAGCTGTCAGGGGGTGAAGATGGTGCGTGCAACGCCCGTGCTAATTTTGATTGCAATTTTTATTTTGGAAGAGGGCGAATGCAAGAAACGGTGTTTTCGTATAACTAATGGGGTAAGATGTTAATTATTTATTCTTTTATCTTTTCTTAACCCTTTGTTTTATCGCAGGTCTACTTATTTTACGACTTATAAAAATCAAGTATGAGCAATTTGCAGGTCCATGCAAACTTACTTTGTTTAATTTGCGCCACTCGCTGTCCTTTTAGCGGGCACTGTAGATCAAGATCGCTCTGTACAGAACTTGCAGTCTGATCTTGGATCTACACTGTGTGATAAGGATCTATATCTTTTGCCCAAAAATAAATCTGTGACCCATCACGGAAAAAGGGACCATCTGGGAATTCTGTACATCAAACAGATCAATGAGTGTGCACGTTAGTTTAAGTTGATAATGAAAAAAAAAAATGACTGTATAACCAGGTATAATGACCACTTTTCATATAGAAAAGTGCGAAAAGTGCAAAACGAAAAGTGTTGAACCCTGGTCATCCTGTGCTGTTCGCGCAGTCTGACCAGGGTTGACACTTTTCGCAGTTCCCAGAAGGTCCTTAAGTGCGTGATGGGTCACATTTTAAATATCAAAATTTTTAAGAGCATTAAGAGCAATTAAAATATTGCAATCATCTCGCACATGCGTTCCATGTCATCTTGATTTACACTCTACCCTTTTTGGTTTATGATTTAGATCCATTTTAAAGCAATTAAAAAGTATTTGCGATTAGCTTGCACGTAAATGCTAGCTTATCTTGGTGGACACTCGCTGCTTCCTTGCGGCCTAGGCTATCTTCATTTAAAGCAATCTACATATTGCAATAAACTAGCACGTTCACGCAAGCTTATACTGTTTTATAGGCCCGCCCTTCGCTTCTTTATTGGCAAAATATCTCCATTTACAGCAATCAAAATGTTGCAATCAGCTTGCACGTAACTGTTAGCTTATTTCAACAAGTTATTACGGCGCCACTGTAAGTCTTTTAACAATGACATAAACAACCTCGATGAAATTATTCACATCTGTCTATCTGTCGGTGAAAAATTTAATCGGAATTGATAACCCACGTTAATAGTTGAATGTACGAACTGTTTGTCAACTGCAATATAGTTCGAAAGATTTCAATGGAAATTGTGACTCAGTTATTTTAAGAGGAGCCCTACAATTTTCAGAACGGTAAACCGGCGTATTTCCGGCGATGAAATGTGCCTTGTAGGTGCGTATCAATTGATGGTTGTCATCGCCCGAGGTATACCGATTGAAGCAATGACCTATATCGTCGGTTTACTTGAGACTCGTCGGTTTACTTGAGACAAGCTGTAATTACGAGTTTTTTTTAGTTAATCGACGATATGCATGTATGCATAATCAAATCATATTATTCCTCTTGGAGGCATTTTTCAATTTTTTCGAAGAAAATGGCATGCGGAGACAACACCGTTATCAGTACCCATGATGCTCGTCTGTTTTTGCTTTCGATTAATTAAGACAATTGAAAAATTCTCTTTTGTGGTAAACTGCTCAATAATGTAGGTAGATCTACAAGTTTGTATGTACAATGTAATTACAGAATGAGACCCACTGGTTGAGTTGGACCGACGTCTCAGACGGTAAGGTTTATTTCTTTATGAGGGAGCACACGAAAAATTGAGGGCACGTACATATTGAAAGCAATTGCAGACAACAAGTTCATATGACTCGAATGAGTGTGGCGCCGCATGAGCGGCGACACTATATTCCTATTCGGTTTTAAAAGCAAAGTAATTTTTTGAAGAACTCGGTGAGAAGTGAACGGAGAAGTCCAAAACAACCTGTAGAATGTAACTTTAAACTTAAAGAAAAAAGAACCAATAATAGTAAGACACAATTATTGCCATTCTTCGGCGAAATTTAACATATTTTCAACTGGAACTATGTACAAAAGCAGTTGTCATTCAAGAACTAGAAAAAAGTATTAAAATGGGTTCCAAATTACCAAACTAATATTAAAAACTGGATTTGAATTGGCCATATTGGCTACGAAATGATCGAAGTGGGTACGAAATGACCGAAATAAAGAGAATAGGTGGGTACGAAATGACCAAAATTGCATGAAATGGCCTAGGTACGACATGGCCAAGTTACGAGATGACTTGAAGCCTAGTAAACAATATGCCTACCTCCGTAGGTACTTTTCAAAACCGAATAAAAACATAGTGTCGCCGCTCATGCGGTGCCACAATAATTTATGTTTTGGGCGAGACCTAGGGTCGAGCGAGGCATTAACACTTTTGTACTCTGCGAAAAGCAAATACTAACACCAGGAAAGCTCTAACGACATAACGTCAGTTTACGTCAAAAACCTCGTAACTACAGCTTGTTTCAAGCTGTAGTTACGAGGTGTTTGAAGTAAACCCACGATACTATTCCTTTTGTCATATACCCCCATATTTCAACAACAAAATGTTGCAATTATTCAAAAACGGTAAGCAAAGTAAAAACAAATAATGGATCTGTCGGTCATAACATCGTTTGTATGAATTGCGGTTTGAATATCATAGCGTAACATTTTGACAATTTTGATTGACTTATTGATTGATTGATGCGTTTTCGCACACGTATATCATGGTAACCAATGCAGTAACAGACATGTTATGTGATAGCTTTTCCAGATGGATCAAACCTTTTTTTTCACAGTGCATGACTCACACCTACATGTATATAAACCGTATTCTTGCAAAACGGGACTTAATGCATCCGTGAAAAGTATCGACTCAGGTTAGCCTGCACAGTCCGCACAGGCTGACCTGGGCCGAAACTTTTCGCTAAAGGTCAATTTCCTGTATGTCCAAGGACCAGTCTATCTCAATAATGAAGTTGTTAAAAAGTAGCTGATATGGATTCATTATTATGTGATGGCTTGCGTGGTACCATGTATTACGGAGATACATTAAGCCCCCTTTGCCAGAGCGTAGCTCAACCTGCTTATCTGTCCAGGCTTCAACGCGGTGTATTAGTCTGCAACATTGTACATATATTTCCCTGTGTTTTTTTAGATGAATATCCATGTCTTTATGTAGAACATATTTTTTCCAGATTTTCCAGAAAGGTTTCAAAAATCATCATAACATAATGGGCCCATTCAAGGCCAAACTATCAAAGCAGGTGTCAGAAGACATTTCAATTTAAATCATGCCATTTAAAGGTAGGGAATTTTTGTGAAGATGTCAGTCCTATCCGGTCGTGCCATGTGTTATCGCTGGCAGAAAAACATAATTTTTAAAATCAGGCAAAAAGTACAAAAAGACACAGCTACATCTACCTGGCAGGTTTTAACCTAGTTTTGAAATCAATTTCTCTGTCAGCGACCAACAATTGGACCGACTGTACAATGACAGTTATTTTCATATTTTTAAACGGTATCATAAATTTAAACCATTTTAATACCCGCTTTGTTTACTTTTGGCCTTTGTTGCTACTTTTAATTATTAATTACAGATTTTGACGTCCCGAACGTAGAGAATGTTTTTAAACGTGTAAAAGGACCAGAAACTCTAAAACCACCGGAAGAGCTGAAGACAAATAACATAAATCAACTGCAGTGGAAATCTGATGATAGTAAAGTATTTGTTTTAAGTTTGTCCTGATGAATGCAAACTGTGCGGTCCGATCTTGATATACACTCGATGTTTTAACCCTTAGCCTGCAAAGCACACTCACTGACCTTTAGCGGACTGTGCAGATCAAGTTAGACTGCACAGAACGTCCAGTTTAATCTTTGACCCACAATGTCCGATAAGGACATACCAGCATAGAAATACCTGTGAAAGAGCAAAATTTGGTGTTTTACTAGATCTAGTGATTTAAATTTTTTTTTTAACTTATTCAGCAGGATAAAGTTAATATTATTAGTTTTATGGTCAGGTGGCAGGGGACTTGGAAACTTGTTCACGACTGTGGTGAATCATGTTGTCCCGAGCCGAAAGCGAGGTAGCGACATGATTCACCACAGCCATGAACAACTTTCCAGGTCCCTCTACAATGAATTTATCATACCGCAAAGTTTTACCATTCCAAAGTGTATTAAGCCAAAATTACATTTTTTTTTTGTTTCAAAAATCGAGTACGTTGACAAAGTTGAATTTCCCTTCCAAGTGCCTCAATTCAATGAAAACTCACATCCTAGGGATATGACGTCACTGAAACCTTGGTAAAACGTGAAGTTTAGTGCATAATCTTGATGTTAAGGCTGCAGCACACAGTTTCCGTGTAAAATATTGTTGATACTTACAACGTCACACCAAACTTGCCCTTCTTCATTTCAGAAGAAGGGCAAGTAACAACTCCTATTTCTGTGAGTTTATGTGGTTGTGTACATTGTTTATGAGAATGACTCAAATGCAGGGCCTGATTGCCAGGCTAGGGGCTTCCGTAAGGGCTGAAACTGCTTTTACGTTGGTTTTGCCAGTGTACATGATACATGTACATAATTATGTTCGGTGTAGATTATCCAATCAGATCACGAGAAATTTCTTTGCAGAATAATAATGATAAATAATGATAACTGTAGCCTAGGACGTGTACAGCAAATTCATTCGGTAAAAAGCCATTTTCCTCACCAGCTTTTATCGGGACCTTTCCGTGTATGTTCGTCCCAAGAGTTATCTCTCGGTTTTGTCGATCATTTACGGGAAAACGCGAAATAAAACAGAGATGAATCGGTAGTAAAAGCTACTATTATTGCCACTTGAAGATCGTTTTTTTTTTTTACAGAATACCGTTAGGGCCATTGCCTATGACTTATGTTATTTTTTTAAACGCGTTGCTCGATATTACGATGGTGATTACGACGATGCGAAAGAAGGATGATGATGAGGTGATAGTACGAAGACGATAACGCGATATGTCGGTGATGATAGAATACCATTGCCTATGAATTTGTAGATTTCAAATGCCATGCTCGATAGAGCGATGATGATAACTCGATTACGCTATGACGATTACGCTATGGTACGTTGATGATTACGCGATAGTACGATGATGATGACGCGATTGTACTATGGTGATAACGCATTAGTTCAATGACGATATAAAGCGATTGTACGCTAATGAAATCACGCACTATCATCATCGGACTGTCTCGGTATCACCATTGTAGTATCGTGATTTCACGATACCATCATCGCACTATCGAGCATCGCATTTAAAATCAACCAAATTCAGTGGCGATGGCCCTAACTGTATTCTGTATCTTTTAGCACCGGATCACTTTAGAGAAAAAGTTCACGAAGAAGATACATTTAGAGACAAGAAATTTTCCCCCCTCTTTTTTACTGCATGAATTCAATTATTTAATTAAATTTAGTGATTAAATTTTGTACAACCCCATATCTAACATCATTACAGTTATATCACGGCGCCCAGTACAGTTATCCATGCTTTCCTAGAGTTTCTGTAACCATTACTTTGCACAATATTTTTCAAAAGCCACTGGCTGCTTTCCATAATAACCATTGTCGAAACAATGATGAGCTGTGGGAGAGGAATGAAACCTGTCACAATGACTTAAAACAACTGTCGAGAAAGAAAAAGAAATCGCCGGGCACAGGGATGCCAACAAACTCCACCCTAGGGTAGAAAACTTTGTGGGCAAAGGAGAAAATGCTGCTTACTATTTCCCACAATGTTTTCAAGCGGCTTCTTCCCCAGGGTCGTCAAATATCGTCGTTGTGTGCTAAAGAGTTTCAAACACCCTTTTCTTAGAGCGTCAATCATATTTGGGCCGTGCTCTGACAAAAGGGGGCTCAATGCATCTCCATGGTACCTAGCTTGTCATCCTATTATCATAGATACAATAACATCAACTTTTATGTAACAAAAGACCGAATAATGGGGTGAAATGGTCCTTTGACATACGGAAAATTGACCGGTAGCGAAAGGTTTCGACACAGGTCAGCCTGCGCGGACTGCCCCTGCTTACCTGTGTCCAGGCTTTTCGCAGATGCAATAAGCCCCCTTTTTACAGATAATGGCTCACTTATTTTAATCTAGGTCATAAGGCGCTTACTAGGACGAGATATTTCTTGTTGAAGATATACAGAGTGGTGACCAAAAACAATTCAACGAGCGCAATTTCCAGGTACTTTCTTCTCGGAAACTTCACCGTCAAACCGGTAATTTGAAAATCTATCAGTTTTATTCGCAGGCCTTTGAAGCTCCATTACTTATGGAACACTTAAATTTTCATTGGCCGTTTGTCGAGCACTGTTACTAAAAATGGCACATTGGCGCATCTCCTCTAGATAGTTTATATTGTCATTTAACCTGATCCTGAGCTTTATGCTGAATATATAAGTAGGCATATAAATATAACTCTGACTATTATTCGGATAGTTACCGTATATACCGTAAGGTACCTATATACACAGGTAAGCAATTTAACTCTTAGGCTACTTAGTCGACTTACGGCGCTTTTGCAACCAATGTAGATCAAGATCAGACTGCACAAGACTTGCAGTCTGATCTTCGACCTACACTTTCTGATAAGGAGATATTTTCGGGAGGAAAATTATTTCCTTATCGGAGACTGTTGATCCAAGATCAGAATGCACGTTTTGTACATTCTGATCTTGATCTACGTTGTTCGCAAAAGGTCAGCGCGTCGCACTTGGCAGCCTGAGGGTGAGATTGATATATTGTTATGGTGTTTAACGCCGTTTTCAACATTATGTCAGTTATATTGCTGTGGCTAGTGCACCTATCCATGTTATCCTGGAGTTTCTATTACCAGTACTCCGCACAATAATCTTTCCAAGCCACTGGCTGCTTTCTTACATGACTATCGTCACAACAATGGTCAGTGATGAGAGAGGAATGAATCCTGTTGAAATGACTGTTACAAATCACGGGTAGGAAGCTTCATATTCAGAGCTAATGGCTCCGACGAGAAAACGTTGTGCAGGTAGGCATGTCAGTATTTGTGATTACGTGTCCTTATGTCTTTGAAATTCAAAAAAAGGAGAGTGTCATTCGATGCTCTGGTCTTTCAACGTATTTTCTGCACTACGGAAAGTTGGAACAGGTGTACGATGTTGTCTGAATCATTTGTGGCGTGGGTTAACCGTAGCCAAAATAATACGTTTTGGACCTAAATTCAGTCTATTATTGCCATTTAATTGGCAAATAAGAGGGAGTGTTTCTGTCCCTAATCCGTGAATTAATATCTTGAAATGTTACATTCACTACTGGTCAAAAACTGAAAAGAAAAGCACAAGATTTGATAAACTGATAAAAATAAAGAAGGGATCTGATTATGTGTACCGGCTCTGAATATGTTTGTCGGCACCGATCCATGAGGGTTTCATTTCAAAAAGTTTTCTGTAAATGATTAGTAACGACGAAAGTTTGCTTTTCAATTAAAATCTTTCAGTCCAAAATTCAGTTCATTTGTTGGATGGAACATGGCCGCAATTATTATGAAAATACAAAGGACTGGTATTGCCACGTTAGAAAAATGCTTTTAAACATTAGTCTATCTAAATTTTGAAAATACTTATGCAAAGGTTTGGATCAGACCGAATGGTCCATAAATAAAATTTTCCGTATTTTTGTCATAAGTGAAGCCCACATATAAGCACAAATAATGAAATAATTTTCTTTAGAAGTACGGGAATGATAAACGCAACACGTGTTTGAATTGTCTAGATGCATGAATTTGCAATATGCAGTTTAAGAATCATTATTCAGTCATCGACATAATTGTTTACACATGATTGAAACTTTGAAAACAAAATCATTATTTTGCTAAGAAATGTTGTAAAGGTCACTTGCAAAAGTCACCACCCCTACAATCGTCAATGATTTTGATGAATCACAATTCTGCTAATAAAGTTTTGGCTAGATCACCCAAGAACAATATCTGGCAAAAGAGCACATGCTCGAAAGTGACTTAAACCATAGGTCGAACAAGAGAATCACTTGCAGGTCAAACGATAAGCTGTAACAGTTGTTTTTCGACAGATTAAAAATTTCCAAAACGATTTTTGAAAAGGGTCACCCAAGGAACATATCTCTGTAATTATTTCAAAATCTGACCAGCCTTTCCAGAGCAGAAGATTTTTTTCAGAATTTCTTCACGTCCATACAGTGTTTATAACCCACAGCCATCAGAGCCATGTTTTTCGATGGATCAAACTTTCTCGAACGCTTTGCGAAAAAGGTCACCCAAGGAACATTTCTGTGAAAGTATTTCAAAATCTGACGAGCCATTCCAGAGAAGAATTTTTAATAATTTCTTTATGGCCGTATAGTGCAAGTAGCCACCCCCACCCCCTTTTCGAGACAGATCAAAATTTCGCCAACAGTTTTTGAAAAGGGTCACCAAAGGAACATCTCTGTGAAATTATTTCAAAATCTGAACAGAAGAATTTTTTATGAATTTCTTCATTTCCGTATATTGCGAGTAGCCCCCATTCACCAGAGCCATGTTTATAGACGGATCAAAATTTCGGGATCACTCTTTTAAAAAAAAAAGGCCACCGAAGGAACATCATGAAATTATTTCAAAATCTGACCATCGGTTTCAGAAAAGAAGAATTTTTCAGAATTTTTTCATGGCCATATAGTGCAAGTAGCCCCTATTTACAAGAGCCATGTTGATTGACGGATCAAATTTCGCAAACAACTTGAGAAAACGACAGTCATCCAAGAAACATCTCTGTGAAATTATTTTAAGATCTGACCACCGGTTTCAGAGAAGAAGAATTTCTATCTATTTCTTCCTTTCCGTATAGTGCAAGTAGCCCCCATTCATCAGAGCCATGTTTCTTTAGGGATTAAAATTTCGCGAACATTTTTTTTAAAACGGGTCTCCCCCCCCCCCCCCCCCCCCCCCCCCCCCCCAAGGAATATCTTTGTGGAATTATTTCAAAATCTGAACAACCGTTTCAGAGATGAAGAATTTTTAGGAATGTCTTCATTCCTGTAAAGTAGACGTAGCCCCCATTCACTAGAGCCATGTTTCTTGAGGGATCAAAATTTCGCCAACAACTTTTGAAAAGTGTCACCAAAGGAACATCTCTGTGAAATCATTTCAAAATCTGACGAGCGGTTTCAGAGAAGAGAATTTTTAAAGAATTTATTAGAAAATTCCAATTGGATGCCATGGCAACCAGGGTTTTTGATGGAATAGAATTCCGTAAACAAGTTAAAGAGGATCTTCCGAGGAACATTCCAGCCAAGTTTGGTCCAAATTAGCCCAGTTAGGGGGAGATGTTTAAAGAAATTGTTAAAGTTGCTCGACGGACACATGGTGATGCTAAGAGCTCCCCTTGAGCACTTTGTGCTCAGATGAGCTAAAAACGGAATGAATGGCATCTTTTACGTTTTCTGATTGTACATTCATATTAGCAAAATGCCAATTTGGCAATATGTAAAATTGGTAAAATACTTCTCTTTGCTATTTCTATATTCTTACGAACAAAGTCCGTAACAAAGAAACAAATGAATAAATGCATGGCAGAAATATGGATCGGAGCGGGATTCGAACTCCGAACTCCCGGACGCAAAGCCAGTACCCTAACCACTGAGCCAAAGAGATATCTCCCTGACGCAGTAGCCAGGTATTGTATTTAAATCGGGAGTATACCATGCAGGAAGGAGTGGTCTGTCGTAACACACCCCCTCTTAAAGTCATCATTTATTGATGACTCAAAGCCTTATTAGGCAGGAAGTCCGACTTTGGACAACAAATGGGATTAATGGCTCAATGGCCAATCCCGGACGAGCCCCCATCTTACGAACGAAGTCCGTAACAAAGAAACAAATGAATAAATACATGGCAGAAATAAGGATCGGAGCGGGATTCGAACTCCGAACTCCCGGACACAAGACCAATACCCTAACCACTGAGCCAAAGAGATATCTCCCTGACGCAGTAGCCAGGTATTGTATTTAAATCGGGAGTATACCATGCAGGAAGGAGTGGTCTGTCGTAACAATATGTAAAAGACAATGATAAAATAGGCTGAAAAAAGAACTTGTTACTTCACAGTTAACTCAACGCGCCTTCTTTTATACCCGGAAATTAGAAAAAAATCGAACGAAATTCCTCTTCCATCAGAGCTAACCGATATTTTCGTAGTCGACCTACACAACCGGAGCCTTTCTTAAGTTACGCCTGTTTTGTATATTTTTCTATCGATTCTTGCACTGAGCGAATGGAAACGTCAAAGACAAATTATCTAAGTCTGTCGACCAGGAAAATTTCCTTACTTTACTTATTTAATGGGCAGAAAGAGCCAACATTTATCTCCGAGATGTATTATTTTCGCTATGGTCAACCCGCGCCACAAATGATTCAGACAACACTGTACACCTGTTCCAACTTTCCGTAGTGCAGAAAACACGTTGAAAGACCAGAGCATCGAATGACACTCTCCTTTTCTTGAATTTCAAAGACATAAGAACACATAATCACAAATACTGACATGCCTACCTGTTTTGGGGTTGTTTTTCAGCCGACATCTTCAGAAACGGAAGACCTAAACAACATTTTCTCGTCGGAGCCATTAGCTCTGAATATGAAGTTTCCTACCCGTTCCAATCCTCCAAATCCTTGGAGAGAAATTGGCAGAGCGCGGGATCGAACCAGCAATCTCCTGTACGCTGCCGACTGAGATACCGGTGCTCACCCTTATTCTTCTAAACTTTTCACTACCCTGGTAAAAGGCGAAAAAGGGGGGCGGGAGGGGTTTCCATTAGTCATCATATTTTTGGTAGCGTATTGAGAGCACCGAGCGGGTCAGTCTATACTTTTTGCTCTCCGAACTTGGTCTTTACCCTCCACCCATCTTTGGCAGATAATTGTAATTAAACGGAATTAAATTAAAGGCAGTATGGTATGCAACACGCAAAAAGGGGTATTGAGACATTCGCGTAATGTGTAACCTCGAATCAGCCTCCGCAATCCGCGTGGAGTAATACGAAACGACACTCCGTTTCATGTATATTTTCTTTTTTGCACAAGTCTACTAAAGGACAAAATCTGATGTAGTCGTTAAGTGACGTCTCGGGTTAGATTGATTCCAAACGACACTTTATGCAAATGGACGATTGTCCCTTGCGTGTTGCAAATATACAAATGAGGTTGTCAGCTAAATATGCTCAGCAGACGAAAACAGAAGGTTTTAGCGGGAGACAGAGATCAAAATCAGACTGGAAGGAAATGGTGGTTTAGTCTTGTATCTATAAGGTCTTTGTTTGGCTTGAAAAAAAAAAAAACACACACACACACACACAACATTTTGTGGAAAAGGAGAAAATGCTTGTTACCAGCATTTTCTCCTTTTCCCACAGTGTTTTCAACCCTTCCAAAGGCAATTTTCAGTTCTTCAGCTTTCATGTTTATAATGTCGTCTGCGCATGTTTTGAATAGTGACTATTCTAAAATTTTGTCTTTTTCGTAAAGAGTTGAATTTTAGTACCCTTTGAGAGTTGATTTTGAGTTTGCTGGTCATTTCACCAGGATTCCCAGTTTTCTTACAAGTGTTTACCGAAGTGCAGATCTACGGAGCGATGTGGGGAAATGAAGATTACGCTCTGGCCCTTACCAAATGTGGTAGAAAACGAAAACAAAAGAACTTACAGAAACTATTACGAAAATAAAGCTACTCTTACCATCCAACAAGGTATATAACGTAGGCCTATAATGCATAGTTTAACTTACTAGCAAACCACAGATAATTCCATTCCAAGAGACTTGAATTTTTATTTGGTGGTTTGCAGCTTCGATTACTTTATTATAGCATATATATTTGATCGATTAACCTTCTGTCTGTCTGTCGATCAAACCGCCCATCCGGCTGTCTATCTATCTATCTATCTGTCTATCTATCTGTCTATCTATCTATCTATCTATCTATCTATCTGTCTGCCTGTCTATCTGTCTATCTATCTATCTATCTATCTATCTATCTATCTGTCTGTCTATCTATGTCTGCCTGTCTATCTATCTATCTATCTATCTATCTATCTATCTACCTATCTATCTATCTATCTGTCTGCCTGTCTATCTATCTATCTATCTATCTATCTATCTATTTATCTATCTATCTGTCTATCTATCTATCTATCTATCTATCTATCTACCTATCTATCTGTCTGCCTGTCTATCTATCTATCTATCTATCTATCTATCTATCTATCTATCTATCTATGTCTGCCTGTCTATCTATCTATCTATCTATCTATCTATCTATCTATCTATCTATCTATCTATCTATCTATCTATGTCTGCCTGTCTATCTATCTATTTATCTATCTATCTATCTGTCTATCTATCTATCTATCTGTCTATCTATCTATCGATGTCTGCCTGTCTGCCTGTCTGCCTATCTATCTATCTATCTATCTATCTATCTATCTATCTATCTCTTCATTCATTCATTCATTCATTCATCCATCTTTTTATCCACACACCTATGAGTGGGATTTGGTTGAAGAGTATTGAACGCATCTCTTTGGCACATTCTACCAAACAATTCATGGCATAATGATGGATCCACGAAATCAAGTAATTCTACACCCTGACGGAATTGTGAGGTAGAGCGGCCCTTTGACATGCAGAAAACTGAGTGCAAGCAAAATGTTTCGACTCATATCGTCCTGTGCGAACTCCGTCAACTATGGTCAGACTGCACGAAGTGCGTAGTCTGACCCGGGTAGAAACTTTTCGCTTTTCTGTATGAAAACTGGTTATCTTACCTTGTTATACAAGTACTTTTGAATTATCAACTTAAATTGACCTGCACTAACGTTGATTTGTTTTCATCTAATTGATGTACGAAATGTCCAGATGGTCCCTTTTTGCACGAAGGATCACATATGTATATTTGTCAATACAAAATACTTTGATATCTTAATATCAGAGGTGTTTGGGATTGGAATGCCTCACATCATTTCATCTTATGGATATCATCGGTAATATTTTCATGGGTGGCTTGGCACTTTAAGACTTCAATAGATCTTGTGTAACAGTGCTCTTGTGCAAAACTGAAAATTACATGGAAACGGAAAGTGTCGTTTCGGATCAGCCTGCGCGGATTGCGCAGGCTGATCCGAGCGATACTTTACGCAAATGTCTGAATGCCCTTTTCCCTGTGTTTCAGGCCATATATAAGGCAGTTCAGAACATGTTCTACACAGACGGATCTTGAGCCCGAAATTCTTCACAAAACATAATAGTTTCCGGTTCTCGTGGACGAATTAAGTAACAGGTTTATATGACCACTTTTACCAATTCAATAACAGGTGAAGTTTTAATTTCATTCCTTTTACGTTGCTTGTTAACAGAAAATAGCACACTCGTAAGACTCCAACGGGAAGTGGAAACATGTAACTGTGAGGCGAAGATAGTCATAGTACAACTGGTACAGTTAAAGCCGTCCGTGCTAACAACAACAACAATAGTAATTAATAAACGTGTCAAGTTTCGAGTGCAGTTTGACCTTGTGAGAAAGGGAAGCGGAACATTTAGAAAGTGGCATAAAGACACAGCAACAAACCAGGTTAGTTTGTATCATTACAATAAATAGTAGATAATCAACTAATTCTGTGTGATATTAAAAATCTGTCACTATGGGTTACCATTTAAGAAACAAAAAGTTAATTTTTAAGTATAAATCAGCTGGTCATTGTGTTTGTACCACCTGGGCCTGTATTCACCAACCATTCTGAAAAATATTCATAGTCTTATTCCCTAAGAATTTCTAAATTTGAAAGTAACGTAACTTCTGATTTAGTAAACTATTTGGTTTAGCCAATCAGAAGTTGCGTTACTTTCAAATTTAGAAAATTCTGGAGACTGAGACCAAGAACGTTCTTAAGAATGGTTGATGATTACGGACCCTGTTGCCTTTAATGGGCAAAGCAAAGCCTAAACGACTAACCAAAGGATACTTTGTTTTTTGAAACCCTGCAGAGGTATTTTGAGAGCATCGTGGAAAAAGTAGGAAACACCAAGTAACCAGCAGTCCTTGTTTTACGATTATCTTTACCATTTTTAAAAAGGACGTGTTTCATCATTTGAGCCAATTTTATTTGTCCTCTCCAAATGTTTTCAATTTGGATACTGGTAAAATTTTGCCTTTTGGCAATGAATTCAAACCCGGTCTTCCTCGGGGTCATTAAGCACGCGATGATTTGAAACAGGGTTTAATGTAATTCTCTACTAAATATACCCATGATTTAACTTCCATGATATCAAAAAGACTTTGGAAGGCTTTTTGGAAAAAGCAGAAACTCCTTTCACCACTATACTTTCTATCTTTTGATGATAAAAGCCTTAGTTGTGAGTAACATTTTATTTCATGCTTTCCAGTAGGTTAACGCCAAATATCGGTGAAATATTTCGTGGTTACGATCAGTGAAAATATCGATTCTTATATCCTAGTTGCCTAGTAAGATGTGCGTAATTCACAACCAGATAGAAATATGACGTCATTTACCTTACATTTTTGGCGCTTAACGTAATATTGTATTGCGTTGCTATTCGGAGGGAGTATACGCCACAGAGAATAATTGAAAAGAACTGTACTGGATTTTGATAAAGTTCCTCCAAGAAATAATAAACACATGAAATGAATATTTTTTTTTTCGGTTAAAGATCGAAATTTATTTCATCTCGTGAAAATATTACCGATGATGTTCACCCCGATAAAATAAATTTCGATCTTCAACCAAAAAAAAAAAGAAAGAAATATTTTCTATTTATCTGCAGAATTCCATGCTTTGCATTTGGACGTATGTAAAAAAATTATCATTTTTTGGTAATGAGTTAAATGCTTCTTTTTTTTCAGAATAAAATGAAGTTTGAACAAACAATCCATGTAAAGCCAGGACGCTATGTTTTGAAGGTCAGTTTTTGCTAA
Source organism: Tridacna crocea (assembly GCA_943736015.1). Taxonomy (NCBI): domain Eukaryota; kingdom Metazoa; phylum Mollusca; class Bivalvia; order Cardiida; family Cardiidae; genus Tridacna; species Tridacna crocea. The sequence goes on from OX031062.1 coordinate 39,392,601, forward strand.
AGATTCCTCTGACAAAAAGGGCCTAAATTCATCGCCATAATCCTTCGTACCAAGCAACCTATGACATTTTAATGGATCCATAAAAGCCAGTCCTTTGAACAATCCACTTAATTCTGAGGTAGACCAGTCTTTGGACAAACAGTAAACTGACCGATAACAAAAAGTTTCGGCCTTGGTCAGCCTGCGCGGAGGCTGACCTGGGTCGATACATTTCGCAGACGGATCAAGCCCACTATTCACAGAGCATGGCTCATTTTTATTTTTTTTACCATTATTGGTTTGTTGGTGTCTTGCCCTGGAAGCTCGATCGGTAGCGTGAGAGCAGGAGGTCGCTTGTTCGACCCCCGTTTCGGCCAATTTCTGTCCGAGGAATGAGGATAATCATTGCGACGAGATTAATTCCTCTCTCACTGCTGACTGTTATTTTGACGATGGTTACGTGGGAAAGCAGCCAGTAGCTTCGAGAAAATAACTGAACTGATAAGAGAAACTCCAGGAAAGTAATCGTACGAACAAAGTCCGTCACAAAGAAAATCGGGACGAAGCCATGCATGAAGGAGTGGTCTCCCGTAACACATCCCTCTTAAAGTCACCAATTATTGGTGACTGAAAGCCTAATTAGGCAGAAATTCCGCCACAAATTTGAAAAAAGGATGAATGGCTCAATGGCCAGTCCCGGACGAGCCCTTATCTTATGAACAAAGTACGTAACAAAGAAATAAATGAACAAATGCAATGTATGAAATACGGGACTCGGCAGGACCCTGGAACGCCCTGACAAAAGGTCTATACCTTAATCACTGAGCTAAAGAGATCTCTCCCTAGTGCAGTTGCTAGGTATTGTATTTAACTCCGGACGAAGGAGTGGTTTTCCGTAACAGCATAGATAGGTGAAATGGTCGCGGCGATAATTTATAACTGACATAATGTTAAAAGCATATTACAATCAATCAATCAATCAATCAATTAGTCAATCAATCAATTGGTGGCTAATGCCGTTTGTAATGTTATAACAGTTGTATCACGGTAACTAGTCCACCTATCTATGTTTCCATGGGGTACCTTTCATCAGTAATTTGAACAATATCCTTCCAGTTGCTTTGTCTACTTACCCATATAAACAGTGTCGAAATAATGTGCAGTAGTTAAAGAGGAATTCCGAGACGATAGCTTCGGCAAGAATACCGATCTTAGAATCGAGCCACTGACCTGCCTATTTCAAGCCCTGTACCTACTGATTTGGCTACCTTCCTATTGGGCCTGAACTTACTTCTCTTAACTCATTACCAAACGACAAAATTTTAGACTGGTCCAAATCGAAAGCATTTGCAGACGACAAAATAAAAGTAACTGAAAATTTCAAATTTGTTTTGTGATGAGTAGAAAACATTGTGGGAAAAAGAGAAAATGCTGGTTACCAGCATTTTCTTCTCTTCCCACAATGTTTTCTAAAGGCTTCTTTCTCTGGATCGTCAAAAGTAGGGATTGTGTGGTAATGGGTTAACTCCAATGCTTATCACGATTGGTTATCGTGGCTAGCTGACCTTTTACGGACAGCGTAGATCAAGATCAGACTGCACAGAACTTGCAGTCTGATCTTGATCTACATTGTCCAAAAAAGGAGACATCTTTCCTCATAAAACAGCTTTAACCCATTACCACACATTCCCTACTTTTGACGCCCCTGAGAAAGAAGCCTTAAGGAAACATTGTGGGAAAAGGAGAAAATGCTGGTAACCAGCATTTTCTCTTTTACCCACAATGTTTTCTACCCATCACAAAACAAATTTAAAATTTTCGGCCACTTTTATTTTGTCATCTACTAATGCTTTCAATTTGGACCAGTCTAAAATATTGTTGTTTGGTAATGGGTTAAAGTAGGAAAAAACGGATTTTTACAATCGTCTTCAAAGTTTGATTTCTTTGATGTATCACGATAAGTTTTAAAACATTTATTCTCTTGCCCTGCTGAATAAGTGGAAGGAAATTTCAAGTCGATAGTAGAAACTAAAATTTTGCAATTTCAAATGATTTTTTTTCTGAGATTTCAAAGACGTCCATAACAGGCAGTGTAGATTAAAGATCAGACTGCACGTTCTGTGCATCTCATCGTCATCATCATCATCATCATCATCGTCGTAGTCGTCGTCATCGTCATCGTTATCATCACCGTTGGCATCACCATCATCATCATCTTCATTATCACTCCAATTATATCACCATCATCATCATCAGCATAATCATCGTCGTCGTCATCATCATCATCATCATCATCATTGTGCATACTATAGTTAGCACTCAGCTTTCAATTACAGGTAAAGAAATATTGCAACAAGAACTACGGTTATTCATTGCCATTGTCCTGCGACCAAGATATGACAATCGAAGCGATATCAAACCAATGCCGAGTTCGGAGCCCAAACATAACAGCCGGTGACGTGAAGGAAAACGAAGGTAAACTGTTTATTTCACGTAATTTGCCATAGATGGCAAAACAAAAGCTATTGGTACTGAATTTCTTTTTAATGAGTCTAGATCAAAAGTAAGTTGGCACATTGATGTATGGGCCATGCTCTGGCAAAAGGGGGCTTAATTCATCTCCGTGATTCATGGTACCAGTGATAATGACTATCACAAACGTTTATTTAACGTATACAGGCCACCGGCCCAAAAATACTTACAACATACAAAATTCCATAATACATGTTGAGAGAAGTACCTAATCAGATTTTAGGATCATGTGTACGTAAAAGGCTAATTTACTTAATAGATCAAAATTCTCTATTTGAAATATTTCATTGAAGGAATTTACATCAGTACCGTGTTTATACCAGTTGAATAGATAATGCTGTCTTATTACATCATATTTTGGACAATGGAAAAATACATGAAATTCACATTCTACAACTCTAATATTGAATTTTTCTAAACAGTAAATGCATATTCTGTCCTCACGTGCTATATTAGAATGGCACCCAGTCTCAATTCTAAATGTATGATTAAAACATCTAAATCGTGCCTAAGTGATTCTGTTTCTATAAGGTAAATCAACAGTCAAGTATTTTTCAGGGTTTTACAAAGACTTAAAGGTGGCCCTTCAGAGTTTGTGATGAAAATTTACAAAAATGCAAAAAAATCATCCGTATACTCCCAAAGCCTTTTAATTTTCATGCATAAAACCCCAATAGTCGAAAACCGTCCGACAACACGAGAAATTAGAGATTTACTACAGCCTAGGTTGACACCAACGGGAGACACGTTCTATTTTTAGATGATCAATTCGCTCATTTACATATAGGAATACACAGACGAAGTTTCAAACATAGCATCCGAAGAAGACATTATGGAAAATAATTATTATATGTTTGTCATGTAATGGAATTTAAGCGTTATGAGTCACGTGCCTTTTAAAGGAACACCATCATTTTTTTGTAATTTTATGAATCTTAATTATTGATGATTTGTATTATTTTTTTTTACATGGATTTCGGTGATATATATATATTTTAATTTGGTGAGATGTAAAAATTCTAAATACGCACCTTTAAAGTGTTTATCGCCAAGTTTTTGTGAAACCCAAACATGACCCAATCTGTGTATAAATGAAATATTCTTGACATATGTAACCTAATTTCTTCGCGCAACACCATCTGATGACTTTAGCATTAAATAACAATTAAATAACAATTACACGGGTATCTTCTGTTTGACATCACTAATAATTTACACCAGTCAAGATATTAAATACTTAAAGATCAAAAATAGCTACTTCTTTTATCAACAGACTTAAGACTGGTCCTTTTATATACACAAAAATTGACCAATAGCTAAAAGTTTCGACCCAGGTCAGTCTGCTCGGACTGCGCGGGTTGACCTGGGTCGATACTTTTCGCAGATGCATTAAGCCCCCTTTTCACAGAGCACGACTTGTATTAATGTGTCATACTCTGGTAAAAGGGAGCTTAAGACTTCATATTGATGTGTTAGGGCTGATCATGTTATCACACAATTATTGATTTATAAAATTCATCTCATAATTATGGACGTATAAAATTCATTTTGCCAAAAAAAAAAAAATATTTGATCTGGAAGTTCATTCATCATTGTACTGTATACTGTCGCCTCGTATTTCCGCGGTAATTAATATTTAGTTAAAATAAAATATAATTTTAAATACTTACAAGCCTGGAAATTATAAACCAACTGTATCATTTTTTACTGAGAAAGATGTCCATCATGAAGATCTATCGATGAAACATGACAGAAGTCGATGTTTAGAGTTGTTGTTGTTCTCACCCGGTTCGCCATTTTTTAAAGGGACGTTACCGTATTTCCGCGGTATTCAGTAATACCACCATATAAGAAATATTGTTGATTTAAATACTGGAATATGGATTTATTATGCAAGACGGGGTAAGAATACACCATCAAAAGCTTTAATAAAGCACTTTCAAATTATTTATTAGATCTACTTTCAAAATCATTTAATATGCTAAAATTTCTAATAATTTCTGTAACAGTGGGGGCACTTGAAGGAACTTCCTCGTCTCAGGACTCGTATTGGAGAACAAAAGGCCAAATGGGTCCAGTGAGAGCAAGTCTCACGCTGGCCCCAGTTGACAATAATAATATTTTCACACCCACGTTTTTGGTCTGGGTAAAATTTTTTACATACACAACAAACTTCAGACTCGTCCATTTCTTCATCAGAGGAATCTGAAGTGTCTTCAATTGGAAGTGGACCACCTTTTCCTCCATTTACACCAGATGTTGAAGGGATACATTTTTTTTCATTGGTTTTATTTAGTTTTAATTTTGCAATTTGACTTTCTTTTTTTACAGATAGACCTTGAAGATGCTTCAAGTTAAATTCATTGGACAAATCCCCAGAAACTTTGAAAGGAGGGACAAAGTGTTTTTTTGTTTTTTGAGAAATAACAGCTGTTATTTTCCTACTTTCTAAGAAACTGCTGATGTCTGATGACGGCTTACCTGATGAAACATTCTTTTCCCTGGTGTCTTCATCTGGAATGGACTTTTCGTAAATGACCGCAGGAGCCATATCAACTGATTTAATTTTTTCTTTGTCAAAGGGAAAAATACCTGCTTTACAAAATGCTGAGGATATATTATGAGGGGACATTGCTTTCAGATATGGTTTGGCTGTCAACCGAGCTATTTCATACCGGGTAATAGATATTCCTGGATTCTTCTGAAGGTACAACTGACATTCCCGGTAATAATAACTTTTAAAAGGACCAAACAACCCAACATCCAGTGGTTGAGTCAGATGACTTGTATGAGGGGGTTAAAACAAAGAGAATAACATTATTTTGTTTTGCCCACTCAGACAGCGTCAAAGAGATATGTGACTTGTGACCATCAAATAGAATCAAGGAAACGGGCTTTGTTGGACCATTTGAGACTGACATATATTTTGCAAAGTGACTGGTCAAGTATTCCTCAAAGACTGCCGAGTTGGACCAACCCTTGTCAGACATAGTACCACTGGCCCCAGCAGGTGCCCCATCCAACAAAGAACTACTCCAACGCTTTCCTGGAAATACATAATAAGGGGGGACAAAATTTCCAAGGGCATTAACTCCTGCAATAATGGTGATGTTTGCAGACCTGGGTGAGGTGGCAGCCTGAGCTTTGGCCTCAGGTCCACAAACAACTTTTGGCGGGTTATGTTCTGTGCTGACACCAGTTTCATCAATATTATATATATGTTGTGGGGTTTTAGACAAATTGTTCTTTTGGATGATATCACCCAACTCCTTAAAGTAATTTTCTATTGCTTCCTCAGAGGCACCCTTTGCACGAGCCAGATGTAATTTTTGGGGCTTCAAAACCTTCAGTTCGGACCATCTCCTGATGAATCCATAAACCAATTGTGACTGAGACAATTTCCTACTTCCTTCCCCATAGATACAGCCAGATCTGCAGCAATGTACTGGATATTTGTCTTGGAATATCCATACCCAATTGAGGCCATGTACTCTATAAAATCTACCAGTTGCCTTTCCTCACTTCGTGAAAATAAAGTGGATGGTCCACGAGTGGCATCAAGATCTACCAAGTTTCTTGTCCTGTCCCGCAGGGTTGACTCTGGAACATTGAATAAACGTGCTGCCCTGTAGACCGATGTCCCAGACCGTGTGGCTTCATATGCTCGTATTAAGTTTTCTTTATTGTATGACTTGGGCTTTTTGGGATCCTGAAATGTGAATACTGTTTTGAAAACAAAAATAAGGGAATCTGTCAATGTGTATTTATTCTCTGTAGATAATTTTTTGCAATTATTTATTTTTCTTATAAATGTTTCAAATTAAAGTATGATATTTTTGCTTTTTAATTCTATTTTCCAATTTACACTCCACTTTCCAACCCACCCTCAATGCAGTTCAACAAGTGAGTGCCTCCTACAGATTATAAAAAGATAAACCTGGTTCAACCTTGTTTATTTGTATTTAGCCTCATAAAAAATAGTGGTGAAAGGAGAAAATGCTTAAAAAAAGGAATTTCTCTCTTCTCCACAGTATTTGACCATGTCAAAAGACAAAATTTTCGGTATATACAACTAAATAATGGAGTGAGATAACCTCATGTTATTAAAAAAACATCATATCTGTCATCTGAATCATAATCATTAGTTAACATCTTGAAACTGTCAAAATTATTTCCTTATCAAAGAGTGAAGGAAAATATAAATTCGCAAGTGGAAATGTACCTTTTATACAATCCACATATTGAGTGACGTCATGAAAATCCTACGCGCAGAAGACAGAGGTTTGTCGAAGGAAAAAAAGAGCAAAACAGTGAAATCTGACAACATTTGCAGCATTAACTGATTGCATATTGATGTCCTTAAGTTTTTCTATGGTTTGCAATAAAATTGAACCACTTACCCGAATTTTAAACATTTTTTTCTGGATTTTTTCTTGCTTGGAGTAAAGGACGAGAGTGAAATTGAAAGTCGGTGACGTCACACAGACAGTAGCTGGCGTTGCGATATGTTTACAAGTGAAATTCGGAATGCCGCGGAAATAGAGGTAACGCGGAAATACGAGGCGTGAGTATACATGCAGAAAACTGACCTGTAGCGAAAAGTATCGACCCATGTCACCCTGTGTGGAATCTGCAGGCTGACATCGGCCGATACCCTGCAAAGAAATTTCTCGTGATCTGATTAGACTCGGTAAACATGCCGGGAACATATATCATGAACCCTGGCAAAAATCACGCAAAGCCAGTTTCCCTTTCGAGTGCCCCGTAAACATTAATACACGTGCAACACAACATCCAAAATGGCGGCGTCGATCTATCATCAGACTGCACATTTATGCACCAAACTGCACGTTTCAGTGACGTCATTTTCCAGTGACGTCAGTTTTCATTGAATTGGGGCACTCAGAAGGGAATGGCTATTTCGTCAGCATACTCGATTCGTGAGAGTATAAAACAGAAAATTCGGTTAACCCGCTTATGCGTCACCACAATGACAGCTGAAATAATCTAAAGCAGAAACATATCGTTTCTTCTAACAAGGTCAGTCGCCTAGAATGACTAACTGACACATAAGTGATTACTGGACACAGAATTAAGTTCCTTTCCTGCGGACCAGTTAAACAAATATCTGCCATGGTTTGTTTCACCATTCATTTTTAAGAACGTTCTAAGTCTTCTCCTCCAGAATTTTCTGAATTTACAGTAACCCAACGTGTGATTGGCTAAACCAAATGTTTTAGCCAATCAGAGGTTGGGTTACTTTCAAAACTGAAAATAGCATAAGAAGAAAATTGTTCTCAAAAATAGCTGATGGATACGGAACCTGTTTTACCGATGTACTCCAGCATGTTTGTTAAGTTTTTATGGTTCCTTTATGGTTCGTTTTTATACAGATGTCAGCATTTCGGCTCTAAAGTATAAAGATGGTCCGTCTATGGCTAAACAATCAGTTACGTTGATGGTCTCATTTCCGGTGATTGGGGTGTTGTTTCTGGTAATAACAGCCGGTCTGACATGCATTTACTGCTGCGGTAAGTATATTATATGTTGCTGTTGTTGTGTCGGCATCTTGAGCGGCACAGCTGTAAAGTGCAGGACTCGTAACCAGGACCACCTCTCCCTAAACTTTGTATGCACGAAATTTGCGTTTGCAGCTTAGGTTAAACCCTCGTCACACAAAACTAGTTCTCAGAACGTTTTATCCCGTTCTGGCATAATCAAAACGAGTTGCAGGCGGGGGTAGAACGTGTTACTTTGGCCTGATAGTGCCTGAAGCCCTTGTCTCCGCACTAAACCTTTTCTTAAAAAAGTCTTATCCCGGTCAACACAATCGTAAAACGGCTGCGGTCGGCACAGGACGCATAATGTCATTCGATAATATGCAAACGCACTGCTTTTCCAAATAACCATCTTCGATACAATTATCAGCGGTGGAGAAGAATGGATAATGTACCAATGGGTATCTTCAGCCCTCGGTACAAATTCGCCGAGATGGGTATTCGAACTCGTACCCTCGGTCTAAAACAATGCGTGTAAAAATGTACATGCTTGTCACAAACATTTTCTCCTTTTTCCATTATGTTTTAACCCTTTACGAAACAATTCCTGATTTTTACGACCCTAAGATAAAAGCCTTCTGAAAATATTTACATTTTCCTACAATGTTTACTACCCTGCTGGAAACAAATTTCAATTTTTGATTCACTTTTATTTTGTTGTCTGCAAATGTTTTCAATTTGGACAAGTCTAAAATTGTGTCGTTTGGTAAAGAGTTAACACTCTCCCTAACGACAAAACTTTAGCAGACATTTTTTAAATTGAAAACATTTGCAGATGACAAAATTCAGTTAGAAATGAGAAAGCGTTCATAACACTGGAGAGAACAAACGAGAAAATGCTGGTTCTCAGGTTGTCCTTATTTCCAGCAATGTTCACATAAGCATTTACTTTTTAAACGTTTGCTCTTTCCCCGTAAAAGCTTTTTTACCATATCGTCGGCTTACTTCAAAAACCTCGTAACTACAGCTTGTTTTTTTGTGGAAAAAGTAGAAAATGCTGTTTACCAGCATTTTCTCCTTTTCCGTCAATGTTTTCAGAGGGCTTTTATCACAGGGTCGTAAAAACCAGGAATTGTTTCGTATAGTTACGAGGTTTTTGAAGTAAACCCACGATACGCTGTAGTTACGAGGTTTTTGAAGTAAACCGACGATATGACACAAGTCCGCATTTTTCCGAATTGAAAGCATTTGTAGATGAGAAATTGACGACAAAAATGGTTTTACTCAAATGACAAGATTTGTCCTTGAAACGGTACAGAACATTCTGGAAAAGAGGGAGAAAATACTACTTATCAGCTTTTACCTCTTTCCCGACAATGTTTCCAAAATGGCTTCTTTCCCAGGGTGAGTAGAATAAGGGATTGTTTGCCTAACGCAAGTTAATAGTCATCTTTCCAAGGGTCATAATTGTAGATACGACGTTTTTTACATAAAACTCCAGAGTAAATGATATTTGTGCATGTGCGTAATGCGAGTCGCCCCAATTTTGCTCTATACTTCCTGATACAGAGCTACAACTGACGCCCATTAAAATACCAATTTAAAGTACAAATACGTGTATTGAAAATAAAGCATGCTCTATGAAAATATGGTTACTGTGTCACACAAAAACTCGAAACTCTTTGCTAATGGTAATTTCTGTTTAATGTGCGAGGACCAGACTACCTCATAATTCACTTGGTTGTTAGACAAAGGGATTTTATGGATCCCAAAAAATGATGACTTTCTTATTATTATGTAATATAGAGATGGATTAACTCTTTACCAAACGACAAAATTTTGGACTGGCCAAAGTTAAAAGCACTTGCAGACGACAAAATAAACGTGACTCAAAATTGTAATTTGTTTCCAGCAGACTACAAAGCATTGTGGGAAAAGGAGAATATGCTCGTTAACAGCATTTTCTCCTTTTCCCACAGTATTTTCAAAAGGCTTCTTTCTCAGGGTCGTCAAAACCAGGGATTATTTGGTAAAGGGTTAAACCCCCTTGTCGGAGAGTGCTTTTCAAACAACTAACATTTAACTTTTTATCAAATAGTTCCACGAATTATACCTCGGTAGGGATTTTTTTTTTCGAAAACATTGTAAGGAGAGAAGAAAATGCTGGTAACCAGCGTCGCTCCGTTTCCCACAATATTTTCTTCCTTTTCACAGACAAATGGAATAATTTGCGTTGCAAGACATTTTTTGTCTTCTATTACTTTTAGTTTGGACAGGTGCAAAACATGATCTATTTTTTACGAAGAGAATTTAGAAGTTTAAAACCTTTATTGCACCATACAGACTTTTGATTACTCTGAAGAAGATATTTGAAAACATTGTGGGAAAAGTAGAAAATGCTGGTTTCACCTGCATTTTCTCCTTATCTCACAATATTTTCTACCCTTCCAAGACAAGTTTTGATTTTTGAATCACATTGATTTTGTCGTCTGCAAACACTTCAAATTTGGACTTATGTAAAATTTTATCGTTTGGCAGAAGGTTAAATGTATTTAAAAATGAATGAGTGGAAGTTTAAGATCACATACAAAGACATGTCTGCACGGCACGTGACACAATATCACAATAACATCCTTGATCTTTTTATTTAATGCATCTGACCACGAGCGTCTTTTATGTGCCGAAATCTGAGACACATAGATTTTTTTTTAATGTCATCTTTTATCGAAGATTGAATTTTGAAAATTTAAACCATTACGGAACGCCTTTACAAGACAAGAAAAAAATCTCCCAAAAAATGAAGATATCCACAGACAACAAATTAAAGTAACAATAAAGTACAAAAGTAAACAGAGTTTGTGTTTAAATACATTTGAATTTATATCATACCATTTAAAAGTCTGGAAATTATTTTGAAGATGACAACGGTCATTGTACGATCAGACCTAGTTTTAATTAGTCGCTGACAGAAAAATTAATTTCAAAACTCGGTTGAAACCCGGTAGGTAGCTGTGTATTTTGTTTACCATTCTGCCTGATTTTAAAATTCATTTTTTTCCAAACGACTAACATAATGGTCCGACAGCATCGATAACAAAATGTCATCTCCACAATATTTTTCATACTTTGTATGGTACGATTTAAATTTAAATGTAACTATGACACCTGCTTTGTATTTTGGCCTTTACAGGGTCTTTATTTTTTAATGACATTGACTTTTTCGTCTGCAAGCGCTTCCAATTTGTACTAGTCTAATTTTGTCGTTTGGTAGAGGGTCTTCGCAAGCCAAGGTTACGATCACTACGTAAATATTACCTTGGCTGATTGAGCCCATTTTTCGAGATTCCTGCGATGCGTCCTCTGTTGAATGCTGGTTATTACCCCCCTTTACATCATATTTCTGAAAGCCAATGAAATATCGTTTTACAAACCGCTTACGAATACAATTATTCAACGTGAAGCCATAAGCAGACTTCCACATGGGTTTCCATGTTTACCTTCAATTCGAAAGGTCGCAACCTTATTTTATTTTTATCAAAGATGAAATGCTACGGGCGATTTCATTCGTTGCACTTAGAGATGGCTGCATCCAATGAAAAAGCCTATGGGGGAATGTAAAAATCAAGCTCGATCCGCCAAAGGTAGAGTAGCGTAGTGACTCGTCAGCCTTGGCTTGCGAAGATATAGGGTTAAGAGTATTTAAGAATGAATAAGCGGAAATTTTAGATCAGATACCAAGACTGGTCTGCGTGGCGTGTGATACGATATCGCTATAATAACCTTGATTTGCTTTTTAGCTCCACTGGCCGAAGGCCAGTGGGCTTACGTCATGGCCCGTTGGCCGTCGTGCGTCCGTCCGTCCGTCCGTCGGTCCGTCCGTCCGTCTGTCCGTGCGTCCGTCCGTCCGCCCTTACGATGCCGACATTGTGGGGTTAGGGGTAATTGTACATTTAGTCTCTATGGGGTTCCTTCTGTCTATCTGGTAGGTATGGGGTTAGGGTTAGGGTTAGGGTTTGTAGGTTTAGGGTTTGTGGGGTCAGGGTTAGCTTGTGGGGTTAAGTTTGTGGGGTTGTTTCGGTGTATTGAATAAAGAGCAATTCGACCTCACAAGGTCCGTCTCGTAAGACCGTCCGTGCGTTAACTTTTTCTTTAAACATCTTCTTCTCTGAAACTACCCATCCAATTTTGATGAAACTTCACAGAAATGATCCTGCCCTGGTCTTCTTCAGAATTTCTTAAAAGAATTTAATTCCTTCAAAAATCTGGTTGCCATGGCAACAAAACTGAAAAATTTTGAAAATCTTTGAAAATCTTCTTGTCTGAAACCGTAAGGCCTAGAGCTACCAAATTTGGCATGTAGCTTTATCTAGTAGACCTCTACCAAGTTTCTTCAAATTATAGCCCTGGGGTCAAAATTGGCCCCGCCCTGGGGGTCACAAGTTTTATATGGGCTTATTTAGGGAGAACTTTAAAACTCCTCTTCTACCTAGGCATAGAGCCTAGGGCTACCAAATTTGGGATGTTGTTTTATTTAGTGGACCTCTACCAAGACTGTCTAAATTATAGCCCTGGGGTCAAAATTGGCCCCGCCCCGGGGCTAACAAGTTTTACATGGGCTTATATAGGGAAAACTTCAAAATTCTTCTTCCACCTAGCCATAGGGCCTAGGGCTACCAAATTTGGCATGTAGCTTTATCTAGTGGACCTCTACCAAGGGTTTCCAACTTATAGCCCAGGGGTCAAATTTGGCCCCGCCCCGGGGGGTAACAAATTTTACATTGGCTTATATAGGAAAAACTTTCAAAATCTTGTCGCACCTAGCTATAAGGACTAGGGCTATCAAATTTTGCATGTAGCTTTATCTACGGAGTCTCTACCAAGGGTGCCCAAAAGTATAGCCCTGGGGTCAAATTTAGCCCCCGTCACATGGGATCACAAGTTTTGCATTGGCTTATATAGGGAAACTTTAATAATCTACTTGTACATAGCCATAAGGCCTGGGGCTACCAAATTTTGCATGTAGCTTTATCTAATGGGCTTCTACCAAGAGGACCAAAATTTTAACTTTGGGGGTCAAGTTTGACCCCATCCCAGGGGTCACAAGTTTTACATTGGCTTTATAAACCTGTCTCATGGGTCACATATTTTACAGGGCCTTTTATTGCGCAAACTTGTTGTACAGGGCTTTTTATTGGGCAAGATTAAAACATCTTCGTGTTTATAACCACACATTCTAGTTTCATATTGTAGGTCTGGGGTCAAAATTGGCTCCATCCAGGGATCACAAGTTTAACATGGGCCTCAAGATACAGTCACTTTAATTTATACATTAATCAAGGGAAATAACTCTTTTTATGAAAGATAAAGTTTGGTACTATTTACCTCCCTTGATTATCAAACTACATCGATACACGATTGGTGCTAGACATTAAGATTTTTGATAGAAAATATTCTGTTTTCAAGTGTTTTTCATTTTTTTGATGCTAATAGTTATGCTCACATGAGGTGAATAATAAATTCAGAGTAAGGTTTCTATCATTCAGCTTATTTTTCCAAGGATTTTACCTTTCATGCTAATGAATTAACCTGCTTGTACTGCCTGACAGCGTTCATTGTTTTTGAAGGCCCTCTTTTTCATGGTCATGAACACTTCAATTTGTGTGGTAAAGGGTTAAAAAGCCAGTGGAGCGATACAGGGCCATCATGGCCCTCTTGTTTTATTGCGTATGACTCAAACCGCCTTTTATTTCCCGAAACCTGAGAAACACGGGGATTTTTTTTTTAAATCTCTTATCAAATATCCAATAGGAATGAGACAAAACAATACAATACAGTCACTATCATACGCTTCTTTACTCCGGTTAATCTCCGCGGGAACATGTCATTAAACCGCCGTTACAGTGACTTCGACAGCAACGAACTGTGGGTCATGTTCGAAAAAAATAATAAATAAAGTATAAGTGAATACAAATGAGCCTTGCGCTGGCAAAAAGGGGGCTTAATGCATCCCTGTGGTTCACGATATCAAGCAAGCCGTCACTTAATGAATGCCCACAGACTAACATGGGTATACTTTTCGTAGATACATTAAGCTCCCATTTAGCAGGGCCAACCTATGTATAAACATTCTTTTGAGTCATGCTATATGAAAAAGGGCTTTAATGCGTCTGAAAAAAATATCGATCCAGGTCAGCCTGCAGAGTCTGCACATGCTGACCTGAATATAAATTTTTGGTAAATTGCTGCATGCCAAAGTACCATTCTGTCTATAGACTCAGTCGGTTGTAAGATGCATTAACCCTATTTAGCAGAGCAATGCCCAAATATAAACAGTATTCCTTGGAATCATCTCTGTGAAATGGGATTTAATTCATCTACAATAAGTACGAAACCAGTTCAGCCGGCGCAGCCTGACCTGATTCGACACCCTTTTGCTTTTGGTAAATTTGCTGCATGTCCAGGACCATTCTATCTAAAGATTCAGTCGGTTGTTAAAAAAACAGGGCCTTTATGAATCCATAACTATGTGATAACTCACCTAGAATAAGTGCACACGAAGAGGCGTTTATCCCCTTTTTGCCAAAGCATGACTTTTATTTTATTTCACTTCGAACTCTTTCGGGGCAAAATATATACCCCCGATCTCTTTTTTCTTTACTAAAAAAATCGACAGCGTTTAGTTTCAGTTGTAAGAACTTGTTTTTCAATCGATGTAACATAAATACATGTACGTTAGAACTAAACGGAACCAAAAGACAAAGTTTTAAACGAGTCTAAATTCAAAGCATTTGCAGATGACAAAACGAATGTTACTCAAATTTATTTTTGGAACTGTTAAAATATAGTAGGGAAAGGAGAAAATGATAGTTATAGCATTTGTTTCCCTTTCCAATTCTTCTTTAAAGTCGCACAGGTTCGTAATTTTAGTAAAAGTAAATAAATCAAAATACAGTTCACCGAAAGCGGAAAAACTTTTATCTTTCAAAAGGAGGGCTTTACGGAGCGCGTTTTGTGCACTTTGATCTTGATTTATGCTATCGTCAAAAGCCTTTTCTTTTGCCAATTGCGATGAAAAGGTAAAAGACGTCCAATATTTACAATTGTGCAACTAGAAGCAACTTATGAACACAATGCTGGTATGTTTTTGTCGATAGCTTTCCGATTGATTCTAACCTTCTAACGATCGCAGACGACACTAAATAACTTCGGCCGTCGTCACTTATGAAAAGTTACCATAATGTCCCGGATTACAAAAAATATAAAGAAAACGTCTCCAAAAAATATGGAAAGAAGGAGAGGAGAAAATACTGGCGACCGTCTTTTAATGGCGTTAGACCGTTTCAGACAAATCCAACATATTTGAGTCATATTTTAGTTGCCAAAATCTTGTCGTGTACTATGATCAGCCTAAGCATAAATTGCAGCGTGGGCCTTAAATGAATCCGATTTTGAATCTTGACATGAAACATAGATGGCACAGCCTATCTTCTGTTCGTACGAAAGAGACAGAAAGAGAGAGAGACAGACAGACAGACAGACAGACAGACAGACAGACAGACAGACAGACACACAGAGACAGAAACATTATAGACAAGCAGGCAGACACACAGACAGACATCATCTCTAACCTGACTGTCCAGTCCGATGAAAAGGATCATGACAAAAAACAGAATTGCCCACACTTGAGGCACTGGCATCTGAGTGATAGCTTTTGGGTATGTAATAAACACCAGTCCAGGACCTAACAATAGCATAATTAAACGTTTCATATCCGAACAAGCGAAATTAACTCAGTGTAAGGATCCAGAGCTTTAGAAAACATCTTGAGATAAAAAAAAAATGGTGGTAAGCAGCATTTTCTCCTTTTCCAACCATGTTTTCCATCCCAAAAGACGTTAGATGAGCTAGGTACAGAATTACAATGGAAATAGCATCAGATTCCACTTATTATCATTAGATACCCCATTGGGAGCGTATACCTTGTTTCTATCACGTTGTATTGTATGCTGTGACAATCGAGGTGGTCCTACCCGGTACTGACGTTAATTCAAAATTGAGGTTGACGCAACGAATTCATTCATGAGTATTTAACTTAATTAAACCATAGTACATACATGCAATATGGGCTTATTTGTTTTTGATGCATTTCTGTTTTACTTCAAATATATATCTAGTATAGAATACCGTTTAAAGTAAAATGTAAACTTAAACATCTTTTCAATTCTTTTGTCATTAGAGAGAAACGTCTCCTACTTTTTGTGAACGGGATGTATTCAAAGAATACCTAGGCTTGTTGCAAACCGTAAAAGCTAAAGACGTAGGTTATTACCCGAAGCAGCAACATCGGCGACGGTCACATTTTGTTGTTTGGCCATAAAACCCAATACAGAAAACACAGCAACTCCACCATACAGACTTGTACAGCTGTTTGCCGTTGCAATCACTAGGCAGTCCCTAAAACATAATCCTCTGAGTCATGCTATGATTAAAAGGGGGTTTAATGTACCTCCTTGAAGTATGATATACACGATATACAAACCATTATTATGGATTCATGAATTACATTTAGGCCAAGGGCCGACTGAATCCCGGAATAGGGTGGTCATTTTTCCTTTGACATATAAAAAGTTCAAAGATAGCAAAAAGTTTCGGCCCATGTCAGCCTGCGTGGAATACACAGTCTGACATCGGCCATTGTTTTTTTGCAGATACAGTAAAATCCCTTTTCCGTCGCATAAAACATTAACATATTTTTCTTGTCTAGTTTCTCTATCTTTTGTCATAGGACAAATGACGTGACTGTATGTTGCCATATTTCTTGGATATTTTAGACACCGTTTACTCAAATACATTCTTAGTACATTTTTGTAACATGCACGTCACGCAAATTTTTATTGGCTGGCCCATTTGGTTAGGCCCATCAAAAATTGCGTTACTTTACAATTTAGAAAGTTCTTCAAAGCTGCACAAATAATGTACTGAGAATAGTTAATGAACATTGGCTCAGATTGCAAATGTGGTGTATGTATCAATAGTGACTAACAATAGGCAAGACACTAGATCAGCCTGTATGATTTAAAATCTGATGGATTATCACGATCTTGAAGATTAACTTGTTAATTAAGCAAGTAAAGAAATCTGACTCGATCCGGCCGGTTGTACTGACAGATTTGAGATAAGTCAGCAAAGCGACAAAGCCATATGGTTACCAGGTGTGTACTTTTGTATGCAGCATTAAAGATTCCTAACTCATCGGTATATATCGAGTAACATCGACGTTTTCGTAAAGGCTTTTAGGCAAGTCTCGGCAGTTTTCCATCTTTTAATGTGTGAGTTAGGGGCAGTAGACCTCAACCATTCATGGACATAATATTGTAATATACACTGACTAATACTTCTTTTTTCTATGGGTGGAACTCTTTAAGCTTGAGGTTTGTTTAGACCTACTAATGGGATCATAATAAAACAAAAATCATTGGTAACATATATGAATTACAAGCAAACGAAGACATCTTGTTCTGACGGAGGCACATTTAATTGTGATGAAGTTTCTAAGTTTATCAAGGCTTCAAGGTCTTTTCCCATTATGAGTTTAGGATTTTGGCTAGATTACGGGCACCTTGAACATGTATGTTCCGATAATATTGTGCTGTCTCGAAAAACTTGCTCATTTTGTTACATTATGCACAAGTGTGCTCAAAGAGAAATGCTAATGAAACCGGGTCAAGATGTTAGTAGAGAAGCCACTGATATATGTCTGCAATGTGTGTACTTTTCTATGAGGCATAAAACAAAACACATACTTAAAGAAATTGTTATTAAACTTGTTGTAGCTGCCTAGTGTCACCAGGGCTCCAAGACGAACAGCAAAGGAGAAAAAGATTTGTGTTCCTCCGTCTATCCAAACCTGTAAAATTCGATGACATAATTAAAGGCTTTGACTACAAGCGCAAAGAGCCATATAATTAATCAAAGCATTGAAAGTACTGACAGACTTACGAATTTGAAACTAGTAAGTGGCTATGGTAAAAGCAAATCTTTG
Organism: Tridacna crocea; assembly: GCA_943736015.1. NCBI lineage: Eukaryota > Metazoa > Mollusca > Bivalvia > Cardiida > Cardiidae > Tridacna > Tridacna crocea. The sequence goes on from OX031062.1 coordinate 39,410,652, forward strand.
TTGATTTATACCAGACTGAGGAAATTTTGTCATATTTGGTACCTGAGTCCGTTCCAGGTCCATCGGTTCATTTTGGTTATTAAATCCAATCCGGTTCAATTCAAATGCACTTCAATCCATTGACTTTACCCGACGCTCTTGACTATTTTCTTCTCTAAACAAGAAATATTACGAAAAAATTCAGTTAACTTTCAATTTGAAACAAGTTATTTTGTTGAGATGAAATCTCCTGCCTAAAAAGACATCAGCCTTTTAAAAATAGAAACAAATAAGTGGTAAATTGTGTTTTGCATGTACACATGGCCTATTAGTTATTTCCAGCATAGCATTTGAAAAGATAAAACAAATATGACTGTCTGTGGCCTATGACGCCCAAAATGAAATAGAAGTTTCATAAAATTTTGTCCAATAGTTAAAGAGATATCAATCTATAATGGTATGTGATTACTATGTTATAATGGAATGTGACTAAATTGGTGAAAACATAGCCTAAAAGGGTTGAAAACAATATGAGAAAAGGAGAAATTGTTTGTAACCAGCATTTTCTTCTTTCTTTTCCCACATTATTTTCAAAGGGCTTCTTTCCAACTTATGTGAAAACTCGGAATTGTGTAGTAAAGGGTTAATATACAAGACGTTAAACAACAGTTTAACATATCAGTTTCGCATTCACAATGATCTAAATAATGCCTGACTGGAGGAAGAGAAGGGTTCCCTGGCCAGTGAGGGTTTGTGTTGCTAGGATTTGCTACAAGCCACCTGGGGGTACTACTTTTAGATTTATTCATACTTTTATGTACTGCGAAGTAGGAAACAGTGATATGAGCCTGATTTGCATATAGGTCATTTAATTTACATACATGTATAAGCAAGTATCATGTACCTTACCCATGACATCTTGTACAGTCTATTGCTTTGATAGTGGACAAGTTCAAATTGGGATGGTAGAGACTCTGCGCTTTAAGCCAAAGTTGTCATAATGGCTTAATAAAGATTCCTAACAGTAAGGAGTTATTTTACTCTGAGGCAGTATTTGGCAACTGTGGGTCATTTTTTGTTTACTTTGAGTCTGGCTTAAACTGGATGCGCTAGTCTAAAAATGACGAGGTTTGTATTGGAAAAGGAAGATGACGCTGTGGGAAAAGGAGAATATGCTGGTAGGCCTAACCAGTAGTTTTTCCTTTCCTTTCATTAACCCCCCACCCCAAAGGCCATTAATGACAAAGAAAGGGAGAAAATGCTAGTAGGCTCAACAAGTAGTTTTTACTTTCCCACAATGCTTTCATTGGTCATTTTTTCCCAAAGGACATTAATAATAAAGAATTGTTTTGGTAAAGGGTTACGGGTACCTAGTATTTCTGCTTTATCTCACAAGATCTTCTATGAAATACATCCTTCGTCCCACACTTTTTAAACTTTGGGATGCTAAACGCGACTCACCGACCTTTTACAACGAATTTATTATACTGCAAAGTTTTATCCTTTCAAAGCGTGTTGAGCGAAATTTCCCTTTTTATAATCTCAGGAATTACGAAAGCCTACAAGTGTCAGAATGAAGGTGATTTTTTTTCTTTAAACACGTTATAACGTGAATTTCAAACACGTTATAACGCAAAAAAAGTCGAACTAACGCGAAAATTCTCGTAATAACGTGTTTACAAACACGTAATAATGCAAAAAAAGTCGCACTAACGCAAAAATTCTCGTAATAACATGTTTTAAAAACACGTAATAACGCAAAAAAAAGTCGCAGTAACGCGAAAATTCTCGTAATAACGTGTTTTTAAAACACGTAATAACGCAAAAAAAAAGTCGCAGTAACGCGAAAATTCTCGTAATAACGTGCTTAAAAACACGTTATAACGCAAAAAATGTCGCAGTAACGCGAAAATTCTCGTAATAACGTGTTTTAAAACACGTAATAACGCAAAACAAAAGTCGCAGTAACGCGAAAATTCTCGTAATAACGTGCTTTAAAACACGTAATAACGCAAAACAAAAGTCGCAGTAACGCGAAAATTCTCGTAATAACGTGTTTTAAAGCACGTAATAACGCAAAAAAAAAGTCGCAGTAACGAGAAAAATTCTTGTAATAACGTGTTTTAAAACACGTAATAACGCAAAACAAAAGCCGCAGTATGGCGAAAATTCTAGTAAGACCTATCTATTATCATGTGATAACTAACTTGGTATCATACATAACGGGGATGTAATAAGTCCCCTTTTTCTAGAGCAGGGCTCATTTGATTTTGTTTGTTCATGAGTATTGGAGTTTAACGCCATTTAGACAGCTTAGGTCACATTATGGCGCCCAATGCACTGACGCATGTGTTTGTATTCTCACACCAGTACTGACACAACATTTTTTCCCCAAGCCACTTACTACTTTCTCACATGCATCAGAGATGAGAGGTTAAAAATCGCCGAAAAGGAAGTTCGCTGCATCCGGCTATGAACCCACAAACTTCAGGTCACGAGTCAGAACTACCGGACCGTACTCAAAAATATTAGTTTATAGCCCTGTAATAATGGTGTCGTCTAGTATCGCACCAAGATTAACTTCTTCATATCTATGGTGCCTCATAAGGACCATTGCGACTTTGCAATTAATTCCAATGTACCGGCGAAAAGACAGATTGATAAAATCATCGGTAAACTAGAGGCCCGGGCACGACGCACTGGGTTTATCGTGTGAATGGCCTTAGACAAGGCACTTCATAGCCCTACCATTGTACTGATGAATTCAGTGATACAGTTTCATTCATGAATTTGCGTTAGTGCGACTTTTTTCGCGTTATAACGTGTTTTATATTCACGTTATAACGCGAATTTTCGCGTTAGTGCGACTTTTTTTCGCGTTATAACGTGTTTTATATTCACGTTATAACGCGAATTTTCGCGTTAGTGCGACTTTTTTTCGCGTTATAACGTGTTTTATATTCACGTTATAACGCGAATTTTCGCGTTAGTGCGACTTTTTCCGCGTTATAACGTGTTTTATATTCACGTTATAACGCGAATTTTCGGGTTAGTGCGACTTTTTTCGCGTTGTAACGTGTTTTATATTCACGTTATAACGCGAATTTTCGCGTAAGTGCGATTTTTTTCGCGTTATAACGTGTTTTTATTTTTTTTCTTATAGTTCATTTTGACCCTTATAGGCTTTCGTAAGGAATCGAGTATGCTGACGAAAAGAAAATTCCCTTTTGAGTGCCCAAATTCATCAAAAACTGTTATGTACATAGGATATATCTACATACAGTCAGTCACCGATTTCAGGATATTCTAGAAACACGAAGAACATCTATTGGTTTTCTCATTGGGATTTCTTGTAGAAACAGGTTGGCTGTTTACCAATCCATGATGGCATCTTTCTAGAAAAAACTAATCTAGAATTTTCCAAGCTGATATATATAGGAGTGAATTACTTAGTGATTTTGGACTTAAGCTTAGACTAGTGGCTTGGAGGATACAGAAATAGTGAAAAGTGTTGGATTTAAACTGGAATATAGATCTGTAAGTGGGAATTATTTTATTTTCAAATAGGTTGCTCGTATCTATTTGCAAGTTAAACTATTGTAAATTAATGTTATAGGAGCCAGAAATTTCATACTTCTGAAGGTGAAACATAATTCTTAATTTTGAGGAACTTACTCTATTTCTTGATATAAGATAAGAAATTCAAACCTAAAGCTACATGTAGTTGTACTATTTTGTCTTCGTGCATTGTTAATTATTGTTAATTGTTAAAGGCTTGTTGCTGGTTTTCTTTCTCGTTACGCTTGGCTTGTAACAAAACTGATGTCACTGGGAGGTAAAGTCACACAAACATGCATTTAAGCGCATAAACATGCAGTCTAGTGATCGATCGACGCCGCCATTTTGAATGTTGTGTTGCAAGTTTCGCACTATACGGAGCACCCAGAAGGGAAACTGGTTTTACGTGGATTTTGCCAGCGTACATCATTTACATGTTTGGGGCATATTATCCAACCAGATCACGAGAAATTCCTTTGCAGTATAGTAAAACGTAGTCTGAACTTGAATCTACGCAGTCCGTCAAGGAAATATTTTTCTTCTCCAGGAAATCAATTTAGGATAGTATTATTCGAGGTTTTGATATCGGTTTGACAGTTATATTTAACTTACGTATACAGTTTTTAGATAATAAATAACAATAAAAAGTAGAATTTGATTTCTATTCTACTTAATCAACAAAAAGCAATTGTGTCTTTTGAACTTGAAAATTTATTGCTGAGCCGTCACAGGAGTTGTTAAATTTGGCAAAAAATCTGATTCGTTAGATCTTGCTTTTCATTATTAACTGCCATTATAAAGACACTATGTTAAAGCATGAAATTCAGAATTTTATTGTTCTGTTTTTATTTGATGAAGAAATACTTGACTTCGTGCATTTTAAAAAAAAATACAAATCATCAATAATTGAGACTCAAAGAATTACAAAAAAAAAACGTGTCTCCCGTTGGTGTCAACCTGGGTCGGATTAAATCTCTAATTTCTCGTGTTGTTGGATGGTTTTCGATTACTGGGGTTTCATGAACGCAAACTTAAAGGCTTTGGGAATATAAGGATGATTCTTTTGCATTTTTGAAAAATTTTCGTCCCAAAATCTAAAGGGCCATCTTTAACAGATGACAGATTAAACATTGCGCGAGTCTGGCACCTGCATTTTTCCCAACATTCTCCTTTGCCCACGATGTTTTAAAAGCCATCCCCATAGTATTTTCAATGTTTTTTTTTTTTTCGTCGTTAAAACTCGAGATTTAAAAAACAAGAGGACCATGATGGTCCTATATTGCTCACCTGAGTACTAAGCAGTAAAGGTCTACAATGAAGATAATTACCAAATATTATGGTTCAAGGGCAAATCGATGGGCGAGAGCAATACTGTTGTAAGTGGCTATACAACGTATAGACACTTACAACAGTATTGCTCTCACCTATCGAAATGATTATGAAACAAGAGCGGCAAATTGTCACAAGATATGCAATCCCACCACCAGTTATCAAGGAGGTATAATAGTTGCAAAGGGCAGGCAATGCAAGAAACATTTAACCAAGTCTAAAGTCAATTTGACTTGACACTTCAAAATTCCACTCTGGACAAGCAAAAACTACTGTAAAAATGAAGATCAAAGTGGAATTACCCAAAATCCATGCTAGGTAGAGTTATTGTTCTTGCACACAGTGCTCGCCTGCTCGGTAATATTGCAACAAACATGCATGTATACCAATTTTGAAGTCGTTCTGGCATGAGATAACAAAGTCAAATGCAGAGTTGCAGACTCGTGTGAGATTTTATTGAGACAAACATTCTAACCATTTTTCAATTCAGCTTAGCGAGAAATGTGGTCTGTAGAATGCTCACAAGAAGATTTTTAAAGATTTCCCTCTATATACAGTTGTATCTGTGTGAATTCTGAGAGCATCAACATAGGGCTAATTAAACTTTCACACCAGGGCCATAATTTGAAGTAATTTAATATAGAGGGCCACTGGATGATGCTACATGCCAAGTATGAAAGGTCTAGCCCTTACGGTTTTGGACAAGAAAATTTCTAAAGTTTTTTTCTTTCGGTTGCCATGGCAACCAGAGTTCTCCATGGAATTCAAATCTTTGAAGTATTCTGAAAGTGCATTTCTTAAGGATCATTTCTGTGAAGTTTCATTGAAATCTGATTTCAGAGGAGAAGATTTTTTAGTGATTGTTTACGGACGGACAGAGAGACGGACGGACGGACGGACGGACAGACGGACGATGGACATTGACCGATCACAATAGCTCACCCGAGAACTACGTGCTCAGGTGAGCTGAAAACAGCAAAGACTTTTTTTTCTCATAGGCCAATTAACTCGATTGGGATTCCAGAGGGTTTTCAGTAACCATCCTTGGAACCAAGGTTTCAGGATTACGTTACTCTCACTGCAGAATTAATAGAAACTGGGTCAACGAGGATGCCAGCAACAGAAGCAACTAAATTTATGCCTGCAGTTCTTCTGATGTCGATCTTCATTTAGCAGAATGTTTTCAAAGTAGGCTGCTGCACTGTTTTAACCTAATGTTCAACCTCTAAACAATTTATCTCAAGTTTTACCAACTCTGAAGATGAAAACTTTTGAAAACATTCTGGAAAATGGAAAAAATGCTGGTTACCGGTGTAACGTTGTAAAGTGACCCCCATAGAATAATGACCCCCCCGTCATTATTTTATATAGAATATCGACTCCCCGGTCATAATATTATGACCGGGGGGTCATAGTATTATGACCTCCCCACACGTAGAAAAGTGACCACTCACGTAGAATTGTGACCCCCTATAGAATAACGACCCCCCACATACACACCCAAACTCTTACTCTAACCCTAACCAAACTTAGGTACACTTACAACATAATTATCTCCACCGATAGGCATCGGAGGTGTAATGGCACCCGTCCGTGCATGCGTCCGTCCGTACGTACAGAATTTTTTGACCGCAACTCTCCATTCATTATTGGGCGGTACCGATTCAAACTGGCTGGTTAGGCGCTTCCACCGCATCTGTATGGGTTCTGATTCGTCTGTACAGTACAGTATTTTCAGGGATTAAGAACTACTACCGATGCCTATTTGTGTGGAAAGAACAAATGGTTAAGGTTTCCGACCGAGAATCACTTGCCCCTCACCGTTGTGAGTTTGAGGCCTACCAGGGTTGTGCATGGGTGTCTGGCATACACACTGTCCTACTTGGCGGTTGCATATTAGAGTGATTCTGTTGACATTTAGTCACTTTAGCAAGATAGATTTCTGCTACTTTTACAATGCGCTATACGAGTCAAAATGGTTCCAATAGCAAGGGTCCATTCAGTCGTCTCATAGTATAGTATACACGCAATACTGTGCGGTGGTTGCAGTTTTATTTCTTTGATGTTAAAGGGAACCGTTCAACCACAATGGACACTTCAATATGCAGCGCTCGATAATACGGCTGTTTCGACTGACAGGACGGATAAGCTGCAGTTCAGAGGTGAAGTAGAAAAAAATGTTGCCTTTAAGTTGAAAACAAAATTAGTAGCATACAAAATAAAGTTAAATCGAGTTATATATGTCAGCATCAGCTCCAGTAGAAACAACAACAACAACAACAAAAACAACAACAACAACAACAAATAAACACGACAGTGATTTGAATCGATATACATGTAGAGTATGTTAAATTAGCAATAAGTTAGGTGGGGGTCAATATTTTATAGATAAAATCAGGAGGGGTCATTATTTTATAAGGGGGGTCAGTATTTTATAGAGAGGGGTCATTATTCTATATAAAATAATGACCGGGGGGTCATTATTCTATGGGGGTCACTTTACAACGTTACACCGGCATGTTAAAACTCTTTTTCTTACAACATTTTCTCCTCTTGAAAGACAAATATCACTCAAGCCATATCTTATTTGTCATCTTTAACCCTTAGGCTGAGCACTAAGCGCGTCTTACGGACCTTTTGAGGACAGTGTAGATCAAGATCAGACTGCATAGAACGTGCACTTTCTACACTTTCCGCTAAGGATATATATTTTCCCTGAAAAAAAATGCCTTTGAAATTGCAACATTTAGGATTTTACAATCGACTTGAAAATATTATCTCAGTTATTCAGCAGGATAAGGGTTAAATGTTTTAAACTGGAACAGTCTCAAATTTTGTCGTCTGCTAAAGGGTTGCCAGGCTTGCGGTTTAGCATGGGAAGTTTTTTCGACTAGGTAGGTTACGGGTGATGACGAGGCAGTTTGAAAATGTGGGCGTCTATATTTTGTACACAATGGAATATGAGATAAAAATAGGATCTGACATGAGTTGGTTTTTGAGATAAAATTTCATTAAAAGAGTCTTGAGAAATTCTATAGATTAGCAGGTTAACCCTTTACCACAGAATCCCGACTTTTAACGACCCTAGGAAAGTAGCCTTCTGAAAACATTGTGGGAAAAGGAGAAAATGCTGGTTACCAGCATTTTCTCCTTTTCCCACAATGTTTTCTTCCCTTCCCACTAGAAATTTCAAATTTTCTTTTACTTTCATTTTGTCGTCATCAGTTGCTTTCGATTTGGACCAGTCTAAAATTTTGTTGTTTGATGCAGGGTTAAGGGTTAAAAAACTTTATTTAAATGTATATTTCGTCGGTTTACTTCGAAACCATCGTAACTCAACTTGTTACAAACTGTAGTTACGAGGTTTTGGAAGTAAACTGACGATTTATGGCATTTTATCAAAACGCACTGAAATCTGTGGTTGAACTCTTTCAGCACTAAATGTATGAGTCAGACTCCGTGACAAGGAGACAGTTAGAATTATTTATTTTACATCGATTGAGAAACAAGTTCTAGTAACTTATACTAATCTCTCTCCATTCTGCTTCTGGGAACTACACTAGTACTTGCGCCGAATGTGTGGGCCAATGAAAAATCTATTTTCCTTTTCGCACAATGTTTTCTATCCTTCACTAAACAAATTTCAAATTTTCAGTCACTCATATTTTTTCGTCTCCAAATGCTTTCGATACGGACAAACCAAAAAACTTTTGTAGTTTTAGTGTGTTCAGCGTTGACATAAATGTCCTCGGTGCAAGCTGACAGACTAGTTCTAGAGTTGTTAATGTGCGGATCATTTGCAGACGACAAAATGACGACAGTGTGCCTAACTTTTTAAGCGTTTTATTTTTTCTGTAAGAATGTCTCTTTCAAGAACTTGTCTGTACAGAAAAGTGGGAGGGGGGAAGCATTAATCGTGCTTGAGACCTAAAGGTGATTTGATATTCGAGTCATGGACAGTGTTACACATTTACGATCATTATCGTTCCATCTTGCAGACTTTCGTCCTCCAGCACACAATTGTTGATAACCATTCAACTCTTTACCAACACCAATCTACAGACTGGTCCAAATTGAAAACATTTGCAGACGACAAAATAAATGTAACTGAAAATTGAAATTTGATTTGGGAAGGGTAGAAAACATTTTGGAAAATGGAGAAAATGCCGGTTATCAGCATTTTCTCCTTTTCCCACTATGTTTTCAAAAGGCTTTTTCTCAAGGTCGTCAAAAGTCGTCATTGTGTGGTAAAGACTTTTAAAAGTCTTTACCAAACGAAAAAACTTTAGACTGGTCGGAATTCACAGTATTTCCAGACGACAAATTCAATGTGATTTAAATGGCGAAATTTGTCTTTTATAGCGTAGAAGAGACTACGTGTGTTTTTTTTTTCCACGGTTTTTTAAAATTTCTCCTCCATAAGGTTCTTTAAAACCGGATATTGTGCTGTAAAGGGTTTATCCTGAAACTGAAATTAAACAGAAAACCCAACTTTTCTGTATAAGCCAAAATGTTGCGATTTCAATATGTTGAATGTCGTAAAAGTCTAACCGTATCACTCAGTGTGAATCAAAGATTGGACCGAAAGTTCTGTCCTTTCTGATACTAATTTTCTCTCCATTTACGGACAGAAAACTGCAGCTTACGCACAAACTTTCAGATTTTCAGAGTAACTGACGCCGTCAAAGTCTCAACGGATCACTGAGTGTAGACCAAAGATCAGACTGAAAGTTCTATCCATTCTGATACTGATCTTCATTTACGGACAGAAAAACCGCAGCTAATTGTATAAAAAAAAACACATGCGATTTCAGAGAAATTGACGCCACTAAAGTCTCAGCATATCATTAAGTGCAGATTAAAGATCAGAATAAGAGTTCTGTGCAGTCTGATCTTGAGCTTCATTTTTTGTCCATAAAAACCTGACTGACTAATCCTTTACCAAACAATCCCTGGTTTTTACGACTCTGAGATAGAAGCTTTTCGAAAACGTCGTGGGAAAAGGAGAAAATGCTGGTAACCAGCATTTTCTCCTTTTCCCACAATGTTTTCTACCCTGCTAGAGACAAAATTCAGTTTTTGAGTTGAATTTGATTTGTCGTCTGCAAGTGCTTTTAACTTGGACCAGTCTAAGTTTTTGTCATGTGGTAAAGAGTTCACGCTTGGCAGTTTATATAGGTCTTAGCATAAACAAACCATCTCTACAGGATATGTAAAACTCCCTTAGCAAACGATAAAGTTTGAGACTTATGGACTTTGAAAGCATTGCAGACGACATATTAAATATGGCCCTTATATAGAACGTGTTTCTTAAAGGTAAGAAAACATTGTGGTAAAGGAAGAAAATGCTGGTTACCAGCATTTTCTCCTTTTTCTACAATTTTTTCAAACGTCTTTTCTATCAGGGTCATTAAAACTCGGGAAGTAAATATTGTTGTAAAAGAAGGAAGTAATGCTGGTTCCCAGCATTTTCTCCTTTTTCCAAAAGCCTTTTCTGTCAGGGTTGTTAAAGTAACAAGACAGACCAAATAATTATAAACAAAGCTGCTGTTTAACCCACTACCAACCAATCCCTACTTTTGACGCCCCTGAGAGAGAAGCCTTTAGAAAACATTGTGGGAAAAGGAGAAAATGCTGGTAACCAGCATTTTCTCCTTTTCCCACAATGTTTTCTACCCTTCACAAAACAAATTTCAAATTTTCAGTCACTTTTATTTTGTCATCTGCAAATGCTTTCAATCTGGGCAAGCCTAAAATAGTGTCATTTGGTAATGAGTTAAATGCATTTGAATTTATTTCATACTATTTATAAGTATGTAAATTATTGTGAAGATGGCAATCACTTATATGTATACTGTCGGTCAAAGTAACGTTAATAGTCACCGACAGAGAAATTAATTTCAAAAGCTGGTTAAAAACTGCCAGGTAGCTGTGCTTTTTGTTCACTTTTTGCCTGATTTTAAAATTCTCTTTCTTTTAACCAGCGACTAACGACGAGAATGACACCTGCTGTGATATTCTCACCTTTATTCGGCCTTTAACTTTTTACCAAACGACAAAATTTTGGACTGGTCCATTTTGAAAGCATTTGCAGACGACAAATCAAATGTGAATCAGAAATTAAAATTTGTATACGGAATGGTAGAAAACAGTGTGGGAAAAGGAGAAAATGCTGGTTACCAGCATTTTCTCCTTTTCCCACGATGCTTTCCAAAGCATTCTTTCTCAGAGTCGTTAAAGGTGGCCCTTCAGAGTTTTTGACGAAAATTTTACAAAAATACAAAAAAAATAATCCTTTTACTCCCAAGCCTTATAATTTTCAATCATAAAACCCCAGTAGTCGAAAACCATCCGACAACAAGAGAAATTAGAGATTTACTACACCCCAGGTTGACACCGGCTGGAAACACGGTCTATTTTTACATTAGCAACTCGCTCATTTACATACCGGAAATACACAGTCAAAGCTTCAAACTTAGCATCCAAAGTTCTAGACATTATGGAAAGAATTTACAGGTTTGTTATGTTATGGAATTTAAGAGTCATTAGTCACGTGCCAGTCACATGACATTCCCAAAATGCATTTTTTTTTAATTTTTGGCGGGAAATCTAAAAATAGCTTAAGAGGCACGTAGCCTTTTAAGGGAATACCACCAACATGTTTTTTTTTTTGTAATTTTATGATTGTTAATTATTGATGATTTGTATTGTATTTTTTTTTAAATAAATTTCAGTGATATAGATATATTTTCATTTGGAATGATGTGAAAAATCTAAATACCCACCTTAAAACGAGGGATTGAGTGGTAAAGGGTTACGACTTGGTATTGTTTGATAAAGTGCTAACACGATTCTAATATGAAGGTAATTTCAGACGACAAATTCAATAAGGAAGAATTTTATCGGAATTTTAACCCTTAGGCTACCTAGCGCTTCTCAAAGGAGCTTTAACGGACAGGGTAGATCAGATCAGACTGCACACAACGTGCAGTCTGACCTTGGATCTGCATTGTCCGATAAGTAGACATATATGGAGACCTCCCAAAATAAATAAATAAATAAATAATAACCTTTAACCCTTTCCCAAACAAGCCGTGGTTTTTACGTGTCTCAGTAAAAGTCTTTTGAAAACACTGTAAGAAAAGGAGAAATTGCTCATAACGAGCAATTTCTCCTTTTCCCACAGTGTTTTCTACCCTTTTTGAGAACTTTCTGCCATTTTCTCCAAATTTGAAATTGTCGTCTTTAAACTCTTTCGGTTTGGAAGGGTACAAAATTTATCGTTTGGGAAAGGGTTAAAATAGCAAAGTTCAATATTAGATTCATCCCACTTATTTAACTGGATAAGGGTTAAGTCTTTATTTAACAACAAAACTTTAGACTAGTCCAAATTGAAAGCACTTGCACACGACAAATTAAAGATAACTAAAAAAATTGAAATTTGTTTCAATCAGGGTAGTAAACATTGTGGGAAAAGGAGAAAATGCTGGTTACCAGCATTTTTTCCTTTTCCCACAATGTTATCTAAAAGGCTTCTATCTGCATGTCGTCAAAAGTCGGGATTGTGTGGTACAGGGTCAACAGATTAAAACGTTCCATAAATTATTATCACACCAGGTCAATAGAACAACCCAAGGTAGTCTGATCACAAACAGGCTTTTACGTGCAAAACGTCGTCACACCAGAAAGTACATTTCTGAGATCAGACACTATTTCATGGCAATCTGATCTTGATCTACAATCTTTACAAGATAGCCTCATTTCTGGCTCATTGCTGCCAAATTCAAATCAACTTGATGTTCAAGCCGACATTATAAACGCATTTTTTTTTCAGTTACAAAGATGGGTGGTGGAAATATCTCCTTATCGGACAGTGTAGATCCAAGATCAGACTGTACGTTCTGTGCAGTCTGATCTTGATTTACCTTATCCACAAAAGGTCAGTGAGTCGCGCTTAGCAACCTGGGGTTTAAAAAGTTAACCTTGAGACGGTAATAAATACAATCCCGAGAAGAAACCACAAAATTACAGTTGGGAATTCACCCCCCTTTTTTTCCCCTATCGGCGGTTTCGGTTTTGGGTCCCTTATTGGGAAGTAAAACCCTTAAAGCGCCAGGATCTATTTCAGTCATCTTTTTTCTCTGTGTGTATTTTTAGATCAAGCTCCATAAAGCATACAGATTGATGGTGTAGGAGGCCAGATTGGAATCCAGGCAGATCTGGAATCTGCCCAGGTAGATCCGGAGTCTTTCTAGACCAAATTAGAATTATAATTTTGTGTGGACCGAAATGGATTGTTTTCCCTTTATCAAATCATATTGATCCACATATGTTTACAACTCAGAGGTATTTTAAAGTAAAGCATGTTATTTTTCCCCCACAATTACTCCGTGTACCACATCTTTTTTTGTTGGAGTGCAAAACATTCAAAATTTATTCCTACTCTGAATTTCTGGGCACGTATTCACCAACCATTCTTAAGAATGTTCTTTGTCTTATTCTTCAGAATTTTCTACATTTGTAAGTAACATAACTTCCGATTGGCTAAACCATTCGGTTTAGCCAATCAGAAGTTGTGTTACTTACAAATTTACAAAACCTTGGAGAATAAGACTAAAAATATTCTCAAGAATGGTGGTGAATAGGCCTACGGGCCCTGATTAAAACTTCTATTATTTTGTGGTTTAAGTTTAAAAAACAAAATATTCCAGTTTGGTTTTGGCAGATTATGGAGCTGCCTAGCCAAATTGGAACCCTAATTTGGTTTTGACAGAATTCCAGTTTGGTCTACGCAGATTCCGAATCTGTCAAGATTCCAATTTGGACTACGACATGATTATGCATACAGCAGGTATGATACTCAATCTTATAAGATATACCTGACGAAAGAACATTTATCTTTCAAGCCGATAGTTAACTGAACAAAAATTCTCATTATCTCCCACTAGATGACCTTCTACAAATACACATAGATCTGATTTGGGCATGCAGGGTACAGAAGCGGACTTCCCGCTAGATGGCATTCTACAAATACACCGTTGTCTGCACATGTCATATTCTTGATTGACTGAATTTGCGTTTATTTATCGTCGACACCGGTTTCCCATATGGGTAACGCCCCCTCCCCCCCTGAAGGCTGTTAGTATTGTTACGGGGGATAGTGCAGATTCAGGAAGAAACCCATCGTAAGTTTCGCCCGGTTCTTTAACGTGCTCAGTGTATAGCACCGTCACACGGGACCTCGGTTTTATGTCTCATCCGATAGACTATTAGTAATTTTAGATGTCCAGCTGTGGGGATCGAACCCACACCCTTACGATCACGAGTCTAACGCTCTACCAACTGAGCTATGCGGGCTGGTCAGTCATATCCTTGATTATTTGATTATTTTCGTTTATTTATCGTCGCTACCGGTTGCCCATCTGAGCGACACCCCCAGAAGACGGTTAGTTGTTACGGTGGATAGTGCAAGGATACAGGACGAAACTACTGAGAATTACGCCTGGTTCTTTAACGTGCTCGGTTTATAGCACCGTCACACGGGACCTCGGTTTAACGTCTCATCCGAAAGACTATTCATAATTTTTTAGTTGGTCAGCCGGGGACTCGAACCCACAACCTGTAGAGACTCGAAACATTGTGTTCACGAGTCCTACGCTCTACCTACTGAGCTAATCGGCCGGTTAGTCATATCCTTCGAAAATTCGACCTGTCGCGTATAAATGTGGTCCGGTCTTGTGTACTCAGGATGCCCAAATTAGATAGATGAGTATTTGTAGAATGCCATCTAGCGGGAGATAATGACAAATACACATCTATCTAATTTGGGTATGCCGGGTACAGAAGCGTAATCATTTTTCAAAACAACAACCGTTACTTTGAATTTCAAAATGAAAAAAAAAAAAACCCATTTAGCCAATAAAATGCTACTTGGTGCGATTCATTCAGCTATAATCAGCTAGCATGCAACCTATGCATCGTACAAATCGTACAAAGTTTATTAAAACATCTTCTGCATGCTTGGGTAATAGGCAAATAGCTTCGGTATAAACCCTACTTTTCCCAGGCATTAGGGGGGATGGGTGATGTATCATACCAGACGGGTCGAATCTTCGAAGAATATGACAAGCGCAGACAACGCAAAAATTCTGTTATTTAAAAGCTATTTTTTGGAAAGAAATACCACCTTATCGGACAGTGTGGATCCAAGACCAGGCTGCATGTTCTGTGCAGTCTGACCTTGATCTGCACCGTCCGCTAAAGGTCAGTAAATCTCAGTTATCAGCCTAAGAGTTATTATTTTTTTTATTTCACTTGCATTTTGGGCCTTATTGCCTTTTAACAATGGTCTGAAAATAGCATTTCACTGGAAAAGATAAGACTCTTGGGCAACGTATGCAACCAAATAAAGGAAAGTAAATATCAAAGTCAAACTGAGCGTCGTGTGCAACTTTTTCTTAATCTGCCTATTAAGAATACAGCTTATACTCGCAAAAAACTAATTATTCCCTCATAACGGGAAGATGTTTTACAAGCGTTACCCGGCAACGATATCTTCTTTTAACTCTTCAGCAAATAGCAATATTTCACTGGATGTGGGCCGAATAAGGTAGCCTAGGCAGCTCGGAAGCCGATCCTTGCCGGGCGAGACTCACGGAAAATTCCGATGTCTCGGTGAAGTATTGTGGACCAATAATCAACCGGTAAGTTTTACTCGAAGGTCGCCGGATGTACGTCTGTTCGGAAGACGAGTTTTGCCTAAGTATATACAGGTTTGCGAAATATGCAGTTGGAAGTCTCGCATCTTAACGGCTAGGCACTCCGAATAACTTCGGTACAAACCCACGTATTTACTTCCTGTTGATAAAAATCCACCTGCAGACGATTTTTGATGTCTCAGCTCTCTACCAAACGATTCAATCTCTTTTAACTTGAAAGCTTCTGTAGGCGAGACAATCAAATGTGGCTCATATGATGGAGATTTTATATGAAAGGTTTGAAAACATTATGGCAAAAAAAAAAAATCCTTCGACTGATTACTAGCAATTTCTCCTTTTCCCACACTTTCTCTATAGGTTCATTCAACATTGGGATTACATGTATTTGGTAACAGGTTAATGCATCGATCCTTTTTGTTGATGCATTAAGATCCCTTTTCACAGAGTATTTCAAAAATTGGTAGAGCCAATTAGATGTTGAACTACTTTTATAGATCTGTTTTCAACATTATTTTAGTTACATCGCGGCGGTCAGGTCAGCTATCCATGCTTCACTGGGGTCTGTTTTACCAGTACTCTGCACAATTTTCTTTCCAAACCTCTGGCTGCTTTCCCACATAACGATCACCGAAACAAAGGTTAGTACTGGGAGAGGAACGAGTCCTGTCGCAATGACTATCAGCCATCCTCGGAGAGAAATTAGTCGAGCCAGGGATCAAACTCACGACCTCTTGTTGGCAAGTCCTGCACACTACCACACTGAACAACCGCGAGTCAGATCAGCTGACAGAAGTTAAGGTTCATGTAAAGTGTTTATTTTGCTTAATTTCATACGTCAATAATTCTGTAATTATTAAAATTTGTCCAGGAAAACCATATATCAAATTAAAGCTCTGGATGAGTACAAGCTGTTTTACATAGTTATACCTACTGGCCTTGCATAATAAAACTAAAACATTGCAGAAAAAGATGACATCGTTTAAAACCTACAAAATAATAATGACATAACAAAATTGCTTAAGTTTTGGAGAAAACATAGGCTATGGTACATACCAGGTACTGCTGCTACCAAAAATCCTATAGTTTCTTTAAAAAGGCACATATTTAAGTCAGAAAGTTTGACATTTTTCCCTTATTGAATTGTCAACCATGTTTGACCTACTTTGTTTTAGTAACAGGTATGGTGTCTCCACAGGATCAAAATGTACAAGTGGTTGTGTGTAATAAACTTTCATTAGTATTACCTGAACAAATTGACATGAAATAAATGACCTCAATTACCATATATTACACGCTTGATTTATTGTTCTAACTTGGCTCCGGCTAATGTCGTCTGCATGCGGAACTATGTGCATGTTTCTAAACTCTTTATGCTGCTAATAGATTTATAGTGTTTTCAAAGAATACTTGAAATACCTGAAATAACCATTATATTGTTGGTTTAAATTGGTAATACATGGTGGGTGACTTAGATCTATGATGCACTTTCTATGCAGCCTGATCTTAATCTATGCCATCCGCAAAACCGTTTTATTTTGACTAAGGCGCAGTAAGGGTCAAACCCGACATTTACCGATAACAGTTTCCGTACAGTCCGATTATACCAGATGGTTTAAATATTCACGTTTTAATTACTCTTTGCATAAAGGTAAATTTCAGGTAAATTTATTCCAGTAATAATTTTAGAATAAAAATGACCTGTACAAGTGAAATTTCCATGTCCACTTACAAACCCTTTCTCAAAAACAGCACCCCACTACCCCATCACACACACAAAAAGAACAATGAAAAAAATGCTTATGTCAAAAATTGATTCTAAATCCTATCTACCAGACTGGTGACACCTTAATCCTATCTACCAGACTGGTGACACCTTTTGTAACTGCTGTTTTTGAGAAAGGGTTTGGACGTAGACATGGACATTTCACTTGTACAGGTCATTTTTATTTGTTTTATTATCTAAAATTACTAATGAAAGTTTATCATGCACAACCACTTGTACATTTTGATCCTGTGGAGACACCATACCTGTTACTAAAACAAAGTAGGTCAAACATGGTTGACAATTCAATAAGGGAAAAATGTCAAACTTTCTGACTTAAATATGTGCCTTTTTAAAGAAACTATAGGATTTTTGGTAGCAGCAGTACCTGGTATGTACCATAGCCTATGTTTTCTCCAAAACTTAAGCAATTTTGTTATGTCATTATTATTTTGTAGGTTTTAAACGATGTCATCTTTTTCTGCAATGTTTTAGTTTTATTATGTAAGGCCAGTAGGTATAATTATGTCAAAACAGCTTGTACTCATCCAGAGCTTTAATTTGATATATGGTTTTCCCGGACAAATTTTAATAATTACAGAATTATTGACGTATGAAATTAAGCAAAATAAACACTTTACATGAACCTTAAAGAATTTAAACTGTTCAAGCGTATACAATTTCTAACGTGTACATGCTTTATTTGCACGTATTTTCCAATAGCAAAACCCCGATTTAACTTCCCGTTGATTAACAGACCCTTTACAAAGAATCGCCGTATTTTTTTGACCCCACAGAAGAAATATTTGAAAACATCGGGGAAAAAAAGGGAAATGCTGCTAACAAATATGTTTTCTTCTTTTATTTTTCCCCACACTGTTTTATTATCTATCGAGAGACATGCCCCGTTATTTACAAGATTGTTTAATTTATCGTTTGCAAAATTATCGAATATGGATGCGTTCAAAATTTTGTCAACAAAATATTCTAATTTAATGTACAGTATTTCCCAATTGGTTTCTATAGTTTTTTTTTTTTTGTTATCAGGTCCTTGACTTTAATTTCCGTGTTTTTCTTCCCGAAATTAATACACGAAGGCCGATTAGCTTATTTTTGCGTAGAGCTGTCAGGGGGTGAAGATGGTGCGTGCAACGCAAGCGCTAAGTTTGATTGCAATTTTTATTTTGGAAGAGGGCGAATGCAAGAAACGGTGTTTTAGTATAACTAATGGGGTAAGATGTTACTTATTTATTCTTTTATTTTTTCTTAACCCTTTGCTTTATCGTAGGTCTACTTATATTACGAGAAATAAAAATTAAGCATGATCAACTTGCATGTTCATGCAAGTTTATTTTGTTTTAAAGGCATACTGCCCGCTTCTTTATTTATTAAACATTTTTATTCACAGCAGTCGAAAATGTTGCAATCAGATTGCGCGTAAATGCTAGCTTATCCTACAGTCAGTGCCTCTTTACGGTCTAGCCTACCTTCACTGGAAGTAATCGACATACACCATCCACATTGCACGTTCAATGCAAGTTTATTTCGCTTTACCACACAATGACGACTTTTAATGACCTTGAGAAAAAGAACCTTTGAAAACATTGTGAGAAAAGGAGAAAATGCTGGTAACCAGCATTTTCTTCTTTTCCCACCATGTTTCCTACCCTGCTGGAAAAAAAAATCAAAAAAGTTTGAGTTACATTTATTTCGTTGTCTGCAAGTGCTTTGAATTTGGACCAGCCTAAATTTTGTCGTTTGGTAAAGAGTAAATAGGCCTAGTTTCTGCTTCTTAAGTTAGTACCGTTCTAGTGGAAAACAGCTATTTCTCCTCTAATATTACCCCCAAAAAGTTGCTATGATTAAGAATGAGTATTGTTTAACTAGTTTGACCGAGCCACTTTTTCCTTTTTTTCCTTCTTAGAATGATCATTTATACATCTAGGGCCACTCTATTCTCATTACAAAAGAGACAATAATTACTTTTCTTTTCTGAAAACTAACAAAAATATCAACAAATAATTTCATGATGGACACCAAGCGAATTTCTGTTTGGTTAGAAATGTGCAAAAATATTATATCAGTATAAATCCCTATTTATCAACTAATAAGAAATTTCATTTCATTTTGCACTAGAAGTGTTAGCCTGGTAATACCTTAATTCATAAACTATTATCATTTACAGCAATCAAGATGGTTGCAATCGAATTGCACGACTACACAAATCTAATCTTGGTTTACATTATCCGCTACTGTAATCATGGCCCAGTGAAGTAATTGAAATGTTGCAATCATTTTGCACGTACAGTAAATGCAAGCTTATCTTGATTTGCACTCACCGCGCTTTGTTTATGGTTTACATTCGTTGCAAGCAATCAAAAATGTTAAAACCAACTTGTAGGTTACATGATAGCTGTCTCCATTTGTACTTTCTGTTTTTTGTTTGTTTGTTTGTTTATGATTAATATTCATTGACAGCAATCAAAATGCTGCAATCAACTTGCACGATTAATTCCCTTACATGCAAGCTTATCTGCGTTTACAGTACTCTTTGCGTCCTTGTTTCTGGTATACATGTACCTTCATAGAAAGACATAAAACAATTCAAAAACATATAAAACAAATTAAAATGCTGGAATTAACTTGCATGTGCACGTACATGTACATGCAAGCTTATCCAAGATTTCACTCTCTGCATTTTTGCTATATTAGTTTACCAACATGTAACCCTCGCGTTTTTGACGAAAGGAAACGAAAATTTTATGCGAAATGGAAGAAACCCTAGTAATCAACATTTTTTTCATTTTCTTTCAACCTCACTCTAAGACAAACTTTATCATTTGAGCAACCGTTTATTTGTCGTCTGCGAACTCTTTCAGTTTCGATAAGTGTAGGATATTGTCGTTTGATAAAGATTGAAGCAATCAAGTTGTTTTGTCTTTTCTCTTTTATTTTAAGTAATGATAGTGCGGAATCACAGAGGTTTCAAAGCAGACATACAACGAAATAATTATGTATCGTGAAATTCCAATGTACCATACTCTGGCAAAAGGAGGCTTAGTGCATCTTCCCAATTGATTGTACCAAGCAAGATATCTCATACTAAGGGATCTATGAAGTCCGCGTTGTCTAGTAACCAACTGAATCATGAGGTAGACTTATCCTTTAGCATACGAAAAATTGACGGATAGCAAAAAGATTTCACCCAGGTCAACCTGCGCGGACTGCGTAGGTTGACCTGGGTCGAAACCTTTTGCAGATTCAATTAGCCCTTTTTTAACAGAGCATCGTTCAAATAGTTTGGTAGTATTCGCCAAAACTTACATCTAAAGAATGCACAAAAAGGCTCGGGTGGTGAAAATGGCCTGCTCGATATTTTTGATGTAATTGTAAGTGATGTAAAATAAGCAGGGCCCGCATTCACCAACAGTCTTAAAAACGTTCTTTGTTTTATGCTCCAGAATTTTCTCTATTTGTAAATAACAAAACTTCTGATTGGCTAAACCATTCGGTTTAGCCAATCAGAAGTTGTATTACTTACAAATGTAGAAAACCTTGGAGAATAAGACTAAGAATATTCTCAAGAATGGTTGGTAAATACGGGCCCTGATTGTATATTGTGGCTTTCTTTACTGAAAGAGTTTTTCACGTGTGTATGCAATTTACCTCCAAACAACGTCTCGGAGAAAATAGATCCCGATGAGTATCTTTCTTAATCATTTGCTAGGTTCTATATACAGCTTTCAAAATGGTTAAAGGGAAATTCAATTCATATGAGTCATTCTCTGTGAAAAGGGGGCTTAATGCCTCATTACATCACCAAATCTTTATATTCCGCTAGTTGGCATTTGTTACAATACTTTGAATTCTTCGAAGAGTGTGACATGCGCAGACAAAGTCTGTTTCTGTTCCGAGGATGCTCGTTTTGCATTAACTTTCGATTTGGACAATTGAAGAAATATTGTCTTGAGGTAAACTTCTAAGTAATGTCAGTAAATCAACAAGCTTGTTTGTAATTCCAGAATGAAACCCAATGGTTCAGTAAGAAAGTGGTCACAAACGGTAAGTTTTATTCCTTTATGAGGGAGGACGCGAAAAAATGAGGACCCGTACATATTGAAAGCAATAATTGTAGACAGTAAGTTCATGCGGCTCGAATAATGGAAATAGCTTGGAAGGTTTGAAAACGCTTTCCCGCTGTGTTTCAAAAAGTCTTTCAGGGGATTGTGTACTTGTTCTGCTGAAAATCAAAATTTCTTGTAAAATACCGATAGATGATACATCATCGGTTTACTTCCAAAACCTTGTAACTACAGCTTGTAACAAGTAAACCGAAGATATAAGGAATATTGTGTTGTTCCTGGTGCCTGTATTTGATTCCTGCACAATATTCCGTATGTCGTCGGTTTACTTCCAAAACCTGGTAACTACAGCTTGTAACAAGCTATAGTTACGAGGTTTTGGAAGTAAACCGATGACATACGTAATATTGTGTTGTTCCTGGTGCCTGTATTCGATTCATGCAGCGTGAATAAAATACATTTGATATCGCTCGAGACCTTGGGTCGAGCGAGACATCAAAATTTTCTAAGTCTGCGAGAAGCAAATGCTAGTATCAGGAAAGTTACTACAGCATAATATACCTTTTATTACACACGTCCATCTTTCATACTTCGGGTGATGGGAGCCATCATATCCCTCGGCTGTAACTGGGGATTGATATGTAGTATATCAGTGCATTCATCGCACGGAAATACGACGTGATATTTTGCTTGTTTTTTTCTCTCCATAAATCAAGTTTAATTAAGTCTCTTTGTGTTATCTCACGATAAGTGCGACAAGCCGTAGAGGGAACCCTACGTTTACATCATGTTCCCAGCATCCACGGCAGGCACGTTTCTGACAACCGTGGACCAAACGGGATTGACGTAATACAACCACGAGGAATGCCACAAGCATACATTTTAGACCGTGACCGCTGGGATTGCCGTGCCAGATTTTTTGACTGTCAAAGGATTTGCCCCGACAGTCCCGATGTTGAGAAACATAACGGACACTCGTGGGACAGGTTGGTCGTTGGGTTCTTAGTACTACGGCATGATTGATACCGGTGAAAAAAAGGGCTTCCACGTCCAAACACGTGTCGTCTCTGAGTCTTATTAATACCCCCATCATACCAAACTCGTTCTCAGTTGATTCCGAAAATTTTTGTCGAACGGACTTTAACTGTGTTCAGACGGAGTGGACGTATTAGCAACCTTTTACGATCTGTTTACGAAGTTAATGGACGGGTTAGGACGGAAAGGTGCACAAGAACTTTTAGCCTGCTCAAAATTTCTTGCCGTCCATCCCTTCATGTAATTAGACGGAGTAACAACGAACTTGAAACGAGATGGACGTACTACGGATCTGCTGTGCTTCGATACTAATAAAGGCGTGGTGCAGTCAGGCATCAATTGACTGCGTTTGCATATTACCGACCGAAATTTCACGTCGCCCGTTTGAGGAGTTTATTGACCGGGATAAGACTTTTTAAAAACAGATTTGGTGAGACAGGGGCTTCATGCATTATAAAGCCAAAATTACATGTTCTGTCCAGGCTGAAACCCGTATTTTCGATTTTATCAGGTCGGGGTAATACGTTCTAAAATCTAGTTTGGTCTGACGGGGCTTAAGGCTTGTTACGTGTTGGTAAGGTCTGGTGTGATCAACTTTGTTCGTCTGCGTTGTCAGAACCGGGCTGTCGGGAACATAGTGTAAAAGTAGGTTGGTGTGCAACACTGTTTCTTCATCTACTTGTTTTTAGTATGTCTTTATCTAGTGCATGTTTTTCCAGATTTTCCAGGAACTTTACAAAATTATCACATCTTAAGTCATTTATTACAGACTTCAGAGCTCGAAACGAAGAAGATGTTTTCAAACGTGTGTATGGACGCGAAACTCTTAAACGGCCGGAAGACTTGAAGATAAAAAACGCAACTCAACTGCTGTGGAAATCTAATGACAGTAAAGTATATTGTTTTAACCTTTGTCCTAGTGAATGCACAATTAAGCTAGGTGCAGTCTTATCTTGATATGCACTGTCGACAAAAGGTTTTAATCCTTAGGGTGCTAGACGCGACTCGCTGACCTTTTGCAGAACGTGCAGTCTGATCTTGGATCTGTACTGTCTGATAAGCCCACCCCCCTCCCCGCCCACCCCCCTCCCCGCCCTAAAGAAACCTTTCAAATAGCAAAATTTGATGTTTTACTGTTGGCTTAAATGTTTCATTTAACTTATTACCAAACGACAAAATTTTAGACTGGTCCGAATTGAAAGCATTCGCAGACGACAAAATAGAAGTGACTAAAACTTTGAAATTTGTATCGGGGAGGGTAGAAACCATTGTGGGAAAAGGAGAAAATGCTGGTTACCAGCATTTTCTCCTGTTCCCACAATGTTTTCAAACGGCTTTTTTTTAACAAGGTCATTTAAAGTCGGGATTGTGTGGTAAAGGCTTAAATAACAATTTAGCAGCATAAGAGTTAATATTGAGGTCTGTATTCTAGGAAGCGGAGATGTGTATAGCAAGTTTATTCAGTAAAAAACCATCTTCCTTACTAACTATTCTCGGTAGTTTCCGTGCATGGTCGTCCCACTGAAAAGAATTTCACTGAGTCTAGGGATCGAAACCAGTGACACAAACCCCACTTCCCATCCCTCCCCCCCCCCCCCCACACACTCCCTGCGCTGAAGTCCTCAAGGCTTGTACCCTATGCCTTGGTCACAAATAAAACGGGCGCCGATGTAATGCAGAGAAATGACCCTCCCTTACTAAATGACCCACGGGTCGTTTTACTACGGAGAAGAATGACTCGGGTCATTACTCTTCGTAGAGGAATGACCCGGGTCATTCCTTTATGTAGTGGAATGACTTTTTGGGTCATTTCTCTACGTAAAATAATGACCCGGGTCATTCCTCTACGTATTGAGTTGACCCATGGACGATTCCTTCCAAATTCGCATATTCAAAGATTTGAGACATCGTCCGGACGCCGTACGATTTAAAGATGTTTTGCTCGAGCAGTCACAAATCAATCGGGCACCAGACGGCAGTTTCTTCGGAAATACCGTGCGCACACTTTTCAGTTCAGAAAGGCACCGGGCGGCCACCGAACGGACATCGGGCAGCAACCGGACGGCGATAGAACGGCGCCTGTACAGACACCTTTCGGACTTTGCACACATGCCGCCGTCAGGCTATCATCCGGTCTATGAGCGGTCTCCTTACGATGAGGGAGCCTGGACGATGAGTTTAGTTTAAACATATTTATTTTCCCTCAATTTTACATGGAAATGGCGTTGGGTCACAAGTTATAACAACTTAGAAATCGACCCTCCCCCTACAATATAATGAATTTACAAGTGTTCGCACAACTAATTATAATACACAAGAAAGAGATAGAGAGAGAGGGAGAGACAGACAGACAGACAGACAGTCAAAACGACAGACAGACAGACAGACAGACAGACAGAGATTTTGTCCATTTGCTCAGCATAGTAAAAAGGAAAGATCAGAGGATACGAAAGTATGCTTATATCAAGTAAATCGGCCAGTTTGTTGAATATACTCCTGGACTGATACAAATAATTCTGAATTTTCTCGATCTGTTAGGGATGGTTTGCCAAAAAGAAGAATATTTACATTCAGTGCATTGAGGTGCAGAATAGAATTAAAGAAGTGAAATTTTGAATAACAAAAAGATTGCATCTTAAAAAATAGTGTTCGGCGTCTTCAGGTTCCACCGAGCACGTGCAAAGCTGACTATTACGAAGATAGTTATGAAACAAATCATTATTTAGTCCACTGCATTTATTTCTAATCCGGGCATGCATAACTGATAAGAAACGATTGCCTTCAAGGTAATAGGCGGGGACAGGGGGTAATGGGAACCTACTTGAGATTAACTTTTTAAAAGTCGAAAACTAATTGACATTCTTCAGGTTTTCATTTAAATTGTTCCAGATATATATTGAAGAAGGGATACAGGATTTTTGAGAAATTGTAGTGTGTGTAGATATGTTTCTTAAATCCCTAATATTTCTAAGAGCATAATGTGTTGTGTCTGCTATAAGTGGCGGAATCAAGTCTGTAATGTATTGGGGAACCATCTGATGGGTGGCTTTATACATAAAAAAACATTTTTTGGGTTTCCCGCCTATCTTTCAAAGATTGCCATCCACGATGGGTAATACCCCGGTAACAGATAACCAATGCTGCCGGACGGCTAGTATTTCAGGGGATTTTGACACAATCGTCCGGGAAGCGCACGGCGACCCTGCGATGACAATTCAATTTGAACGGCGACAGTTCAGTTTTGAGACGCCGTCCGGCGCCTGTTCGAGGTTTAAAACAAAGTTATAATTAGACGGCGACCGGAATATTTTTGGGCCATCGCGATCGGAGAGCCCGTTCACTCATCGTCCGGGCTCCGTCATCTTAAGGCGACCGCTTGGTGACCGGACGGTAGTCGGAGGGCGGCACAAAATCCGAAAGATGTCCGTACAGGCGCAGTCCGGTCGCCGGTAACCGCCCGATATCCGTTCGGTGGCCGCCCGGTGCCTTTCTGAACTGAAAAGTATACGCATAGCATTTCCGAAGAAACTGCCGTCCGGTGCGAGATTGATTGGTGATTGCTTGAGCCAAAATGTCTTAAAATCGTACGGCGTCCGGACGATGTCTAAAATCTTTGAATAGGAGTTGGAAGAAATCGTCCTGCGCCCGTTTTATATCTGACGAACATGTAGGCATTAACGGGCTCTCCGATGGCCCAAAAAATCGTTCGGTCGCCGTCCAATTTTAACTTTGTTTCAAATCTCCAACATGCGCCGGATGGCGTCTCAATATTGAACTGTCGTTTTTCAAATTGATCTGAAATTTCACTCTTTCAAAAAAAGCAAATATCCTCTATTTATTTTATTCTTATCAGTGCATCACTGGGATTTAACAGTGAATAACACCACTAGTGATGATAAATATTGTATTATCACTAGTGATGACTTAGTTTAAGAATGCAATAAGCCCCCTTTTTACAGGTAATGGATCATTTATTTTTAATCTTAGGTTTTAACACGAGTAAAAGAACGAAATATTTCTTGTTGAAGATCTGCAGTGAAAAGAGCAACGGAGTGTCGACCACACGTTACTTTCTACTCGGAAATTTCACCGTCAAACCGGTAATTTGAAATTCTATTAATTTTATTCAAAGGCTTTTGAAGCTCCCGTACCGTGGAACATTGAAATTTTCATGGGTCGTTTATCGGACATTGTTACTAAAGATGACATGTTGGCAGATCTCCTCTAAATCGTATATAAATCCATTTTCTATCAGGATGTTTTGAAAGATGTCTGATAAGAATATTTTTTAAGGTAAAAATTTGATAAAATTACCGTAACTTTGAAACATTTTTGTTCCGTACTCTTAGCAATAGGAATTGGGAGGTAAGGCGTAGTCCGTTTTATATGTATTTTTTTTTTTGCGCGTGTCTACTAAAGGACAAAATCTAATACAGTCGTAAAGTGACATCTTGGATTAACCTGCGCAGACTGCGCAGGCTGTTCTGAGACGACACTTTACGCAAATTTTTGACTGTTCCTTGCGTGTTGAAGGCCATATAAAAATCAGCTTGTCAACTAGATGACATAGATAAAGATCAGACTGGGCGGAATGGGCGGTCTAATATTGTAGCTATATCCTCTTTGTTTTGCTTGAAAAAAAAAAAACATATGAAAAAAAAAAAAAACATTGTGTAGAAGAGGAGAAAATGCTGGCTACAAGCATTTTCTCCTTATCCAACAGTGTTTTCTACCCTTCAAAAGGCAAATTTTTGTTCTTCAGCTATCTTTGAATTATAGATATGTTTTGAATATGAACTGGTATAAATATTTGTCTTTTTCGTAAAGAGTTTAATTCAATTGCCAATTTATGTCTAGTTTACAATTTATAATTTGAGTTATATTGTGAATCACTCTGCTGGTCATTTCAACAGGAATGGCAGTTTACTTACAAGTGTTTACCAAAGTGCATAACTAAAGGGCGATGTGAGAGAATTGAGATTACGCTCTGGCCCTTACCATATGTGAATGGAAACGACACTAAAAGAACTTACAGAACCAATGAAAACAGTAAAGCTACTCTTACTATCCAGCCAGGTATATACCGTATAATTAATAACTGAAACCTACCAGCAAACAACAGATAGTTATGTTCCATGAAGTATAATCGTTTATTTGGTAATTTACACAGGTCTTCGATTACTTTATTACTACTATCTATCTATCTATCTATCTATCTATCTATCTATGCACAAGCTGTTACGAATTGATGCTTCTTATCTATCTATGCACAAGCTGTTACGAATTGATGCTTCTTATCTATCTATGCACAAGCTGTTACGAATTGACGCTTCTTTAGAAATAGTATGACTCAAATATATACTTGTTAATATAAAATTATTTCATATCTTAGTATCAAAGGTGTTTGGGTTTGGCTAGACACTCGTGAACATGTTACCGTTGATATTCACTATAATGTTCACTCCACGATATGACTTTCTTTCTTTCAGCGATAAAAACAATCATCTTCCATATACACGTGCATCTACAAGACAGTTTATAGCATGTTCTGAGCAGACTCATCTTGAGCTCGAAATTCTTCACAAAACATGATAGTTTTTGGATCTCGTGGACGAAACAAGTAACAGGGTATACATGTATAATTATGACCACTTCCACCAATTCAATAACAGGTGAACTTTTAATTTCATTCTTTTTACGTTGCTTGTTAACAGAAAATAGCACACTCGTAAGACTCCAACGGGAAGTGGAAACTTGTAACTGTAAGGCGAAGATAGTCAAAGTACAACTGGTACAGTTAAAGCCGTCCGAGCTAACAACAACAACAATAGTAAACAATAAACGTGTCAAGTTTCGAGTGCAGTTTTACCTTGATAGAAACGGAAGAGAAATATCAAGGTGGCATAAAGACACGGAAACAAACCAGGTTAGTTTGTATCATTACAATATATATAAGATAATCAACTAATTCTGTGTGATATTAAAAATCTGTCACTATGGGTAACCATTTAAGAAACAAAAAGTTAATTTTTAAGTATAAATCAGCTGGTCATTGTGTTTGGCCCACCTGGGCCTGTATTCACCAACCATTTCGAAGAATATTCATAGTCTTATTCCCTAAGAATTTCTAAATTTGAAAGTAACGTAACTTCTGATTTAGTAAACTATTTGGTTTAGCCAATCAGAAGTTGCGTTACTTTCAAATTTAGAAAATTCTGGAGACTGAGACAAAGAACGTTCTTAAGAATGGTTGATGATTACGGACCCTGTTGCCTTTAATGGGCAAAGCAAAGCCTAAACGACTAACCACAGGATACTTTGTTTTTTGAAACCCTGCAGAGGTATTTTGAGAGCATCGTGGAAAAAGTAGGAAACACCAGTAACCAGCAGTCCTTGTTTTACGATTATCTTTACCATTTTTAAAAAGGACGTGTTTCATCATTTGAGCCAATTTTATTTGTCCTCTCCAAATGTTTTCAATTTGGATACTGGTAAAATTTTGCCTTTTGGCAATGAATTCAAACCCGGTCTTCCTCGGGGTCATTAAACACGCGATGATTTGAAACAGGGTTTCATGTAATTCTCTACTAAATATACCCATGATTTAACTTCCATGATATCAAAAAGACTTTGGAAGGCTTTGTGGAAAAAGCAGAAACTCCTTTCGCCACTATACTTTCTATCTTTTGATAATAAAAGCCTTAGTTGTGAGTAACATTTTATTTCATGCTTTCCGGTAGGTTATCGCCAAATATCGGTGAAATATTTCGTGGTTACGATCAGTGAAAATATCGATTCTTATATCCTAGTTGCCTAGTAAGATGTGCGTAATTCACAACCAGATAGAAATATGACGTCATTTACCTTACATTTTTCGCGCTTAACGTAATAATTTTATTGTATTGCGTTGCTATTCGGAGGGAGTATACGCCACAGAGAATAATTGAAAAGAACTGTACTGGATTTTGATAAAGTTCCTCCAAGAAATAATAAACACATGAAATGAATAGATTTTTTTTTTCGGTTAAAGATCGAAATTTATTTCATCTCGTGAAAATATTACCGATGATGTTCACCCCGATAAAATAAATTTCGATCTTCAACCGAAAAAAAAAGAAAGAAATATCTTCTATTTATCTATTGCCTGCAGAATTCCATGCTTTGCATTTGGACGTGTGTAAAAAATTTATCATTTTTTGGTAATGAGTTAAATGCTTCTTTTTTTCAGAATAAAATGAAGTTTGAACAAACAATCCATGTAAAGCCAGGACGCTATGTTTTGAAGGTCAGTTTTTGCTAAAGATTCCTCTGACAGAAAGGGCCTAAATTCATCGCCATAATCCTTCGTACCAAGCAACCTATGACATTTTAATGGATCCATAAAAGCCAGTCCTTTGAACAATCCACTTAATTCTGAGGCAGACTAGTCTTTGGACAAACAGTAAACTGACCGATAGCAAAAAGTTTCGGCCTTGGTCAGCCTGCGCGGAGGCTGACATGGGTCGATACATTTCGCAGACGGATCAAGCCCACCATTCACAGAGCATGGCTCATTTTTATTTTTTTTTACCATTATTGGTTTGTTGATGTCTTGCCCTGGAAGCTCGATCGGTAGCGTGACAGCAGGAGGTCGCTTGTTCGACCCCCGTTTCGGCCAATTTCTATCCGAGGAATGAGGATAATCATTGCGACGAGATTAATTCCTCTCTCACTGCTGACTGTTATTTTGACGATGGTTACGTGGGAAAGCAGCTAGTAGCTTCGAGAAAATAACTGAACTGATAATAGAAACTCCAGGAAAGTAATCGTACGAACAAAGTCCGTCACAAAGAAAATCGGGACGAAGCCATGCATGAAGGAGTGGTCTCCCGTAGCATACCCCTCTTAAAGTCACCAATTATGACTGAAAGCCTAATTAGGCAGAAATTCCGCCAAAAATTTGAAAAAAGGATGAATGGCTCAATGGCCAGTCCCGGACGAGCCCCTATCTTACGAATAAAGTACGTAACAAAGAAATAAATGAACAAATGCAGTGTATGAAATACGGGACTCGGCAGGACCCTGGAACGCCCTGACAAAAGGCCTATACCTTAATCACTGAACTAAAGAGATCTCTCCCTAGTGCAGTTGCTAGGTATTGTATTTAACTCCGGACGAAGGAGTGGTTTTCCGTAACAGCATGGATAGGGGAAATGGTCGCGGCGATGATTTATAACTAACATAATGTTAAAAGCATATTACAATAAATCAATCAATCAGTCAATCAATCAATTGGTGGCTAATGCCGTTTGTAATGTTATAACAGTTGTATCACGGTAACTTGTCCACCTATCTATGTTTCCATGGGGTACCTTTCATCAGTAATTTAAACAATATCCTTCCAGTTGCTTTGTCTACTTACCCATATAAACAGTGTCGAAATAATGTGCAGTAGTTAAAGAGGAATTCCGAGACGATAGCTTCGGCAAGAATACCGATCTTAGAATCGAGCCACTGACCTGCCTATTTCAAGCCCTGTACCTACTGATTTGGCTACCTTCCTATTGGGCCTGAACTTACTTCTCTTAACTCATTACCAAACGACAATATTTTAGATTGGTCCAAATCGAAAGCATTTGCAGACGACAAAATAAAAGTAACTGAAAATTTCAAATTTGTTTTGTGATGAGTAGAAAACATTGTGGGAAAAAGAGAAAATGCTGGTTACCAGCATTTTCTTCTCTTCCCACAATGTTTTCTAAAGGCTTCTTTCTTTGGATCGTCAAAAGTAGGGATTGTGTGGTAATGGGTTAACTCCAATGCTTATCACGATTGGTTGTCGTGGCTAGCTGACCTATTACGGACAGCGTAGATCAAGATCAGACTGCACAGAACGTGCAGTCTGATCTTGATCTACATTGTCCGAAAAAGGAGACATCTTTCCTCATAAAACAGCTTTAACCCATTACCACACATTCCCTACTTTTGACGCCCCTGAGAAAGAAGCCTTAAGGAAACATTGTGGGAAAAGGAGAAAATGCTGGTAACCAGCATTTTCTCTTTTACCCACAATGTTTTCTACCCATCACAAAACAAATTAAAAATTTTCAGCCACTTTTATTTTGTCATCTACTAATGCTTTCAATTTGGACCAGTCTAAAATATTGTTGTTTGGTAATGGGTTAAAGTAGGAAAAAATGGATTTTTACAATCGTCTTCAAAGTTTGATTTCTTTGATGTATCACGATAAGTTTTAAAACATTTATTCTCTTGCCCTGCTGAATAAGTGGAATGAAATTTCAAGCCGATAGTAGAAACTAAAATTTTGCTATATTTCAAATGATTTTATTTCTGAGATTTCAAAGACGTCCATAACAGGCAGTGTAGATTAAAGATCAGACTGCACGTTCTGTGCATCTCATCGTCATCATCATCATCATCATCATCATCATCGTAGTCGTTGTCGTCATCGTCATCGTTATCATCATAATCATCACCGTTGGCTTCATCATCATCATCATCACTCCAATTATATCACCATCATTCTCATCGTCGTCGTCATCATCATCATCATCATCACATCATCATCATCATCATCTTCTTCTTCTTCTTCTTCTTCTTCTTCTTCATCATCACTCCAATTATATCACCATCATTCTCATCGTCGTCTTCATCATCATCATCATCATCACATCATCATCATCATCATCATTATCATCATCATTGTGCATAGTTTAGTTTAATTTCAATTACAGGCAGAGAAATATTGCAAGGAGTACGACGGTTATTCATTGCCATTGTCCTGCGACAAGTATATGACAAAAGAAGCGATTTCAAACCCATGCATAACAACCGGTGACGTGAAGGAAAACGAAGGTAAATTGTCTTTTTCACGTAAATTGCCCTAGATGGCGAAGAAAAAAGCTATTGGTACTGAATGTCTTTTTAATGAGTCTAGATCAAGACTAAGTTGGCACAGTGATGTATGGGGCATGCTCTAGCAAAAGGGGGCTTAATTCATCACCAGTGACAATGACAAACGTTCATTTAACGTATACAGGCCACCGGCCCAAAAATACAATATAACATACAAAATTCCATAATACATGTTGAGAGAAGTACCTAATCAGATTTTAGGATCATGTGTACGTAAAAGGCTAATTTACTTAATAATTCAAAATTGTCTATTTGAAATATTTCATAGAAGGAATTTACATCAGTACCGCGTACATACCAGTTGAATAGATAATACTGTCTTATTACATCATGTTTTGGACCATGAAAAAATACATGGAATTCACATTCTACGACTCTCATATTGAATTTTTCTAAACAGTAAATGCATATTCTGTCCTCACGTGGTATATTAGAATGGCGTCCAGTCTCAATTCTAAATTTATGATTAAAACATCTAAATCGTGCCAGAGTGATTCTGTTTCTATAAGGTAAATCAACAGTCAAGTATTTTTCAGGGTTTAACAAAGACTTAAGGTGGCCCTTCAGAGTTTGGGACGAAAATTTACAAAAAATGCAAAAAAAAAATCATCCGTATACTCCCAAAGCCTTTGATTTTCATTCATAAAACCCTAGTAGTCGAAAACCGTCCGACAACACGAGAAATTAGAGATTTACTACAGCCAAGGTTGACACCAACGGGAGACATGTTCTATTTTTAGATGATTATTTCGCTCATTTACATACAGGAATACACAGACGAAGACATAAAGGAAAATACTTAGTCTAAACACATAACCATTCACAAAGCAACAAACACTCTTTTGCAATAGCCGAGACGATCGCTAGGCAGTTTTATTACGTGTGCGTTAGGTACTTGCTAACGCACTATATATTTTCAAAATATAAATATATATATATATGTATATATGTATCACAGCATTTACATACAGCGGCGGAGAAGTCTAAAGACGTAATTACACATAACTATCAACCTACGTGTTTTCTATTACGGAGGTACTGGCCGCCCACGTAAAACCCCTCTTTGAGAGGAACCGTGTTTCCGTAGCAAATGCACGAAGTAAATTATTACCTCTCAGACTACCTCTAAGAAAACAGGACGGACGGATTCCGGCCTAAGAACTTAGAATTTATACATATTTATACATGAAAACGCAGAATTTGAATAGCATTATGCCAAAACGACTGTGCCTTAGCGCGTCTGGCGTGGAACTGATATTTTGCCTCCAAAACTCTATATACATACCACGTATCTGCACGGACAAAACGTGCGTAACCAATGTATACTATACCTTAGTGCATTAAACCGGTTTAGACAAACATTCTCTGCTATACTCCGCACCGCAGAGAATTAATAAGTCTAAACACATAACCATTCACAAAGCAACAAACACTCTTTTGCAATAGCCGAGACGATCGCTCGAACGTTACAAATGATAGTAAAGGGAATGCTATTCAAATTCTGGTACACTCATAAAGGTAATTACAAATTTAACTGTTTGGTTATAAACAACTTCTTTTCCAAAGAATCCTCCACATATCCGTCCTTTGCTAGATCCGTTTTCCAACGGCCATGACGTTTCAAGCATCTATCTGAAACCCCGTCTGCATTTGCTGCGGTAGTAGCGCCGCTAGCCCTCAGGGAATGCGTTCCTAAATGCAAATTTGGAGCTACTAATTTCAGTCTAGAGACAATGCATTCCCTAGATCTAGTATAACTCAATTTCTTGTTCTGTTTCAATAAAAAACATTTAGATCCAGATCTACAAGCTGGCTTGAAAAGATATGAATCGGAACCAGCAACCAGTCCGGAGTATTGCAAATATCTTTGTAACATAGTTACTGGACAAGCGCTAGTTTGACCACTCGAAATTAAAACCTCCTTACCCGACCTATATACATCCGTTTTACTCTTCTTGATATTCAAAGCCACATGGTCCGATCTGAACTGCATGTCGCAACATCTCAAATCAACAATTTCATTAAACCTTAAAAACCCAGAAAATCCTAACAAGATCATAGTTAGATCGCGTAAAACAATGACGTCCTGGGAATCTGCATAAAGATCACATAAATTAACTAAATGTTCTGTGCTTATAATATCTTTCTTTACCACTGGTTTTGAGTTCAGCCTCTTAGCGCTTTCTACCAACATGGAAACCGTGGGGTTCACCGTCGGGTCTTCGTAATCGTTTATACGATGCAACCACTTTATTGCATAAAGAGACGAAGAAATCACTTTGTCTGACTTTCCAGCGCTAATTAAATGAGATATGTACATAGCCACATGGATAGCACAAGCCGGCTTGGATGAAATACCTTTAAGAACACAGAAGTCCTCAAAATCTCTAATCTGATATGAATATTTCTTCACTGTACTGTCAGCTCTTGCGGATAGCATTTGATGAGCCATTCTATCTATGATCCCGTCCTGATCCTCAACGTAAACCCCTGTCTCATCGAACTTTCGTTTAAGCGATGTTTTTATACCAATACCTGTGGATCAGAAATCTTCATGAGCTAACATAATTATAAAACTTGTTACAATAGAGCAATGCATACCTTTTCCGCTGTGTGCATATTAAAAAACACAACGCATTATTACCATACTAAATAAAAGAACGTCATCAGCAAAAAGCCCATTATTCCCCTTTCCTTTACATATAACACCACTAAGAGGCAAAGTATCGACCTCTTTAATAAAAGATTTATAATGTCCGTTTAAATCCGTAATAAATGGCCAAAATGGAGCGGATTGCCATTTTGGAACTACCAAAGTACAACAAGCTTTGTCTGCCTCTAATTTCCTGATGCAATGAGTAATAAGCCTCGGAGGCGGAACAATCCAGTTTATCTCTCCGCTCCAGCATTGATCAAAACAGTCTACCGCTTCCGTGCCCGGTACCCACCACCTAGAGTTAAAACGCTTACAGCGGTTATTATAATGCGTAGAAAACCTATCAACAGTATGAGGACCCCACTTTCTGTCCAGTATTTCGAAATATTTTGTGGAAATATACCAATCGTCGCAATCCTGACACCTACTTAAATGATCAGCGAGAGTATTTTCGTCTCTAGGTATCCAGACAGATGAAAATGTTATACGATTGCGATCACAAATATCGTTTACTGACATTGATAAACGCTGTAATTCGTCAACCCTACTACCGGCATGTAAAATACGCTTAACGTTCTGATTATCTGAAAATATCTTTATATGGCTATTTCTTAACAATTTCAAATTGCTTAATATTACCCTACGAACAGCTTCAAGTTCCCTCCATGTGGAACTTTTAAGCGATTCCTCACCTGTCCATGATCCGTATATTTCTGAACCATTCACCTTTTCTGGTGATTTTACCTCTCTTTCAATAACACATTTCGGTTTTGAATCTAATATAAGCCGGAAAGAACTATCAGAACTTTTGTATGGATCAAGAAAACGTACATTTTGTGGCCTGGGAATCTCGTATCTCTCTTCCGGGAGACGATTCTCGTGAAGTGAAGTACCAAACGAACTCTCCTGCGGGAGTTCGGAACTACTCTCCAACCTTACACTACCCTCAAAGTAATTGTCCGTCAATACAGAACTACTCGCTTCCGGGATTTGAGTACAAACACTATCTAAACAATCAATAGGTGTCAGTGTCTCAGAATCGACTATACAACCCACATCCGGGGGCTGTGTAGAACTACTATAGGCGTAATTAATAGGCGTCGGTGTTTCCGAACCGACCATGCAACCCACCTCCGGGGGTTGAGAGAGAGCACTTACAGGCGTGAATGACTCGTACAAATCCCTATCCATCGAACTACCTGTAGTCTCAACCTTTTCTACGTGACTGACCTCGCAATGCACGGTATCCGGTTTATCAAAGCGTGCGGATTCCGATCCGCCCTCCGTTTGACTTTGAAAACAAACCTCAACGTAACCACCATAACCAAGGGAACTTGCGTCAGCGTAGACATTTGCGCTTACGACTGGGAAATGCCGAAACGATCGACCCACGCTGTTAAGATAACGAGCGTTCGACCTCCAATATGTCAACTCCCCTACAGCCGCTTTACTTAATTGAACGGGGCTATTCCAACTGCACCTACATAAGATACACTCGTACAGATTTCTAGTACGTAAATTAACGTAACTACCCAATACAAACTGTAAAGAAATGATCTGACCTATCACGGAAGCAAGCAACTTCACATTAACCAGACTGAATTTACTTTCTTGTGCCCCGTGTAAAATGGAGTCAATCTGCGCTTCCAGACGCATGATTCTATCATCCGTAACGTGCAACGTATTATCTATAAAGTTCAAAACATGCCCCAACCAAGTAGCAACTTGCCTAGGAATCCAGTCACACTTATCATCGGCCAAAAGAAAACCAACGTCTGTTAGGGAATCTCTTACAAACATACTATGTTTTGTGGCAAGATCGTAATCCGTACTACCACCTATCCCGTCGTCAAGAAACATCACGATGTTGATACCAACAGACCTCCAATATTTTATCAAAACTCTAAGTACTTTGGTAAAAATATGACCAGCTGTAGCTATTCCGAATGGTAATGAATTATAGGCATAGTATGCTACAGTACGTCCTGACACCCAGGAAAAACCTAAAAACGTTCTATAACTCGGATGAATGTCAATATGATGATACGCACTCTTTAAGTCGAAAGTAAAAACATAACTAGAGGGCTGAAATATACTTTCTGCTACCTTAATGTCTTCAAATTTCACTTTGAATAAATGCAAACAAGGGTTAATGTGTCTACAATCCAGCACTAGTCTAGGCTTACCCGACCTACCGTACGCTACTGTTAACGGATTAACGACTGCGGGCTTCACTGCAGAAACAGAAACAACACCTTTATGTAATAAAGAGGCAATTTCCGACTCAACTAAATCAGGATTGTCCCTTGACGACTTATTGTTCTTTAAATGTACAGCCAGTGGTGTTTGAAAAAACGGTAATTTATAACCTTTATCAATTACGTCCAGGATATAAGCGCTACCTGTTAATTCCGACCATTTATGCAAACGACTGCTAAGACGACCAACCGGTGAAATCACAGTTTCCTTTATTTCCAAACTTACCGCAAAAGCCATGTCAACAGCTTTTCCACGACTCTTTTCCGAATTGCAATGCTTCCCAGAACCTGCAACATAACATGCATTATTCGTACAACAAGTTAAACAACATACAGAAGTACTTATCTTATTATTGCTGTTGTTTTGCGGGCACTCGTTCTTCCAGTGACCCGGCTTCCCACATACAAAACAAAGGCCTGGACGCCTTGTCGTACCGGTAAGCTGACCAGTACTCTGTGAAGCAGACACCTCATCCCTACCAACCCGCCTGTATGGTGCTGCTCTAGCCCTGCCCTTCTTAGCCTTGTCAGCCTTAGCCTTTCTGGATGCCCTCGCCTCGGCTTTATGGATTCGCTTTTCGTCCTCACTGTCACTTGCTATGGGATTGCACTCATATTCCGCGACAACCTTCCAACCCAACTCAGAACCGTCAGCCAACTGAATTAATTTCTGTCGCCTTTTAAGCATATCCCTTGCTGAAATGAAATACGAAAAAAGAAAGAAAGACTCCCCGTTCCCGAAAAGCTACCGTCACTTTTCACTTATTATATATTTATTTATCTTATTTATTTTATTTTATTTTTATTTTATTAATTTATATATCTACAATGTTTCCATAGTCCGTAATTATT
The DNA here is from genome assembly GCA_943736015.1 of Tridacna crocea. Lineage (NCBI taxonomy): Eukaryota > Metazoa > Mollusca > Bivalvia > Cardiida > Cardiidae > Tridacna > Tridacna crocea. The sequence goes on from OX031062.1 coordinate 39,448,796, forward strand.
TATTTAAAATGTTTCCGAAGACGGAAATAAATGCAATTCTGCCATGACCACACCCAACATTCGGCACCCGTTTCCATGATGTTTTACATCTAAGTCGTTAACTAACCCCCAAATGTAGAATTTTAAACAGTACAGTTTAACAAGTTTACCTTCAATAATGCTTTCTTTTGCGTCTGCAATGTTCTGTTTCTCAATATGTGACTCGGCAAGATCCAGTTTAGCCATGACCTTAGAGTTCTGCTTGAATTGCTCTTCATTACTCCTCCGTTTGAATTTGGGAGCGTCCAGCACGGAATGATATGTAGAAGAATTAAGGGAAGAAGAAGCAGGCGAACTTATCTGCTGTATCATGCTGCCAATATCCCTCAACAACTCGCTGTGAGAACTCTTCACCGCTTCCCTGACCGTGGTTTTAACCAAAGAATGTATTTCAGAGTCTTCCATAGCTGTACCGAAAACGACTGTGCCTTAGCGCGTCTGGCGTGGAACTGATATTTTGCCTCCAAAACTCTATATACATACCACGTATCTGCACGGACAAAACGTGCGTAACCAATGTATACTATACCTTAGTGCATTAAACCGGTTTAGACAAACATTCTCTGCTATACTCCGCACCGCAGAGAATTAATAATTACATGTTTGTTATGTGATGGAATTTAAGCGTTAGGAGTCACGTGCCAGTCACTTAACATTCCCACAATGCTTTATTGATTTTTGGCGCGAAATCTAAAAATACCTTAAAGATGCCTGTCTACAGCCGGTGAGCAGAAACGCTGTTAAATTTCAAAAAGAAAAATAGAATGGTACAGAAATCTGTCCTTTGTGTACACAAGGATAAATTACTGACATATATCGTGTAAATGAAAAAAGAAACACGGGGGTTTGTGTGAAAAACCTAAAATTGGCCAGAAGAAAACTGGCTGACGATCGAAGCTGTAAACAATGGCGGTGACTCACGGAAATTTATCGTTAGTTTCCGCCTAGAGTGGGATGTAACTTACATATAGGCCTCGATCTCCGTCTAAAAATAGAGGCAGCAACAGAGAAGCATCCATTTTCCTTTATTTACCGCATCAAAGCCAAGGTCAAATATAGTCACGTTACAGTATGCATGATCATCATACGAATCTACCCGAGTGTATAACGGATATCGAAAATCTTCGATTCAAAATTCGGAAACTCTGTTTACATTGAAGGCCGCAAGTCCGCGAAATGCATTTTCTATCAGGCGTAATCTAAGCAACCTTGCAACCGTCAGGAGCAATATTTGGCATAGATATATAAGAATGACTATATTTTGATAAAATAAAAACAAAATGAGTTAAAACTGGCATAAAATGAGTATTATTGCCTCTTTTAGCAGCCTTTTAAGGGAACACCATCAAATTTTTTTTTGTAATTTTATGAATCTTAATTATTGATGATTTGTATTATTTTTTCATAGGAATTTCGGTGATATATGTATTTGGTGAGATATAAAAATTTTAAATACCCACCTTTAAAAAGTTTATCGCCAAGTTCTTGTGAAACCCAAACATGACCGAATCCGTGTATAAGTAAAATATTCTTGATACATATAACCTAGTTTCTTCGCGCAACACCATCTGATGACTTTAGCATTAAATAACAATTAAAGGTGGCCCTTCAGATTTTGGGACGAAAATTTTACAAAAATGCAAAAAAAATCACCCTTATACTCCCTAAGTCTTTTAATTTGCGTTCATAAAACCCCAGTAGTCGAAAACCATCCGATAACACGAGAAATTAGAGATTTATTACGGATCAGGTTGACCCCAAAGGGAGACACGTTCTATTTTTAGATGATTATCAATTTTCTCATTTAAATACAGGAAAACACAGACAAAGTTTCAAACATCCGTCCGAAGAAGACATTATGGAAAATAATTATTACATGTTTGTTATGTAACGAAATTTAAGCGTTATTAGTCACGTGCCAGTCACTTGACATTCTCACAATGCTTTATTGATTTTTGGCGCGAAATCTAAAAATACCCTAAGAGGCTACGTAGCCTTTTAAGGGAATACCACCAAAATATATTTTTTTGTTATTTTTATGATTTTTAATTATTGATGGTTTGTATTGTATTTTCATATAAATTTCAGTAATATATATATGATTTAATTTGGTGAGATGTAAAAATTCTAAATACCCGCCTATAACAATTACGCGGGTATTTTCTGCTTGACATCACTAAAAGTTTACACCGGTCAAGCTATCAAATACTTAAAGATCAACAATAGCTACTTCTTTTATCAACAGACTTAAGACTGGTCCTTGTATATACAGAAAATTTGACCAATAGCGAAAAGTTTCGGCCCAGATCAGCCTGCGCGGACTGCGCAGGCTGATCTGGGTCGATACTTTTCGAAGATGCATTAAGACCCCTTTCCACATTGCATGACTCGTATCAATGTGTCATATTCTGGTAAAAGGGAGCTTAAGACTTCATATTTATGTGTTAGGACTTATCATGTTATCACATAATTATTGATTTATAAAATTCATCTCATAATTATGGACGTATAAAATTCATTTTGCCAAAAAAAAAATATTTGATCTGGAAGTTCATTCATCATTGTACTGTACATGCAGAAAACTGACCTGTAGCGAAAAGTATTGACCCATGTCACCCTGTGCGGAATCTGCAGGCTGACATCGGCCGATACCCTGCAAAGAAATTTCTCGTGATCTGATTAGACTGGGTAAACATGCCGGGAACATATATCATGAACTCTTGCAAAACCACGTAAAGCCAGTTTCCCTTTTGAGTGTCCCGTAAACATCAATACACGTGCAACACAACATCCAAAATGGCGGCGTCGATCGATCACCAGACTGCACGTTTATACACCAAACTGCACGTTTCACTGACGTCATTTTCCTCTGGCATCAGTTTTCATTGAATTGGGGCACTCAGAAGGGAACGGCTATTTCGTCGGCATACTCGGTTCGTGAGATTAAAAAACAGAAAATTTTGCTGAACCCGCTTATGCGTCGCCACAATGACAGCTGAAAGAGTTCGAGATTTTAATCTAAAGCATAAACATCGTTTCTTCTAACAAGGTCAGTCGCCTAGAATGACTAGCTGATACATAAGTGATTACTGGACACAGAATTAAGTTCCTTTCCTGCGGACCACTTAAACAAATATCTGCCATGGTTTGTTTCACCATTCATTTTTAAGAACGTTCTAAGTCTTCTCCTCCAGAAATTTTCTGAATTTTCCAAATGTTTAGCCAATCAGAGGTTGGCAAGGGCGGACCCCCCCCCTGGAATTTTGGCAAAAATGTGGTTATCCGATTCGTGAAATGGTACTGGTTTGATATTGCACAGCATTTATGTAAAATACAGTCATAAATTTAAAAAAAGTTCCTAAATGTGGAGACCGCCTCACGGTTAGAACTGGAAACGTTGACTTTTCTTGTAAACGGCTTTCATCAACGGAAATCCGGAAACCAAAGTACCATATAATAAGACGAGTGCGTTTTCGGGGGGACCCCCGCCCCCCCAACCCCAGAAAGATATCTGCGCGCATGGTTGGGTTACTTTCTAAACTGAAAATAGAATAAGAAGAAAATTGTTCTCAAAAATGGCTGGTGGATACGGAACCTGTTCTACCGATGTACTCCAGCATGTTTGTTAAGTTTTTATGGTTCCTTTATTGTTCATTTTTATACAGATGTCACCGTTTCGGCTCTAAAGCAAAAAGATGGTCCATCTATGGCTAAACAATCATTTACGTTGATGGTCTCATTTCCGGTGATTGGGGTGTTGTTTCTGGTAATAACAGCGGGTCTGACATGCATTTACTGCTGCGGTAAGTATATATGTTGCTGTTGTTGTGTCGGCATCTTGTGTGGCACAACCTTTTCTTAAAATAGTCTTATCCCGGTCAAACAATCGTAAAACGGCTGCGGTCGGCACAGGACGCATAATGTCGTTCGATAATGCAAACGCACTGCTTTTCCAAATAACCATCTTCGGTGCAATTATCAGCGGTGGAGAAGAATGGATAATGTACCAATGGGTATCTTCAGCTCTCGGTACAAATTCGCCGAGATGGGTATTCGAACTCGTAACCTAGGTCTGAAACAATGCGTGTAAAAATGTAGATGCTTGTCACAAACATTTTCTCCTTTTTCCATTATGTTTTAAACCTTTACGAAACAATTCCTGATTTTTACGAACCTGAGATAAAAGCCTTCTGAAAACATTTACGGAAAAGGAGAAAATGCTGGTAACCAGCATTTTCTCTTTTTCGTACAGTGTTTACTACCCTGCTGGAAACAAATTTAAATTTTTGATTCACTTTTATTTTGTTGTCTGCAAATGCTTTCAATTTGGACAAGTCTAAATTTGTGTCGTTTGGTAAAGAGTTAACACTCTCCCTAACGACAAAACTTCAGTAGACTTTTTCAAATTGAAAACATTTGCAGATGAAAAATTTAGTTAGAAATGAGAAAGGGTTCATAACACTGGAGAGACAAAAAGAGGAAATGCTGGTTCTCAGGTTGTCCTTATTTCCAGCAATGTTCACATATGCATTTACATTTTAAACGTTTGCTATTTCCCCGTAAAAACTTTTTTGCCATATCGTCAGTTTACTTCAAAAACTTCGTAACTACAGCTTTTTTTCAAGCTGTAGTTACGAGGTTTTTGAAGTAAACCAACCATATTCTGTAGTTAGAGTTTTTTTTAAGTAAACCGACGATATGACACAAGTCCGCATTTTTCCGAATTGAAAGCATTTGTAGATGAGAAATTGACGACAAAAATGGTTTTACTCAAATGACAAGATTTGTCCTTGAAACGGTACAGAACATTCTGGAAAAGAGGGAGAAAATACTACTTATCAGCTTTTACCTCTTTCCCGACAATGTTTCCAAAATGGCTTCTTTCCCAGAGTGAGTAGAATAAGGGATTGTTTGCTTAAGGCAAGTTAATAGTCATCTTTCCAAGGGTCATAATTGTAGATACGACGTTTTTTACATAAAACTCCAGAGTAAATGATTTTTTGTGCATGTGCGTAATGTGAGTCATCCCAATTTTGCTCTATACTTCCTGATACAGCGCTACAACTGACGCGCTACAACTGACGCCCATTAAAATACCAATTTAAAGTAAGAATACGTGTATTGAAAATAATGCATGCTCTATGAAAAATATGGTTTACTGCAGTCACAGAAACACTCGAAACTCTTTGCTAATGGTAATTTCTGTTTAATGTGCGAGGACCAGACTACCTCATAATTCACTTGGTTGTTAGACAAAGGGATTTTATGGATCCCAAAAAATGATAACTTTCTTGTTATTATGTAATATAGAGATCGATTAACTCTTTACCAAACGACAAAATTTTGGACTGGCCAAAGTTGAAAGCACTTGCAGACGACAAAATAAACGTCACTCAAAATTGTAATTTGTTTCCAGCAGGCTACAAAGCATTGTGGGAAAAGGAGAATATGCTCGTTAACAGCATTTTCTCCTTTTCCCACAGTGTTTTCAGAAGGCTTCTTTCTCAGGGTCGTCAAAACCAGGGATTATTTGGTAATGGGTTAAACCCCCTTATCGGAGAGTGCTTTTCAAACAACTAACATTTAACTTTTTATCAAATAGTTCCAAGAATTATACCTCGGTAAGGATTTTGTTTTTTCGAAAACATTGTAAGGAGAGAAGAAAATGCTGGTAACCAGCGTCGCTCCGTTTCCCACAATATTTTCTTCCTTTTCACAGACAAATCGAATAATTTCCGTTGCAAGACATTTTTTGTCTTCTATTGCTTTTAGTTTGGACAGGTGCAAAACATGATCTATTTTTTACGAAGAGAATTTAGAAGTTTAAAACCTTTATGGCACCATACAGACTTTTGATTTCTCTGAAGAAGATATTTGAAAACATGGTGGGAAAAGGAGAAAATGCTGGTTTCACCTGCATTTTCTACTTATCTCACAATGTTTTCTACCCTTCCAAGACAAGTTTTGTTTTTTGAATCACATTGATTTTGTCGTCTGCAAACACTTCAAATTTGGACTTATCTAAAATTTTATCGTTTGGGAGAAGGTTAATTGTATTTAAAGATGAATGAGAGGAAGTTTAAGATCAGATACAAAGATATGTCTGCACGGCACGTGACACAATATCACAATAACGTCCTTGATTTTTTATTTAATGCATCTGACCACGAGCGTCTTTTATGTCCCGAAATCTGAGAAACATAGATTTTTTTTTAATGTCATCTTTTATCGAATTTTGAATTTTGAAATTTAAACCATTACGGATTGCCTTTACAAGACAAGAAAAATCTCCCAAAAAATGAAGATATCCACAGACAACAAATTAAAGTAACAATAAAGTAGAAAAGTAAACAGAATTGGTGTTCAAATACATTTGAATTTATATCATACCATTTAAAAGTCTGGAAATTATTTTGAAGATGACAACGGTCATTGTACGATCAGACCTAGTTTTAATTAATCGCTGACAGAGAAATTAATTTCAAAACTCGGTTGAAACCCGGTAGGTAGCTGTGTATTTTGTTTACCATTCTGCCTGATTTTAGAATTCATTTTTTTTCCTAACGACTGACATAATGGTCCGACAGCAGCGATAACAGAATGTCATCTCCACAATATTTTTCATAATTTGTATGGTACGATTTAATCCGTTACTCCATAGATACTCATTTCTACGCATTGCTTTTAGGAGACTTTGGAAAACATTGTGACAAAAGGTGAAATTGCTCGTAACGAGCAATTTCACCTTTTGTCACAGCGTTTTCTAGGCTATCAAAAGGTGTCATATACACATAAGAAACGGCTTCATCCTAGTTGTTATTTAGGTCAATTAGAGATACCATAGAAATGTCCTATGAGGTAAAGGGTTAAATTTAAATGTAACTATGACACCTGCTTTGTATTTTGGCCTTTACAGGGTCTTTAATTTTTGAATGACATTGATTTTTTTCATCTGCAAGCGCTTCCAATTTGTACTAGTCTAATTTTGTCGTTTGGTAGAGGGTTAACATCTTCGCGAGCCAAGGTCACGATCACTACGTAGATCTTACCTTGGCTGATTGAGCCCGATTTCGAGATTCCTGCGATGCGCCCTCTGTTGAATGCTGGTTATTACCCCCCCCCCCCCCCCCTTTACATCATATTTCTGAAAACCAATGAAATATATCGTTTTACAAACCGGTTACGAATACAATTATTCAACATGAAGCGATAAGCAGACTTCCACTTGGGTTTCGATGTTTACCTTCAATTCGAAAGGTCGCAACCTTATTCTATTTTTATCAAAGATGAAATGCTACGAGCGATTTCATTCGTTGCACTTAGAGCTGGCGGCATCCAATCAAAAAGCGAAATGTAAAAATCAAGCTCGATCCGCCCAGGGTAGAGTAGCGTAGTGAATCGTCAGCCTTGGCTTGCAAAGATATAGGGTTAAGAGTATTTAAGAATGAATAAGCGGAAGCTTTAGATAAGATACCAAGACTGGTCTGCGTGGCGTGTGATACGATATCACTATAATATCCTTGATTTGCTTTTTTTATTGCGTATGACTCAAACCGCCTTTTATTTCTCGAAACCTGAGAAACACGGGGATTTTTTTTTTCAAAATCTCTTTTCAATTCTAAAATTTAAATCCACTATCGATCGTGTTTCACCCTATACAAGACAAGAAAAATTTTACTTTTGATCTGCTAAACACGACCCACTGACCTTTTGCGGACAGTGTAGATCAAAATCAGACTGCACCGAACGTGCAGTTTGATCTTCGATCTACAGTGACTGATCAGGAGATATTTTTCTCCGAAACTTAATTCGAAAATAGTAATATTTGGGTTTTTTGTATCGGCTTTTGAACGTTACATTTCGTCGGTTTACTTCGATAAACTACTAACTACAGCTTTATTCAAGCTGTAGTTACGAGATTTTTGGAGTAAACCGACGATTTAATTCATTTAGCAGGATAAGGGTTAAACTATACGTAAAGGAAGACACCTGCAGACAATAAATTAGATGTGTCTCAAGAATTCGCTCCATGCTGTGACAAATAGGGAGCTTAACGCATCTTCAGGATGCATTATACCAAGCCAGTCATATAACATCGGTTTACTTCAAAAATGTCGTAACTACACCTTGTTACAAGCTGCAGTTACGAGGTTTTCGAAGTAAACCGACGTTATGATTCTTGATCCATAAGATCCATTTAGTTCGACAGACGACTGGATCTGCAGGTAGAATACTCTTTTAACTTGCAGAAAAGTTATAAATAGCAATACAAGCTCCGATTTATGTCAGATTGTGCGGTCTGATCTACACTGCCAGATCAGGAGATATCTTTTCTCCCCAAAAATACTTTTTATCTTCTTTTTTATATATATTTTTGTGCTATTTGGCGAAGACAATTTACCACTATGAGATTAAGATTCAATTTTGAAGAGCATGTATCGTATTTTGTATGAAACTGAAGTAAGCCCAATTAAACTAATTTTTTCTCAGACAAACAAGTTTTTTTAGGTAACACTTCGATATGTGATTGGAAATACCACATTAGAATACACTGGGTGAGGCCATCGATCATGAAATTACCAATTTCTGATTGAAAATATCTTCGTCCGCTCTTGGCCTTCTATTGGTGCAATGATATACACAAAGTTTTTCTACTGATCGCTTGTTCCTGGGCTTTTTCGTTTCAAACCCAGTTTGTACTGCTCCATTTGATTGTGCATGAATATTTATAGATCGAAATAATTGGTTGTAATGTTGGACATTTTATATCTTTACTGCCAAAGATATCTCAAAATTGAAGTTTCCAGGTATAAATTTAATTTGATAAGCCATATTCCCTCTCTGTCCATCAAGCATTTTGCTGTCAAGTGATATAATTCCCGACTCCTTCTTATGATCAAAGGGAGACCACCAATACACAAATTACCCTAACTTTGTCATGATTACTCTCCCTTAACAAAAAAAAAAGGTATTCATTTGTCTGTTGATTTTCAAGCCATTAATTGAATTTTTTTTTTTATTATTTATCTCACGCAATGGTGTTCTTGACAAATACCACTCCAGCGTGTTGAACGCTTTGATTAGTATCGGTTTGACAGTTTCATCTTTATTATTTTGCAGGATTAGGTTAAAAGACAGGTCAAAACAGAAGGCAAAAATATCCTTCTAAGCAAAGTTGTTTGTGCAAATACGTTTACTGTGATCGTTCTGACTGGAACCAGATATGTCTTGCGTAACTATGCATGCGCTCTCATTCTGTACTATGTTATCGGTTTGACCTAAAGCAAATATTCTGCCATACAAGCATGCACTCAACCCATTCTGGTTTCATTTTCAGGTAAACACACCAACCTTGCATATATCAGTACATAATATACAGTCCTTAACATGTATGCATACAGTCCGAATTCTATTACATGTACCAGCAAACACTGCGTCAGATTGACACACAAAATTACCACTCCTTCAAAACTAGTAGAAAAGCAGTTACTGCACGAATCGCACGACAGAACAAGTTTGACTTTCCTTGCTCTTGCTATCTGCATTTCAAAATGTTTGTATGCACGTGTTGCATGACTTATCTATCTTTTCATTATAACATACATGTAATACAGTTTTATAATACTCCGCAAGTCCGCATTGCAGGACTTTAAGTTCTTTGATTTCATTTTCAGGTCGTAAACCAGTCCGCTATCCAACTCGTTTATCGTCAAGGCCTCACAGAAATCAAGGTATTATGTTATCTCGTTTGCTTTAACTTTGCCTTTTTAGGGAACAGGATTCGGTCCTCTTTCATGGCTGATTATACCCCCCAAAACTCTGTTTGGGGGTATACATGTATAGGAGTCAGCTTGTCGGTCGGTCCGTCGGTCCGTCCGTCGGTCGGTCGGTCGGTCGGTCTGTAGCTTTTTGTCCGCTCTATTTCTCATAAACTACTGGACGAATTTTATTCAAACTTCACAGGTAAACTCAGTATCAAGCAGAAATGTGCATATGAAATGTTGGTTATGGTTCATTGATTTTTCACTGAGTTATGGCCCTTTCATGAAATTTCTTGTCCGCTCTTTTTCTCATCAACTATTGGACAGATTTGGTTCAAACTACACAGATAGACTCGGTATAAAGCAGAGATGTGCATATCCTATTTTGGTTATGGTTTATTTAGGTTTCATGGACTTATGGCCCTTTGATGATTCTGGACAAATTTCTTTTTATACTTGAATTTTGTCCGGAGCATATCTCCAAAACTATACTAGCTAGGGTTATGAAATTTCATGGGTGGATAGATCTCATTTAGGGAGACTGCAGTGCACAGGAATCATAACTCTTGCTAGCTTAATTTTTGAGTTATTGCCCTTTGTTGTTTTTTTTTATACTTGAATTTTGTCAGGAGCGTTTCTCCAATACTATACTAGCTAGGGTTATAAAATTTCATGGGTGGATAGATCTTACCAAAGGGGAGTGCAGTGCACAGGAATTATAACTCTTGCTCGCTTAATTTTTGAGTTATTGCCCTTTGTCGATTTTAATACTTGAATTTGGTCCGGAGCATATCTCCAAAACCATACTAGCTAGGGTTATAAAATTACATGGCTGGATAGATCTCACCAAGGGGGATAGCAGTGCACAGGAATCATAACTCCTGCTCGCTTAAATTTTGAGTTATTGCCCTTTGTAATTTTTAATACTTGAATTTGGTCTGGAGCGTATGTCCAAGCGTTGCAAGCGAGAAAAAAATCTGGAGTGGGTTTTGACAGAGTTAATTATTTGCTTCGACTCAACTACGACTCAAGGAACTTTTTCTGGCAGATCAAGATCAGACTGCACATATTGTGCCGTCTAATCTTGCGATTTACAGTGTCCTAGGAGATACAAAAACAAGTTTTTTTTTTTTGTTTGGGGGGAAAGGGGGTGGTGGGGGTATTCGTAGCTGAATGTGGTTGCTATTGACCTATTTCTTTGTGTACTGATAACAAGCACATAATTAGAAACTTGTGGTTGGCAAAGACTGTAGGCATAGGACCCCTGGCAAATTTATGCCCTCTGTTTTTCTTTAAACACATTTCTTTTTCTCATTTTGTAGAGTTAGTTGCGGTGATATATGTGAACGAATATTCTCAACACCGCAGAAGGGTTTACAGACTATGCGCAGAGTTACTAAGTAAAGGTATTCGTGCTTTGCCCATTGACGAACTCACGCGTAACAGGGAAATGATCGAAAACTGGATTGCGGAAGGAGAGAGGATATCAAATACTTGTGGAAGTTTTTTATTCGTCTTATCTCACAGCTTAGTTAAAGTGTGCCGATCCCCTAATCACAATCGGCATACAACAACCGGAAGTAGTACAGACGAAACACCACCTGTCGGCCATTCAAGACTTCCGCTTGTCGTTCTCAACGGTATCAAAACACATGCTTTGTTTAATGATGTCAAAAATGTACAAACTGTGTACTTTGAGAATAACGTCACGGAATCTGCTGTTGAAGGACGGGATCTTTGTTCGCAGTTTACAGATACCCACAGTAGCATTATATCGTCAGAAACACACAAGGTTTGCTTCCAGGACGATGACACTATAAGTTACCAGGATCTCAATAGACTTGTTTATTGCTTCAAGAACAGAACACCACGGCCTATTATAAGTTACGTAGCATAAGGTATATAGAGGATATTTTTTTTTTGGTGAAAGATTAAAATTTATTTCATCTCGTGAACACCATCGGTTATATTTTCATGAGTGGCTGGCTACACTATCCGATGAGGGTATACGATACCTTTCCTCTAAAAATACCTTTGAAATAGTTATTTTTTATCATCGACTTCACAGTTTCATATTCCTTATTTAGCAGAACAAGGATTAAATGATATTACTTATTTAATCCTTAATTCAGGAAGTAACACAAGTTCTGATTGGCTAAACCATTTGATTTAGCCAATCAGATAGTGTGTTACAGTCTGAATTCGAAAAATTCTTGGAAATAACAATTAGAAAAAGAAATATGTGAATGGTTTTGATAATTGGTCCGGGTCATAGTCTGATTTGTTGGAACCGTCTACTAGTAGTAATGGATGAGTTTGTTGTATTTGTCTCCTTATCACCCTTTGACTCTATCTTAGCTACCCCCTTCCCCCGTTACCGGAGAAAAAAGGGGGAAAATCACACCAATTACAGAAATACAGTTCCACGATAAACGGTATATTACTATTCGTTAGAAATTTGTAACCTTATAGTGAACAGTTTAGGTACAAGACCATACTTCAGAGTATTCCTTCAATCAAAGTCTTATATATATTTTTTTTTATTATTTTCTGTCTTTGCTACGAGTTGCCACTTTGGCGACCGCATGTAGAAAGCTGTTTGTTGTGTTATAAGGGCAAGATACGGGACGAAACCATCATAGGTTACGATTGGTTCTGTAACGTACTGTTTATCATGGAATACATTTATAAAATTTTGTTGATGAAACCTCACTGTCCTGTTCAGTGCAATATTCATTACCATATATTTTTTAAAAGTTATATCTAATGTACATATATCTATATTTTTTCACATTAACTTGTCATCATTAAAACCTTTACCACACACGCGCGTATTATGCCGACCTCAAAGAGGAGGGCTTTTTAAAACTTTGTGGGAAAAAAAAGCCGAGATATTTTTTTTTTCTTACATTTTTCATTCAAGTTTCAACTTCTGTGCAACACTTGTTCTTTGAAACTGCCTTCAATATGAATAAATCTATTTTTTCGTGTGGTATAGAGCTAGAATAACACACCATAATAACTTTGATGTCTTCCATAACGTTATTTCACTAACTATATTGTAGTAAGCAGCGTGCGATGTCACCTAATGTGTTCGTCAATACAATTGATTCCATTTTATTTAATATTTACCAAAAAATATAATTAGATCTCTACGTGATAAGTTTTAACTCCCAGCGTCAAATATCTATATCGATGGCTGAAAATGCAATCATTTGGAAATCAGAACATTTTTTTGTATTCATATACTTGACCAAACTAACGGAAAGAATAGATCCAAGATCAGATTGCGCGTTCTTGATCTATGACGTCCGCAAAATACTACTGTTTACGATCATGGCGCAGTAAGGGTTAGCTGTCATCTTCAGTGCAATAATAGTCTTCCACAAGGTGTTCTTTTGTTTAGTTTAAACAGATTTATTTTACATCCACTGAGAAACAAGTTCTAACAACTTATACTAATCTCTCTCGATTGTTTTGTTTTACTTGACCATTTATATTGGATGTCTATGTTCAGGCCCTTGAAGCTCCACGGTATATCACGGAACACTATAATTTTCCTCGGTCGATCACCGGTCACTTAGAAAATACCACATGTCTGCATCGCCTGTATATTACGGAATACTAGAATTTTCCGTTACTATAAATAGCACATTTGGGCTGTCTTCTAAAGTGTATATGATAAAGTGGTTGTCTCCACTGTTATTCATTTTGTTATTTATAGTAACGGTATTCGGTAATGAATATCTCCTTACTTCGTAATAAACAAATGGAGTTTCAGTGGCCTATGCTCTATATGTAGGAGTATTTTTGTAACTTTTGCCCATTTATCGAGATCTACATTTCTGTAACGTCTGTGGCATTTCTATGGTTCACCACGATTTTTCTTTTTGAAAATATCGATAATGGTCCTACTCAGAGTGAGTCTTTTTGTGAGTCCCTTTTTGTGTTTTCTGTCTTTAACCTATTACCACACAATCCCTACTTTTGACGCCCCTGTGAAAGAAGCCTTTAGAAAACATTTTGGGAAAAGGAGAAAATGCTGGTAACCAGCATTTTCTCCTTTTCCCACAATATTTTCTACCCTTCACAAAACAAATTTCAAAATTTCAGTAACTTTTTTTTTGACGTCTGCAAATGCTTTCAATTTGGACCAGTCTAAAATATTGTCGTTTGGTAATGAGTTAAAGCAGGGCTGTCTTTCACTAAAATGTGTACCCTTTAATCTACACTGTTACTTGTATAATCTACACAGTATAATTATTTGAAATAGTCAACTTTGGGTTTTTACTGTCGACCTGAAAATGTCATTTCACTTATTTCACAGAATAAATAAGTCTGCGTTAATGTCAAAGCACAGCACACTAAATCTGTCGAAGAGCTCTAAATGTCAGAACCTAAGTTGGTTAATTGGTGATTTTTCAACTGTGGCTTTGTCACATGCTTCCATTTCTGAAATAATAATCACAGACCTCGTAAATACGAAGTATGAAAATAGAAAGAAAACTAGCAAAAATTGACAAGGTGTGTGATGAGACAAGACTTGTATGCATGATTGTGTTTGTCAGGCGACAATCAATAAGATTGGCAAAAAGGAAATGCCTGTTTTTTTTCAATGTTTTCTAGCACACAGCTTCTTTAATCACATATTAACCACTCTTTATGGTAAAATATAATTAGGAAAGTATGGGTAGGTACACTGGCCACCTCGATATGACTGAAATAATGTTGAAAAAGGTGTTAAACACTATACAATCAATCAATTAACAATTCTTCCTATCAGCGTTTATACCCACTTCGAATTCTGTTACATGTATCTTTCATAAATTTGATATAAGCATTGTGTGTAGTTACATAGCACTCCGTTTTATGACACGTGTGTAAGATAAGAAAACATTAGAGGTAATTGTGATAAAATAATTGATTGATTGTATGGTGTTTTACGCCGTTTTTAACATTATTTCAGTTATATCGCAGCGGCCAGTGCACCTAGAGTCTCGTTTACCAGTACTCTGCACAATTTTCTTTCCAAGCTACTGGCTGCTTTCTCACATAATCATCATCGAAACAATGATCAGTGGTGAGAGAGGAATGAATCCTGTAGCAATGACTATCATCAATCCTAGGAAAAAAAATGGCCGAGCCGGGAATCGAACTCATGACTCCCTGATCTCAAGCCCTACCGACGTGATAAAATGAATATTCGATGAAGATGTTACGACTACAAGTAGCTGCATGGATCCTGTTTCTTCTTAGATATGTGCCCAAACTTTTTTTATAACCTTTTACCCCAAATTCCCACATTTTTTACATCCCTGGTGAGGAGGATTTTTACAAATCTCACGGTAAAAGAAGAAAATGACGGTCTTTCATTATTTTTCACACGATGTTTTCTTCTCTTTCAAAGAAATAGTCCATCATTAATATAATGCAATATTTACAAAGAGAAGCACCGCCATTTCAGGCCCACCTCAATTGTTTTGGACAACTTTAAAACGTCTGATAAACAACCCATATAAATGAGTCAAAGTTTGGCAAAGCGCGGAGGGGGGTTGTTAATGCATCTTTCTAAATATGATACCAAATAAATCCTGATATGGATTCATTAAACCATTTTTGTCTGTCAAACAACTGAACGAACTGAACGAAGATGTAGGTTCGTCCTTTGAAAGGTAGAAAATTGACCAATTGCAAAACGTTTCGACCCAGGTCAGCCTGCGCAGGCTGACCCGGATAGAAATTCTTTGGAAGTGCATTAAGTCCCCTTTTTACAGAGTATATAATGAAACAGTACTTGCCTGCTTCAAGTTCCCGGGTGCATTGATCATCCTGACTATGAAAACAAGAGGAATACAAATGATGGATGCAATGGCAAGGCACATTCCAAGACCTTGCGCTGTACGTGAATATATGTAGGTCTTGTTATAGGTCAGCGGTTTGAACACAGCAAGCATGGAAATGAAAATACTCTGAAATATAAAATGTTGTTCTTTTTCATGTAGAATGTATAATTTACTATGTGAGATTAGACAAGTATGAAATTCAAAGAATTAGGTTCACAAGACATATATCTCAGAGAGCCACTAGATCTATAGATGTATAATCGAACAGATATATCATATCATAGCAGTCTTTAAGGTAGTACAATTCTAATGGAAAACAGCTATTTCCACTATAATACTATCTTAAAAAAGTTTCTATGATTGAAGATAAGTATTGTTGTACTACTTTGACCGAGCCACTTTTTCAATTTTTTCCTTGTTTGAATGATCATTTATAAATCTAGGGCCACTCTGTTCTCATTACAAAAGGAGATATTACAATCACCTTCTTTTTCTGAAAACTAACAAAAATATCAACTAATAGTTTCAGGATGGATATCAAAGGAATTTCTGGTCGACTAGAAATGTGCAAAAATATTATATCCTTATTTATCAACTAATAAGAAATTTCATTCCTTTTTGCACTAGAAGCGATAGGATGGTAATACCTTAAACTTAGGCCGGGTCATAGCTCGGTCAGTAGCGTACAGGACTTGAGAACAGACGGTCCCTGGTTAGATCCTCGGCTCGGTCAATTTCTTACCGAGGATTGATGATAGTCACTGCAACAAAATTCATTCTCCTCTTCCCGCTGAACGTTGTCTTCAACAATAGTTATGTGGGAAAAAAACCTAGTGGTTTGGAAAAAAATCGTGCGGAATAGTGGTGAAAGAGACTAAATGGACGCGTGAATAGGTGCACTGGTCGCAGTGACAAAACGGAAATATTGTTGAAAATGGCGTTGAAAACCATACAATCAATCTATCAATGTACTGTTAAAGTAAAAATAGACTTCTATAAAAATAAAAATAAAACATTCAAATTGATAGTAAAAAATTCCAGTTATTGTTATTTCAAAGTCGTTTTTGGGGAAAAGTACCATTGTGGATCTAGGAACGTTCCCAGTTCCCAATACATTCCTGGATCTATGTAACATTATATAAGTTACTTGGTTTTATGTTGACTAAATTGAAAATGTTCTTTCTCATAACTTAATGGCCAATTAAAATCAACAATACAACCATGTGTCTGCGACGGAGAAATAGATTCTAATCAGTACTTACCATAGATATTAAAGGTGTTATGTATTTCCAGCAAATGACGAACCAGTATGGTATTCTGTGACCGATCATTAACTGTATTGCTTCTTGGAAACGCTCTGTACCTATATTGAAAAACCAAAGGCAGTTGTGAAACAATAGGCCTTATCCATCAACCATTTCATTTCAATATTAATTTTGGATTCCAAGGCAAGCAGTCTGATTGGACAAGACAGATCCTCTTGGTCAGTTAGATAGCTTGTCTAGATATCCAGAATAAGACCTATATTTGGAATTGTTAATATTGTTCTTATATTCAACAAAACTCATGAAGAGCTTCTGTATAAACAATCATATCCCGACACTTGCTCTCTTAAATCCTATTGGAATAAAATGTACATATAACCTGTCTAAGTTCCATTTGGTAATAAGTTCTATTATCATTATTATTTCGGAAAAGGCGGTGACGGTCTGTAAGGTATGCTTACAGTCATGATAACTATGATGATGATGCTGATGATGTTTATCTTTCGATTGTGCAACATTATTTAAATGTTTGATTTTTAAGTATATATCTACTCCTCTATAATGCAGTAAAAGAACATTCGTGCGAAAATGTTTGTAAATAATACAGGTAAATGTCTTACGCTCTTTTGAAAGTAGCATATCGAAAATGTGATAAGTTTGAAATGACCATGTAGACCTACCAAACACCCAGGCGATCACCACAGTTTCAAAAAAGGCAGCCCAAAGTAGTACCAAACCGCTGGCACTGTAATAATCAAACAACTGGAAGACGTATATCCCTCCCTGTTGGAGAGAAACAAATGCAAGACATTATACAAATTTTAGAAAATGTGGCTGATTTTTAAATAATTGTGACCATTCAACTATTTCGAAAAAAAAAAAACAACCGATTTTGAAGGACATTAAAAATGATGGTCTGTTTTTATCATTACCGATTATTGAATGACTTATCATAAAGCCTGTGTTATATCGTCTTAATTATCGATCGAAATCCCCAAGCCCGGTAGTCCAGTTGGTAGTGCACAGGACTTAAACCAAGGTGGTTTCAAGTTTGAGTACGCTGTCCGGCCAACTGATTTATGAGGATTTATGATAGTCATTATGATAAAATTTATTCTTCTCGACAATGGTTATTTAGGAAAACAGCCAGTGACTTTGGACGATCAAAGTGCAAAAAAAAAAAACCCTTGCGAATGAAACCCTAGGAAAGTATAAACTTGCCACGCCATATACTGATAAAATGTTGAAACAATCAAATCAATGAGAATCGATCACATTCTTTAATCCTTAACCTCTTCAACAGACGACAAAATATTTGTTTGTTTGTTTGTTTGTAATTGTGTTTAATGCCGTTTTAGTAGTACAGCTAAACACATGTTCGTTTCTTCCTTACACTGCTACTGATACAACTTTCTTTTCAAGTCACTGGCTACTTTTCTCAAATGCATCAGGAGTGAGTTGCCGGAAAGAAAATCTGCCTCAACCGGTTATCGAACCCATAATCACAAAGTCACAAGTTAGATACGGTCGAGCACGACATAACGTAGACTTGTCAAGATGTAGACAAAAATTGAGTGGGGCTAAAGTGATAGTAAAGTGTATTGATTTGAAAGGTAAGAGAAGGTAATGCTGGTTGCCAGTATTAATTTTCTCATTTTCCAACAATGTTTTTAAAACGTGTTTTTTACATGGCAGAGATTGAGTGGTAAAGGTATAAAAAAGACAATTTTGTTATTAAGTTACAAGTTGTTATTAACAGGTGAATGGCAAAGCACAAGGCAAACTTTTTAAAGTAGACATAAACCTTGCAAAATAAATAAATAGATAAATAAGTAAATAAATAAATCAAGCCCTACAAATGTGCCGTGCTTTGGAAAAGAAAACGGTTTAATGCCTCAGAAAAAAATCAGTATTGACCCAGGTCAGCCTGCGCAGTCCTGTTTTTTGCTATTTCGTAAATGTCTTCATGTCGAAGTACCATTTTGTCTATTTATGATTCAACGAGTTTCTCAGACAAATTGGATTTTACGGACCCCACCTAAAGCATTTCGGACCGAAACCCTAAAGACAGATGCTTTTTTGCTAGGCTTTGGAATAAAGCATCTCAATGGTACATTATTAGCTATACGGCCTAGTGGCAGGGGACTGGGAAACTTGTTCACGGCTGCAGTGAATCATGTCGTCGAAGGCGAGGTGGCGATATGATTCACCATAGGGCGTGAACAAGTTTCTAAGTTCCCTGCCACCTGATCGTACAACGATTTCATTGTACCATTCATTTACCATTCGAACGTTTGTTTAACGTTTGTTTTTATTTTTTGGTTTAAAAATTGTGTACGCTAACGATGTAAAATTACCCTTCTGAGTGCACCAATTTAATAAAAACTAACGTCAATTGGAACTGGCGTCACTGAAACCTTGGTAATACGTACTAAAACGTGCAGTTTGGCGCATAATCTTGATTTTAATCTTGATTGACGCCGTGTTGGACCGAACTATGGGGTTGACCCATAGTTCGGTCCAACAACGCCATCATTTCGGATGTTGCGTTAATTGATAGCGTAGTCATTCATACGGGGTTCCCGAAAGGAAAACTGCTTTTACGTTGGTTTTGCCAGTGGACATCATATGTATGTTCGGGGCATGTTATCCAATCAGATCAGGATGAATTTCTTTGCAGTATAATAACATTAACCCCCTTCCCCCATTTCCCATAGTGTAGCTGAACTATTGATGAAAGCAGCACTTACCTGCGTTATCATGCTGATGCCCAGTAGGAATAAGACAAAACAATACAATACAGTCACTATCATACGCTTCTTTACTCCGGTTAATCTCCGCGGGAACATGTCAAAAACCGCCGTTACAGTGACTTCGACAGCAACGAACTGTGGGTCATGTTCGAAAAAAATAATAAATTGATTAGTGAATACAAATGAGCCTTGCGCTGGCAAAAAGGGGGTTTAATGCATCTCTGCGGTTCACGATATCAAGCAAGCAGTCACTTAATGAAAAGTTTCGACCCATGTTAGTCTGTGGGCACTGCGCAGGCTGATCTGGCCTATACTTTTCGTAGATACATTAAGCTCCCATTTAGCAGAGCCAACCTATATATAAACATTCTTTTGAGTCATGCCATGTGAAAAAGGGCTTTAATGCGTCTGAAAAAAATATCGACCCAGATCAGCCTGCAGAGTCTGCACATGCTGACCTGAATATAAATGTTTGGTAAACTGCTGCATGCTAAAGGACCATTCTGTCTACAGACTCAGTCGGTTGTAAGATGCATTGACCCCATTTAGCAGAGCAATGCCCAAATATAAACAGTATTCTTTGGAATCACGCTCTGTGAAATGGGATTTAATTCATCTACAATAAGTATGAAACCAGTTTAGCCGGCGCAGCCTGACCTGAGTCGACACCCTTTGCTTTTGGTAAATTTGCTGCATGTCCAGGACCATTCTATCTAAAGATTCAGTCGGTTGTTAAAAAAACAGGGCCTTTATGAATCCATAACTATGTGATAACTCACCTAAAATAAGTGCACACGAAGAGGCGTATATCGCCTTTTTGCCAGAGCATGACTTTTATTTTATTTCACTTCGAACTCTTTCGGGGCAACATATATACCCCCGACCTCTTTTAACTCTTTACTAAAAAAATCGACAGCGTTTAGTTTCAGTTGTAAGAACTTGTTTTTCAATCGATGTAACATAAATACATGTACGTTAGAACTAAACGGAACCAAACGACAAAGTTTTAGACGAGTCTAAATTCAAAGCATTTGCAGATGACAAAACGAATGTTACTCAAATTTATTTTTGGAACTGTTAAAATATAGTAGGGAAAGGAGAAAATGATAGTTATAGCATTTGTTTCCCTTTCCAATTCTTTTTTAAAGTCGCACAGATTCGTAATTTTAGTAAAAGTAAATAAATCAAAATACAGTTTCCCGAAAGCGGAAAAACTTTTATCTTTCAAAAGGAGGACGTTACAGAGTGCGTTTTGTGCACTTTGATCTTGATTTATGCTATCGTCAAAAGCCTTTTCTTTTGCAAATTGCGATGAAAAGGTAAAAGACGTGCAATATTTACAATTGTGCAACTAGAAGCAACTTATGAACACCATGCTGGTATGTTTTTGTCGATAGCTTTCCGATTGATTCTAACCTTCTAACGATCGCAGATGACATTGAATAACTTCGGCCGTCGTCACTTATGAACATTTACCATAATGTCCCGGATTACAAAAAATATAAAGAAAACGTCTCCAAAAAAATATGGAAAGAAGGAGAGGAGAAAATACTGGCGGCCGTCTTTTAATGGCGAAAGACCGTTTCAGACAGATCCAACATATTTGAGTAATATTTTAGTTGCCAAAATCTTGTCGTGTACTATGATCAACCTAAGCATAAATTGCAGTGTGGGCCTTAAATGTATCTGATTTTGAATCTTGACATGAAACATAGATGGCACAGCCTATCTTCTGTTCGTACGAGAGAGACAGAAAGAGAGAGAGAGAGAGAGAGAGAGAGACAGACAGACAGACAGACAGACAGACACACACACACACCCACACACACACACCCACACACAGAAACATATAGACAAGCAGGCAGACACACAGACAGATACATGTATCATCTCTAACCTGACTGTCCAGTCCGATGAAAAGGATCATGACAAAAAACAGAATTGCCCACACTTGAGACACTGGCATCTGAGTGATAGCTTTTGGGTATGTAATAAACACCAGTCCAGGACCTAACAATAGCATAATTAAACGTTTCATATCCGAACAAGCGAAATTAACTCAGTGTAAGGATCCAGAGCTTTAGAAAACATCTTGAGATAAAGAAAATGGTGGTAAGCAGCATTTTCTCCTTTTCCAACAATGTTTTCCATCCCAAAAGACGTTAGATGAGCTAGGTACAGAATTACAATGGAAATAGCATCAGATTCCACTTATTATCATTAGATACCCCATTGAGAGCGTATACCTTGTTTCTATCACGTTGTATTGTATGCTGTGACAATCGAGGTGGTCCTACCCGGTACTGACGTTAATTCAAAATTGAGGTTGACGCAACGAATCCATTCATGAGTATTTAAATTAATTAAACCATAGTACATACATGCAATATGGGCTTATTTGTTTTTGATGCATTTCTGTTTTACTTCAAATATATATCTAGTATAGAATACCGTTTAAAGTAAAATGTAAACTTAAACATCTTTTCAATTCTTTTGTCATTAGAGAGAAACGTCTCCTACTTTTTGTGAACGGGATGTATTCAAAGAATATCTAGGCTTGTTGCAAACCGTAAAAACTAAACATGTAGGTTATTACCCGAATCAGCAACATCGGCGACGGTCACATTTTGTTTGGCCATAAAACCCAATACAGAAAACACAGCAACTCCACCATACAGACTTGTACAGCTGTTTACCGTTGCAATCACCAGGCAGTCCCTAAAACATAATCTTCTGAGTCATGCTATGATTAAAAGGGGGTTTAATGTACCTCCTTGAAGTATGATATACACGATATACAAACCATTATTATGGATTCATGAATTACATTTAGGCCAAGGGCCGACTGAATCCCGGAATAGGGTGGTCATTTTTCCTTTGATATATAAAAAGTTCAAAGCAAAAAGTTTCGGCCCATGTCAGCCTGCGTGGAATACACAGTCTGACATCGGCCATTATTTTTTTGCAGATACAGTAAAATCCCTTCTCCGTCGCATAAAACACTAGCATATTTTTCTTGTCTAGTTTCTCTATCTTTTGTCATAGGACAAATGACGTGACTGTATGTTGCCATATTTCTTGGATATTTTAGACACCGTTTACTCAAATATATACGTGAGAAATAATGACGACAAGAAGATCTAATTTTACAGCCCAGGACCCGATTCATTGATTAATCTAAATTGCATTCTTGGTACATTTTTGTAACATGCACGTCACGCAAATTTTTATTGGCTGGCCCATTTGGTTAGGCCCATCAAAAATTGCGTTACTTTACAATTTAGAAAGTTCTTCTTCAAAGCTGCACAAATAATGTTACTGAGAATAGTTAATGAACATTGGCTCAGCTTGCAAATGTGGTGTTTGTATCAATATATGACTAACAATAGGCAAGACACTAGATCAGCCTGTATGGTTTAAAATCTGATGGATTATCACGATCTTGAAGATTAACTTGTTAATTAAGCAAGTAAAAAAATCTGACTTGATCCGGCCGGTTGTACTGACAGATTTGACATAAGTCAGCAAAGCGACAAAGCCATATGGTTACCAGGTGTGTACTTTTGTATGCAGCATTAAAGGTTCCTAACTCATCGGTATATATCGAGTAACATCGACGTTTTCGTAAAGGCTTTTAGGCAAATCTCGGCAGTTTTCCATCTTTTAATGTGTGACTTAGGGGCAGTAGACCTCAAACCATTCTTGGACATAATATTGTAAGATACACTGACTAATACTTCTTTCTTCTATGGGTGGAACTCTTTAAGCTTGAGGTTTGTTTAGACCTACTAATGGGATCATAATAAAACAAAATTCATTGGTAACATATATGAATTACAAGCAAACGAAGACATCTTGTTCTGACGGAGGCACATTTAATTGTGATGAAGTTTCTAAGTTTATCAAGGCTTCAAGGTCTTTTCCCATTATGAGTTTAGGATTTTGGCTAGATTACGGGCACCCTGAACATGTGTGTTCCGATAATATTGTGCTGTCTCGAAAAACTTGCTCATTTTGTTACATTATGCACAAGTGTGCTCAAAGAGAAATGCTAATGAAACCGAGTCAAGATGTTAGTAATAGAGAAGCCACTGAGATATGTCTGCAATGTGTGTACTTTTCTATGAGGCATAAAACAAAACACATACTTAAAGAAATTGTTATTAAACTTGTTGTAGCTGCCTAGTGTCACCAGGGCACCAAGACAAACAGCAAAGGAGAAAAAGATTTGTGTTCCTCCGTCTATCCAAACCTGTAAAATTCGGTGACCTAATTAAAGGCTTTGACTACAAGCGCAAAATCCATATAATTATTCAAAGCATTGAAAGTACTGACAGACTTACGAATTTGAAACTAGTAAGTGGCTATGGTAAAAGCAAATCTTTGTTGATTTATACCAGACTGAGGAAATTTTGTCATATTTGGTACCTGAGTCCGTTCCAGGTCCATCGGTTCATTTTGGTTATTAAATCCAATCCGGTTCAATTCAAATGCACTTCAATCCATTGACTTTACCCGACGCTCTTGACTATTTTCTTCTCTACACAAGAAATATTACGAAAAAATTCAGTTAACTTTCAATTTAAAACAAGTTATTTTGTTGAGATGAAATCTCCTGCCTAAAAAGACATCAGTCTTTTAAAAATAGAAACAAATAAGTGGTAAATTGTGTTTTGCATGTACACCTGGCCTATTAGTTATTTCCAGCATAGCATTTGAAAAGATAAAACAAATATGACTGTCTGTGGCCTATGACGCCCAAAATGAAATAGAAGTTTCATAAAATTTTGTCCAATAGTTAAAGAGATATCAGTCCATAATGGTATGTGATTACTATGTTATAATGGAATGTGACTAAATTGGTGAAAACATATTCTAAAAGGGTTGAAAACTACATGAGAAAAGGAGAAATTGTTTGTAACCAGCATTTTCTTCTTTCTTTTCCCACATTATTTTCAAAGGGTTTCTTTCCAACTTATGTGAAAACTCGGAATTGTGTAGTAAAGGGTTAATATACAAGACGTTAAACAACAGTTTAACATATCAGTTTCGCATTCACAATGATCTAAATAATGCCTGACTGGAGGAAGAGAAGGGTTCCCTGGCCAGTGAGGGTTTGTGTTGCTAGGATTTGCTACAAGCCACCTGGGGGTACTACTTTTAGATTTATTCATACTTTTATGTACTGCGAAGTAGGAAACAGTGATATGAGCCTGATTTGCATATAGGTCATTTAATTTACATACATGTATAAGCAAGTATCATGTACCTTACCCATGACATCTTGTACAGTCTATTGCTTTGATAGTGGACAAGTTCAAATTGGGATGGTAGAGACTCTGCGCTTTAAGCCAAAGTTGTCATAATGGCTTAATAAAGATTCCTAACAGTAAGGAGTTATTTTACTCTGAGGCAGTATTTGGCAACTGTGGGTCATTTTTTGTTTACTTTGAGTCTGGCTTAAACTGGATGCGCTAGTCTAAAAATGACGAGGTTTGTATTGGAAAAGGAAGATGACGCTGTGGGAAAAGGAGAATATGCTGGTAGGCCTAACCAGTAGTTTTTCCTTTCCTTTCATTAACCCTCCACCCCAAAGGCCATTAATGACAAAGAAAGGGAGAAAATGCTAGTAGGCTCAACAAGTAGTTTTTACTTTCCCACAATGCTTTCATTGGTCATTTTTTCCCAAAGGACATTAATAATAAAGAATTGTTTTGGTAAAGGGTTACGGGTACCTAGTATTTCTGCTTTATCTCACAAGATCTTCTATGAAATACATCCTTCGTCCTACACTTTTTAAACTTTGGGATGCTAAACGCGACTCACCGACCTTTTACAACGAATTTATTATACTGCAAAGTTTTATCCTTTCAAAGCGTGTTAAGCGAAATTTCCCTTTATATAATCTCAGGAATCGAGTATGCTGACGAAAAGAAAATTCCCTTTTGAGTGCCCAAATTCAACAAAAACTGTTATGTACATAGGATATATCTACATACAGTCAGTCACCGATTTCAGAATATTCTAGAAACACGAAGAACATCTATTGGTTTTCCCATTCGCATTTCTTGTAGAAACAGGTTGACTGTTTACCAATCTATGATGGCATCTTTCTAGAAAAAACTAATCTAGAATTTTCCAAGCTGATATATATAGGAGTGAATTACTTAGTGATTTTGGACTTAAGCTTAGACTAGTGGCTTGGAGGATACAGAAATAGTGAAAAGTGTTGGATTTAAACTGGAATATACATCTGTAAATGGGAATTATTTTATTTTCAAATAGGTTGCTCGTATCTATTTGCAAGTTAAACTATTGTAAATTAATGTTATAGGAGCCAGAAATTTCATACTTCTGAAGGTGAAACATAATACTTAATATTTCTTGATATAAGATAAGAAATTCAAACCTAAAGCTACATGTAGTTGTACTATTTTGTCTTCGTGCATTTTTAATTATTGTTAATTGTTAAAGGCTTGTTGCTGGTTTTCTTTCTCGTTACGCTTGGCTTGTAACACAACTGATGTCACTGGGAGGTAAAGTCACACAAACATGCATTTAAGCGCATAAACATGCAGTCTAGTGATCGATCGACGCCGCCGTTTTGAATGTTGTGTTGCAAGTTTAGCACTATACGGAGTACCCAGAAGGGAAACTGGTTTTACGTGGATTTTGCCAGCGTACATCATTTACATGTTTGGGGCATATTATCCAACCAGATCACGAGAAATTCCTTTGCAGTATAGTAAAACGTGCAGTCTGAACTTGAATCTACACAGTCCGTCTAGGAAATATTTTTCTTCTCCAGGAAATCAATTTAGGATAGTATTATTCGAGGTTTTGATATCGGTTTGACAGTTATATTTAGATTTTTAGATAATAAATAATAAAAAGTAGAATTTGATTTCTATTCTACTTAATCAACAAAAAGCAATCATGTCTTTTGAACTTGAAAATTTATTGCTGAGCCGTCACAGGAGTTGTTAAATTTGGCAAAAAAATCTGATTCGTTAGATCTTGCTTTTCATTATTAACTGCCATTATAAAGACACTATGTTAAAGCATGAAATTAAGAATTTTATTGTTCAGTTTTTATTTGATGAAGAAATACTTGACTCGTCTGCTCTGTCTCCTATTCTTGTATCACAGACGGGTATTAAAAGTAATCTCGAGTTAGAGAAATTAAAACTACAAAAGGGAAAAGAAGAGAGATTAAAAAAAATACAGCAAGGAGAAAGATATGAGAGAAAAAAGAATTAAAATTAAAATTAGAGTAAAAAGAAAAGGTATTACAATTAAAACTAGAGCAAAACGAAAGAAGGAAATAGAAAGAATTAGAGATAGAAAAAGAAAACAATGTCTGCTGAAAAAGGAAAGAAAATGTATGCTGAATTAGAAGACCGAGAAAAGAGTAGGCAATTTCAGACGAAAATGAAATAGAAAATAAAGAAAAAAACATCTTTGCATGTGATTAATGGCTTTGACATAACAAAACACCTTAGAATTGTCCGCCATTTCAAGGGTAGGAAGTAGAGAAATACTTTTAGTTTAAACATATTTATTTGTAATGATCAAAGATGCTCAAAGACGGTTATATCAATAAAAGTCTATGATAAACTACCCTCAAGGCCATACCTCAAGATTTCAGCTTGCCTGACTGGGGCAACTGGAACACCTCAAAATGAATTTGGAAAGGTACTTTTTAAGATCAAACCAGACAATTTAAGCCTTGAAAGGGTAATAATTGTGGGTAGATATTGAGGACGGCTGACTCCTTTGGATTTATATCTTACAGAATGGTAATAAAAGTCCAACGGATCTCATGCTCAGCAAAGGAATAGTGGTATTTGATGAGGTAAAAATACCAATAATTCAAATTGGTATTGATAAAACTCGTAGGGTCAGGGCGGCAGACAAATATGTCATCCCAGGTCTCTCAGAACAGATAATTGACGTAATGATAGATCGAACGGAAAGTGATGACTGTGATCAAAGTGCAGTGTACTTGCTGGAGGCATCAGTTGACTTTCAGGATCGCTATAAGCTCCGCATGTCACGTTCATTCGCAGATTTGAGAACAAATGTTATAAACAAGGCGCGGGTAATGAATCCTTTTACAACCCCTGTAACAATCCATTAGGATGTTGTAATAGGCACAGCCGAGAAGATCGGAGGACAGTTGACACTCACCTACGAATGTGAAAGCAAAAGTGAATGTGCAAATAACTGCAATCTGAAGCGTATTAAAATGGAGAGCAAAACAATAGTTGCTGAAGGAAATAGGTCAAGGCATTCAAATTAAATAACTGACAGGGTGCCACAACATCTAACAGAATTCTTCGAAGAATCTTCACATGGATCGATACGACCCTGCATTGATTACAGAAAGGTAAATGAACTTGTGAAGCCTGATGGATTCCCAATGCCAAGAACTCAAGATTGCTTAGATGCTGTTTCTGGTGCAGCATTATTCAGCTCTAGATTTAACTAGTGGTTACTACCAGATTACCTTAAAGAAAGAAGACATACCGAAGAGTGCTTTTGTCTGAAAAGACGGGTAATTTGAGCTAACAAGGATACCATTTGGTTTAAACACGGCAGGAAGTACCTTCCAACGAACGATGGAGCTAGCCCTCCAGGGTTTGCAATCGGAGACTTGCCGAGTGTTTATAGATGATATATATGTATTTGGGAATAATTTCGAGCACCACATTGGCAGACTGGATCAGGTGTTTGCGAGACTTAAGGACGCTATGCTAAAATTAAAACCAAAGAAATGTGAACTTTGCAACCAGAGGTGACCTTCCTTGGCCACATAGTTACAGGAGAAGGAGTTAAACCAAATCCTGTAAATATCGCAAAGGCAGTTGGATGGCCGAGGCCTCAACATTCCAAACAAGTGAAACAGTTCGTAGCGATGGGGTCCTATTACCGCCGTTTTGTTCAAGATTTTGCCAAACGGACAAAGCCACTTCTTGAACTGACCAAAAAGGGCAAATCTTTCATTTGGGACAAACATTGTGAACAGTCCTTCAAAGACATCAAAGAAGCTCTAATAGGGTCGGAAGTCATGGGTTATCCACAGAATGAAGGTGGTTAACTAATTCTGGATGTAAATGCATCTGATGTAGAGATTGGGGTTGTATTGGCACAAATTCAAAATGGGAAGGACAGAGTAATAGAAAATGGCAGCCGAACCCCCAACAAAGCTGGGTCAAACTACTGCATTACTGAAAAGGAGCTACTAGCAGTGCGTTACTTCATTGAATACTTCCGCCAGTACCTTCTTGGAAGAAGATTCCGTTTTAAAAGTGATCACCAAACTTTGGTTTGGTTATTTAGGTTAAAGGAACCAAGGGGTAAAATAGCTATGTGGCTAAAAATACTTGCTCGGTATGACTTTTTTTATAGAATACCGACCAGCGAAAAAGAAAGGGCACTGTGATGCCTTAGCAAGGTGTGAAAATCTATATGACTGCGATTGCCATAATCTTGACACCTGTGAACCCTTAAGATGTGGACCCTGCAAAAAATGCCAGAAAAGGGTCATAGAGATGTGTGCTGCACCGCCCAAACACCAAGAAATTAAAACTAAACTTATCCACAAAGATAAAAGGGTCCAGCCCGATTTTCAGGTGGCAAGATCAGTGGCTTCAACAGCCAAAACGGTAGAGGAACCATTCACAAGTATAAAGTCTGACGCATCGTTTAGATGCTGGATGAAACCTGTCAGCGATATGAGGAAAGCCCAGCTGAGCGATCCAGATATAGCACCAATACTCTAAGCCAAGGATAAGGGTCTAAGACCGAGTAACTCTGAGGCTGCAAGCTTGAGCCCAGCAGGGCGTCACTATTGGATACTGTGGGATGCCTTGAAACTGGTTGGTGGGGTGCTTGTGAAGCAATATGTGAAGAAGGACAAAACTGGGAGACTTGCACAAACTATTATCCCAGAGTCCTTGAAGCGTAAAGTACTGCACCATTACCATAACACCGTCATGGCTGATCATTTGGGTACAAAGAAACCAAACAAAAACGTGCACAAACCTGCTATTGGTACAACCCCAAAGAAGACGTATGTTAAGCAGTGTGATGTATATGCAGCAGCTAAAAGTCCTTGCAAAAAGTCTAGAACACCAATGGGCAGTTTGAAGAAAGGAGCACCCGGGACGTGGTTGCTATGGATGATCTCGGTCCTCTCCCAATACACCTCGAGGAAATAGGTATATTCTAGTCCTAACTGATCATTTTTCTAGGTATGTGGAAGTAATTCCAGTTCCGGATTAGACAGCTAAAACAAGTACTGCAAAACCATTAAATGAACTTTTAGCACGATGGGGCTGTCCTCTCTCATTTCATAGGACAAGGGTAGAACTTTTGAAAGTAGAATATCTAAGGAGCTCTGTGGAATGCTTGAAAGTCTAACTAGTTCCCGAAACCCACATTATAACGGCCAAACAGAGAGATTCAACAACTCTGATAAAGATGATCAAAGTCTACCAGAAGGGAGAACAAAATTTGGACTAACACCTTGGGTGCATAGCTGGACCCTACCGTAGCTCCCAAAACGAAACCACAAAATAGTCACCAAACTTGTTAGCACTGGGTCGGGAGGTAATCCAGACAGCTGAATTGATCTTTAGGAGTACAACTACAGACCAACAGACCATAACATCTTACGGTGGATATGTAGATTCCCTAAGAGCTAGGATGCAGAAAGCTCACGAAATTGCAAGACGACACATCGGTGAAGCTACGTAGGAAAATTATCTACGACAGTAAGTTGTCAGTAAATACATTTAAGGCTGTCGATGTTCTATGGTGTTTGGCTGAATCCAGGAAGGTGGGAGTCGCACCTAAATTGGAACATTCCCACGGAGGCCCATGCCTCATTCAAACTAAATACTCAGATTTAACCTATGTTCTTTTGATCGATGGCAAAAGCAGGAGAAAACAGTACACCATAACGAATTATGACGGGGTTAATACACCGAGATAGATGATGCGAGCTAAACGGAAGCTTCCCACACAATCATCTATTCCCTCTGTCTTTTGAAACTTCTTGTACTGTTGCTCTTTCCTGCACTTACCTTTCGATTTTCTGCAAAGCCTCCGCCTTAAGATACAGTCGTCTGCTAATATTATTTTTGTGATAGCTTTTACAACAAAGTTACACTTTAATCATCAACTTTCATTAGACTAGACTTCAGCATGAATTCGATAGGTCAGAAAGAGAAGCAATTAACCTACCTTTCTTCATTGATTTGTAGGTTGTTCCAAGTCAGCAGTGTCCATCATCCAACAGATACATCACCGACCAGCATTCATCATTTCTGTACTTTCAGGTAACCATTCAAAGGAGAGAAAAAATGTACTACTACGTCCACTGCCAAAACCAGAGCAAGAAGTACCATGAGGCAAGATACAGGTTTGTTGGACACATTCTTAAGCAACATCTGCTATTAGACAGAGCCCCATTCTACTGCACTTTATGTAACTTTAGGTCACTCACCAAAGATCAGCTGATAAAGCGTGTTGCCCAATATAAAAGGCATGCAAAGTTGCCTGCGGATATGGGCATTTTGAACCACATTCGTTTTTTAGAGGAAAACCAAGATCACAACACCATTCAAGAAAATGTGGACTTCAAAATTATGATACATAATGTGCAGCCAGAAGATCTACTAGCGCCTCAGGTAATGAATCAACGTCAAAGGTCTCCAATTTCAACTTTGAACACGCCGATTATCCAAATACCTGTCCATGATCATATCGTTAAAGCAACTACCACCATGTTGCAATCAACTCTAGCCCTTTAAATCCCCATTTACAGGATTTGACCTGCTTGACAGACTTTTGTCAGACAAATCTTTTTCATGTTTTGACTACGACAATGACGAGCCCGTGTCCAAGAAAGCTAAAAGCAGCAACGAACAAACTCCTGCAACACAGACTGACCCTCAGACCATGACGTCTAAAAATGTTTCCTTTGGAACTAACACAGAACCAGAATCGCAACTACATGTAGCTAGTAACCTGTTGTTCGAGTCACTCCTGAAAATGGCTGACAAAAATGTTGAAGCTATCGACAAAAACAGCAGAGCAGTTCGATGCCTTGAAACACACAATCTGAAAATGGCTGAAAATATGTCCAAAATTAATCGAAGTCTAGAAGGAACTGGTGGACAACAACATATCTGTCTTTTTCCCTATGGCGTCCATTATTTAAGTTTTTCTCTATATCTTAACACTCTACTACGGGTCTAGATCAACCCCTCGGCGCGTAACAATACTGACATTTTAAGAAATTTAGATAAGATAATTTCACTTTTAGATAATAATAATAAGAAAATAATTTAAAAAGGTTAATTTCTAAATATGAACACATGTTCCCTGATATTCCGACTTGGAAACAATTTACCACGATGTGGACATTGAAAATTCAAAAGCAGTGAAACAGCGTCCATACCGTATGCATCCCGAGAAACTGGAGCATCTTAGAGAGGAAGTCAAGTATCTTTTGGACAAAGACTTTATTGTACCTAGTCAAAGTTAATGGAGTTCTCCATTCCCTGTTTTCTTGTACCAAAGCCAGATGAAACTTTTCGTATGTGCACTGACTACACATAACTTAATACTGTGACTAAGACTGAATCGTTTCTAGTGCCAAAAAATAGCTGACTGCATTGACAATATTGGTCATGCAAAATATGTAATCGCAAAAAAAATATATGGACTGATGATTGTCAAAAAGCTTTTGACAAGGTAAAAGCCATTCTTGTGAACTAGTTCTTTTAGCTCCTATTTTTAGAGAAGAATTTAAGCTTGCAGTAGATGCTAGTTATACTGGAGCAGGTGTGCTTCACTTTAAGAGGATTGTAATGGTGTAGATCTTCCAGTTAGCTATTTTTTCTGAAAAGTATAACCAACATTAGAAAAGTTACTCAACAAAAGAAAAAGAGTGTTTATCTCTTATTCTTGCTCTTCGGCATTTCGAAATATATATATCAGAAACATAAAAGGTAGAAATAATAGTATCTCTGATGCTTTATCTAGAGTCTAACGTGAAATAGTTAACATTTGTCTTTATGTATAACGTATTTCAATGTACAGTCAAGCGAAATGATATGTTTTATATTCTAACAAAAGAAAGTTTTAATGTTATAACTTTCTTTTCCTTTAGGAAGGGAAGTGTTATGTAGATAGTATATACAGTGACTTGTTTTCATAATATTATAGAAGCATGAAGAACATCTATTGGATTTTCCATTGGGGTTATTTTTAGAAACAAGTTGTTAGTAAACAGGCTGTTTAACAATCCATAATGGCATCGTTGTAGAAAAAAAACTAATCTAGAATTTTCCAAGCTGATATATTTATATAGGAGTGAGTTACTCGATGATCTTAGACTTGAACTTAGACTTGTGGCTTGGATGATACAGAATTAGTAAAAAGTGTTGGTTTTAAACTAGAATATAGATCTATGAGTTGGAATAACTTTATTTACAAATAAGTTGCTCGTATCTATTTGCAAGTTAAACTATTGTAAATTTAGGTTATAGGAAGCAGAGATTTCATACTTTTGTAGTCGAAACATGATTCTTAATTTTGAGGGGCTTACTCTATTTTTATGCTCCCCGAAGGGCGAGCATATAGTCGCCGCTTCGTCTGTCCGTCCGTCCGTCCGAAGCCATTTCTCCACAACCCCTGGACCAAATTGGATAAAACTTCATATATGAACTCCTAAGGGTTAGGTGCCGACATCTCTTTCCCGCTTTTTCCATTTGACCCCGTGTCATGGAAAAAAAGGGCTTAATGCAAAATTGCATTTTTTACTAATATCTCATTCAGTTTTTGTCAAAATTTCATGAAACTTCATGGTTATATTGTTTATGGAAGGATTCAGCATGTGCCCTTGCTATTTTTAATCTAGGCGTTTTTTAAGTTGACGTTCTGTCACGGAAAAAGGGGGTTTCTTGCAAAATTCCAATTTTTACTAATGTCTCATTCAGTTTTGGTCAAAATTTCATTAAACTTCATGGTTATATTGTTTTTTCAATTTTCACCATGTGCTCTTGTTCCTTTATCTATGTAATTTTTAATTTGACCCTCTGTCATGGAAAAAGGGGGTTTCTTGTAAAATGCCAAGGAAAAAGGGGCCTTAATGCAAAATTGCATTTTTTACTAATATCTCATTCAGTTTTTGTCAAAATTTCGGGAAACTTCGTGGTTATATCTTGTTTTACAAGTTTCAACACGTGCCCTTCTTATTTTCAATCTATGAATTATTAATGCGCAAATACCTCTTTCCTGGTTTCCCAAGTTGAGGCTGCATCACGGAAAAAGGGGACTTCATGGAAAAAAAACGTTTTTCACTTGTATCTCCTACATCTGTGCTCAAAACTTTGTGAAATTTCAAATCTGAATTTGTTGCAACATTGCCCAGGTACCTCTCTTCCGGTTTCTCAATTTTAGGCTGCGTCACGGAAAAAGGGGGCTCCATGTAAAAAATCATTTTATGTGATATTTACTACATGACTGCTCAAAGTTTTATGAAATTTTGAATTATTATTAGAAAATGCCACAAATCACACACCAGTTATATTTATTTCAATGATGCAATATTGCCTTATGGGAAAAGAGGGCTTAAAGGGGGCTTAGTGGGCTTATTATCCTCTACAAGTTTGTGTTGGCTATCTCTAAGATAGTAATTGCCTTTTCACTTCAATTTTTGGGGAGCATGAACACACAGGTCCTTTTAGGTTAAAAGAAGTAAGTTTATATCAATTTCATATATTTTATGACAAGCACTTGTTCGGGGAGCATAACCCGTCTCTGACGGCTCTTGTTTGTTATAGTATTAATAAATGTCAAAATTTCAATCAAACTTAACGCTTACTGTCTTCATTAATTTATAAATATTGTGAATTGTTAAAGGTTTGTTGACGGTATTATTTCTCGTAACATTTGCCTTGTAACAAAACTGACGTCACTGGGAGCTGAAGTCACACAAACATGCATTTAAGTGCAAAAACATGCAGTCTAGTGATCGATCGACGCGACCATTTTGAATGTTGTGTTGCAAGTTTAGCACTATACGGAGCACCCAGAAGGGAAACTGGTTTTACGTGGATTTTGCCAGCGTACATCATTTACATGTTTGGGGCATATTATCGAACCAGATCACGAGAAATATCTTTGCAGTATAGTAAAACGTGCAGTCTGAACTTGAATCTACACAGTCCGTCTAGGAAATATTTTTCTTCTCCAAGAAATGAATTTAAGATTATTCGAGGTTTTTGATATCGGTTTGTTATATTTAACTTAAACTTTAAAGCGCGTAGCTTTTATTTTCTCGAAGAATTCTCTTTTTTGTGCTCTAACCAACTTAGTGATCGACTATGTTTTTAAATGAATTATTTTATAGAGACTGCATTCTCTATAAAGTTTGTCCTAGATATTATGCAAAGACATACCGGCAAGAGAGTTCGCTGCAACCAGGTATCGAACCAGTAACCTCCAGGTTACAAGTCAGATACACTAACCATTGCACGTGGCTGGGTAGACTGGTGTCAGTCCGTTAAGTAGAGCCTTTTCATTAAAACAAAATCATCAAGTAAAACTGAAAAACGAAAACTGTGTTCTAAATCCTCTGAATGTCTGATTTAACGCCTGTATTTCAGAAGAAGGGCAAGTAACAACACATTATGTCTGTGACTTTGCTGTAGTTGTGTACCTTGTTTGTTAGAATGACTTAAATGCAGGGCCTGAATGCCAGGCTAGTGGCTGGGCTGCTTTTAATATGCTAGAGCCTAAAGTTTTGGCATCTTGTATAAAAGAGTGCATGGCAAGCATTTTCTGACTTTCCTTTATACCTGTACTTGCTAATACTACTTAGGGTTATTTTTAGAAGAAAACAAAAGGACAAGTTGAACTTTTCTAAAAAATAATCAGATGGCTTTTTCTGTAGATAATCTTTTTTTTTTTTTTTCGAGATTTTCAAATGTCATTTTTTTGTAATCAAATTTTTGTCATGATACAGAACGGACAAGTGCAATGAGACCATAAATTTTAACATTGCGCTATTTAGCACAATGTTTCAATTTATGATCAGACTACACGTTCTCTGCAGATTGATCGTTAAAGTACGCAAAAGCTACTTGGGTCGTCTTTTTCTTTTTGGGTGTAAAATTTATTAGGAAGGGGGGGGATGTTGGAATATAGAGAAGAAAAATCGGATTTTGTTTTATTACTCAATTCCTCTATTGCAATTTCCCCTTTTCTGCAATATTTGCTAAAATTAAACTTTCACCGGATTACTTGGTAAAGAGTTTAGGTTATGTTGTAATAAATTGCGAATCGGGCTTTAAATGGTTGGGAGGAGCTTGAATTAATTTTACGTAGATGTGGGAGGAGCCAGTAGAATTCATACGTGCGGAATGGCTGTTTTTATTTTAAGCAGACAAAATTTTATGAACTTTAACGTCCAAAATCAGTTAAGTTGCGCCATTTACACTGTAATTTCGGCCATAATATTTGGAACACAAAATTTAATTCAACCTCGTTTTTTGTATGCTTTCAACCTTTTGATATACAGATTCGATACTTAAAGAGTTTGCATTGGACTTTTTAAGCGCAAAAATCAGACCCTATAGAAGTGGGTCAAAAACAGCCGTGAATTACGTTACAAAACCGCGACTTGATAAAATGAGTATCTACTATGAACATGATACGATATATTGCTTTCATGTGTAAATCTGAACACTGCATATGTGTCTTTAAAATGAAAACCATCAAATTTTGGTCACATATTGCATAATGAGAAAGCAGTATCTCTTTGATTTGAACATGTGATGAAATTTTTGGTTGCAAATCTTAATCGCATCGAATTCTAAGAAATAAGGTAATTGTCGTGGATCTGTGTGAAAGAAATTGCCGATCATTTTTAGCTTATTAGGAAGCTATGTTATCCTGCATTATATGAATGCTTACTTGGTATGGATGAAAGAAACTATTCTTCTGTGGTCGGCTTGTACTATGGAGTGGTAACTTGCAACGTAATTCACATAGAGAAGAAAATTAAAATGAACTGATGTTTAACAAATGTACCTCCTTTTATTAAACTTAAAATCAAATCCTGTCAGAATACTGTAGCAAACTGAAAATAAATGGACCTTTGAAACTGTAAGAAAAGAATAATAACACTTTTGAGATTCAACAGCAGCAATTCGTGTCAGTTTTAGATACAACTTTACAAACACTGCTAAATGTATTATATGCAGGGCATAAAGAGCGAATAAAATTCAAAAGTCTAACTATTTCCTAGTAGGCTAAAGATTGTTCCAGTAATAAATTATAACCAAACATGAGCACAGACTGTTCACTACATGATGAAAATGTTGTTACGTAATTCAAATCAAAGCTATAACGTAATTCACTTGTACTTCAGTGACTTGTTTATTCGGAAAATAAATCAAAATACTTTTAACCCTTTCCCAAAGAACAAATTTTAGACTCCTCTAAACTGAAAGAGTTTGCAGATGATAATTTCAAATTTGATAAAAATGGCAGAATGGTCTATAAAAGGGTAGAAAACACTACGGGAGGTGAAATCGCTCGTTATGAGCAATTTCTCCTTTTCCCACAATGTTTTCAAAATACTTGTACTGCAGACACGTAAAAACCAGGGCTTGTTTGGGAAAGGGTTAACTCTTTACCAAACAACAAAATTTAAGATCAGTCCAATTTGAAAGATTTTGCAGACGACAAAATGAATCTGACTTATAGAATGAATTTAGTTATGGGAAGAGTAGAAAACAGCGTGGAAAAAAGAGAAAATGCTGGTTACCAGCATTTTCTCCTTTTCTCGGACAGTGTTCAAAAAGCCTCTTTGTCAGGGTCGTTAAAAGTCGGGATTGTGTGGTAAAGAATTAAAGAAACTCGGTGTAACACAAACTGTCTCTCGTCCATTATTGTTTACTTTTTATGGGCCAAACAACTGCTCAATGGTGTTAATTTCTGCCTGTCGGAATTTGAATATGTTTCTTGTTTTTCCAATGCGAATTGGTTGGTTTACAGCCATTAATATAGCGTCGGCTGTGTCTGGCTTACCAAGCCACTTGAAGGATTTTTTTTGCATCAACCATGGATGATGCAAAGTATTTTTGGTCACTAGGGTCATAGTGAAAGAAAGTGAATTACGTTACAGTTTTTGTGAATTACGTTATCATATAATTCATACATCACATTCAAATATATCCCTTTTAATTTCTTTAATTCAGACACGGTAGAAGAATACAAATGTCAATCTTAAAAATCGAACATCACACATGTTATGAGCAGGGATACACACTAATTAAATGATATAAACCAATAATCCTTACTGTGCAATAAAATATTCACATCCACCAAGGTCAAAAAAGATAAACAGCACCAGTAAATGACGTTTCCATATGACGTAACTATGAGGTCAGTTTTTACACCGAAAATAACTCGTGTATTTGAACTGTTTGGTGTTTCGTTCAGATAAAAATCCTACA
This sequence comes from Tridacna crocea, assembly GCA_943736015.1. Taxonomy (NCBI): domain Eukaryota; kingdom Metazoa; phylum Mollusca; class Bivalvia; order Cardiida; family Cardiidae; genus Tridacna; species Tridacna crocea. The sequence continues at coordinate 39,486,996 of OX031062.1, forward strand.
TTCAGTGTATCGTAATTCACTGTGACGTAATTCACCCCAGCGTCTAAAATGCAATTTGAATCCTTATTACTTAACACAGATAAATGATATCTTGACATATCAGAAAGGCGGACATGGTCTAGCCGTATTGGTATTTAATTTCCTTTCCCACGTTTAGTATCTTAGAAAACATGTGTAACGTAATTCACTAAAAATGTGAAAAACTGGAAATTCTAATTTGAATAAAGTGCGGTTTGTTTTTTTTTTTTTTTTACAGTAAACCCGAAACATTATTTTAGCTGTTAAATTTGATGCTTATAGAAAGAGAAAAAATAAGTTTTATGCACTGCCATTCGTATTTCATTTCAATGCAGTGGTGTTACTTTGTATAACGTAATTCACTATCATTTTAGTGACAGTAAACAGACAAAAATATCAAAAGAACTAACAAATTACAAGCTTTATTTCGACTTTGTGCCTCATTGTTTGGCATTTACGAATAAAATGAACTGTACCTTATTCATACTATGTTGTTTATGTTTGTGCGATATTTTCCGTTAATATAACCTTTTGTTTGTGACATGGCTTTTTGTTAGTATATGTCTACAATCAGCTTCAAATTTTCAAATTCAAAGTGTTCAGATCTTGGATTTGTACATTTATATTTTTTGGCAATATCATTTGGACTATGTGTAACATACAAAAGTAGACTGAAGGGCCTAAATTATCTTTTCATTTGACTGTGACTGGAAATTAAATCATTGGCGCAACTTAACTGATTTTGGACGTTAAAGAAGTAGAAAATTTCCACAAATACTCCTCTCTGATTGGACAAAAAATTAGGTCGATCACTAACAACGGTTGGTACTTACGGGCCCAGGGAATTCTGTACGGCTCCGTAAAAAAGCCAATTACCTGTGGGTCAGCGAGCCTTGATAAATCTGGTCTAATAAAAAACCATAGCCCATCCCGGGCTCCGTCAAGTGTTACACCTCGAATAAGTAAACATGTCAACACCACATAAGGAAATAACGCGGTGAAATATACAACCTGTAAAACAGAATGTTCTTACTATAGTTCATCCATTCACAAAACGATTCCGTGTTTTTAACAACGCTGAGGAAGAAGGCTTTGGAAAACACCGCGGGGAGAGGAGAAAATATGGGATACCAACACTTTCAGGAAGGCTACGGGAAAATTTTTCTTGTTTTCAAGTTTTCTCAAAACCCAAACTACTTATTCGCCTTTAGACGAACTTGTTATTCTTAGGCATTGATATTTTTTTCTAAGTATATTCATGGTCTGACTACTAGCATTCTCCGTTTCTCACTATGCTTTCTGACCTATCAAAAATTAATAGCATGAGTTTAGCAAAATGTTATATGTTACAGCACATGCTATAATATGGATTTTTTCGTCTTTTGGTAGTGAGAATATGACTGAAATATTGTTGAAAGCTCGATACGAAAACAAACATCATACCTTACCGGTCCACTTCACGCCGCGCCATACACAGAAATATATCAGTGTCCAGGCGATAAGGAGGGAAACAGCGAGACCTGGAACCACGGACCCAGGGTTGTAAATACCGTCAGATATTTGTAGTACCTGTCGTCTTGGATAGAGATATCAATACCAGTGTTAGTTTATACATGCAGGACTCTAGTTTTCAAACGACTACTTAAGTCTGTCAAAATTGTTATTGATTCATTTAACGCTTTTAACAAAAAAGGTCGATCTATGTAAGCAAAGAGTTAACTAATTATCATACGACAAAAGTGTTGGCTTGTCCAAATCGAAAGCATTTGCAGACGACAAAGTAAATGTGATCGAAAATTTGAAATTTGTTTTGTGAAGGGTAGAAAACATTTTGGGAAAAGGAGAAAATGCTGGTTACCAGCAATTTCTCCTCCTTTTTCCACAATGTTTTCTAAAGCCTTCTTTCTCAGGGTCGTCAAAAGTAGGGACTGTGTGGTAACGGGTTAAGTCAGGACACGCACTTTTTTCAAAATATTTGTCGAAAAAATATTGTGGCAGTGACTTCGACTATTGCACAATCGACTCTTTCAAATTTTAAATGGCTAGATCTACGTTCTTTTTCAAGAAGTGTCGACTAAAAAGCGAAAAAACCTGTTCAGGGATGAAATCAGCCAACAGTAACTTACTCCCAGAATTCTACAACAGCGTCTAACGTTTTACCTCCTCCTCCATGAGATCCACGTGACACGTCAATGGTATTATTTTCTGATGCCAGAGGAGTGTCTGTAGTATTGATCTCAACATCCCCTTGAACATAACACCTACGATAGACAAGAAATAGATTTGCTAGCAAAAAGGCAAGGACCCTAATAATAAACATGCCGACATTTTTTACCAAATACAAATTTTCATTTATTTGTTTGTTATCAGCGCCAAAAAGTAAGTCAAAGTCTGCATAAATTCATTTACACCGAAAATCAATGACAGATCTAGTTTGAAGTGAACAAATAAGTATTTCGATGTTGTTGTCCTATGTGATCCGAGCACAAAGCTTGGCTGTACTGAGTTCTTGTTGAAATGAAAGAGTGGCGGAATAACTAGGACCAGTTTTTTTGTTGGCAAATTTAAGCATGGTGATCAGGGCGTTGAATATTACTGCAGCATATTTTGTGTTACAATGTATGTAAAGCTATTAGGAACGTTCCCTAAAAATTACAGACAATACCGTGATAATTTTTCTTAACCCTGCAGTTACTAAGTCCTATTTAAAGGCCTGCAGTTACCAAGGCCTCTTATGGACACTGTAGATCAAGACCAGACTGCACAGAACCTGCAGTCCGATCTTGGATCTACAGTGTCCCATAATGAGATATTTTTCCCTTCTAAAGTACCTTTTGCGCAAAATCTTTTTTTTTACTGTCGGCTTCAAAGTTTCATTTCAGTTATTTAGCAGGATATGTGTTAGTTAACCTGTATACATCTTTATACTGTTACCGTTTGGTATTCCACACGTTTCCGCAATGGGACCATGGCAGCACCATGGAAAATGAACTGTACAGGTAATAGATGGCCCAAGTCAATACAATGATGTAGTAAATATTCATCAAGAAGGTAATCACAAAGGCAGCAACGCCAATACCTGGAGTTCAAAATAAACAGAAACTAATATCTAGAATGATTATCGCAGCTCAAGCGACCATACTTATTGTGAATTTAATTCTTTAATGCTATAAAATTGGTTACATAGTTCTAAATTCAACGTCAATGATATCTATTCTTCGATCCAACCAAATATTTGTAAATATGATCATAGATTCCATTTATACCCTTACTATATTAATTTCTATATATATTTATCTTTTCACCTATCCATTATTGTTGTTTCTAATATGATATAATTCACAAATACGACATTGGGGTTTACTGGTCAAAACAGAAAGTAGAATGAGTCGATCGCAAGCGTGTATGACAGTATTTTGGTTGACGGGAAACTGGTGTAATAGAACAGACCTTGTTATTCAAAACTGAACGTGAGAGCGCATGATGTTTTTGCCAGTTCGACCAAAGTAAATGGATTTGTTGTCCAAATACGCTAAAATGTTCATGTCTTACCTGCGAATCCTGGACATATTCTCCAGACACCAATGGTGCTGAGGCTCATGTACTGACCAAGCCCAACCTCCAAAACCAACAGCGGTATGCCACACGTGATCAGACAGATGAGGTATGGTATCAAAAAGGCACCTGTGCCAATATGTCAGTGGTACAAAACAATTAGCTTAAATTATATCTGGGAAGTATAATCTGTAAAATGAGGGGTTAGGTTAGACATGTGCAAAATATATATAGATTCATGTCAAGCAGGCTCAAGCTGTGCAGTCCGCGAAGGCTGACCTGGGTCAAAAAGTTTTATTATACTGCAGAGAAATTTCTCATGATCCGATTGGTTAACATGCTGGGAACCTATATCAAGTACCCTGGCAAAAACCACGTAAAGCCAGTTTCCCTTTTGAGTGCCCCGTAACCGTCACCAAATTTGCAACACGACATCCAAAATGGCGGCGTCGATCGATCACCAGACTATGCGTTTCACTCTCTTGCACTCCGGATCATTCACATTCACCTCTGTAGTGGGCTCAGAAAGTAGTCCGTCATTACGTGATATTTTTGTCACTTGACCATAACTCAAAATGGCGACACAAACGCCGGTGAAAGAAAGACCAATATCGATTGTTTTGTGTGCTGTTCAAACAGCATACGGCCAATCAGACTTAGTGGTAGGAAATGTGAAAACGAGTGATTTTCTGAAAAGCTTGTTCGCGGCGGGGTCGAATCATGTCGCCACCTTGCTTTCGGCTCGGGGCAACATGATTCACCACGGCCATGAACAAGTTTCCAAGTCCCCTGCCACCCGACTGTACAACTAATATTGTTACTTATTTTATTTTTTCATTCTCTAATGACGATTCTGTTTTGTTTTATTGTAAAGACACGCCCGAAACACGAGAAAACAACACTATCACGTGTATTTCCTCATGCACAGTACCCTCGTATTATGCGTGTTTCAAAGCCCAAATTTTGCGGAAGAGAAGTGTACATGGCATTGCTGTCTTTACAATGGCGGACGCCAAACCAAATTTTGACCTTTTCTTAGGAAATGACTTAGACTAAAATTTCAAGGACGATATATCATGTACGCAATTGTTGCAATTGCCCACACAAGAACTTGTAAAAACAGGTAACTGATATGATTTATGTTTGTAGTCCATTTTTTTTCTTTTTTTCAAATAATACAAGTTCACATGTTTATCAGTAAATTTCGTTCTTTAGGGTACGTGCAAAACACTATTAATTTTAGTATATGTAAATTTTTTACTGTCAACATTTTAGGTATCGCAAATGTATCCACTTTTCATTTATAAATGCGTTGTCCTTGGATATATAAGATAATCTAGGTATGGCGCTTACTGACGGACCGACCTGTTTCCTGGCTTTTTCACACCAGTACTGACACAACTTTCTTTCCAAAGCCACTGACTAATTTTCTCGCATGCATCAGAGGTGAGATGCAAAAATTTGCCGGCAAGAGAGTTCGCCGCAACCAGGTATCGAACCCGTAACCTCCAGGTTACGGGTCAGATACACTAACCATTGCACGTGGCTGAGCTTGTTAGAGCCTAAAGTTTTTGCATCTTGTAAAGAGTGCATGGCAAGCATTTTCGGACTTTCCTTTATACCTGTACTTGCTAAATACTACTAAGGGTAATTTTAAAAAATAAAACAAAAGGAAAGTTGAACTTTCTTTTTAAAAATAATCAGTTGCAATGGCTTTTTCTGTAGATGATCTTTTTTTCCCAAGATTTTCAAATGTCATTTCTTTGTAATCAAATTTTTGTCATGATACTGAACGGACAACGTGCTACAATCAGACCGTAAATTTTAACATTGCACAATGTTTCAATTTATGATCAGACTACACGTTCTCTGCAGATTGATCGTTTATTTGGGTGTAAAATTTATTGGGGGGGGGGGGGTTAATAAATATAGAGAATAAAAAACAAATTTTGTTTTATTACTCAATTCCTCTATTGCAATTTCCCCTTTTCTGCAATATTTTCTAAAATCAAACTTTCACCGATAACATACAAGATTACTTGGTAAAGGGTTGAGGTTGTGTTGTAATAAATTTCAAATCGTGCTTTAATTGGTTGGGAGGAGCTTGAATTAATTTTAACTAGATGTGGGAGGAGCCAGTAGAATTCATACGTGTGGAACGGCTGTCTTTAGCTCACCTGAGCACGAAGTGCTCATGGTGAGCTATTGTGATCGTGCTGTGCCCGTCGTCCGTAGTGCGGTGTGCGTCGTCCGTCCTCAACTTTTTACCTTGTGTACGCTCTAGAGGCCACATTTTTGGTCTGATACTCATGAAAATTAGTCAGGATGTTTGCCTTAATGTAATATCGGACGAGTTCGAAAATGGGTCATTTCGGATCAAAAACTAGGTCACTAGGTCAAATCTAAGAAAAACTTTGTGTACGCTCTAGACGCTACATTTTCAGTCGAATACTAATGAAAATTGGTTAGGATGTTTGTCTTGATGATATCTCGAAGAAGTTTGAAACTGGGTCATGTCGGATCAAAAACAAGGTCACTAGGTCAAATCTTAGAAAAACTTTGTGTACACTCTAGAGGCCACTTTTCAGTCGGATAATCATGAAAGTCGGTCAGAATGTTTGTCTGGATGATATCTCAGACAAGTTCGAAAACGGGTCATGTGGGGTCAAAAACTAGGTGACTAGGTCAAATTTTAGAAAAACCTTGTGTTCACTCTAGAGGCCACATTTTCAGTCAGATACTCATGAAAGTTAGTCAGAATGTTTGCCTGAATGATATCTCAGACAAGTTCGAAAATGGGTCATGTCGGGTCAGAAACTAGGTCACTAGGTCAAATCTTAGAAAAACGTTGTGTACGCTCTAAAGGCCACATTTTCAATCCAAAACTCTTGGAAGTTCTTTAGAATGTTTGTCTTGATGATATCTGGGACAAGTTTGAAAATGGTTCATGTCGGGTCTGGATGATATCTCGGACGAGTTCGAAAAGGGGTCATGTGGGGTCAAAATCTAGGTCACTAAGTCAAATCTTAGAAAAAACTTGTGTATGCTCTAGAGGCCACATTTTCAGTCCGATACTCATGAAAATTGGTCAGAATGTTTGTCTGGATGATATCTGGGACAACTTTGAAAATGGGTCATGTGGGGTAAAAAACTAGGTCACTAGGTCAAATCTTAAAAAACCTTGTGTAAGCTCTGGAGGCCACATTTTCAGTCCAAAACTCTTGAAAGTTAGTCAGAATGTTTGTCTTGATGATATCTCGGACAAGTCCGAAAATGGGTCATGTCGGGTCAAAAACTAGGTCACTAGGTCAAATCTTAGAAAAGCCTTGTGTTCACTCTAGAGGCCACATTTTCAGTCAGATACTCATGAAAGTTGGTCAGAATGTTTGCCTGAATGATATCTCAGACAAGTTGGAAAATGGGTCATGTCGGGTCAAAAACTAGGTCACTTGGTCAAATTTTAGAAAAACCTTGTGTAAGCTCTGGAGGCCACATTTTCAGTCCAAAACTCTTGAAAGTTAGTCAGAATGTTTGTCTTAATGATATCTCGGAGAAGTCCGAAAATGGGTCATGTCGGGTCAAAAACTAGGTCACTAGGTCAAATCTTAGAAAAGCCTTGTGTACGCTCTAGAGGCTACATTTTCAGTACGATACTCATGAAAATTGGTCAGAATGTTTGTCTCGATGAATTCTAGAACGAGTTTGAAAATGGGTCATGCCAGGTCAAAAACTAGGTCACTTAGTCAAATTTTAGAAAAACCCTGTGTAAGCTCTTAAGGCCACATTTTCAGTCGGATACTCATGAAAATTGGTCAGGATGTTTGCCTGGATGATATCTCGGACAATATTGAAAATGGGTCATGTGGGATAAAAAACTAGGTCACTAGGTCAGATTTTAGAAAAACATTATGTACGCTCTAGAGGCCAGATTTTCCAAAACTCTTGAAAGTTGGTCAGAATATTTGCCTTTATGATATCTTGGACGAGTTTGAAAATGAATCATGTGGAGTCAAAAACTAGGTCACCAGGTCAAATGTAAGAAAAACCGTTTGTAGGCTCTAGAGGCCACATTTTCAGTCCAAAACTTGGAATGTTTGCCTTGATGATATATTAGACGAGTTTGAAAATGGGTCATTGGGGGTTAAAAACTAGGTCACCAGGTCAAATCTTAGAAAAACCTTGTATATGCTTTGGATGCCACATTTTCAATCCAACACTCATGAAAATTAGCTACAATGTTTGCCTTTATAATATCTTGGATGAGTTTGAAAATGGGTCATGTTGGGTCAAAAACAGGGTCAATAGGTCAAATGTTATAAACACGTTTTGTATGCTCTGGAGGACACATTTTCAGTCTGATACCCCTAAAACTTAAATACTTGTCCTGGTGATACCTTGAATGAGTTTGAAAATGGGTCATGTGGAGTCAAAAACTAGTCAATGGGTCAAATATTAGAAAAACCTTGTGTACACTCTAGAGGCTACATTTTCTGCCTGATACTCTTCAGACTTGGTCAGAATGTTTGTTTTGCTGATGTCTCAAAAGAGTTTGATAATGGGTAATTGTCGGGTCCAAAACTAGGTCACTTGGTGAAATCTTAGAAAAACCTTTTGTACGCTGTAGAGGCCACATTTTCAGTCCAATACTTATGAAACTTGGTCAGAATGTTTGTCTTATTGATATCTCAAAAATGTTCGATGATGTCTGATAAAAAAATAGGTCACTGGGAAACTAGATGGTTCATGTTTGGTGAATAGACTCAGGTGAGCGATTTCAGGGCCATCATGGCCCTCTTGTTATTTTAAGCAGACAAAATTTTATGCACTTTTAACAAAATTTCCACAAATACTCCTCTCTGATTGGACAAAAAATTAGGTCGATCACTAATATCTGTTTTCACCATATTCACCTTGTGTTTTTCCAAAATGATTTTCAATTTGGATCATCTGTTTAGCACATCACACGTTTTCTGCTGTGTGAAAGTAGAGAATGGCGCAACAGTTAAAATACGTTTGCACATGATTGATCAGTCATCCATTCACTAGACAATCTTTTTCACGGACCTGAAGTATATTTTTGAAGAAGTGCGACTCATATCCAGCGTTTTCTACTTTTTCCACAATTTTGTTCCTTCAATCGTATCAACTATCATACATGACACACACACATATATATATATATAATCCCTGTTTTTGTTAAAGAAAAAATTAACATGTTTTAGATTGTATTGACTGAATCGTTATACCTAGACTCGACAAGCCTTAGTATGGTTTTGAGACAGACTTGATGAAGACTTTGCGGGAGGGAGAGAAAATACTCTTATAGGGCGTTTTTTCTTGCTCGCACAATGTTGTTTCTATAAACTTATTAGAAACAATTTTCAAAATTTGTAGACTATATTGATTGAACCGTTATCTCTGTACTATACAATCCTTTTCAAGGACCTGAAATATAGTTTTAAGGAAGTTCGGGGAAAGAGAAAGGATACTCGTGTCAGTGTTTACTTCTTTTCTTTTTCCTACAACGTTATGCTTTTTAAAGTTGTTGGAGACAAATTGCACTATTTGTATATTTTATTGAATTAATGGTTAGACTATAAACAACCATCATTAGGCTGCGATCACATAGAACTATACCATTCGGGTATACGGTGCACGGTTATGCAAGGCACACGAATAGTTTGAATCAAACAAGGTTATGTCATAATACCGGGTCACATAAAAGGGCACTATTCTAAACAGCCGTATACCTGCGTATAGTATAGAATGGTGGGAATCGTTCTGGTTCGATTTTCATGCAGCTTATACCGTCCTGTTCGTGAGTACAGGAGTTCTGAATTTCCCTAATCGCGACTTATTGCGTACAATAGAATAATTTAGAAACAATAGGTTTTATTTATACTCACTTTATTGCAATTTCATTGCACATGCCTTCATATATACATGTTATAAAATCAAACAAATGATTTTTTACAGGTAGCCATGGGTGATTTCAAGTATGCTATCATATCGTTATTCTTTTTTTTCGACCAGGGGCCTCCTCCTCAGCATTGGCTAGTAGATGCAGGGCCAAATGTTCTTCGTCGGACGTGTCCATAAGATCTGGGCAAAAGACCGAGTAGCGCGCGTGCTACACTATATGACTCGTCGTGTCCGTATAGCGTGTAGTGTATACCGAATACCGTATACAGTATACTCTGTAGTTCTATGTGATCGCAGCCTTAACGGTCACGAGAGTATTATTTTCTCGCGTTACGAAGTATAGCGAGAAGGGGTTGTCTTATCGATACTTAAATGTTAAGGGTTGAAAATGTTTTATATTGCACGGTAGTCCCGTGCTTCGTACACGTATGTGGTTATGTAGTCATTCTACCAGACACTTCCAGCAGAGGCAGTCGCTTTAATTCGGAAGTTCTAGAGGACCGCTTTTACCATTCGTCATGGCTTCTACAGAGGAGCAAAATCGTCTCCTTACGCAGATGGAGGTCTTGGTTTCGAGTAGGCTCGAAGCTTTTGAATCTCGCATGGTTGACGCGCAGAGGGTTTTATCTGAAACCCAGTTGGTGAAATTACAGCAAAATTTCGGCGCCAATGACACTTACCAATTCCGCAGAAAAGGCAATGAGGAGCAGTACAAATGTAACCGACAGGTTCTTAACAGTTTGAAGGAAGCAGACGCGCACTTGGAGGAGTTGACCACGCGGGACGCACCACCTGCGGTTTCGGCGGCACGTCGTAAAGTGGTGGAAGGTATGAACGCCATTTTACATAGGCAGAAGATGATCAAGCTTGCAGATTCGTCAGAATTAGGCTGGTGTGTAGTACAAGAATACGAGGCTCATCCACTTGCTGAAGATTCGGACGATGAAAAGAAGATCTATCGGGCTCAAATCCAAGCAGACCGAAAAGTACGGAAGGAGAGGAAGACCAAAGCATACCGCTTTGGCCCTTACCCTACTTCACAGCCTTCAGTCGCTATTCCATCTTCGCCTCAAGTTCAGGGGCGTATCCAACAAGGCGGGAAGAAACCAGGGTTGTGTTTTAAGTGCGGAAAGCCGGGCCATTGGCAACAAGACTAAACGAGACACAGAATGAAACGGCTGGTTCTAGTCAGATAAGTAGATCTTTACTTGATTTTTCTTGTATGAAAGATACGCATAGTTCGAATGTTATGAAAAAGGCAGCCATTGCGAGTGTCGTCGATAAAGAAAATGAGATAGTTTCTCCTGTTGGCAAACTGAAAGCTAAAATAGATTTTTGGCGAGATAACGGTGCAAACGCTTTCCTGATTGATGTATTGAGCAACGGCTACAAGCTTCCTTTCAAAACACTCCCTCCTTCAGTCAGACTTAAGAACAATAGGTCTGCTTTTGACAATCCTGAAATTGTTACCCGCGAGATTGAGAGGCTGGTCGAAAAGGGCTGCGTGCTCGAGGTTGATCATTGCCCAACGGTAATAAACCCTTTAACTGTCGCATTCAATAAATCGAACAAGCCGCGTCTAGTTCTCGATTGCAGACACATTAATGCTCATTTGTTCAAATTCAAAGTAAGGTTTGAAGACCAATCCGTAGCCAGAGAGTTCTTCAGTAAGGGATGTTTTTTGTTTTCATTTGATCTAAAATCAGCGTACCATCACATCGAAATTGCCGAACCGCATAGGACGTTTCTCGGATTTTCGTGGCTCAAAAACGGTGTAGAGTCTTTTTACGTTTTCAACGTTCTTCCTTTCGGGATCAGCGTAGCAGGCAGTATCTTTACCAAAGTCCTGCGATTCGTCGTGAAGCGTTGGCGATCTTTGGGTCACAAAGTAGTCATGTTTTTAGATGATGGTTTAGGCGGAAGTGATACATACAGTGCGGCATATACTCTAGCACATTTCGTGAAAATGACCTTGAAAATTTCGGGTTTCTACTCGCGCATGACAAGTGCATTTGGTTACCTGTCCAGTCAATAGTTTGGTTAGGCTATTTATGGGATACGCTGAACGGTACGATATCGGTCACGGAAGAAAGATTGTCGAATTTTGAATGTTCGATATCAAAGATTATAGATCAGGTTTTAAAGGGAAACTGCCTTCTTTTCGCTAAGACTTTAGCAAAGGTTATCGGACAGTTAATGTCTATGAAATGTTCGGTCGGCTTGGTAGTTCAGTTAAGAACTCGGTCTATGTATAAATGTCTGAATCAGCGAGCAAGCTGGAGTTCACCTGTGAGGGTTAGTGCAGAGGCACTTGATGAAATGCTGTTCTGGAAGGAACATGTTCGATCCTTGAATAAGGCAGAATTAGGTCAAACTTTGATCGCACTGGATTCGAACATTTACAGCGATGCCAGCGATTTAGGATATGGTGGTTATATCTCCAGTGATTTAGAGAATCAAGTCATAGGTACTTGGTCGATAGAAGAGGGCAAAAGTAGCTCTACATGGAGAGAGTTAGAGGCAGTGCATAGAGTGATGCATTCATATGGGGATAGTCTGGAAGGACATTATGTTTGTGTAAATACTGATAATACAAATGTTTGCAGTATATTGGGAAAAGGTAGTAAAAAGCCACACTTACAGGAAGTTGCAATGAAAATAGATAACCTGTGCAGAACAAAGGGTATTAAGGTCGATTGTAGGTGGATACCCAGAACAGTCAATGTGCAAGCTGATTTTCTTAGTAGATGCCATGATAGCGATGATTGGTCAGTACTGGACTGGTTATTCCGCTTTTTAGAAAAAAAGTGGGGTCCCTACACGGTTGACCGATTTGCTTCCGATTACAATGCAAAATGCGAAATATTCAACTCTAGGTTCTGGTGTCCGCACACAAGCGGTGTTGATGCATTTAAGCAAATCTGGTCCAATCAAGCAAACTGGGCAGTACCTCCCCCAAGGCTTATTTGTCGTAGTATCGATAAAATATTGACTGACAAGTGTTCATGTACTCTTATCATTCCTGAATGGAGGTCCGCTCCGTTTTGGCCAATTCTTTTTCCAGAAGGTAAAAGCATTGCGAAGTTCGTAGCGGACACCCATTACTTCAAACCGGGCATTCTAACAAGGAGAGGTAGGGGGAAAAACGGAATATTTGATGGACGCCCTCTTAAATTCGGGTTGTTAGCATTGAAAATCGATAGCTCGTGCTAATTGCTTGTTTTGTTTTTTTTTTCAGGCATAGGCATAGAAAATAGGGTATTAGAATGTATAGACCAAGCAGGGTTAACAAGTAGCAATTTCGGTGATTTACCCATAAAAATGGCAGAACAGCTGACATACGCCAAGAGTGATAGTACCAACACCAAATACTTGTCTTATTTCAACAAATGGAAATCATTTATTGAGCCTAAGGGTGGTAGTGCAATTCCTGCGTCTCCAATTCATGTGTCCCTTTATTTATCAGAGATGATCGATAAAAAGTGTTCTTATAGTGCAATTTCCGCGACGGTTTATAGTATAAAGTGGGCTCACGTCCTACAAGGTATCGACGACCCAACAGAGAATAGCTTCGTAAAAACATTGCAAGAATCGGCCAAACGGACACTATCTAAACCAGTTACCAAAAAGGATCCGATCGACGCTGACGTTCTAAAGAACATTTGTTCCGAATACACGGAATCCACTGACGTTCTGGTGATCCGAGATCTATGTTTTATGTTACTAGGTTACTCAGGATTCTTAAGATTTGATGAGATAAGTTCTTTACGTTGTAATGACGTTCATTTCTATGACAACTATCTGTCTTTATGTATAAGAAAAGCTAAGAATGATCAGTACCGTTTTGGTAACAGCGTTGTGATTTCAAAGGGAGAATCCGTAGCTTGTCCATATACTATGTTAAAGCGTTATATGTTCTTGACTGGCCAGTCTGTGTCTGATTCAAAGTATTTATTTAGACCATGTTTTAGATCCGGAAATATATGTAATTTGATTTATAAAGATAAGCCATTAAGTTACACCAGAGCAAGGGAGTGCATTCTTGGTAGATTACGTCCGTACACTGGAGACTCGAACATAGGTTTGCATTCCTTTAGAGCCGGTGGCGCTACAACCGCAGCGAATGCGGGTATTAGTGATAGGTGTTGGAAACGGCACGGTCGGTGGAAGTCCGACAGTAGTAAAGATGGTTACGTCGCCGATTCCATTGCAAATAGACTAGAAGTGTCTAAAAGTCTTAACCTATAATTATTGCAAATTCGCACCCCTTCTTATTTCGTTAGCCCTTACTTTTGAATCTATACAGCCTGCCTGGTAATTGCATATGTTGTTTGAGTTGTTCTTTTAACGGGGAGTATAGCTAAGACTATCATTTTCTCGCGTTACGAAGTATAGCGAGAAAGGGTTGTCTTATCGATGCTTAAATGTTAAGGGTTGAAAATGTTTTATATTGCACGGTAGTCCCGTGCTTCGTACACGTATGTGGTTATGTAGTCATTCTACCAGACACTTCCAGCAGAGGCAGTCGCTTTAATTCAATTCGCACATAGCATTACTATAGGAGGGTATTGTAAGTATCTGGAAAAGCCGAGCTGTTTCAAATACTTAAAATACATAAAAGTGAGATCCGACACTTCGCGGTACGACACTAGACAAACGGATACAGGTTTCCAGAGCATTTCCATCATAATGATGTTTTGATCTCTGGTTTTTCCTGGGCGAGTCGACCGCTAAAGCGACATTACATATAAACCGAATCGCAAGGTTTTTACTTTTACATGCTGTTTTGTTCTCGTCACGTATTCAAAACTGATACATGGATGCATGACCTGGTTTACCCGTTTCTTTGTTAAAGTACAATTGAAATGTGACATTTGTAATTCGGTCCTCTGAAATACAACCTGCCTGGCCTATACAGCCTGCCTGGTAATTGCATATGTTGTTTGAGTTGTTCTTTTAACGGGGAGTATAGCTAAGACGTATCTTTAAGGACAATGCAAAAAAGAGAGGGGATACTCTTATCGGGCGTTTCTTCCTTTACTTGTAATGTTGATACTATAAACTTACTAGAAATAAATTTATCAATTTGAATATTATATTTATTAAATCGTTTTGCCAGTACCAGATAATGCTTTTTATGGACCTCTTTAGATGTTTAAATATGGATGTCGGAGGGATAGAAGATGTTTGTATCGGGCGTTTTCTCCTCCTCCCACAATGTTGTTCCTTTCAATATATAAAAAAAGAAACCTCAGAATTTGTAGATTATATTGACTGAATTATTATACCTAGACTAGAAAACCCTGTACACGGTTTTTAGAGATATTTGCTGGAGACATTGCGAGAGGGAGAGAGAATACTTTTTATCGAGCGTTTTCTCTTTTTCGATCTGAAAAAAAATTCGCAACTTGTACACTATTAAATCAATTACTACACCTGTACTAGACAACCGATATCTATGATTCTTAAACAGAAGAACGTAGTTACAGTGGATAAACAGTTAATCTACCATTCAGAAAAAAGTGAGAAATTGTCTTTAGTGACCTTCACCACAGTATATAAACGAACTGTACCCAAACCGGATATTGCGAGTAAATTCCATGAACCGATTGGTGAAAACAGATGGGTGCCTTTGAATAATTGAGATCGACAGGTTGTTGTGACTTTCACGCAACTTGTAAACATTTGCATCATTGAATGAAATAATGTATCTTTCAGATAAATACATCATTTACCATCTTTGGCCGTGTAATTGCTGATAAAGTGCAATACTCGTCTTCACTTCTTTTGCTCACTACTATACATGCTGTTTTCACAATGCAATTTATGTATAATTCCGTCTATTTGTCCGATACCCGTTTGTAAAGTTTTGTTTCTAAATGTATGCTCCTCACAAAACAGCCAATATATGCCGAAACATTTTTTTAAAATTACATAAAAATGTAAAGGCAAATTTCACCCATTTTATCTTTTTATTTCATATTTTTGTTTAATGAAGCTATAATCATGCCAAATGTTGTTCCTGATGGCTGCAAGATTGCACAGATTACATCACATGCTTTGGAGGCCTTCCAAGCAATTCCTGAACACATTGTCGTTTCCGGTTTTAAATGACGATAAAGCCCTTGTGTTTTAGGCTCCCATCATACGCCATATATTGCTAATTTATCTACATGTATGTTCACACAGCTGTGTCTTCCTGCAGAATTTCTAGACAGCGTTGTTTTATCATTTAAGAAGCACCTTTAACTTTAACTGTAAAAACACATGTGTCGCCATCCACATTCTATACTCATGTTCTCTGTCATTGATCTCTGCATTTCGTGGCAAAGGTACGTAGTACGTTCAGTGTTACGGGCGAAAACAAGTGCTTTTGCAGACGGTATATATTAAGATCAGGCTCCACGGACCGTGCTGTCTGACCTAGAAACTAAACCATCAGTTTGTTTATATACCGGTATTTGGCGCGAAAACAGTTCATTGAGTTATGATCCGTTTAAATGTTCAAACTATAAAAGATTTGGCTGTCTGGCTTTTGAAAATGTCACACAAAGTATGAACTAAGTTTTGATCTCAGACAATCTGTATCTGCCACGATAATTTCCAGGGCTGTATATTACTATTTTAAACAGAAATGATCTCACTATTGCCTTGGCGAAATATGATGCTATTAAAGAACTTCAGGAAATTCTACCAAATCTACATTACAAATTATGCAACGGAACAATTGTAGGTTAAAAGGATAAATTCTCTATCGTTTTATCATTACTAATCTCAGAGAGAGAGAGAGAGACAGACAGACAGACAGACAGACAGACTCTTACCACCCCCATTTTTGTAGCACAAGTACGGAAACCTCCAGATATTTCCAATGCCGACAGCAAAACCTAAACAAGACATCACAAAGTCCAAATCGTTGCTCCATTTTCCTGTTTTGTCAGCTGACCATGACCTCTCCTCAACTTCGTCAACCTCCTTCTCACAAGTTGATAGGCGCTCGTTTTCCTCGGACATTTCGTAACTGTTGCCTTCGAAGCCCATCGCTGCAACAAGAAAATATTTCATAACCATAATATTATTATCCCTTTACATAAAACCCACCGAGCTAATTTTTATTCGACTTATGGCTTACAGCTCACCCGGGTATGTAGAGCTTAGGTCGAATCAATGACAATTGACTGCCAAAACTCATGATCGTTAGACATATAACAAAAAATCGTTATATGTAAGTTTCTTATGAACTATTTTTTGTGTGATTAGCTAATTTGTCAAAGAGACAAATAGGCTTGATGTAAATTTCAACACACATGGTTTTAACACGTCATGACTTCAAATTCTTGAGATACATTTTTATGATAAAAAGAAAATCTGACAATCGTTTGCTTTTTAGGTAAAATCTTGAAAGTCGTCAACAAAACATGATATTATTAAGCTCGCCAAAAGTTCGCTTGGTAACATTCATTTTAGACCCTTTTCATACAATGGTATATCAAACACCAACTTATACCATATTTTATATATCTGACAGTTAACGACATTTTTTTGAAGAATGAGAACATCATTTCATGACTATTTCAAAGCGTTTTGCGAGAGGTTCTGGGTGTTGGGGTAAGGAAGGAAGGAAGGAAGGAAGGAAGGAAGGAAGGAAGGAAGGAAAGAAAGAAAGAAAGAAAGAAAGAAAGAAAGAAAGAAAGAAAGATTTGCAACATTTTCAAATTTGTTTTTGCACGTTCAGTTGAGCCATATAGGGCGGCCTGCAAAAAGAATGTTCGTTGAATAAAGGGTACATCATCTGCATCCTACACGTGACATAGACTGCATAATTTGATGAATATTACTTCAGCAATACATTTTCAAATTTGATATATGAACAAGATACAATCTTACCTATCGTTAAATTGCAAAATCAATTTTTTATTAATGCACTTTATTACTAACATTATTTTCCGTCAACCACTATCGATCACGCATGCAATCTACATGTAGAACGAAATTATTGCTATTTCGTGCTGTTTTGCCCAGAATACGTAACAAAGTGCTTGATAGTGACAGAATGTCTTGTTCAGTCTGATCTTGATCTAGACTTTTCTCAAAAGTTGTATCCATCGCTTAAATGATTAGCCAACTTCAATTTATATCACAACTTGAGAAAGCCACCGAATAAGAACACGTATTTTCACGTTCGATCCTCTTGGCGAGGTGTCAAATTATATTAGCCCTTGAGATGTTGTCCATTATCTGACAGAGTAGATCAAGATCAGACTGCACGTTCTGTGCTATCCGATACAATTCAAGACCATAACATTGGAATAGCAGTATTGCGACTTCACAGTCGAATAAAAGAGTCATTTTAGTTATATAGAAGGATAAGGTTTAATTTCTTCACACAATGCGCCTTAGCGAGCAATGTAGATCACTATCGGACAGCACAGACCGTGCAATCTTACACCAAATTTTCACTCTCCGACCATTTTTTGTGGGAAAAAATGAATCGCAATATTTTGGCTTTCACTAATACCACCTTCACAAGAACGGATTTTTCTTACGAGTCCTTACGGATGTCACATATCCGTAAAAGTACACGGATTGTTACGATCTGGCTGCTTTTAGGAGCGGTTTACGAGTAATTAATGTCCATTTACGATTTATTACGAGTTGTTACGATGTATTTACGGCAAATATCTACGATTTGTTCCGAGTTATTACGGACAAATACGAGCATGCTACGACATTTTAAGAACTGTTTACGAACTGTTACGAGTATATTACGGACGGTTACTATTCATTACTATGAATAGAAGTCATTTACGTGTAAATTACGATATGTTAAGGTGTTGTAACGAATAGTTAAGAGTAAGTTAGGAATTTTTGCGGGTCCTGTTTTTTTGTGCAAAAAGCATTCCTTTCTCTGTGTATCATCATTCAATAGCTGACATCCAGCGAGATACTGTGGCATACGGAAAGACACAGATTGCAATTATATCAAAACTTTCTTCAATTGCTCCTTCAACTAGCAGAACGGGAATATCCCTAACAGCAAGTAGAGAGTTCCAGACAGAAGAGACGTTCAGCACTCAGAAAATTTTGGTGCAGGACCTGGCTGACACGCAGGACCTTCTTTGGATGCAGCTGCTGTGATTCAGTGGAAGGCAGGCGGTCTTCTACCTCAGCGGGCTCTAGCTGCAGCGGTAGTGATTAGAAGGAGGATGAACGCTTCCGTTTTTTTTTGATAGCTGCCTTTTGGCTTTCTTTGGAGCCATGCTTGAAGATAGTGTATAGCGAAGAGATCAAGCATCTGTGACGTCTTGATAACAACTCAAAGCAACTGGTCAAGTTGCAGAGCTTTCATATTTGGAATGCAGAATTGTCTACTGGACCGCTACCAAGTTTTGTCAAATGATGTCCCTGGCGTCAAAACTAGCCCTGCCCCAGAGGTCACAGGTTGGAACATAGGAACAAACAAGGAAAACTTTAAATTTCTTTTTCTCCAAACAATGAATGATAGGGATTACTTGAGAACTATTCAAAAAGAGCTCATTCCTCCCTTGAATAATCAAAGTACTGAAATTACTGACAGACTAGCGAATTTGAAACTAGTAAGTGGCTATGGTAAATGTAAATCTTTCTTGATTTATACCAGACTGAAGAATATTGTCATATTCGGTTTCTGAGTCCATTCCAGGTCTATCGGTTCATTCTGGTAATTAAATCAAATTCGGTTCAATTCATATGTAGTTCAATTCATTGACTTTACCCGATTATTTTCTTCTCTAAACAAGAAAGATTATGAAAAACTTCAGTTTGTTAACTTTCAATCTAAAAGAGGTTATTTTGTTGAGATGAAATCTCCTGTCTAAAAAGACATCTTCAGATAGAAACAAATAAGAGGTAAATTGTGTTTTGCATGTACACCTGGCCTTTTAGTCATTTCCATAGCATATAACATTTGAAAGACATATATGATAAGACATATATGATTGTCTGTGACCTATGACAAACAAAATGAATACGAAGTTTCAAAAATTTTTGTCCATTAGTTAAAGAGATATCAGTGCATAATCGAAATGTACATCAAGCCCCCTTTTCCGATGACACGGCATCAAATGAAAAAGGGAATCTTTATCGGTGGACTATCGTAAGGAATACATGAACGATGTTTCACCAATTTTCATCAAGGATTTTTAAAGATGTCTGTCAGGACAGAGGAACGGACAGAGAGTGTGGAACAAGATCAGGCTACACAGTCTGTACAATCTGATCTTGGATCTATACTAACCGATAATGGGATACTTTTTCTTTTTCAAAAATATAACTATGAAATAACAATATTCAGGTTTTCACCATCCGCCAAAATGTTTTATTTAACTTTTTTTGGCAGGCTGAGGATTAACTTCGATTATACAGATAATTAACCTTTCCCCACAAAGCAAAATTTTAGACCTATCCAAATTGAAAGCATTTGCAGATGGCAATTTCAAAGTGGCTAAAATGGTGCAATTTTGCTTTGATACCGTAGAACAAGTTGTGGGAAAAGGTTACCAGCATTTTCTCCTTTTCCCACAATGTTTGCAAAAGGCTTCTTCATCAGGGGCGTTAAAGTTGTTATTTTATGGTAAAGTGTTAACAGTACAACTATTTAACTCTTTGCAAAATGAAACATTTTATGGTCCTCCACATCAAAAGCTGTTCCAGACGATAAAGTTAAATGTAACTAAATTGATGAAAAAATATTCTAAAAGAGTGAAAAACAACATGAGAAAAGGGGTAAATGCTGGTAACCAGCATTTTCTTCTTTCTTTTCCCGCATATTTTTCAAAGCGCTTCTTCCCTACTTATGTGAAAGTCGTGGTAAAAGGATAACATACAAGACGTTAAACAGTTTAACATATCAGTTTCGCATTCACAATGGTCCAAATAATGAATGACTGGAGGAATGAGACGGGTTCCCTGGCCAGTGAGGGTTTGTGTAGCTGGGATTTGCTACAAGTCTCCTGGCTGAGTAGGAATCAGTGATATGAGCCTGATTTGCATATAGGTCACTTAATTTACATATACGCAAGTATCATGTACCTTATCAAAGACATCTTGTACAGTCTATTGCTTGAAAGTGGACAGGTTCAAATTGGTATGGTAGAGATTCTGTGCTTTAAGTCAAAGTTGTCATAATGACTGAATTAAGATTCCTAACAGTAAGGAGTTATTTTTCTGTGAGGCAGTATTTTGCAACTGTTGGGTTTTTTGTTTACATTGAGTCTGGTTCAATCTGGATGCTTACAGACTAGCTTCGCCAGTCTAAAAATAGCAACTTCGTTATACATGGAGACTTCAACATTGATGTATCTGATAAAGAAAAAGACTGATACAAACTTTAACCCTTTCCCAAACGACAAACTTTTGGACTGGACCAAATTGAAAGCATTTGCAGATGTCAATTCAACTCTTGCGGGAAAGATGTTTTTTGTCTATGATAGGGTAGAAAACATTGTGGGAAAAGGAGAAAATGCTGGTTACCAGCATTTTCTCCTTTTCCCACAATGTTTTCAAAAGGCTACTATTTCAGACCCGTAAAAACCAGGGATTGTTTGGGAAAGGGTTAAAGGTGGGTATTTAGAATTTTCACATCACACCAAATCAAAAAATATATATCACTGAAATTTATATGAAAAAATGATACAAATCACCAATAATTAAGGATCATAAAAATCACGAAAAAAATAATGTTTTTGATGGTATTCCCTTCAAAGGCTACGTAGCCTCTCAGCTATTTTTAGATTTTGCGCCAAAAATTTTAAAAAAGCATTGTGGGAATGTTGAGTGACTGGCACGTGACTAATGACGCTTAAATTTCATTGCATAACAAATATGTAATTATTTTTCATAATATCTTTCTCAGACACTATGTTTGAAGCTTCGTCTGTGAATATTCGGTATGTATATGAGCGAGTTGCTCATGTAAAAATAGAACATGTTTCCCGTCGATGTCGACCTGGTGTCGACCTGATGTCGATGTCGTATTAAATCTCTAATTTCACTTGTTGTCGGATGGTTTTCTACTACTGGGGTTTTATAAATAACAATATAAGGCTTTGGGAGTATAAGGATGATATTTGTGTATTTCTGTAAAAATTTCGCTCCAAATTCTGAAGGGCCACCTTTAAGCAACAAATTTGGTTGTAAGTTGCTGTTGGATGAACCAACAACTGATAACTGATCAGCTTTAGATTTTATTTTTGCTAATACCCTTGGCTCAACAGGTACCATAGAAACATACTGGCCAGATCATAAAATTGTTTATTTTCATACATAAAAAATGAACAAAGCAGACCATTATAGAAATGTATTACTAGTAAATTAGTCAAAACTTTATACCGTTTCAATATTTCCTTAATAAAAAAAAATCCCTATTTTAATATTGTATTCTGTTATATTTTCCCATAAATAAGAGTAAAGAAATGCTAAAGGGAACATCAATTCAGATTTTAAGAGTAAGAGTTATCAGCAGCGAAAGAATAGATAAACCCCCAGCTCCTGTCAAAGTCAAGACATCGGAGTAAGGTTATGTTAAGTAGACAGTTTAACCCATTACCACACAATCCCTACTTTTGACGCCCCTGAGAAAGAAGCCTTTAGAAAACATTGTGGGAAAAGGAGAAAATGCTGGTAACCAGCATTTTCTCCTTTTCCCACAATGTTTTCTACCCTTCACAAAACAAGTTTCAAATTTTAAGTCACTTTTATTTTGTGGTCTGCAAATGCTTTCAATTTGGACCAGTCTAAAATATTGTCGTTTGGTAATGGGTTAAAGTCAATCACATTAACATAACGGAAATAAAGCTATAGTCTCAGGTGAGCGCCCCAATGCCAATGGCCCTCTTGTTTTTTATTCTAAAACAGCTTGCACCAGTAGCCTTTTGGTAAATTGAATTTTGATCACAGTCATTTGAAATAATTTCTTTTTTTTTCATACTGAATTTATCCAAACACCATGTAAAACAGTGTGGAAGGAACACACTCTCGTCTAACACCCCCAGTCCAACACACACACACAAATTACTTTTTTGAATACATTAAAATGTCATAAAAATTTTGCAATTACTATATCAAATAGAAATATATACTTTAATATTCTTAGTATTTTATAAAGTATGTGCATTTCATTATTGAGCATGGGTTCAGTGCATCTAAAGTAACTATAAGTCATGCTCCGACAAAAGAGAGTTTAATGCACATCTGCCATGTATTATACAAAGTAAGACATCACATTATTACATATACATAAAATCCATTTTGTCTTCTGACCCACTGATTCATGAATGAGGACCATTTTGGAGTTATTTCCCTTGATTCTTCTCCAGTACCACATTGGTAGGGATAAGGCAATTACTTGGATTTTATCCTTGATTTTCTTGCACTGAACAGCTATTTTCCCGAGACAATATTTCAAGTAAATCTAGTAAGACTGTTCCAAAAATCGATATTACATGCAGTTCCTGGTGATTAAAAAAGGAATTTGATTTGAACTACTTGTGGACCTTAAACATACATAAAAAATCATTGTTATAATTATCGCAACATCCTCAAGGGAACCAAACATAAAAACAAAGAAATAAAGGTGAAAGGACCACTGTGTTATTTGATTACATTCAGTCTTTATCTGGCAAGGGACATAATGCAAATGACAGGAGGTGTCCCAGGTCGTAGTAATCAAAAGTAGTCCCATGTCAAATTTTGCAGTAGCACTTTTGCTGCACTGTTACACGGAGCCGAGATGGCTTGGAGGTATATGATTTGATTTGCTTGAAATTTGGGCAATGCAAGACCACTTAGATGTGTTTTTATTGTGCACTGACAGGACTACTTTGTATTAGTGGAGGAACAAAAAACTTGGGGTCATGGCGGTGAATAGGTGTTCCTGAGAGGATAAAATTTAGAGTGTCTGTGTGGGTTGAAAATTAGCGAAAAACGCAATCGGTAGACATGTTTTTTTTTTTGCATTTTTTGCAGACCTATAGTGTTACTTTTCAGAGTAAGGAACGGACAAGCCATAATTTTGCCGTCAAGCAATATGCGAAGCTTCAAATATGGCCATTTTTGTGGAAGTAGCTAAGAGGCCTTGAAACAGGATCCTATCAAAAGTATGGCTGAGATATGTCAACTTTTAAATCTTAAATTAAATTTGAAATTCAAAATAGTGAAATTTTCCTTGTTTTCGGACTGATCCGCTGAGAATTTTCTCCGAGAATGCTTTAAACCAGAAGAAATCTTTAGATGCTTCGTCTGCAAATCTTTAAGTGCCAAACATTTGAAAATAAGTTCAGATAAGAGATTTTATTTCCATTTTAAATTTTTAAATTCTTATTAAGATTCTTATTTTTTAATTTAAAATGGATTCATTTTTCAAGAAATGCCAGGAAAAAAAATGAAAATTCATCTGAATTGCATGCAAATGGACAATGCTTGGTTTGGAATGGTAGTGTAAGGCTGGATATGGACGATTTACGGATGTTTCGGTAACAGACGAGCTCGGTAACACAGACTTATAGAGTAAATCGATTGGATGTTTCGGTAACAAAGCAATTATAGTGTGTACGTACCTTGTCGTTCTTTATATCCCTTGCCTGCCTTTGTTTTGTCAAAAAGAAAATCATTATGTATCACCTTTTTTTGTAATTCCCACTATGTTTAATAAATAATATGTTTGTTACGTTGTTTATTCCATGTTTTACGTGTAAAAAATATGAAATGAATGTTTCACAAATGGCAGTGGCTAGAGATACGGTACCGTACCTCTAGCCTATATTAAAGAAATGGCTAGAGATACGGTACCGTACCTCTAGCCCCGGAGTCTAAAGATACGGTACCGTATCTCTAGTCATTCTTATGATATAGGCTAGAGGTACGGTATATTGTAGATACATGTAAGAAATTATAAATTTACTTCAGTTTTGATTATTATCGTTATTAGTATGTATTTGTAGTAATTGATCGGCATCAAAGGACAGAAACTTCTCAAGTTGCAGTGTGCGAATGTGCATTAATGAGCGAAAATAATAATTGCGTTGATTATTTGGTGAACTTGATTACTTAACCCAGGGATTCTATATAACATATGTAATATCCTTGCTTAACCCTTTCTCAAAAGACAAATTTTACACTCAAAGAATTTGTAAACAATTTAAATTTTGATGAAAAATGGTGGAAAATGGTCATCCAAAAGGGTAGAAAACACTGTTGGAAAATGAGAAATTAGCATTTTCTCTTTTTCCTACTGTGTTTTCAAAGGACTTGTACTGCATGTAGGAAAGCAATCAGTGGCTTAGAAAGAATATTGTGCCGAGTACTGGTTATAAAAACTCGAGGAAAGCATGAATAGGTGCACTGGCAGATGCAAAAGTACTGAAATACTGTTGAAAACCGGCGTTAAACACCATTCATTCAATCAAATTCCTAAAGTTATTTACAACCATGTGCAGGCCTAGCCCCATAGCTCAGTCGGTATAGCGTACTGGAACTGAGAACAGGAGATCGCCGTTCGATCCACGGCTCGGCTAATAAACTTTTCGAGGATTGATGACAGTCAATGCGACAGGATTCATTTCTCTCTCACTGCTGTCCAATGTTTCGACGATAGTTATGTGGGAAAGCAGCCAGTGGCTTGGAAAGAATATTGTGCGGAGAACTGGTTAAAAGAACTCATTGTTCACATTATTTTTTGGCCTTAATGTTTGCAATAAATATTTATATATAATTCATGCCGTAAAATTCTGCTTCTACCATACATAAGCAATAGCCCACACCAAATTTCAGTTCGAATTGTGCTTACCAGACCCGAACCTAAACACGCAACTCTATCCACCGCTCCCAACCAAAGAGTAGATAAATAAATGAATAGATAAAATACCTTAATAAGTATAAATAGATGGATGGTAGACAGACAGACAGATAGATAACCTTTGTTCTCTCA
Source organism: Tridacna crocea (assembly GCA_943736015.1). NCBI lineage: Eukaryota > Metazoa > Mollusca > Bivalvia > Cardiida > Cardiidae > Tridacna > Tridacna crocea. Next base: position 39,512,455 of record OX031062.1, read on the forward strand.
CTCCTGTCCCTCTGGCTTTGAAATTATTGCCACCATGAATACGGTATTTAAAGCGATATCCTGTAACACTTTATCCTTTCTTTTATTTTTGTTTATACGCGCGGCTGGGCTTTTTGTATAGTCATAGAATCCCTCTTGTAAAACTGCACACTTTCTGCACTTTGATAGCACTCTATCGCCCTTTTAAATGTTTGAAAATCTTCAAATTTCTTCTCGACGTGAATACTATGAGCCATTTTGACCGTATGATACAAAATTGGCTTGAAAGTGCTTTCAGAAAATTTTCCGTGATTGAGTAATAGATTAATTATCAATTTTCGTGATTGAGTAATTGATTAATTATGTCGTTTTCCATAATCAATTAAAGAACAACAAAAGTTAAAATAATGTAAGATCCGCATACATCTTAAGCAATTAAATTCACCTAACTAATCAACGCAATTACTATTTTCGCGCATCGATGCAAACTCGCACACAACAACGAGTTTCTGTCCTTTGATGTCGAGATTGATACTAAGCCATACTAATAACTATAATAATCAAAACTGAAGTAAATTTTTTTTTTACAAGTATCTACAAAATACCGTACCTCTAGCCTATATCATAAGAATGACTAGAGATACGGTACCGTATCTTTAGACTCCGGGGCTAGAGGTACGGTACCGTATCTCTAGCCATTTCTCTGACATAGGCTAGAGGTACGGTACCGTATCTCTAGCCACTGCCTTCACAAATAATATGTTTGTTACGTCACCTATTCCTTGTTTTATGTGTGAAATATCTGAAATGAATAAATTTTCGGTTTACAAGGATACTTGATGTTTTAAGCATTTCACAACGCACAAAGATCATATTAAGTCCCTTTTCTTACATCACGTGAGCGAATGATTTACTGTCCTATTGTATAGGTGTGTGTCTTTAACAGCCTGTTTTCACACCTCCCGTCACCCATAAGATAGAGAATTTCTCACATATCTACATAAAAACAATAGTATATGTGATCGATCTCAATTAAGCCTCAAATTTTAGCACTTTTTGTTCACTGTTATTCATGGATGTTACACGACATTTTCCTTTTATACCCAAACCCAAATAAAGCATTCACTTCGTTAGACCATAATCACTGTCGAGCGACATAAAATCAGAGTTTCTGAAACAAACATGTCTGATCAACATCCATGTATCACGTGCAACATTGATATAACAGGCCGATCTCATGCTATAGCTTGTGACGTGTGCGGAAGATGGAATCACCGAAAGTGTGGCACAGGTAAAAATCATTTATGTCTTAAAACTTAAAAAGTCTGACTTGCCTTTCCCAAACGACCAATTTTGGACTCTTCCAAACTGAAATTGTTTGCAGACAAAAAATTTAAATTTGATGAAAATGGAAGAAAACTGTACTACGAGGTAGAAAACACTGTGGGAAAAGGAGAAATTGCTCGTTTCGAGCAATTTCTCCTTTTCCCACAGTGTTTTCAAAAGACTTGTACTGCAGGCACGTAAAAACCTGGGCTTTTTTAGGAAGGGGTTAAAAGAAGTTTAGAAGTTATAAATTAACTTACAGATCAATTTTGTTCTTATTCGATTCCTAAAAAAAAGCCTTTTGAAAATATTGTGGTAAAACGGCTGATAGCCATGAGTGTTTTCTCTTCAATATCAAAGACGAAATTAAGTTTGAATCCATTATCTTTATGTTTCTTCCTTAAACGGTTGTCTTGTAAAGAGTTAAAAACACACGCCATTTCGTACCTAAAATTAACGTAAAATTACAGTCCTCTCTCTCTCTCCAGTAAGATGTAACGCACGCTTTTAACCATTACCACACAGTCCCTACTTTTCACGCCCCTGACAAAGAAGCCTTTTGAAAACACTGTAGGACAAGGAGAAATTGCTGGTAAGCAGCATTTTCTCCTTTTCCCAGTGTTTTCTACCCTTCCCAGAACAAATTTCAATTGATACCATCACTAAAAGTGTTAATAAATACATAATTCATCTTCTTCGTCATTATTTACTTAAGTTCCTTCATGACCTTACAGAAACAATCCATTGATTGAGGTGCATATAAAAAACACAAACAAGATTTTATATACCATGAATTATCTTAACAGATGAGATAGAATATGCAGATCAGACTGCAAAACATTGAGGGGGATACGGCATGTTCAGATCGGGCTGTCCATCACGTTTCGACTATTTAGGATTAACCCTTTACCAACAAATCGCCGGGTTTTACGACCCTGACATAGATGCCTTGAAAAAAAGACCAGCATATTCACACAAAGTTTTCTAACAAATCAATTTTTGAACTACATTTAGTTAGACTATTCAAGATTAACCCTTTAATACTTGGTTTTTAGGACCCTCAAGTAAAACTCTTTCGAAAACAAGGTGGGAAAATCTTTCAATCTGGATCAGTATAATTGTTAACGTTAAAGGCTGGTCTAAATTGAAAGCATTTGCAGACAACAAAATAATTGTGACTGAAAAAATGAAATCTGATTTAGGAAGAAAACACTGTGGTAAAATGAGAAAATGCTGGTTACCAGCATTTTCTCCTTTTTCCATGATATCTTCAAACGGTTTCTTTCTTACACTCCTCATTTAGTGAGTGAGTCTGGATTGTGTGGTAAAGAGTTATGAGACAATATAAGATTATAAGTTTATAAAAAGTTAAATAAATCCTTAACCTGTAAGAAAACAAAATAACTGAAACATTGAAATTTGATATAGGAAGGGTAGAAAACATTGTGGTAAAAGGAGAAAAGGAAGGGTAGAAAACATTGTGGTAAAAGGAGAAAAGGAAGGATAGGTCCAGCATTTTCTCCTTAAGAGTCTGGTTTAGTAAAGGGTTAAGAGCTGATATAAGGTTGTATAAGTTTATATACGGTTATAAAAATCCTAAACTCTTTACCACACGAGAAAATTTTAGACTGGTCCAAATTGAAAGCATTTGCAGACGACAAAATAAGGGTGACTAAAAAATAGAAATTTGTTTTGGGAAGGTTAGAAATCACAGTGGGAAAAGGAGGAAATGCTGGTTAGGAGCATTTTCTCCTTTTACCACAGTGTTTCCAGCATTTTCTCATTTTCACATAGCAAAAGGCTCTTTCTCAGGTGATTGTGTGCTAATGGATTAACCTGTAAAAGAGGACAAAAATTGCAGAAAAGAGTGCACACAAACGCACATTCAGTTCAATACACGGCTCAATGCCATATAATGGGTGTAAAGAACGTCACGGTACATAAACACTATATATTTGCTTTGTTACCGAAACATCCAATCGATTTACTGTATAAGTCTATGCTACCGAACTCGTCTGTTACCGAAACATCTGTCACCCATATGGACAATTCAGATTCAAAGATCCAAGAGGTCCTGCCGGAGCTGGGTTTCGAACCTGCACAGCTCACAGAATGGCTGTGATTATCAGTATTAAATCTCTGGATATTGACTCAAAGTTTCATGCTAGCCACCTATGTAATAATTTAACAAGCTCTGTGTCAAAACAGACCATATTAACTTGGAAGAAGGTTTTATAAATAATCACACGAATCGGACGTTTATTTGGTGAAAATAGCTAAATGTCAGCCGAAGTGGTCACTCTCTATTATAAGTATATTTATAATAGAGAGTGACCACTTCGGCTGACATTTAGCTATTTTCACCAAGTAAACGTCCGATTCCTGTGAAATAATGGTTGGAAATGTTGCTTTGACAGGGGCATTTGTTCTGGCCATGAAAATGCATTGCGGCAAAAGGAGCCAGACTGCTTATTGGACTTAGGAGACTGTAAGTACTATTTTCATACCTATTGGGCTCTTTGCATGATTTTTTTCTGATTCTATTGTTTGTCTGTCTGTCTAAACTGTCCCCAAAATTCATTTGCCCCACCCACCCTATTCTTTTGAAAACATTGTGGCAGAAGGAGCTTGAATGATATACAGGACACCCCCTTCCCCCGTCTTACTCAAAATCTCTCTCTCTCTCCCCTCTCTCTCTCTTTCTCTTTTTGTTCTTCTTTTCTTCTTCCGAAAACATTGCAGGAGCAGTTCTCAAGCTCATACAGCCCCCCATCTCTCTCTCTCTCTCTCTCCCTCTCTCTCTCTCTCTCTCTCTCTCTCTCTCTCTCTCTCTCTCTCTCTCTCTCTCTGTGTCCCTCTGTTTAGGCCAGCTGCAGGCCTCGTCAGTAGTGCTGCTATGCACTAAACAGAGTTACTTTGCCTGTTCTGTTTTATTTCTTGTGTACTTTCTATACTTGTCTTTACTCTGTCTAAGGTTACAGGCTAACTTGTTTAGGTCTCTGGGCATATGTATGAATGTTGTGATCTAACAACCCTTTTACACAGTCAGGTTCGGGATGGCCCTTTTCCTGCATCAAGCGGTGCTCATGTTCAAGTCTTGCTCGGATAGGTTGCCTCTTTTTCCTGTAGTGGCTTGTCTTTTAAGTGATTTACTATCCATGGCCCTTCTTGAAATTTGTTTGTAGGCGTTTCTGATGCACAATGATGTACCAGAAATGGTCCAAATATTTTTCTTTATTGCCATGTATATTCTGTTGTTCGACCGGAGTATCTGGGCGGATAGCCTCCCAATGAATGTTCTTGATTAACTGATGCTTTTGCTGAGGGTAGCTGCTGCGGCTCTGTTAAAGGCTTCGCATTTCTGTGTTGAAGTCCGTGAACTCACACTGTACACAGCAGCCTCACTTAGCCTCATTTGTAGTATGATCTGCGTTATGGACTTGTCGTTTTTGTCCATTCTTAATGTTATTTTTGCAGGACCTAGTATGTTGGATTTGTACCACCACCAGCCGGCACCTTACCCGGAGCAGACCATAGAGTCTATGGGAAAGTTACTGCAATTTCCCGCATAACATTCAACGGTGGAATTCCTGATTGCAGGTAAGTGTCCTAGCATATGAGTTATATCCGCTTTTCCTCTCCTGGCCATTTTTTTCTTTTATAGCATTACATCTTAGTTTAAGGTAAGACCTGTGTAATGAAAAACATGCAGCTATTTCCACTAAAATATCATCCTGCAAAGTTAGCTATAATTAAAAATGAGTATTATTGAACTACTTTCACCTTTTCATTTCTTTTCATTTTTTCCTTCTTTGAATTATCATTTACAAATCTAAAACCGCTATATTCTAAATTGAAAAAGAGATAATAATTACCTTCCTTTTTAGAAAACAAACAAAAGTATCAAAAAAAAAGTTTCAAGATAGACATAAACGGAATTTCTGATCCGTTAGAAATGTGCAAAAATATTATTTCGGCATAAATACTTATTTATCCTTATTTAACAACCAATTAGAATTTTTGCCCAATGTTCTCCGGAAGTGCATTACAAAGGTCTTACCTTAATGTCCCTGGCTAGAGCTACTTCGGCTGTCTGTCTGTCTTTCTTTGTACAAAATGGAAACATCCCTGTACTGAAAAGCTAGGTGGTAAGGGTCTGCCTGTCTTGTTACCTCCCAACCTTTAATTAATGTATCATAGAAGTCCTGCATGCCCAGGTACGCCGTCTGTTGTTAGGGTTCTTACATAGAAGCCCTCAAGGGATAGGTTCTCTGCTATGCTATATGCCAATGTTCTCTCTGAATGTGGCACTAAATATCCAGTGTCAGCAGTACATCCGGCATGGCCTCCGGGACAATTTACCTCGAACCCCCTGTTCTTCAGTGCGGCCCCTGTCCAACATAGTTTATTTTCCACAGCTAGTCCTATAATATACTTGGAGTCGTATGGTTTTCGCTTGCATTAGCATAGGCTTGTGACGAACTCTGTCCAGGTTTGTACGAAGACTTCATTCGGCTACGGTTATATCTTGCATCCATTGATACGTCTATTTGCTTAGGGTTCAATACACTGTGGTCAATACCGTGCTGTTAAACTAGGTCCCGCTTTTCGGCCATATCAGTGTTATTAATGTCTGTAACCTTTGAGCTGACTTCAACCCTCAGATTCTGCAAGTGACTCGCTGCTGGAAATGGCAGGTCAAACTGACTGAACAAGCATTCAGCTTCAGAAATTCCCATGGGAGTGTCTAGCAAAGCCACAGCTAGGTTAGCACTGATAGAAGCCCGCGTCGTTTTGGGTATTTTGTCATACATCTTCATCATCTGCGATTCATATCTACATGTTCTGCAGTAAAAGTGCAGCTTCATAGCAAGGCCATGTTTTTGCTCTGTCTTGTAGTCTAAATCAGCCTTCTAACATTTTCTACCAGAATGTTCTTTGATGAGAATGTTGATGGTTTCAAGCATTTTCCCATGTTGATGATGCGGTTACCTCTAAAATCATTCTCTGTTGCTTTCAGACTTTGTGACCGAAGATTGTACTGCCTCTGAGTGGCTGAGACAACATCAGTGTTTGATGATCTGTCTGTGACTGGAGATGTTACACTGTTTTCATCTGTTTGCTGTGAATATTCAGGTATTTTTTTTTCTTCTAGATGAAAATAAATATCCTTTCTTGAACAAGCTTCAGGGCTTCTTCTTCCTCTTTTTCCTGTCTTCTCTGTTTATTTTTCCTGTATATTCTGCACGTATCTGACTAGTTGTATTTTCTGTTTTCTTCTCTCTTTATAAGTCACTCTGGATATTTATGGTCTTTTATACTTTTCTAGCTGTCATTTGCTCCAATCTATCCGCCCAATGACCTACTTTCCCAGTACACCAATCTTATTGGACAGGTACTGATAAGCCAAGCTGGGCTGGGTTATGCATTACCTGATCTAATAAATTCCAGACATCTGGATGTTTGAAAAGGGTCTACTCCTCTCAGATTACATCATAGATAGTCTGTCTGTAGAAATTACTCAGCTTTTTGTCAAAGATGAAAACATTGTGACAAAAGGAGCCATATATAGGCAAATTAGCAGTACTGGTTTCACACAAGGATTAAGGTTCATGTCTTCATATTCTATAAAGGCCCTCTTCCGTTCTTCTTTCAAATATCCAACCCTCATTTTGACTAATAAATGTTGCCCATAGAATAAAAAGCTCAGAAATCTGCATTTGGCTGGTCACATGTAAGAGTTTTGAGAAGAAAAATTAAGTAAACCCTAAATTTTAGCCTCCAGATTGTTTTTTTTACAGTCATTTTGGCTTCTTTTCATGCAATGTTTTGTATGTATTTGAATGAAAATGGGTTAAAAAGGCAGGCAAAAGGGTCCAGAACAGTATCCTTTATTCTATGTAAATCCACTGAATTTTGACCGAGATATGTTTGATTTTGTAGGACTAGTCAAAGGGCTTAAAATTTCCAATTTTTTCGTCTTTGCAGCAAAAACAGACATGTTCCAAAAATGGTTTCTCTTTCAAAATGGCCCTGATTTTTTTCTGGCTTATTTTTTCCTTGTCGCAAAATGCGAATTTAACCAAAAGGCAAAAAAGACTCGACTTAAGAATCAAATTCCTTCTTTATATAGGTGTCTCACCACTGCGAGATTGCTTCCGGGTCGTAGTAATCGAAAGTAGTCCTATGTGAAATTTTGCAGTAGCAATTTTGCTGCACTGTTACACGGAGCCGAGATGGCATGGAGGTATATGATTTAGATTTGCTTGAAATTTGGGCAATGCAGGACCACTTAGATGTGTTTTTATTGTGCACTGACGGGACTTCTTTGTATTAGTGGAGGAACAAAAACTTGGGGTCATGGCGATGAATAGGTGTTCCTGATAGGTTAAAACTTAGGGTGCCTGTGTTGGTTAGAAATAAGCGAAAAAGGCAGTAGGTTGACATGTTTTTTTTTTTTGCATTGTTTGCAGACCTATGGTGGTACTTTTCAGAGTAAGGAAAGGACAAGCCATAATTTTGCCGTCAAGCAATATGCGAAGCTTCAAATATGGTCAATTTTGCTCTATATTCAATTAGGGGAAAAACCGCAGGTGTGACACCAGGAATGATCCCCATTAGAATGGTCGTTTAACATGCAGAAACTTTACAAATAGTAAAAAAAAGTTTCGACTCATGTCAGCCTGAGTGGACTGTGCAGGCTGACATGGGTCGATACTATTCGTTCCAGATTCATTAACATTTTACCAAACGACAAAATTCCAGACTGGTCCAAATTCAAAGCATTTGCAGACGACAAAATAAAAATTGCTCTTAAAATGAAATTTGTTTTGAAAGGGTTGAAAACATTGCGGGAAAAGGAGAAAATGCTGGTTACCAGCATTTTCTCCTTTTCCCAAAATGTTTTCAGAAGGCTTTTTCTTCAAGGGCGTCAAAACTCGGGATTGTGTGGAAAAGAGTTAAACCCCTTTTCACAGACCATGGCCTATATATAGACTGCTTGAATTTCTAATATATATTGTCTATGCCAGGTGTTAAGAAGGGAAAAATACATAAAATGCAAATGACGACAAAAGAATATCAGTTACTATATGCATTTTGTTTGCAGTGACTTGTGTCAGCGTACTCCATTATATATGAGACATGCTGCATGAAACGGAGCCTAATTAGATCTGCAAAAAGTATCGACCCAGATCAGTATTTGCAGTCCATTAGGGCTCATTATGTTAGCTGTCGCCGTGTTGTGACTGAAATGATGTTGAAAGTGGCGTAAAACACCACACAAACAAACCATTGGGGCTAACACAGACTGATTCTCACCTCGATGCAGCCTGATACATCAGGGTTTTTTTTTGCAGTGTTTTATTAAGAGTGCAGCAACAACTCTAAATCCGACGATTTAACTTTTAAGAAACTTAGCTTGTTGCCACAAGATTCAAGAATCGAATACGCGGGTTTCATGAGGGCAGGGCGTTCGAGCCCTTAGGGATTTTTTGTTTGCAGTCCGTGATGAATTTGCAGTCAACCTTCAACTTACAATCTGCGAAGGTAAGTCTTGGTACATTATTCAAATTCGCCGACTGCGCACAACCTTAATGGACCCAAAAGAAAATTTATAGAGGAGTTTTTGCCAATTTTTATGAATAAGAGAGAAATAAAGTTTTATACACTATCGCAAATTATGTGTTCTTTATGTTAGCTACTATACCTATTTAACCGGTATCCGGTCAAAACGTCCCACAGTCAAAACGTCCCCATTTCCGTTCCAAATCGGTTAAAACGTCCCCCTAAAACGTCCCCTGTAGACGTTCCCGTATATCTTATAAACTTATAAAAGTTTTTTACTTTAATCTTGTTTGATTATTTTAGAAAACTTTCATATTTGATATGTAACATTATGATGTAATTTATTGTTACAGGCCTTAGATTTTAACCCATATCCTGCCGAACTTATAGTTTTAAGGGGCACAACATTAGTTTTCGACAAATCTTATGACATTCAGCTTAACTAATATGATGTAAATCAATAGTCTACTCAATACCGTAGCTGTGTACTTCAATACCAGACTACCCGTATGTCAATTGATCCCTTTTTTACGATTTTAGCTAATTAGAATCTTGATTGTTTAATGTATGCTATATATATGGAATCAATATTTTTTATATACGTGGGCTAAAGGTTAAGGCCCATATTGTCTCCCTGCACGAATGTTTATTTGACACGCTCAAATGCCTCGCTGTCTGAAGTGTTTTTAGATAACTGATTTATTTTATTGTGTTAAGTTTTCATTTAATCCTTTTCCAAACGATCCGAAATCTTATCTAACCAGAGATGAAACATTTTCATCACATCGTAAGGAAAGAACAAATGCCAGTAATCAGCAATTTAGTCTTTTTCAATATTGTTTCCCGACATAGTATTTTTTCTGTTGGGAGCAAAGAAGGAAAAGAGCAATCACTGTTTGCACAATGATTTGCCCATTTATAGGAACATTAATTAGTTGACCATGTACATGTACATACTAAATGAGTAAATCGGATATTCAATAAAAAGCAGCTGCAAACGATAAGTTTTATTACAGCTTTGCCATTATGGTGATTGCGGTCTCAGAAATTTTAACAGGAACGGGAAATCGTGTATTAACGGCTTTTCCTAAGTTTCACTCACTAGTCGAGTCCAGTATTCTTCAGTATGGTCGGTCATTTTCCTCTTTTATATTCTGCCATTACATTGTCAAAAAATATGGGTCATGTTTATAAAAAAAACTACATAAATGTCCGAATATAAAAGAGGGAGATGGGAATGATCGAACTGTAAACCAGGCTGTGTAAAGGGTTAAGTGTTAAAATCAAATTTGTCACACTTAATAGTGATATGGCTTCTGAAAAAATTAATTGACCCTTCGATCAGTACTGCAGCAAATCTAAGTAATGCCAATTTCGAGAATGTCGTATACGATAGTTACTGCAACTAAAAACTTGAATTGTCCTTGCTTTCTTTCCATATCTTTCATATTTTCTTTTTTCTTTCTCATGACATAGCATTTGATAATTATTAGTAAGTTTACCTCATTACAAAACGATCAAATTTTGGACTGGACCAAAACGAAAGTATTTTACAAGTATTCCTACATACACGAACAAATTACTGTATTTGCTCAAATGACAATTTTTGTTATCTTTGATATGCTAGAATTAATGAGGGAAAAAGAAACAAATACTGTTACCAGTGTTTTGTCATTGTTCAACGCTGTTTACAAAAGCATTCTCTTTCATATTTATTAAATCTAGGGATCAAAGGTCAGTGCATGATTATCTTTGACTACCTATTAATGTTTTAGCATGAATCTGCGTGATGCAAAATGTATGTTCATACTTAGTGAACAAAATCTATCTTAAATTTCCTACTCTAAGCAATAATATAATGCACAAATATTGCATAAACACTCGATTGCAAGAGCACTGCAGAGCACAAAACGCACAGAGATATATTCCAAAAGGAAATTATAAATATTCCAGATTCCGCTTAAATGCATAAAGGAATAATGTCAAAAAAAGTTGATTCCCATTAATTCGTCTTTAATTTGCATGACTATGTACGAATAGTACGTATTAAAAATTTGTGTTCTGTTCTGTTCATTAGTCATTGTATGCCGACCAATTAACCAGTTTTCTTTTTCACCTATACCCGATTTATCACACTTGCAAATTAACATCAACAAAATCTGTGAAGAAACAATTTTATTGTTATAATTCATACAAAAAAAAATGTTTAAATTTATCAACCACTTACACTTTTGTCAGTAGCTGATACGAACTAAATAATTCAAAGTGAGACGTTTTGACCAATTTTTTGAAATAGTGGGACGTTTTAACTAGATTGGGGGGACGTTTTAACCAAAAGTGGGACGTTTTGACGGTGGGACGTTTTGACGGTGGGACGTTTTGACTGTGGGACGTTTTGACGGTGGGGCGTTTTGACTGTAGTTTAACCCATTTCTCGTAAATTAGCGACAGTCATCCGTAATCATGTTTTGTTTCTTCCAGTTTAGTTTTAATTTTGCGATGTCTATCACTGAATAACCAACATTCTACTTGGATATCATATTTTACACGAGTCTTTGAAGTTTATATACAACTACTTCAGGATCCATTTTCACCAAACCATGCTTAATAACATTCCTAGTATCATTCTTTAGAATTGTGTCAATGTGAAAGTAGCAGAACTTTTGATTGGCTAAACCAAATTGTTTAACTAATCAGCAGTTCTGTTACTTTCACAGACAGAAAATCTTGAAGAATAAGACCAATATCGTTATGGTATGCTGATGTGTCTCGCGCACGGACTAAGCATGCATTGATTTGCGATTGGATTGGTCAAAATATTACGCTGTTAATCCGCCATTCATGAAAACAGTTAATTACTTCCATCTACATTATTAATTGTCTCTTTTTGATGACAAGTTTCCAATAAAATGTCAAAAATTGCAAAATGTTGTCGTCGAAAGTCGTAGGTACATAATAAAAGGAATATTATGTTGTAGCAACTTTCCTGGTACGTGTTTGTACTTCTCGCAGCGTAAGAAAATTTTGACATCGCGCCCGACCTTCGGCCTCGCGTGATATCAAATTTTCTCACGCTGCTCGAAGTAAATACAAGCACCAGGAAAGTCACTACAACATAATATTCCGTATTTATTTCATGCTTTCCAATAGGTTATGGAGAAATATTGGTGAAATATTTAAAGGTTATTACACTGCTGATGAGGGATATAGAGAGTGATATCAGCTCGCTACCTTGATTTCTGCACCAAAGCTTCAGCCCGTGGTAGATTTCGAGTTGGCGAGCCGATATCACTCCCCGGCCTTCATCAGCCGTGTATCAACCTGTTAAGCCTGTTTCACATCAGCCATACGTTAGCCGCACGGAAACATTTTTTGACAAATCGCAGGACTTCGCGCGGACTTCGCAAAACTGCCGAACGAATTCACAACCCCGTAGACGTCGCAAGTTGGTTTTTCGACGTGCCCATTTTCTTTCCGATTTTTTGAGTTTGCACGGCAACTGTACGGTTGCTACAATGCAGCCGTACGGTTACCTTGAGACCATCGCATATCAATCGTACGGTTTTATACTTGCATTTGTCTTACGAAGGTTGCGCGATGATCGCACGATCATCCTGTGGCTGTCTTGCGAATACTTTGCGTTTGGTTAAAGTCTGTCTGAAGACTACTGCGGAACGTACGAACAACGTAAAGATTCGCACGGCTGCCCTACAAATGCCTTGAGAAAAGTTAGCGTCATCCCTCCTCTTTTAAAAAAATTGTATGTCTTCAGTCACTGTCGAGATTTCAAGAAGAGAGGGTCATGCCTCAGAAACTAAAGATCTCAGGAGGGAAAAAAGGGGAGGCTACGGTTGCCCCCCCCTCCCCCCCCCGCCCCTGCTTATTCAACCCGAGACAACCAAGGTACCATCAATCCAGGATTCAGAAGAAGGCATGTGATTGCAGAGTTCTAAGTGACAAATGTGGCTTTGGCATAAAATAGCGACGTCCCGTTCTTCATCCGCGAGTATCTGGTCCATTGCTGCAGCATGCAACCTATGTGCCGGGGTAGCATTGTGTATATATATACATGTATATGTTCTGCGCAAAGTAGGAATCGGGACATTTCCGGAATTGTCCTGCGAAAAGTAGGAATTCTCACTTTTTCGGGCGAAGTAAGAATTCCTACCTGGCACAGTTCAATTCCGGAATTGTCCCTGCGCAAAGTAGGAATCGGGACAAAGTGAGAATCTTTTGTTTCCCTGCATGAAGTAGGAATAGAGGACAACGGTTTTTTTTTTTTTCATTTTTCATCATTTTCTTACCGGTATTATTGATGTTTGTCCATTAGTACAGAGAGACTATTGGTTGACAGGGTTCCATGATATTTTGAAGTAAGTTCTAACTGAAATACCGTAGAAAGGCACCATAACATGCAAAAGCTGAAATAGCTACGTTTATAATAAACCATGTGCCTAGCATATTTCTGAATTTTGTTGCCGAGCCAAAAAGCTCAGTCGGTAGCGTACAGGGAATTGATGGTTCGATCCCCGGCTCGGCCAATTACTTTCCGAGGACTGGTGATAGTCATTGCGACAGGATTCAATCCTTTCTTACCGCTGATCATTGTGTCGACGACAGTTATGTGGGAAAGCAGCCTGTGACTTGGAAATACTATTGTGCGGTGTAATGGTAAAGATACCACAGAAAAGCATGCATGGATAGGTGCACTGGCTGCCGTGATATAACTGAAATGATGTTACGAACGGCGTTAAACACCGTATAATCAGTCAATAAATTTTGTTCGACAGGATATAACAAATAAAATACCATGCGTTTTATTGTATATCGTGAAAACCTCTGTCCTTTGGATACCGAATAAACGCAGCTCATAGAATAATAGAGTTATCAAAAAATCTGTGTAAAGTTTAAGATGTAAGAAACAACGAAAAGAGAATCATGATTACCAGAATCTGAAACCTTTGCAACATATATAGTCTATTATCACTTTGCTCTACCTTTTAAATTCTTACTTTGTCCACGCCTATTCCTACTTTGCGCACAGACCATAACTGACCACAATACGATATATCTCCCTCCGGAATTGTCCCGATTCTTACATTACGCAGAACATATATATAGATATCCAAATCTGGGCAAAAGGAGTTAATTCTTCTTCCTTAAAGCCTGTTTCACATCAGCCTTACGACAGCCGTACGGGAACATTTTTTGACAAATCGCAGGACTTTGCGCGGACTCCGCAAGACTGCCGTACGAATCGCAACGCCGTAGACGTCGCAAGCTGGATTTTCAACATGCTCATTTTCTTTGCGATTTCTTTGCGATTTTTTGGCTTCGCACGGCAACTGTACGGTTGCCACACGGCAGCCGTACGGTTACCTTGAGATCATCGCACATCAATCGTACGGTTTTATACTTGCGTTTGTCTTGCGAAGATTGCACGATTATCGCACGAACATCTTGCGGCTGTCTTGCGAATGCCTTGCGTTTGATGAAAGTCTGTCTGAAGACTACTGCGGAACGTGCGAACAACGTACTGATTCGCACGGCTGCCCCGCAAATGCCTTGCGAAAACTTAGCGTCATCCCTCCTCTTTTAAAAAAGTTTTATGTCTTGTTCGCCATCAGTCGCTGTCGAGATTTCAGGAAGAGAAGGCCATGCCTTAGAATCAAAGATCTCAAAAGGGAGGGAAAGGGGAAGGCTACGGTTGCTGAACTTCCCACTAAATCCGATAAAACCGAGGTACCACCTACCAAGGATTCAGATGAAGAAAGCATGTGCTTGTACAAGAGTGACAAATATGCCTTTAGCATGAAATAGCGCCGTCCCGTTCTTCATCTGCGAGTATCCTGTTCATGGCTGCAATACGCAACCTCTGTGCCTGGATAGCCGAAGATAACTCTGTGAAGGCCTTCTACAGAATGAGGATACTACTGCATATCATTGTGTCTATATATCCAAATCTGCATATGGACAAGAGGAGATAATTCCTCCTCCTTAAGGCGACCGCACGAACACCGTACAGCTGTCTTGCAAATTCGTGCTTGACGTGCGGTGGTCGTAAGAAACGTTGAAAATTCTTACGGCAGTCTTGCGGGTGCCTTGAGAATTTGTGCGGCAGCCTTAAGATGACCGCATGACAGCCGTGCGAACACGTCGCTTTGTTTTTTTCGTACGTTCAACCTGCGGACACCGTACAGTTCGTGAGTCAACCTTACGAAAAACGTACGGAGATCGCCTTGCAAATTTGCAGTATGTGCGACGGGTACGAATTGGTGGCGATTGTGTTTGCGGCGGAAATCGTACGACGAAAAAATCGCAAGGCTGATGTGAAACAGGCCTAAAGCGATCGCACGAACACCGTACAGCCGTCTTGCAAATTCGTGCTTGCCGTGCGGTGGCCGTAAGGAACTATGAAAATTCTTACGGCAGTCTTGCGGGTACCTTGATAATTTGTGAGGCAACCTTACGATAATCGCATGACAACCATGCGAACACGTCGCTTTGCTTTTTGCGTGCGTTTAACCTGCGGACCTGTTTCTTTTAAAAGTTTTCAAGGTCCACGAAGTGTGTGACTAAAAACACGTACAGTTCGTGAGTTAACCGTACGAACAACGTACGAGTATCGCTTTGAAAATTTGCTGTATGTGCGACGGGTGCGAATAGGTAGGCAAATCATCAATATTGACTATTTTACCTCTAGCTGAGAACAATTAACGTCATACCATATTATACGGAATCCTGTTTCCGCCATCCACTTTTCGACCTACGAGGAACTCGAAAAGTGGAAATTAGGCTCTCTAACTTCCACTTTTCTAGCAAAAAAGTTACCTCTAAAAGTCGAAAAGTTGAAGTTTTTGACCTGACAATTGTCATAAAACGTTCCACTTTTCGACCTCACGTTTGTCTAGAAAAGTAGAAATTGTCATAAAACGTTCCACTTTTCGACCTCACGTTTGTCTAGAAAAGTAGAAATTAGGAAGAACTAACTTCCACTTTTCGCGTTAAAATGCTAGGTCGAAAAGTAGAAAAGTAGAAGTTTTTCACATGACAATTGTCAAAAAACTCTCACTTTTCGACCTAAAAAAGACAAGGTCGAAAAGTTGAAAAGCAGAAAAGTCGAAAAGTTGAAAAGTTGAAAAGTCGAAAAGTTGAAAAGTCGAAAAGTTGAAAAGTGGAAGTTAGCCTTAAAACTTCCACTTTCCTAGTTTGGACTGGTTATCTCGTGATGTTTGTTTATCAGCACCGAATAATGTTGGAGCCGGTGTAGGGGTAAAAATTCCTGTGTCACCTATTTTGTCCCGGTGAAGGCTAAACGTATACCGAATAAGTATACACGTACACTGTTTAAGTCTGACGTCTATCTTTATCCGATACCGCCTATGAGCTGAGTTTATAGTAACACAAATCTAGTCAGGAACTGCGCGTCAAGCGTGCGCCCAATTTGACATTTTCAAACCACGTTCAACCCATTACGAGATGACAAAAAATAGAAGACTGTCCAAATTTAAAGAAACTGCAGACGACATTCCAAAGTGTGTATTGAAATCTAAGTGTAATATTGAGTAGACAACATTGTGAGTTTGTAAAAAGCTATATCTCCTTTTCGAATAATGTTTTCCGAAGTAATATTTTGCAAAGGTGTCAAAAACAGGAATCAAGTGGTAATGGGTTAAAATGTGTGACTTGTTGACATCTGGGTCGCTGGTTCGAACACTGGCTTGGCGTGGGCACCGGGATCCTTCATAATCTTTGCAAGGTTAATAAAAATGTCGATGTAGGCCTATCTATGATGCTGATCGGAGTCGATTATGAATTTATGTCCTCCGAACTCGATTACGGATTTCTTACCTCGGAACTCGATATTTCCCCCATTGTTACATTAACATCAATATGACCTCCCCGAATCTGCCGCATTGGTATTCCGGTAGAGTAATGTCTAGTAGTATCATTTCATGATATGCAACTTGTCGCATGAAAAGGGACCATCTCGATCTGGTCAGATTGCAGGAATTGTGCTAACCATACTGAATATTTTCGCCTATAGCAGGTTTTCTCAAAGTAAATCTGAATTGGATAAGATCCCTTTAAAAAAAATGGTTTAACGGACGATCCTTCGGCAATCTATCTGAGATTTTCCAGATCGCACAGGTCGCAGCTTAGTTTTTTGACATGTCAAAAACCTAGTTTCGATCTTTTTTTGGGAATACTTTCCCTCGACCTTGTGCGTCTACAGGAGACCAAGGTGCGTTCAACCGCCAATTACTTGCGATCAGCGGCGATCAAGCCACATTTTGAGATCGCAACTAAATCTTCAGGGAATATTTTTCGGTGAAATGGGTCCTTTAAACTTTAAAGACTAATCAGTGTCCAAAGTATCAACTATATATGGCTTGAAATATGCGAAAAAGGGCATTCCGACATTTCCATAATGGGTCGTCTCGGATCAGCCTACGCAGATCGCACAGGCTGATCCGACACGGCACTTTAAGACATTAGATTTTGTAACACAGTAGACTTGCGCTAAATTGAAAATTACATAAAACGGAAAGTGTCGAACTACGCGGGCTGATACGAAGTGACACTTTAAGCAAATGTCCGAATGCCCCTTTTCGCGTGTTGCAGGCCACATGATTCCAATACATCTAATAATGTGTACACCGTAAAAGTCTGTACCCTGAAGGACGTAGCAATGCGATAAGGGCGGGTTTAAAATGAAAACTAGGGAGTTGCCGTATTATGGCTGACATCAGACTTATTCGGTGTACATTTAACCTCTACCATTCGCTCCCGCCATCTTCCTTTGACCGGTGTACAATTAAAATAATAAACGCGGCCAAGTTATCCTGCTAAATATTAGTCCTAACTAGAAAAGTGGAAGTTTTAATCAGCTAACTTCCACTTTTCGACTTTTCTACTTTTCAACTTTTCGACTTTTCAACTTTTCGACTTTGTCTTTTTTAGTTCGAAAAGTGGAAGTTTTATTGACAATTGTCATGTGAAAAACTTCCACTTTTCTACTTTTCGACCTAGCATTGTAAGGCGAAAAGTGGAAGTTAGTGCTTCCTAATTTCTACTTTTCTAGACAAACGTGAGGTCGAAAAGTGGAAAGTTTTATGACAATTGTCAGGTCAAAAACTTCAACTTTTCGACTTTTCGAGGTAACTTTTTCGTCCAATCAGATTGCTAGTTTTGAATTCCAAACAAATAAAATACATTAAATGACAAGCGAACGTTTACAGAAAAAATTTATAAGCATTTATTTGGTTTCAAATCAAAGTCGATCAAAGACATTTTTAAGAACAGAACAGAACAGAACAGAACTTTATTGTTTCAACTTGAACTACATAGCAGTTCATCGTTATATACAAATAACAAAGAAGCATACATGCAACAATGGCATAATAATTTTTGAAAGGAAAGAAAAATTTGGTTTGATCTACGGAAGTAACATCAAATCGGAGGTTTTAAAATTCAATTTCAATTTTCAGTTTTCAATTTCCACCTATATATGCATGCCCGTTCACTCAGAGTGAAAAGTTCATGCAGACATAAATGGAGATCAAATGGAATTAATGTGTTGTTAATATGAAACAAATATGCAGTTCGTCAAAAGTATTAAATCGTATATGAGAATTCAGCAGACAACTTAAAAATTCCGAAAATAATACAATCTATACTTATATTGGCATAATAAATATATACAATATCTAAATCAAAGACATATATAAACATACACAAATATACATAATCAACCTAAACTAGTGTTTGAAATGTAAGAAATGTAAAGTATGAATACAGCTCTGAGACTCTATGCTTTTAAATTAAGGCAATTCGGAATCTGGAAATAATACGTAATGGAGTTTTATGAAACAAAATTGCAGCAGGTGGCCTTTGAGACAATATCTACTATATTTAACATATATTATTGGTTAATACATTTAATTAATTGGTGAATGAAAAAGACTCAGCGACAACCCTGAGAATGTAGGCTCATTACGTGGCAACAAAAAATAGATCAACTACAGTTGAGTTAAGAATCACACAGGTGTTATCTATTTGTGACAGGTGTAAAAGGTGCGAAATACGTCCTATCAGTGTGAAATACGCAGTATAAACAATGACAAAACTACCAAATAACTCTTGGATAAAGGTAACTAATACACATAATGTACATACTAAAGACAACAGAATTTCAAATTTTTTCTATAGCAACTTGATTAACGATATGGATGAAATTTGATGTTGGGGTCGATTTTTCTAAAATTTTATTTGGGGACGATTTCACCAAAGAAATCGTCACCAGGGGACGATTTCTCCGGAGTGATAAACATAACACGGGCCAAGCAGTTTGGAGACGATTTCTCCAGCATTCCGCTGAAGTACCCTAGATTTAGTCGATATACATAAGAAAAAGTGATAAACATAACACGGGCCAATATTCTATATGTATTTTAGCGAAGACGCGTTTTGTGACACACATGTTCAAATGTCAACACAACGTTATAGACAAACTCCGAGCAGATTCGTCGTTCATTAATCTCACCGTACCTGAATGTGAATGATCCGGAGTGCAGGAGAGAGCGTTATAGATATTAATCGTACATAGCGCGTAGGAATACACAACTGTCGGATAAAGCTAAGTTCATTAGGTTACGCCTTTATTAGGTCAGTGTTAATGACAAAAGCGGGATAAAAATCACACACTCGTCAGTTATTAAAGGATTGTAATACCCTTGCAATTCCATGGCGTTTTGCAGATAAAAGCTTTGAGGGAAGGAAAGCATTCAAACCGTGTGATAAACAATCTCTGTATATACTTGGGAAACTAGTTGTTTTGGCGGACTCAGCGAAATAGAGTGGACACACCGTCCAACATTTTTGTCTGAATAGGCAGCTTACGATCCCTATAGGCAAGGGAATCCCTTGAGAGGGATTCCCTGGCCTAAAAATGCCGGACATAAAATTTTACCTATGATCGGAGATCGAATGGATTTAGGAAGTCCTACACAAGTGAAAAAAAAAAACAAAAAAACACACACTAAAGCTTTGACAACTGTACTAAAGTTTATATTTTTGAAAGGTATTGCTTCAGGAAAAGGTGGAAGCACACATAATAGTCAAATTTCTCTGTCTGAGACTAACATTTGGACACACCGTTCAATGATAGACTGTCATCTTCGCAGTAGTTTCCATACTTTTAAATGGTATTATACGAATTAAAATGCATTCAAACTCTCGCTTTGTTTACTTTGGGCCTTTATAGTTACTTTAAAGCTTCTCTCTATCCCACAGTATTTTTCTACTCTAATGTTGGACACATTACTCCCATTTGACCAATACTAATGTTATCGTCTGAAAATGCTTTCAGTTTGGTCAGGTCAAAAATGTTGTCTTCTAATTCAGAATTAACCCTCCCACACAAACCCGACTTTTAATAACCATTGAGTAGAAAGTGTTTGAAAACATGATGGGAAAAGGAGAAAATGCTGGTTATGCCCTATCATAGACAAATTTCATCATTTGAGTCATATGTAATTTATCATATGCAAAAGCTTTCAAAGTGGACAATTGTAAAAAATTGTCGTATGGTAAAGAGTTGATCAGTGAACTCTTTGCCATAAAGTAAAATCGTACTACAGGATTATACAACTGGGCTGCTAACTCTTTGCCATAAAGTAAGATCGTACTACAGGATTATACAACTGGGCTGCTAACTCTTTGCCATAAAGTAAGATCGTACTACAGGATTATACAACTGGGCTGCTAACACTTTGCCATAAAGTAAGATCGTACTACAGAATTATACAACTGGGCTGCTAACACTTTGCCATAAAGTAAGATCGTACTACAGAATTATACAACTAGGCTGCTGATCGCGACTCAGGGACTTTTAGTGGACAGTGTAGTACAAGATCAAACTAAACAAAAGGTGTCTGACTTTCAATCTACACTGTCCAATACATTTGAAATAGCCAACTTCGGGTCTTTAACTGTCGACCTGAAAGTTTCATTTAACCTATTTAGCAGTATAAATAAGTCTGCGTTATTGTTAAAATACTGCACACTGAATCTATCGAAGAAATCTAAATGTCAGAACGTAAGTTGGTTAATTGGTGATTTTTCAACTGTGGCTTTGTCACAAACTCCCATTTCTGAAATGATAATTACAGACCTCGTAAATACGAAGTATAAAAACAGACGGAAAGAAAACTAACCATATTGACAAGGTGTGTGATGAAATAAGATCAGTATGCATGAATGTGTTTGTCTGTCAGGAGACAAGCAATAAAACTAGCAAAAGGAAAATGCCTTTTTTTTCAATGTTTTCTAACACACACTTTTTTTAATTACATAACCACTCTTTCTCTTCCTACCGGTGACCATTTTTTGAGGATGGTTATGTGGGAAAGAAAGCAGCCAGTAGCTTGGAAAGAAAACTGTCCGGAGTACTGGTAAAATAGACTTAAGGAAGGTATGGATAGGTGCATAGGCTGGCGCGATGTAACTGAAATAATGTTGAAAACGGAGTTAACCACCCTACAATCAATCATGCAACCATTCTTTCTTTCAGTGTGAATTTTCTTACATGTACATGTGTCTTTAACACATTTGAAATAAGCATTATGTGTAGTCAAATATCATGCCATTTCCTGAAGCTTATCCAAAACCTGTTATTGTAAGAAAATTCACTATGGATAGACTACACTGAAATCAAGGAAGGAATTGTGAAAAAATGAATATACGATAAAGATGTGGCTACATGGATTCTGTTGTTTCTTAAATGTAAGCCAGTTGACCGTTTTTTTTTTTTTTTTTTTATCCTTTTTACAACACAGTCCTCAATGTACGACCCTGGTGAGGAGGGTTTTTTGAAAACATCACGAGGAAAGAAGAAAATGGTGATCTATCATTTTCCTCATCTTTGTACTCTTTTAGAGACATGGGATGTATCCCGTCATTTAAGCAACATTTACACTATAATATGAGACATATTTCATTTGTCTTCTGCAAATTCTTTCAAACGTTATCGTCTGGTAAAGTACTAATAAATGTGCCATACCCTGGTAAGAAGGGGTTAAATCACATGCGTTCGTGTTATGTAATATTGCATTATATAGGTGGCAAATTTCTCCATAACACGAAAGCCTTTTGGTTAAACTCTTTACCATACAATGCATGGTTTTTACGAAGCCTTTTGAAAACACTGTGGGAAAAGGAGACAAGAGGACCATGATGGTCCTATATCGGTCACCTGAGTACTAAGCAGTAAAGATCTACACTGAAGATAGATACCAAATATCAAAGTTCAAGGCTAAATAATTCTGACAGGGTATGTAACTGTGTAAAAAGCATTTTCTTCTTTTCCGAAAATGCTTTCACAACATTGAAAGTCAGAATTGTATGATAAGGGATTGAATTAACTTGGAAGGCCAGACATTAATTTCCTGGTAACAATGATGGTCGAATGACCGATTAAAACATCATTCACTCATTGGTAAGACATAAAATGAGACTTGTCTAAGTAACTTTTGATCAAATATCAAAGGATGTTGGCTGAGACATTAATCAAGCAAGCGCAAACTGGGAACCCTAGACTAACAGCTCACAACATTACTAACTGATCTATCAGGACTCAACAAGTCCAGTATGTGAAAGGTAACCCCTTTTTCTGTGACACATCTTACAAAAGAAAATTGTATCAAAAGACTACCCAAAGGAGAACATGTTTGAAGTTTCATAAATGCCAAGGACTTTAAAAGATATCCGTCAAGGTGGATGGATGGGCAAACTGACTGTAATTGGTCCATAATGAAATTATACATGTACATTTAGTCCCCTTTTTTGATAACATGTCGTTTCATGAAATAAAATCAAATAACTATTGTCTGTCGCTTAACAAGATGAAGTTTTATTGCATTTTGTCCTGAAGTGAAAGAGATATTGGTCCATAGTAAAATTTACACCAAGGCCCCTTTTTCAACGACATGACATTTGATAAAAAAAGGTAAAATATTGTTATTGTCAAACTACCATAAGGAACACACGTAAGAAGTTTCCATCTTGTTTCAGAACAGAGGAATTTAAAAGTTTTCCTTCTTTGTTCCCACGTTCAAACTTGTGACCATAAGGGCGGGGCCAGTTTGGACCCCAGGATCATTGTATCGTATTTGGTAGAGGTCCACTAGGAGATGCTACATATGAAATATAAAAGCTCTACTACATCCAGTTTCAGAGAATGTTTTTTTTTTTTTAAGTTTTCCTTCTTTGTTCCTATGTTTCCAACTTGTGAACCTCGGTGCTGGGCCAGTTTGGACCCCACGGACATCATTTGAACAAACTTGGTAGAGGTCAACTAGCAGATGCTACATACCAAATAAAATCAAAGCTCTACTCCTTCTTGAGAAAAAGAATTTTCAAGTTTTCCTTCTTTGTTCCTATGTTTCAAACTTGTGACCCCGGGGGTGGGGCCAGTTTTGACCCCAGGGGCATCATATGAACAATCTTGGTAGAGGTCTACTAGGAGATGCTACATACCAAATATCAAAGCTCTACGCCTTCTAGTTTCAGAGGAGAAGATTTTCAAAGATTTTGCTATTTTTTTTTCCTTTTGGTTGCCATTGCAACCAGAGTTATGGCTGCAATTCAATCTTTTGAACAGCTTTGGTAAAGCTTTACCCAAGGAACACCCCTGCCAAGTTTTACCAAGATTGGCCCAGTGGGTTAGGAGGAGAAGATGTTTAAAGAAATTGTAGACGCCGCACGACGGACGACGGACATTGGGCGATCACAAAAGCTCACCATGAGAACATCGTGCTCAGGTGAGCTAAAAATGCTTGTGACCAGCATTTTTTCCTTTTCCCACAATGTTTTCTACCCTGCAGGAAACAAATTTCAATTTTTGAGTAATGTATATTTTGTCGCCTGCAAGTACTTTCAATTTGGACCAGTTTAAAATTTTGTCGTTTGGTAAAGGGTTATTGCATCTCATCGATCAAGGAATTGATCACATGATTATAGATCCGCAAAATCCATTTTGTCTTACAACATACTGAATTATAGGGTAGGCTGGTCCTTTGACAGGTAGAAAGTGACCAATAGCAAATAGGTTCTACACAGGTCAGTCTGCGCATTCTGACCTGGGTCGATAACTTTTGCAGATGCATTAAGGTTCATGTAAAGTGTTTATTTTGCTTAATTTTATACGTCAATAATTCTGTAATTATTAAAATTTGTCCGGGAAAACCATATATCAAATTAAAGCTCTGGATGAGTACAAGCTGTTTTACATAATTATACCTACTGGCCTTACATAATAAAACTAAAACATTGCAGAAAAAGATGACATCGTTTAAAACCTACAAAATAATAATGACATAACAAAATTGCTTAAGTTTTGGAGAAAACATAGGCTATGGTACATACCAGGTACTGCTACTACCAAAAATCCTATAGTTTCATTAAAAAGGCACATATTTAAGTCAGAAAGTTTGACATTTTTCCCTTATTGAATTGTCAACCATGTTTGACCTACTTTGTTTTAGTAACAGGTATGGTGTCTCCACAGGATCGAAATGTACAAGTGGTTGTGCATGATAAACTTTCATTAGTAATTTTAGATAATAAAACAAATAAAAATGACCTGTACAAGTGAAATGTCCATGTCTACGTCCAAACCCTTTCTCAAAAACAGCAGTTACAAAAGGTGTCACCAGTCTGGTAGATAGGATTAAGGTGTCACCAGTCTGGTAGATAGGATTTAGAATCAATTTTTGACATAAGCATTTTTTTCATTGTTCTTTTTGTGTGTGTGATGGGGTAGTGGGGTGCTGTTTTTGAGAAAGGGTTTGTAAGTGGACATGGAAATTTCACTTGTACAGGTCATTTTTATTCTAGAATTATTACTGGAATAAATTGACCTGAAATTGACCTTTATGCAAAGAGTAATTAAAACGTGAATATTTAAACCATCTGGTATAATCGGACTGTACGGAAACTGTTATCGGTAAATGTCGGGTTTGACCCTTACTGCGCCTTAGTCAAAATAAAACGGTTTTGCGGATGGCATAGATTAAGATCAGGCTGCATAGAAAGTGCATCATAGATCTAAGTCACCCACCATGTATTACCAATTTAAACCAACAATATAATGGTTATTTCAGGTATTTCAAGTATTCTTTGAAAACACTATACCCGGTAAATCTATTAGCAGCATAAAGAGTTTAGAAACATGCACATAGTTCCGCATGCAGACGACATTAGCCGGAGCCAAGTTAGAACAATAAATCAAGCGTGTAATATATGGTAATTGAGGTCATTTATTTCATGTCAATTTGTTCAGGTAATACTAATGAAAGTTTATTACACACAACCACTTGTACATTTTGATCCTGTGGAGACACCATACCTGTTACTAAAACAAAGTAGGTCAAACATGGTTGACAATTCAATAAGGGAAAAATGTCAAACTTTCTGACTTAAATATGTGCCTTTTTAAAGAAACTATAGGATTTTTGGTAGTAGCAGTACCTGGTATGTACCATAGCCTATGTTTTCTCCAAAACTTAAGCAATTTTGTTATGTCATTATTATTTTGTAGGTTTTAAACGATGTCATCTTTTTCTGCAATGTTTTAGTTTTATTATGCAAGGCCAGTAGGTATAATTATGTAAAACAGCTTGTACTCATCCAGAGCTTTAATTTGATATATGGTTTTCCTGGACAAATTTTAATAATTACAGAATTATTGACGTATGAAATTAAGCAAAATAAACACTTTACATGAACCTTAAAGTCCTCATTATACATAGCATATAGTGAAACAGTACTTGCCTGCTTCAAGTTCCCGGGTGCATTGATCATCCTGACTATGAAAACAAGAGGTATACAAATGATCGATGCAATGGCAAGGCACATTCCAAGACCTTGCGCTGTACGTGGATATATGTAGGTCTTTTTATAGGTCAACGGTTTGAACACAGCAAGCATGAAAATGAAAATACTCTGAAATATAAAATGTTGTTCTTTTTATGTAGAATGTAGGTTTCCATGTGAGATAAGAGTGATATGACACTTAAAGAATGTGTTCGAAAGCCACTACAGATGCATCGATGCACAGGTGTATCATATCATAGTCCTTAAACTGATGTCGAGCCGTAGCTCAGTCGGTAGCGTGTAGGACTTTAGGACTGGGGATCGTTGGTTCAAACTCTGGCTCGGCCAATTTCTTTCGGACGATTAATGATAGTCACTGCGACAGAAATCATTCCTTTCTCATTGCCTCAACGGTTGTTATTTGGGAAAGCAGCTATTGGCTCTGACAAAACATTGTGCCCAGTACTGGTAAAAGAGGCCACTTAAGGGTAGCATTAATAGGTGCACTGGCCGCCGAAATATACCTAGAATATTGTTGAAAACAGCATTAAACACTATACAATCAATCAACCTTACACTTAGCCTGCTGCCCAACTTTATTAAAAAAATGAGACTTCCTAGTCGGTAGTTAAAAAATCCAGTATTGCGACTTCATTTTTTGGGAAAAGTATCTCATTAACGGACAATGTGAATGCAAGAACATTCCCACTTCCCACTATACTACGTTCCTTCACGTTTGTAGATAAGTTATTATTAAACAGCAATGATATTTCTCGTGATCTGATTGTATAATATGCCACGAGCATACATATCATGTACACTAGCAAAAACGATCGTAAAACATTTCCATTCTGGAGCCCCCTACATGACTACACGATCAACGCAACATCCAAAATGACGGCGTCGATCAAGAGTGAAATCAAGATTATGCGCCAAGCTGCACCTTTTAGCACATATTATCAAGGTTTCAGTGACGTCAGGTCCGAGTGACATCACTTTTCATTGAATAGGGGCACTCAAAAGGGAAATTATTTTTCGTCAGCGTACTCATTTTTATTACACGAAATAAAATTCGGTTAACAAACGTTGCCTTTGGCTCGGGTGGTCATGATTCACCACAGCCGTGAACAAGTTTTCAAGTCCCCTGCCACCTGACAGTACAACTTATGTCGTCAGTTGACCTGTTTTCGATACGTACATGTTTTCGATACTTTTATGTTTCTGCGCAGGCTTTCTAAACCGGGAAAGGAATGACGCCATCGTCTGTATTCACTACATACCTGTATCGTCCGTTTTCAACATCATCCAATTTTTTACATAATGCGTCAAAAACAAGTAAGTAATGACCTTTTTCTTGCATTTATTCCAGAAATTGATGTTTTCGCTATATCCTTTTTTGTTTTTCAATGATTTTATCCAAAAACTGACTAAACCCTCGAAAAAAAAAAATGACTCACGGAGAAGGATCGGTCCTTTCGTATGGTTGCAAAAGTCACGTTACTGTCATATGACCTCAGTGATCGGTTCGGTACAGGGTGTTTTAAAAGAGTTGGAACCTTATATAATTTTTTTGTCAAACGCATAGTGAGAATATTTGTTACTATTGCTGTAAGGTGAATAAAAAACATTTTTTCTCTCTATATCATTTATTTATCCATATTTCTTCTTTCATTTCAGACAAACCCTGTGTCTTCTACATCAAAATATAGGATTTATTCACCAGCAGCAATGACCAATGCTTACCAAGCAGTAAGAGAAATGAAGATTCCATTTAAAATTGCTGCGGGACGATATCGTTTTCCCCAGACAACCTTAGGGGATCGTGTTCTTGGACGAATTGATCCAGAAACGACATTATCAGGGCCACAAGAGTAACTGAGTGAACATGAGGAGGCAGTATTTGTGGAGCATATCAAGTCTATGTCTCTGCTGGGTTATGGATATTCCCGAAGTGAGGTAATCATTCAAGCATCAAATTATGCTGTGTTTCTTGGTAAACGGGATTCGAAACATCCACCGAGTGATATTTTGGTCCCATGCAGCACATTTACAATGTACAGATCTTTCATGGACAGATGGCCAGAACTTAAGAAAATGAAACCTTAATCTCTTGTCAACTACAGGGCACAAGCAACCCCCAAAGAAAAAGTTTCGTCATATTTTGATAATTTACAATCTGTATTACTAAGCTATAACCTTAGGAACAAACCAGAGCATATATCGGGTGGCTCAAAAAAAAGTTTCTAATTCAAAAGTTCAATAACTTAAATAGTTCAAAAGCTTTTGAACTGAAACTGAACTGCACAGATATTTGATACATCATTATTGTTCAACCCTGAAAATTTCAAGTGTTACAAAGAAATAGTTTTGATATTATCACCAAATCAAAAACACTTGTTGAAAAATACCATGACAGAGAAAATGAATTTTGAGTCTACCTGAATTTCACTTAAACAAATTATCAATGTGTCTCCCTTCTTGCTGACAGACTGCCCGAAGCCTCTTTTTCCACGATGAAATGCACTTCCTTATCTCCTCTAGTGTAGTGTCCTCTCATGCCTCCGTGATTTTGTTCTTCAGGTCATCTTCAGAAAACTTTTCTCTCCGCCCAGAGTAGCTCTTTTCCGTCAGGGAATCCCATATCGAGTAATCCATAGGATTGGAGTCAGGTGTCTGTGGTGGTCAGTCTTTTGTTTTAATGAACTGTGGTGTTGCCTCCTCCAAATAACTTTGAGTGGCCTTACTGGTATGTGACAGTGCCCCATCTTGCTGAAATATGTTGTTCCTGTTGGGGTACAATGTTGCACATTCAGGAAGTAATCCCTCTTCTAATAGTTCAATGTAGCTCTCAGAATTAAGTTTCGTTGTCTTTGTGTCAAAGAAAAGGATTCTAGTTTTTCCATTCCATGAGACTCCAGCTGAAACCATGACTTTATTCGAGATGCGCGAACTTTCATGGTAGAGTCTGGCAGGTGGAATGTCTTTTTTCTTAATTCCATAAACCCGGTCATTTTGGCAATATTTTGCCACTTCCTCCGTAAAGTCTTTTTCATCCGTAAACACAATTCTTTTAACATCCTCAACAGAATACCGATCATTTAAATTTCTGCTTTTTTGTTTCACGTTTTGGTCTCGCCGAGAAACATGGATTCTCTTGTAAGGCTTTAGTCTCAGGTCCTTTGTAATCCGCTTAACTGACGACCGATGTATGCCAAGTTCATATGCAATTTCTCGCTGGGACCGATGAGTTCCAGGTTGATCCTTCTGTGAAAGAATCATGTCTTCTACAGCAGCTTTATTTTCTTGTGTGGATGCGCTTTTAGGTCTGCCACTGCCCGGTTTTCTAGCAGTAGAGCCAGTATCTTTTATCTTTTTTACAAGCCGATAAAGAGATTGCCGAGTCCAGTTCTTTCCAGGAAATTGTTTGACAATATTTGTGCCATTCCATCCTTTTTTCCATGACACAGGCCTCAATAATCGCCTTGTCGCTATCATTAAAAACCATTGTAGTATTGATCTCTCACTTAAAAAATATCCAACTGCCTTCCATAAGTACCCGAAAATCATGTCTGAACACCTCCACAGCAGACATCTGCACCTGGCTTGGCTAACACTTGATTGACAGGTTTCAAAACTGCCAGACACATAGGCTGGCATGGCATTTTTTGACTTAAGATTATATTTTTTTTCGTTGTGCCAAAATTAAGAAAGGTACAGTTATGAAATGTTCATCATTACTTATTAAAACCATCATTTTAATTCAATATTGCAAATTTGATTGCAATATCTTTAAAATTGTTGAAGTTATTGAACTTTAAAATTAGTAACGGTTTTTTTTTTTTTGACACCCGATATATGACGTTGATGACAAAGGTGTACAGACCGAACATAGATCACCATACAATCATCTGTGCTGATAATTCTGTCCCTGCAATAATGTCATCCAGAACATGTATTACAACAGTCATAGTATGTGGCAATGCCATTGGTACATAAATACCATCTTATTTCATTTTCAAGGAAAACGCTTCACAAGTGAACTCCTACAGGGAACAAGTCCCGGTACTCAAGGAATAGTCACTGAAACTGGTTGGTCCAATTCAGACGTATTTCTAAAATACTAACACACTCATTTTCTGAAGTTTATGCAACGTAAAAGTGAAGACCCCTGCCACTCTTGCTCATCTTTGATCGGCATCTGTCACATGTAACTGTGCCTGTCACTGATAGGGCTAAGAAAGACAAAGTGATTTCGTTTGTTCTACCGGCTCATAATAGCCATGTTCTGCAACCTCTGGACGTGGGTTATTTTGGTCCCATGCAGCACATTTACAATGCTCAATGCCACAAGTTTCTGAGAGAAAACCTAAGTCCAAAATAACTCGGTACAATGTCTGCTCTTTGGCATGCCATGTATACATCTCTACACTCTCAGTTGTCAACATACAGTCAACATTCAAGCGTACAGGGGTCTACCATTCAACCCGGATGTGATTACAAATTTGCAGCTAGCACCTTCGAAAGCCTTCTTACCTCCTAAATTCAATTCCAGTGAGCATGTCCTTGAAAACAGTACAACCTCTGCTCCTCAGCGTGCACCGTTCTTTGCAATTGCTGAAAAAGTAATTGCAGACAAGCAGGGATTTGAAAATAAGCAAAAACATAAAACAATCAGAAGCATTGTTTCTGGAAAGTCCATTACTTCTCCCACAGCGCAAAAGCACATAATTACACAAACAAGTGAAAAAATATCTCGGAAGAGTTCTAAAATGAAAGTGAATGTTACCCCTTCCATCAGTAACAAACGAAAACATGATTGGAGCCCCCAGCCAGGTCCTTCAAGGCAATTTGTTGATACAGCCCGGAGTGAATCAAATCTGTCTTCAGGTGATGAAATTACAGATGATGAGAAGTGCTTTGTGATTTAATTACCTCAGCCTAGAGAGCTTCAAGAATGTGTTTCTATCGTGTTTACCAAATGGGTACAATGTGACTATTCATCATGTGGTCGTTGCACACATCTTAAATACTGTTGCAAGCAGTCTGTAGTAAGACTACATGATTTTATTTGCCCATGTCATGATAATACCAACACAGAAGAATAACTTAAGTTGTATTACACCATGGTTAAAGAATGGTTTTGATTTTTTTTTATTTTTAACTGACCTGAATAATATATGACTTTATTTAGACACCTGGGTACTTAGTGCACCTTTACATTTTGGTTAGGTACACATTTTTGAGCTGTATTTGTACATAAATACTCTTCAATGAGGAGTTGCGATAAGTATCGAAAACAGGTCAAAAATGCAAGTGGTGATCTAGTTTTGCGGTTGATAAAAATTCTCTATTGCTCAGCTTCATTTATATCTTTTTTCATTATAGCGGGCTTTGTGAAGACTAAAAAGGTAATATTTAAAGGGATATGGCAGATTTTGAATGACCGTAATTTTATTTTACCAACAGTGATTCTGAACGGCTAGAGTATCGAAAACTAGTCAAACGGCGATAATATACTTATGGAGACTAAACTGATAATTTTTCTTTCTCATAACTCGATGACCGATTACAATCAACAATACAAGAAAATATTGATGCTGAACATCAATGGCGCCGCAAACCACTTATTTCTGTAACAGGGCACAATGCATTGGGCCACGTTAAACCGTTTATGAAAATCACGTGATCGTTCAACTCATTATCAAACGACAGAATTTTAGGACTGTCCAAATCGAAAGCATTTGCAGACGACAAAATAAAAGTGACTGAAAAAAATGAAATTTGTCTTGTGAAGGGTAGAAAACATTGTGGGAAAAGGAGAAAATGCTGGTTACCAGCGTTTTCTCCTTTTTCCACAATGTTTTCTAAAGGCTTCTTTCTCAGAGGCGTCAAAAGTAGGGATTGTGTGGTAATGGGTTAACAGCTCAGTAGAAATCATATTGTTAATCACCTGACTCATTTTGTCACGTTTAGCATCCAGTATAGTATATATGGAGAAAATCGTTGCCCTTGTAAGATTTTGTCTACACAAACGGACATTTGTCGGCAATGAATGTACCATACATTAACGAAAGAAAAAGTTTTTTTATCGGATTGTGCTAAATCTGATACTCTAATACATATGTCTGGTATCATACAATCCCTCTTTATAGATATAATAAAGACTTGAATGAAGTTCTTATTATATCTATATAGACTAGATGGGTGGTATGATACCAGTCATGTCAGGCGCTCCAACGATTTACGGATGTTTTGGTAACAGACGAGTTCGGTAACATAGACTTATACAGTAAATGAATTGGATGTTTCGGTAAGAAAGTAATTATATAGTCTTTATGTATCTTGACGTTCTTTACACCAAATGCACGAATTTATTTTAATCAAACCTTCGTTTTTAAAACCTTAATTTGTAATTTCAACTATGTTTTATAAATAATTTTTTGTAATGAACCTACATTATTTCCTGCTAGATGGCATTCTATAAATACTCATCTATCTAATTTGGGCATTCTGGGTACAGAACCGAACCACTTTCCTACGCGACAATCGCTACTTTGAATTTCAAACTAAAATAAACGTTTACTCAATAAACGCTACCTCGTGCAGTTCACTCGGCTATGATCAGCAGTTTAGAGAAATCTGGAGCTAAAAAAGGTCTCATTTCTCCTCAAACCTCTTGATAAAAGCTATTTTCTACATTGCTACTTTATAGAGCGGAATATTACAGTCTGCCCGCTTTCGGGGCTAGTGATACGTCATATAAGACAGTCGAATCTTCAAAAAATATGACATGCGCAGACAACGTATGAACCTCATTCCATGCTGTATGTATTGGCCATGTGGATTGCCTATCTATCAAGCGAAAAGGGTTGAAAGTGAAAATATAAAGGATTTGAACCAATCTATCAAGGGATAAATTGTTGAAAAGTGCAAAAGTAAAAGGTTTGAACAAAACAAAGTCATACATTAGGTGTAAAGAACGTCACAGAATAAAAACATAATATAATTGTTTTGTTACCGAAACATCCAATCGGTTTACTCTATAAGTCTATGTTACCGGACTCGTTTGTTACCGAAACATGTCACCCGCTCAAACATTGACCTAGTTACAGTTAGCTGGTCTTAAAAACACGATCGCGATAGGAAAACAATATTTCTACAATCCATACAACACAAGGACAAAAATATAACGGGGGTCACAAGTACCATATAGGGTGCTCTCGGGTCAAAGAGCTTGAAAATACCTCTTAACCTTTTTTCCAGGGTAAGATATTTAAAATGGCGGCTGCGAACATTTGTGACAGATAATTTTTTATCACGTGACTTATTTTTCGAAATGGATCTTTATTATTTTTTTTCGACAGGAAATTGTTGATATGTCTACGATCCGGGTTTTTATCCTTCTAACGATGAAAGTACAATATATTTTATATTAAAAAAAATCCCACAAATGAATAAAAAAGTTAATATGGACCCCGATCTGGTAATCAAAGTACAGTAGATATAGATGGATGTTAAAACAAAGCATGGAACCAGTTCAATATGGCTGCCCCCATAGGCACTTTACAAAACCGAATAAAAATATAGTGCCGCCGCTTCAGGCGGCGCCACAATAACAACGTGTGTCTGCAACGAAGAAATAGATTCTAATCAGTACTTACCATAGATATTAAAGGTGTTATGTATTTCCAGCAAATGACGAACCAGTATGGTATTCTGTGACCGATCATTAACTGTATTGCTTCTTGAAAACGCTCTGTACCTACATGTATATTGCAAAACCAAAGGCAGTTGTGAGACAATAGACCGTATTTATCAAACATTTCATTTCAATATTAATTTTGGATTCCAAGACAAGCAGTCTGATTGGACAAGACAGATCGGTCTTGTCAACTAGATAGCTTGTCTAGGAGACAAAATAAAAACTTTGGTTGAAATCGTTAATATCGTTGTTATATTCAACAAAAACTCATGAAGAACTACTTTATATAAAATTATATCTCGAAACTTGCTCTCTCAAATTTTATTGAAATAAAGCTGTATATAACCTGTCTAAGTTCAGTTTGGTAGTAAGTTCTATTAATCTTTCCAGAAAAGGCGGCGACGGTCTGTAAGGTATGCTAACTGTCATCATGATGATGATGACGATGATGATTTTTATCTTGCGTCGATGCAATATTATCCAAAAATTAATTTTTTATCTTTAACTATAGATCTACTCTGTAATGAAGTAAAACAACAGTCGTGCAAAAATGTTTGTAAATTATACAGGTAAATGTCTTACGTTCTTTTGAAAGTAGCATTTCGGAAATGGGATACGTTTTAGATGAATATGTAGACCTACCAAACACCCAGGCGATCACCACAGTTTCAAAAAAGGCAGCCCAAAGTAGTACCAAACCGCTGGCACTGTAATAATCAAACAACTGGAACACGTATATCCCTCCCTGTTGGAGAGAAACAAATGCAAGACATTATACAAATTTTAGAAAATGTGGCCGATTTTTGAAAATATTAATTGATTCCGAAACAATCCCGAATATAGACGACTCTAGGAAATAAAGAAATTGAAAACATTCTGGGAAAAGGATAAAATTATTGTCTTTTTTTACACCTATTGATTATTGAATGTCTTAATATAAAAACTGTCTGAAAAATCAATCGAAATCCCCAAGCCGGGTAGTACTATCGGCAGTGCAAAGGACTTAAAGCAAGGTACATGTAGTTTCGGTTCGAATACCCTGTTTAGCCAATTGAATTA